>CM062806.1:743628928-744241428 GCA_031772625.1 Pinus tabuliformis | reverse complement strand
TACTCCCCAGATTTTGGTAATACAAAATGTGTATAGTGTGGCACATCCCTAATCAAACCCAACTTATGTAGGGATGATGTAAAATCCCATAGGGAAATAGTATAGACCTTATCAGGGTGTTCCTCAAGTGCCTTTTCATAACCAAAATATCCAAACCCAACCATCCCAGCGTTTACAAGGTTATCCCGGTGTTGGTCAACAAGGTTATGCATATGCTGGTTACCAGAATCCTCTTTATTTTGGTGCCCAGGTTCCTCTTTATCAGAACCGCCCTTATCCGAGGATGCAAGTACATGTTTCTCAGATAATCTCTTCATATCAAGGCTATACTCCACTGGATTTTAACTGGAGATTACTGTTTGTGGAAACCCTCGAATTGTCAAATTTGACTCGGCTTACCAACGATC
Organism: Pinus tabuliformis; assembly: GCA_031772625.1. Classification (NCBI taxonomy): domain Eukaryota; kingdom Viridiplantae; phylum Streptophyta; class Pinopsida; order Pinales; family Pinaceae; genus Pinus; species Pinus tabuliformis. The sequence goes on along the minus strand of CM062806.1, from coordinate 744,241,021 downwards.
CCATCGCTCATTCACCTTGGTGGCCGATAATTCCCACCAAATTTTCATCCGATATCCCAAAATTCAATGGGAATCCTGGAGAAGACTCATCAACCCATGTCATGACATATCATTTATGGTGCTCTCCGAACTCCCTTAATGATGATTCCATACGATTACATCTTTTCCAATGCACTCTTAAAGGTCCCGCATCTAAATGGTACATCAATTTACCTAGATATTTGTTTCATGATTTTAGTTCCTTGTCTACCACTTTCCTTACGCGTTTACAGTTACCCATTCGATATGAGACTGGAACAGAACTTATGACCAACTTCAAGCAAACTAAAGCCACTCACATTTCAGATCACATTCATGAGTGGCGGCGTCGTCATCGGTTGGTTAAGACCTATGTTCCAGATCAATTGCTTGGGGAATGGTTTATTAAATCCCTGTTGCCATCTATCACAGATGATGGAGCTAAAGGCAGAGTCATGACTGAACAGAAAGTAATTTCTCGTGCTCAATATTTAGATCTAACTATACCCAATCTAGCTCGCTCTAAGAAAAGATACCAGATGCTCTGAGATATTTGAACATTGTTCCTTCCACTCCTGGTAAAGAATCTCATGATGTTGATGGCATCATTGGTTTTACTAGTTCGCAGAAAGTGAACAAACCATCTGATGTTGCTCTTACTATTTCTACCCAAAGCCCTTCACCCAATCCTCCAATGGCTTCATCTTCCAAGATAAATGTCATTTCATCTTAAAAAGGAAAATCTCAACAGCAACCAAGGAGCAAGAAGAAACTAAAAGGTAAAAAGAAGAAAGATTCTTCATCGCAGGATAAACAAACAAATCAATCCTCTCACAAGAAAAGAAATCATTATTACCCATGCTTCATTTTCAATGAGGAGTACTTTACTAGTGACTATCCTCATCGTGCTGAAGTGAATCAATTTTTTAAATCTTCCACTTCTCCTGTTGTGCTGACTGACCCATTTCCAAATTAGGAGGCCCAAATGGTTGCTCGGGACTCATCTTCCTCTAACACAATTTTAATGCTCTCCTCCATGAATCATAAATATGATGTTATGGTGGCTACTCGGAACAAGGACTATGGCACTATGAATCCTCTGAACAGTCAGACTACTGATCAACCTACTAGTGCAACATCACCTCCATTTGATCCTCCTCCACCCACGATTCCTACAGAATTAAATATTAATCCTCTGAAGGGCATTTTTCATAAGTCTTCTTTCAACCCTCGTGCAAAGGTTGCTCAAAATTATAACATAGTTGAGTATTTGGCTCAGTCCCCATCAGCTATGTTGACCCTCGAGGTGTTGCAAAATTTCCTCGCCCAGATAAAGGTTTTTCTTTCAGCTATCGAATGTGTGTATCTTTCAGATTCTAACCTAGTTGCTTTCATTCATGAAAACTATACCACTCACCTTTCAGCTCAATTGGCCTTTATCATTCAAGTCATTGTCTATGTTAAGAACATTCATACCTCTATTATGGACGAGGGAGCCTCAACCTGCCTTATGTATATGTCTCGCTAGAAAGCGATTGGTTCACCTCAACTAAGTCAGTCACCTACCACATTGAAGTCTTTTCATGGGAGAACATATAAGCCTTGTGGTATTCTAAATTCCTTACAAGCATAATTAGGGGGAAAAATTGTATCCATAGAAGTGGAAGTTATTGACGAACCTCTTGATTATATCCTTTTATTGGGTCGTACATGGGTTTATGCCATGGCCACAGTCATTTCAACTTATTTCTGCATGATCACCTTTCCTCATAAGGGCAATATTGTGGCCATTGACCAACTCACCTTTTTCACCTTTGATTATCATGTTACTGGAAGTGTCTCAAGTAGGGGAAACCATACATTCCTATCAACAAGTTGGGACTAGTTTGTTGAAGGATTCCTCGCTCATTGGAACCTTTTTGCTTCCTCCTCCTCCTCTTCCCGACAACTCATCTTCGGTTTCTTACATCAATATGATATTGTCTTCTAGATTCCAGGCTTATCCATGGATTGTACCAAATGAAACTAGCATCCATAGTTTTGGTGACTGAATGTCACTTAGCCCTATTGAGCTGGATTATGAAGCTATCTATTCAGCTTGTTCAGCTCATACATTTTCTTTGATCGATTGGTTTGAACGATCATTGGATTATGGCACTTCTTCTGATCCATTCTCTTGTGTATTCTCTACCGATGAGAGCATCATGGAGATCATGATGCACTATGGGACAATCATCATCATCGTTCCTCCTTACCAGATTTCATTTAGAATAATATAAGTGATGTGTATCTACCCTATTTCATCAAATATTTTACAAGTTTTGTTTCTATCCATGAAGTCGACTCTGAGAAGAATCTCTCGAATATTGAAGAGACGATACCTCTTGAAATCTCTGTTAAACTAGATATTATCAAAAATCTACACATTGGTGCATCTTGCTCTCCATCCGAGATTGAGACCTATAAAGCCCTATTTCAGGAGTTTTGTGATGTCTTTGCCTAGACTTATGAGGAAATGCTAGGTATCGACCCAAATATAATAGTGCATGAGATTAAAACGTATCTTGATGCTAAACCATTCCAGCAACGCCTACGTTGGGTCCATCCCAAGAAGGCTGATGGGACAAATAGTGAAGTTGAAAAACTACTTCATGTTGGTTTCATCTACCCCGTTCATCTCATTGATTGGGTATCGAATATTGTCCTTATCATGAAGAAACATGGTACAATCTGAGTATGCGTCGATTATTGGGATGTGAATCACACTTGTCCAAAGGACAATTACCCGACCTTGTTCATCGACCATATTGTTGACGACTACACCAATTGTTAAATCTATTTGTTTATGAATGGTTTCTTCAGATATAATCAAATCAACATTATCCCAGTGAATCAACCTAAGACTGCATTAATTTGTCCCCGGGGTACATTTGCCTACTAGAAACTCCCTTTTGGTTTGAAGAATGTTGGCGCCACATTTCAACGGGCAATAGATTATGCTTTTCATGATATTAAACATATTGTGCAACCCTATTTGGACTATCTCCCTGCTCATTCTAAGTATCGAGTTGATCACCCGATGCATCTTAGGGCCATTTTCCTACAATGTAAACACTATAATATTCTATTGAATCCACACAAATGTGTGTTTTGCATTAGTTCTGGTAGGCTTCTAGGTTTTGTTATTTCGAAACATGGAATTTGTATCAATCCTTTGAAAGTACAGGAAATCATCGACTTTACTGCACCTTCTTCACTTTTTAAGTTACAACGACTTCAAGGGAATTCTAACTTCCTGTGATGTTTCATCCCGAACTACGCTAAGTTGACCAAAGGATTCACTCACCTGCTTAAAAAAGAGGTTTGCTTCCATTGGGATAATGCAACTCAGAAAGCGTTTGATGCCTTGAAAGATGTTCTGGTTTGGGAATCTCTATTATATCCCCTTGATTACCAACGTGACTATTTCTTGTATCTTGTTGTTGCCATTTCTACTATAGAAATGGCATTGGACCAAGAAGATGAAGTACGGATAGAACACCCCATATATTACCTAAGTCAAAATCTCAATGATACCAAGATCGGGTATACCCATGTAAAAAATTTGGCTTTAGCATTCATTCAAGTCGTTCAAAGGTTTCGTCATTACATATTGCTCTGAAAAACTATTGTAGTTTCATAATAATAATAATAATAATAATATCTATTTTTAAGGTCACAGCCAAGCCAAACACCAAATTGGTGTATGAGACCCCCTTGTTTGTGGGACAAGGGACCCACCTCCGTGCAACGATTTGACTGCTAAGTCTACGAAGGCATACATACTCTACCCCCCTCTTTGTCACGTCAATTGTTGGGGGGGATGCTCTAAATGGATCATCATCTTGCAAGAGTTTAACCTAGAGTTTATCAAATCCAGGTCAAATAAATCCTTGGTTTTCGTTGAGCTTATGTGCGACTTTCCTTTTCCTAATTCTAAATCAACATCTGATGATTCTATCCCTGACGAATTGTTGTTCCTGATTTCGTCCTTTGACCTGTGGAATGTAGACATTCTAATTTATCTCCAGACCCAAACTTTCCGGTCTGATACCTCTCGCTCCGAGCAGTGATGTATTCGATACCAAGCCAAGAATTATATCATCATTGGTGACATCCTCTATCAATGTGGTATTGATATGACTTTACGAAGGTGCCTTAACCCTGAGGAGGTTGAGAAATTCCTCAATGAATGCCACTCAAGGGAATGTGCCAGCCACTTATCTGGCTACGCTACCGTGCAAAATATCTTACATGTTAGTTACTTTTGACGTACCATTTTTCGAGACTGTATTCTCGCTATCCAGAAGTGTCATGTGTGCCAAATTTATGATCTTAAGACCCATACCCCACCCACTCCATTGCATCCCATTATCGCCATTGGACTGTTTTCAAAATGGGGTATCATCTTCATGACATGTAAACATCACTCGGCCAGGGGGAATGGTTATATCATTGTCGCAGTAGATTATTTTACTAAGTGGGCTGAGGCGATGCCTACATTTAACAACACTGGTGAAACAACTGCATACTTCATTTTCAACCACGTTGTCGTACTGTTTGGTGCTCCGTGAGCCATGTTGGAAATACTAAGAGGGTTGGTGAATCAGTGTTCCTTTTCAATTGTTACTTTTACTAGTTAGATCACTTATATTTAGAACACAAAATGAACAATAAGAATAAATTATTTTATTAATTTCTCCAATAAATCAATTATAATATATGTAGGGCTCCATCCCTAGATGAATACACCAATCTTCAATCTCCCAGGCTCTAACCTGTATTTTCCAAGAACCGACTTGGACTTTCAAGGCTCCAACCTTGTCAATTTTGAGGCACCAACCTCAAGGGCTCCAACCCTATATCTGGTTCAGGCTCCGACCTAGTTTCTTGAGGACTCTGATCCTCTAGGGCTCAAACCCTATCTTCTAAGACTTCGATCTTGTTACATTGAGGTTCCAACTTCTAGGGCTCCAACCCTATCTCTGGTACAGGCACCAACCTGACCTTCTTAAGGACACTTATCCTCTAGGGCTCCAACCCATAGCTTCAATTCATCAATATAAGATTACTAGTTCTTCACGACTCCCAATATCATCTGCAACGAGCCATACCAATCTCTTCACCTTAAGCACTACCCTCAAATGATCTCCAAGGCAGTTAGCTCATCAATGACAACTTTGTCTTTTAAGAAGGTGTCACCACAACTCTTCATGTCACCCAAACAAACTTCTTCAAGGTTACCTCATGATGACTTCAGCGATGCATCATGGTCTCCAATTAATGTCTCCAAGATCTTCAATAATGTTGGCTTCAATACTTTAGATCAATCTTTAATCAAGCCTCCAATTATGCTTCAAGTGGTTTTCAGAATTAGCTCAATGATGATGTCTTCAAAGGTTCCTCAAATCAACCCAAGTCTTCACAAGGATGTTTTCAACAAACTGCTTCGGATATGATGCCCAATACTCTCAAAAGATTCACTGTCTAAAGCTCCAAATAATTCACTATCTAGAGCTTCAATTTATTCATTGCCCAAGGCTCCTTCACTGTCAAAATAATTCACTGCTCCTTCACTATCAAAATAGTTCACTGCTCCTCCACAGAACCAAGCACCAATGCTTAGCATTGTTCCTCAAATCCAAAGCTTCACAACAGGTGTTTCTACCCACATAGATTTTTCCTCCACTTCACAGGCCTGAGGCTGTCATTCTTTCACAAGACTATAATCTAGGCTTTTAATGAACTCCATAGTTATGAGTCTTACTATCCGAGCTTCTCAAGACTGTGCCTTCACACAAGTACTGCCCACATGTTTCTTTTCTTAGAAAAGTCTGCTCAAGCACAAATACAAGTCTTCAATGATGGCTCAATGCCACAGTTCTAGGTCTTCAACAATGTTTTTGGAAGATATCTAAAGTGACTAGCTGCAAGATGTTCAATATACACTTCCAATTGATGTTTTGCTCTAACAAGGACTTTAACAAGACTATTGTTGGTCTCACAAATGTCTTCCAATGTCCTTCAAGTTGTTGTTGCTAGCTTTACCAGAATTCTGTCAAGAATTGATGTCTGCAATTAAGTCTCCCACAGAACTTATAACAGTCTAAGCTCACTGTCCACAGTTCTGTCCTATAGACCATTGTCTGAGCTGTAATGGAGTGGTAGTTGTCCAGTGTTCAAGTTCTGAACAAGTTCTAAGTACGTTCGAGTTGCAATATGAGGTGACGTATCTCATAGATTCGAGTTCTGGTTACTAATAAACTTACATGGAGGTTCGAGTTCTGAAAAAAGTTATTGTTACTGTTAATCCGAGTTTGATGTCATAAGTATACCGAAGTTTGCTTCTTGATATCTAGAATGACAACCCAATCAATTAGCCCAAACAGAAATCTCAACATCCTCTTTAAAAACAGTCCGAGTTTTTATGCCTAAAAGAAATATCATTTGTTCTCCTCGACCTCCTATTTTCTTCTATACTTCTTCTCCTATATTCATTGACCGAGATCTCTTATTTTAGAGGGAGGAGCACAAATGTGTATATATACCTTTTTATGAGTCGAATTGTTATGTATGAAGGAGAGCCAACAGTCATATTTTTAGTAGCTGACATATCTTTAGGATATTATAAAAGAAAAAAAGTGTATGCCATGTGGTGTATACATTACATCTATTTGTCATGTGATGTATACATTACATCTATCTACCATGTGATGGATAATATAGGACCTTGTCTGCCATGTGAAACATGGATCATATAAGACCTTGTCTGCCATGTGAAAGATGAATCATATAAGACCTTGTCTGCCATGCAAGTGTTGTATCCCATGAGTGATGTGTTACACCATGCTGCTTGCATTATGTTTTCCATGTATGGTCATAGGGAACATGTATGCCATGTTTGTCTGCCATTAATCAAAGTTATTTCATTGTTGTTAATAAGGAATTTTTATGTTGTTTCAAAAGATATTTGGAGCCAAGGATTATGTTTATTAAATATGTTTTGTAATGTGTAATGTAAGATAATATATTGTAGCATAAGGTAATGTATGGTTAGGATTTAGCGATTTTATAAGAATGTTTAGAATTTAGGATTTTTAATTTTTTATAAAGTCAAATGAATATTATTTAGGGCTAGTCTTTAGGAATTTTAGGGTTATGGATTTTAGGGTTTTATAAGATAGGGATTTTAAGGTTTCATGTGTTTAGGATCTAGGGTTTTCTCACTTAGGGTTAGCACAACAACAAGGGTATTAGCATAGACCTAGGGTTTCCATTATTTTCAATAATGACATCATTCTATTGACATCAATGCCAACTTTGACCAACAATCCCCCCCCTTTGTATTGATGGCAATATTCTTGCCCTTTCAACATTCTCTCCCCCTTTGAAATCAATCGAAAACGGGGTGTCCAAGTACTCCCCATTATGATTTTCTTTAATGGTCTTGCTCCCCCTAAGCCTTTGCATGCTTTCATGGAAATGGATGAGGTAGATGATGTTTTCATTTCTTCATGTGATCAACCAACTCCCCCTGCCTGCATAAACTCCTCTAGCTCTTCCTTTTGCTCAAGACAAGAAAGATTGTTGCCTTGTGATCAAGTAGAAGACATCTTCACAATATCGTGATTTTATTTAATGGAATTATTCCCGAGAGATTATCTATCAAGATATTGTGACTCATCAAAAGTTTCATTGGGCTCTTCATGGATAGCTTCTGCAAGAATAGTCAAGAATCAAAAGCTTCCGCTAACAATAAGCATGGTCTTCTTTTTTGGCAGAATTTCATCATCAAGACTTGGAATATCATATTTGCCAAAGATGTACTCATTAGATCAAAAACATGAGTTGATGTCTTGAGTGTTCAAGAGGCTTTCTGATCCAATTATCTTTCTTCTCCAAACTTGTGTGACTTTCTTCTCTTGCTTGGTAGTCATGTTTTTAGCTTGGTTAGGAACCCAAGTCAAGTTACAATCACGAGCCATATGTCCAATTTTATGGAAATTGAAGCACTCCATATTGTTTATGAATGAGTAATCATGACTTCTTCTTGCAAAATTTCTTCTAGGAAATTGATGGGGACCATTATATTTGTCTTTGTGATATGCCCTACAATCTTTTGCCATATGCCCAAAGTTTGTACAATAATAGCGATAACCAAGAAATATACTTTAGTACCTGGGAGATGAAGATTTCCTTGATGTACTTCTGAAGTCTTTTTTCCTTCAGATTCTTTGATGATATTCATTGCCTTTTGTATTCCTGATACCATTTGCAAGTCTCCTTGGAGTAGGATTTCTTCCATAGTTGTTTTGACTCTTCTCCTTGCCTTTGTTGGAACTGAGATCATTGACATTTCTTTTTGGCTTCCTCACATCCTTGTTGTTTGAAGCATTATCATTCTTGCTTTAGGATTCATCTGCATAGCCAAGACCTAATTTATTAAGAGGAGACCTTTGATGACTTAGAATATCATCTAGGGTTTGAGAACTTTTCAAGTTCTTATTCAACAAGTCAACTTCCTTTTTAAGAAAAACAATTTCTTCCTTCATTTTCTTGCATTATTCAACCTTCTTTGATAGTATGATATCCATTTCTTCCTTAATCTTGGTTTCTTCAGATGATTAGGCCTTAAGAGAAGTGATTTCTGATCTCAACTTGATGATGTCATCATCCTTTTCTTCTAGTTGGCATGTCATGGTGTTTCTTTCCTTCTCTTCTTCATCAACCTCTCCTTTTATGAATGCCAAAGCTTCCATCACCTTCTTAGCTCCTTGTGTTTGTTTCCTTGCTTCTTTTAGTTGAGATCTAACGAAGGAGACCTCGTCCTTGTATTGACCAATCTCTGCTTCAAGTTTGTTCAAGCTATTGAGTCTTTTTTCAAGGTGGCTTGACAAAGTTTCTTCCCTTATCTTTTCCTTATCCAATTGATTTGTCATGGATATGACTTCTTCATGATGATTTCTTTTGTTTTGATGAAATACCTCCTTAAGTTTGGTGAGCTCCTCATCTTTTTCTTTTACTTGAAGTTTGAAAAGGTCAACTTCCTTCATTGTCTTGTCATGGTCACCATCTTGTGCCTTCTTCTTAAGCTCTTCATTTTCCTTTTTCAAATTGTTAATCTCTTCTATGGCAGCTATAAGTTTAGTCAGGAGATCTTCTTCAAAGTCTTCTTTATCTTCTTCATATTCTAGGTCTTCTTTAGCCTTGATGTCATCACTCTTATTTTCAGCTTCCTTGATGGGTTCTAGATTTCCTTCTTGCTTTCCATCATCTTCTTGACTAGTGGTCATGGTCAACGCTCCTTTTGAGTGAAGGTCATGAAGTTTGTCCCATATACCCTTTGTTGACGAACATTTTTACAAATTGGCTTTTATAGAATCTGGTAGACCATTCAAGATTGCCTTCATCGCTTTTTCATTATACTCCTTGGATTCACCATCCATCATGTTATCCATAATTAATGATTCCCATACTCCAACGCCTTGAGCCATTAAGAAATTTCTCATTCTTACCTTCCATACATCAAAGTTTCCATTGAACACTAGAACTTTCTAAATTTGATTATCTTCAGTTTTCATGGTTGAGGAAGAGACATCTTTAGGAGGATTAGAGGCTTTATTCCTTGTCTTTTCCATTTGTGTTCTAAGGATGTTAAAATTGGCAACCAGGGAAAAACTTCATGTGGGTCATCTTATTCATGGCTGATAACATTTTTATTAGATTCCTCTCATCGAGAGGTGTAGAATTGATATAAAGATCATCCGATTCCGATAAGTATTCATGGAGATATGAATTTATTTTGATTATGGAATTATTATCAAGCCGACCTACAACTCATGTAGGCTCAGAAGCCCCAACAGTCGCATCTATTCAAACACCAACGTTGTGTATAAATATAAGAGGACTTTTCCTCATTTTCACTCACTCATCTCATCACATCTCTCTCTCTCTACTGCACATAAATGAGTCTCTTCTCTATTGCGCAAAAATGGGTCTCTCTCTCACAAACGTGAAGTCGGAAGCTGTTGAACCTGAAGCTGCAACTGCGGAAGTAAAGATTGACTTGCGTGGCTTAGAAGATCTCCTCTTTGGAACTGTGTCATAGGTTCATCTGAACCTCCTCTGAAAGCTGCAACTTTTGGTGGTGGAATGAAGTCAATCCGACGAACGGTTTGCAAGATATCGACTGCCCTAGTTTGAAGCCGGAAACTGTTGAACCTGACGCTGCAACTGCAGAAGTAAAGATTGACTTGCGTGGCCTAGAAGATCTCCTCTTTGGAACTATGTTGTAGGTTCATCTGAACCTCCTCTGAAAGCCGCAACTTTTGGTGGTGGAATGAAGTCAATCCGACGAATGGTTTGCAAGATATTGCCTACCCTAGTTTGAAGCCGGAAACTGCTGAAACTGAAGTTGCAACTGCAGAAGTAAAGATTGACATGCGTGGCCTAGAAGATCTCCTCATATGAACTACATTGTAGGTTCATCTGAACCTCCTCTAGAAGCCGCAACTTTTGGTGGTGGAATGAAGTCAATCCGACGGTCGATTTGTGAGATATCGTCTGCCCTAGTTTGATAATGAAGCTGCTAATGTTGATGCTGCTGATCTACGGTTTGCTACTGCTTATATGAATCAGATTTATTGTACTATTTCTATCTGCTGAATTATTGAAGATAAAAGAAGATTTGATCAAAGGGTTTCCCCACACATTGTGGGGTTTGTCCCTGGCTAGCCGCCACATCTTGTGTCTCTTGTCTTGGCTTGTTTTCTGTCGATCGTTTAATGTTCTATCTGCACTTTACTTTATGTACATGTGATTGCTAATCTGTGGAATATAATAAGAAAAAGAAGTAAATTGTTGTAAGCATAGAAAATACCATAGCTTAACATGGTATCAAAGCTGAGGTGAAGACAAAGCCCGAGCAAGAGCAAGAGCAATTACTGAAGAGAAGATTGGCAAGGCTATCCTAAAAGAACTATGGGGTCCTCAACACTCTTTCCTACTGAAGACAAGCTCCATGAGAAAGATGACTATCACGCATGGAAGATGTCTATCGATCTAACCCTAGAAGACCTAGGAGTGCTGGACTATGTAAGAGGCAATATTGTGGAGCCTCCATCAAATGCATCCGCTGCTGCATGGAACAAATGGAAAACCGAAGAAGTTAAAATAGAAGATCATCCAGGACTCTATCGACAAGCACTTGGTTGCCTACATCTCTGAACTAGACACCTCCAAGGAAATCTACGATAGACTGGGAAATGGCACTCATGACTCTTGGAGGATTACCATCCGAATGGTACGTGTTCAGGACTACTCTTCTGAACTATAATGTAATTCCTGGTTTTGAGGAATTAATGGCTAGATGCATTCAAGAAGAAACAAGTGAAGAAGAGAAAGAAATGCCCATGCCTAAAGGTCCTCCTGTTGCTTTTTCTTCTCATGCTAAGAGAAGAAATAATTCTGGGTCTAAATCAAAAGGAAAGGCTGGATCTAAGGGTGGAAGAAAATGACGATGTTTCATCTGCGATGAAGCAGGTCACTATGCAAGGGAGTGCCCTGATAGAAAGGACTCACATTGGGACGATGATCGAAATCCCTCTGATGGAAATCAAAGGAATGACAAATTCAAGAGCAAAGGTAAGAGGAGAGCTGGGAATCAAGGAAGAGGACAACCATTCAAGAAGGCTAGAAAGTCCAGGATGTATTAAATGCACCTGACCTCAAAAAGAACCTAGTGTCCATCTCGGCAATGGAAGACAAGGCTACAAGGTAACCTTTAGCAATGGCAAGGTATGTATATGGAAAAATAATGTTAAAGATGCATTTACTCTTGGGTTTAGTGTTATATCAGGTCGATGGAAGTCCACTAGGTGTCATGTATCGTGACACAACTCTTCAGTCCGAACTTTGGCATCGGAGGTTTGCCCACCTTCATTACAAAGCTCTACCCGATGTAAGACAGATGGTAACAGGGATGCCCGAATTCCAAGTAAAGAAAGAAGGTATATGTTCGGGATGTGCCGAATGAAATCTCAAAAGGGGACTGTTCCCCTCAAGCCAAAGCAAGACCTCCGATATATTACAGTTAGTTCACTCAGGCATATCTGAGGCTGGCATTAAGAGGGAGACTACTACACCACATACTCCTGAGCAGAATGGTGTGGCGGGAAGGAAGAACCACACGACTGTGGAAGCTGTTCGGGCCATGCTACATGATCAAAGACTTCCGAAGTTTCTATGGGCTGAAACTACAAACACTGTTGTATATGCACAAAATTCGATGCCCTCATCAAGCATTGGGTTCCAAGACTCCTGAAGAAAAGTTCATTGCTAATAAACCTGATGTTTCTCATTTTAGAATTTTTTGAAGCCCTGTATATTTTCATGTGCCGAAAGAGAAAAGAAATAAATTAGGTGCATTTGGAAAGAAGGGAATTTTCATGGGCTATGGTGAAAATACTAAAGGCTATAGAATCTATGTAGCCAGTCAAAGGGAAGTCGTAATTAGTCATTATGTCACCTTTGACGAAGATATGGCTCTTAGCAAGGTGGACAATCTTTCGACTTTGAGGAGCTCTCAAGAAGCCAACACCAGGGAACCGAAAGAAAAAGATGATGAATCAATGCCTGATGTAGAAGAACCCATGGATCCGATTGATCCTCGTCCACATGAGCCTTCCTCTTCTAGGAAGAGGCCTTCATGGCTTAGGGGGGTACTTGATGATGCTGAAGGACATACTGCACCCTGAGGAACCTTCCGTCAAAGTAAGAAACCTAACAGGTATCAGGGATACCTGACCATCATGAGCACGATCATACAAAATGAGCCTTCATCATTCTCAAATGTCGTCAAGCATTAAGTATGGAAGGATGCTATGACCAAAGAATATGAGTCTATAATGAAGAATGATGTCTAGGAAGTAGTTCCCAGACCCCAGGACAAGACAATTGTTACTTCCAAATGGCTTTACATGATAAAGCATGCAGCAGATGGAAGTATGGAAAAGTATAAGGATCGTTTTGTTGCTCATGGTTTCTCCCAGAAGGAAGGTATAAACTATGATGTGATATTTGCATCTGTTGCCAGATATACAACCATCTGCTCGATCATAGCCCTTGTCGCTTCACAAGGATGGAACCTACATCAGATGGATGTCAAGACTGCATTCCTACACAACTCGATCAAAGAAGAGGTCTACGTGGAGCAACCCAAAGGATTTGGTTGAAAATATCATGTATGCAGGTTGAAGAAGGCTCTCTATGGGCTGAAGCAAGCACCCCGAGCATGGTATGAGAGGATCGATAGCTACTTGATGAAGCTAGGATTCACTAGGAGTGAAGCCGATCCTAACCTTTAATTTAAGGTTGAAGATGACAAGCCTCTCATACTGGTGTTGTATGTGGATGACCTCTTTCTAACAGGTGCAAACCCTCTCATTCACAAATGTAAGAGGGAGTTGGCTTCTGAATTTGAAATGAAGGACCAAGGACGTGAAGTGTGGCAGAAGCAGGGGGAAATTTTCCTATCTCAAGGAAAATATGTGGTAATGATATTGGAAAGACTCGGTACGATGGATTGCAAGCCTATGACTACCCCGAGGATCTTAACTTTTAGAAGTTATATGGTAGTGATGTCGGACCAGATTTGGGAAATGCCTCTGAGCTTCATAAACTCATTCGCATTGATGTTCTTGGTGAACCTCCATCCGAACATATGTTTTGCAGTTAGCATTGTGAGCTCATATTTGGTTGAGCCTCACTGGATTGATGCCAAGAACCTTCTAAGATATCTTCGTCGCACAATGGGTTAAGATACACTATCGAAGATGTGAGACTACTTGGATATACTGATGCTGATTGGGCATGCAGTGTGGTGGACTGTAAGAGCACTTCCGAGTGCTGTTTCACCTTGGGATCTGCTTCAATATCCTAGATGAGCAGGAAGCAGAAGTCGGTGGCTTTGAGCACAACCGAAGCAGAATATATTGCTGCTAGCATGACCTCGTGTGAGGCAGTCTGGTTGCGAAAGCTCTTCAGTGAGCTGATTGGATTTACATTGGATACCACTGTGATTCTCTGTAACAACCAGAGGTGGCATTCGATTATTGAGGAATCCCGTATTCATCGATTGCTCCAACAGATAGACATCATCTTGGATATGGTAAGTCGATGAGCAAGGATGCTCCATCGCATTAAGATGATGTACAGGTCGATACACCTTGTCAAAGCCCCGAGGAAAGATCTAATCTGTGATTTTCCCAAACAACTTGGAGTCGTCAAGAAATCCTTGTACAAGGGTCCTGCATGTTGCATACATTGAGCTCTAGGAGCTCTGAGGGCTTGCGGTTATTACTGGAGCAACATACGACCACAGGGTGACTCACCCTCCCCTGGGGGTGCGCACTGGAACAAGATGATTCGCTCTCTTATGGACAAGTTGATTCTCTCTCTTGTGGAACAGGATGATTTGCTCTCCTGTGTAGCAGGATGATTAGTTCTCTTGTGAGGCCTGGATTGATGTGTTCTCCATGGCGATTATAGCAAGATTGATGTGTTCTCGTGTGAGGCCTGGATTGATGTGTTCTCCATGGCGATTGTAGCAGGATTGGTGTGTTCTCCTGTGAGGACAGGATTGATTAGTTCTCCTGTCAAGGCATCCTACCCATGTAGTCTGGGACTCATGGGAAGTACCTCTCATTTGATCAATGAGCAGGGAAATGAAGTTAGGGACCATAGTAGTACCGATGGACGCATCATTGTATCTATCGTACTCCCTATGCTAGGATGACCTCCATTGATTTGGGACCAGTGGTAGGAGTTGTACCATACTATGACGCTGACTTCGGGTCGGTTGAGACTGGTCTAGGACCAGTGGTACACTCTCTGAGACTACGATAGTGGTCTAGGACCAGCAGTAGGAGTTGTACCACACTATGACACTGACTTCGGGTCGGTTGAGACTGATCTGGGACCAGTGGTACATACTCCGAGACTGACTTCATGTCGGTGCAGTACTGGTCTGGGACCAGTGAGAGTGGTACATACTATGACGCTGACTTCAGGTCGGTTGAGACTGGTCTGGGACCAGTGGTACACTCTCTGAGACTGCGATACTGGTTTGGGACCAGTGGTAGGAGTGGTACTTACTATGAAGCTGACTTCAGGTCGGTTGAGACTGTTCTGGGACCAGTGGTACGCACTCTGAGACTGACTTTGAGTCAGTGGAGGATGATACTGATCTAGGACCAGTGGAGTTGTACTCACTATGACACTAACTTCGGGTTGGTTGAGACTGTTCTGGGACCAGTGGTACATACTCTGAGACTGACTTTGAGTCAGTATGATACATCCTCGATCATTTCTTCTTCTTCATAATTCGGACAAAAGCAGAGCAGAACAGAGAAAAACAGTACCCATCAGTACAAGGTAGAATAAGACAAAGCAGAACTAGCAGAATATAGCAGAGCAGGGCAAGGGTCGGGATGTACAGGGCAGTGCATTTGATGGATGAATAGTAACGACCGATTGACAGATTGCAGATGAAGTTCTCCCTGGTTGAGAGGGAGTGTTAAAATTGGAAACCAGGGCAAAACTTCATGTGGGTCATCTTATTCATTGCTGATAATATTTTTATTAGATTCTTCTCGTTGAGAGGTGTAGGATTGATATAAATATCATCTGATTCCGATAAGTATTCATGGAGATATGAATTTATTTTGATTATGGAATTATTATCAAGCCGACCTACAACTCATGTAGGCTCAGAAGCCCAACAGTCGCATCTATTCAAACACCAACGTTGTGTATAAATATAAGAGGACTTTTCCTCATTTGCACTCACTCATCTCATCACATCTCTCTTTCTCTCTACTGCGCAGAAATGAGTCTCTTCTCTACTGCGCAGAAATGCGTCTCTCTCTCACACATGTGACGCCGAAAGCTGTTGAACCTGAAGCTGCAACTGCAGAAGTAAAGATTGACTTGCGTTGCCTAGAATATCTCCTCTTTGGAACTGCATTATAGGTTCATCTGAACCTCCTCTGAAAGCCGCAACTTTTGGTGGTGGAATGAAGTCAATCCGACGAACGGTTTGCAAGATATCGACTGCCCTAGTTTGAAGCTGGAAATTGTTGAACCTGAAGTTGCAACTGCAGAAGTAAAGATTGACTTGCATAGCCTAGAATATCTCCTCTTTGGAACTATGTTGTAGGTTCATCTAAACCTCCTCTGTAAGCTGCAACTTTTGGTGGTGGAATGAAGTCAATCCGACGAACGGTTTGCAAGATATCGACTACCCTAGTTTGAAGCCGGAAACTGCTGAAACTGAAGCTGCAACTGCAGAAGTAAAGATTGACCTGCATGGCCTAGAAGATCTCCTCATCTGAACTACGTTGTAGGTTCATCTGAACCTCCTCTGGAAGCCGCAACTTTTGGTGGTGGAATGAAGTCAATCCGACGGTCGGTTTGTGAGATATCGTCTGCCCTAGTTTGATAATGAAGCCGCTAATGCTGATGCTGCTAATATAGGGTTTGCTACTGCTGATATGAATCAAATTTATTGTACTATTTCTCTCTGCTAAATTACTGAAGATGAAAGAAGATTTGATCAAATGGTTTCTCCACACATTGTGGGGTTTGTCCCTAGCTAGCCGCCTGTTATGAAACCAGCTCACAAAAAGATAGAAAAGAGAGATCCACGCCTTAGAATTCAGCCTCTTCGAGGGGGCAACCTCCTTTACATTACATAAATGAAAAATTCTTGGATGATACAAATGAAAATACCTCCTTTCTATATATAGGAGTCTAAGTGGTCCCAATACAATCAAAGCCTACATAACAATAATATTGTAGGGCACAACAGTAACAATGGTGGGCTTCTATGTGGCATAATAGTAACAATATGGGCACTACATGGGTACATCAATATAATAAGTGGGTTATACTAATAACAATAAGGGGTTACACTAGTAGTATAGGGGCCTAACATGCCCCTCTCCTTCAAAAAGCGTTGTCCTCAACGCTTGAGTAGTTCTTGATGCTTCTATATAAAATTCTTGTCCTCCCATGTGGAATATTCAGCGGGTAAGTTCTTCCACTTGATGAGATACTCTGAAATTGATCGATTTCGTAGCTGTCGGGTTCTTGTTTCTGTGACTGCTCCAGGTTCCAATATGATTTTTCCTTCCTCTTCAATTTCTGGCAATATTGCTTGAATTGGGATCTTTTGCAACTTTTGAATAAGTGGCCATACTTCTTCGTTCTTCTTCCATTCATTCGTTGCTTCGTTTATCCAATTTGGTTGGATAATATAAATAGCACAAAACAATGCTTCCACATCCTCATCCTTGAAGCATCTTCCCATTCGGTAAGGTCGCCATTTTTTAAGTGCATGTAGTATTGCCAACATTTCCTTCTCATAAATAGCTTGCTTGAGATGTAGCAGTAAAAATACCCAATCACTCACATCAAAACATTTTTCACTACGATGTTGATCTACATGTTGTTCCATTTGATTTTGCACCGAAGTGGCATTATCCTTTAAAAGTTGGAGAACTTGCTGTTGATGCTCGATATGATCTTTCTCTACTTGAACCTTTTTCTTCTTGATATGTCCTTCTATCTTTTGAGGAGCGGTAATTTCTTCCAATCCTTTACAAGATATGGTCAGATTGATTTCTTGATGCTCGATGTGATCTTTCACTTCTTGAACATTTTTCTTCTTGATGTGTCCTTCTATCTTGATAGTTTGAGGAGTGGTAATTTCATCCATTGAATTACAAGATATGGTTGGATTCATTTCTTCTTTCTCGATGTGATCTTTCACTTCTTGCACCTTTTTCTTCTTGATATGTCCTTCTATCTTGAGAGTTTGAGTGGTAATTCTTGCCAATGCTTTACAACATATGGTCTGATTCATTTCTTCTTTCTCTGGGGTGGTGTCCTGACGTATATCCTCTTCTTTTGATGTTTCTTGATCCTTTTCTTCCTCCTCTTCATATTCTATGTAAAATAATTTCTTCTCAGCACACCTATGACCTTTAGTGCATTTGCTATCACAATTGTAACAAAGCCCTTTTTCTCTTTTTTCTTCCAATTGTTGTGGTGTAACCCTTGTAGGTTGTGGAAGGCTGGGAGAAACAACACTTCCATCTTTATAGTTGTGAGGGGTATGCTTCCTAGTTTCCATAATTTTGCTTTCCATTATGTCACAAAGCCCTTTTACTCTTTCCAATTGTTGTGGTGTTGCTCTAAAGAAGGTGTTGCTCTTTATATCCTCATAATGTGCTATCATTTCCTCCGTGAAAATTGACCACGTAACAAGTTTTTTACGAGAACAAAGCCCTTTGTACCATAAAAATTGATCTGGTTCTAAATATGAAGATGCAATACATACCTTTTGTAACAGTTGTACACCATGTATATCAAAATATTGCTCCATCTGAAGTATCCAATTTACCGGATCCTTGCCATCAAACTTCCTCATCTTGCTTTTTCTTGATTTTAGGAGCTCTGCCTTGAAACGACTGTAACTCTGTACTTTCGGATCTTTAAGTTCTGAAATTGTGACCTGTAGTATCCCTCTATGTCCTCTTTCCAATGCCACAAGTATGATCCAAATTGGATTCTCCAATAAAAATTTATGCACAATCTCCCGCAGTGACCTGATTATAGACTAGTTCAGTAGAGCGAACTTGTATGAAGTGCCACGTGTCATTGTTTCAACCTTTGACTCTGAAAAATATATAAACCGACACTACAGTCCGTCCTCTTTCTGTACCTTCTTACGAAATTTCAATCCGATGCTCAGAAAGAAAGTTATGACGATTTTCCCCAGGTCACCTGTTTTGAGTGTAATTCAGGAGTCTGCAAAAAGACCAACTTCCGCAGATAATATCTCCGAAAATATCGCGCGAAAATATCTGAAATTCGGACCCAAGGTTCAGCGCCAATTCGTCTCAACTGGGTTGTTTTTTCGACTTCTGAAACATCACAGAAAAAAAGTTATAGCGAAAATTCCACGATGACCTGTTTGGAGCAGCGAAACCCTAGAATCCAAAGCTCTGATACCAAATGTTATGAAACCAGCTCAAAAAAAGATAGAAAAGAGAGATCCACGCCTTAGAATTCAGCCTCTTCGAGGGGGCAACCTCCTTTACATTACATAAATGAACAATTCTTGGATGATACAAATGAAAATACCTCCTTTCTATATATAGGAGTCTAAGTGGTCCCAATACAATCAAAGCCTACATAACAATAATATTGTAAGGCACAACAGTAACAATGGTGGGCTTCTATGTGGCATAATAGTAACAATATGGGCACTACATGGGTACATCAATATAATAAGTGGGTTATACTAATAACAATAAGGGGTTACACTAGTAGTATAGGGGCCTAACACCGCCGCATCTTGTGTCTCTTGTCTTGGCTTGTTTTCTGTCGATCATTTAATGTTCTATCTGCACTTTACTTTATGTACATGTGATTTCTAATCTATGGAATATAATAAGAAAAAGAAGTAAACTGTTATAAGCAAAGAACATACCATAACTTAACAAAGGATCTGTCAGTTTTAGCCCCGTATATAAATTACCTGCATATGAATTCTAAAAACAGAAAATAAACAATGGTGAGAGCATAACACATAAAACAAATATACATAGAGTTTTTCCCCTGGATCCCAAAACTGGGACTACCAGATTGATTTTTCGTTATGTTCTTGTGAATGTTACAATATATATATATATATAGATATACTTGTCAAAGCATCCATTAACCCTAGATTAGGACATAACCATAATTCCCTTGACCGGATCTACAGAATACCATGGATCGAAAACCATCACACCCAAAACCATGTGCGAAATCCATGCACAAAACCATAGGTAGGTCCACCCACCTAATATAGGGTCCAAAAAAAAAATCCTCGAGGCATTGCCGCCACCCCCTATGACCCCCCTGCTGCGCTTGGTGCAACAAAAGGGTGGCTCCGCCCCCCCTCTCAGCCCCCGGTTTCGACGCTAGTCGTGGAAAGAATATAACACAACCCAACATTCTCCCACTTGTTGTTTTCTTTCCACTGGAGAGCTTAGTCATTGATCCATCCCTACAACATCCATTGTTTCTCTACACCAAGAGAAATTCTCAGTGCTCACAAACTTTGTCAATGCATCTGCAGTATTCTTCAAAGTGTCCACCTTTACCAGCAACACCTTCTTGTCTTCTACCATATCCCTCACAAAGTGATACCGAACATCAATGTTCTTTGTCTTTTAATGATAAGAAGGGTTCTTTGCCAAGAAAATTGCACTTTGGCTGTCATAGTCTATCCTTATAGCTCGTTGTACTAACCCCATACTTGAACACAATCTCTGCAACCAAACTACTTCCTTGCTTGCATGAGTGGCTGCCATGTATTCTGCCTCTGTAGTTGATAGTGCCACTACATATTGTCTCTTACTCATCCAACTAACTGCACCTCCAAATAGGTTAAACACATACCCACTTGTAGCTCTTCCCTAATCCAGATCTCCATCTCAGTCTACATCAACAAAGCCACGGATGTTCAAAACTCTATCTAATCATGGTCTTCCTTGGTAGCACAAACCATAATCACTAGTGCCACGCAAATACCTAAAAACCCGCTTCATTGTTGTCCAATGCTCCTTCCCTGGTTTTGACATGAACCTGCTCAATACTCCCACTACATGTGCAATGTCTAGTCTAGTACAGACCATTGCATAGATCGAACTACTGAATGCACTTGCATATGGAACACGGGACATGTCCTCTTCCTCTTCTTGTGTCTTGGGACACTGTTCAACAGATAACTTTACACCTACATGAATAGGAACCTTCACTGGTTTACTATCCTGCATATTAAACCTCTACAGTATTGTCTCGACATACTTCCTCTAGTTTAACCAGAGCTTCCTCTTTCCTGGTCTCATTTAATTTCCATGCCCAAAATATAGTTTGCAGAACCAACATCTTTCATGTCGAATTTGAAGGACAATTTGTTCTTTAAATCCTAGATGGTTTCTTTGTCATTTCCAACCAGCAACATATCATCCACATACAAGACCAGATAAATAACACAATCACCAATTAATTTAAAATACACACAGTGATCTACTTTGCTTCTGGTGAAGCCAAGTCCCCATATAAATGTATCAAATTTTTGATACCACATCCTTGGTGACTGTTTTAATCCATACAGAGACTTTTTTAACTTGCATACCAGTTCTTTCTTACCCTTCACCACAAAGCCTTCAGGTTGCTTCATGTATATCTCCTCTTCCAGATCCCCGTGAAGAAATGTTGTCTTCACATCCATCTATTCTACCTCAAAATCAAAAGCAGCAGTAACATATAAAAGTAATCTAATAGAAGCTATCTTGGCAACAGGAGAAAAAAATCACCAAAATCAATTCCCTGCACCTGGGAATAACCTTTTGCTACCAACCAAGCTTTGTATTTCTCCACCTTTCCTTCTACATTCATCTTCTTCTTAAACACCCATTTGTTGCCAATGGGTTTCCTTCCAGCCAGCAACTCCACCAAATTCCAAGCCTCATTTTTGTGCAAATATGTCATTTCATCAACCATGGCCTCTTTCCAAAGTTTTCCATCCTCTGAATATATTGCTTCCTTTGGTAGGACTTCATGTTTAATAACATTTTCCACCTCTCTAAACACCACATCTCAGCTGTACACAACCTTCTTTGTTATTGGGTTCCAAATCTTATAACTTTTTAAACCATCCGTATACCCAATAAAGATGCACTTTTCAAATTTGCTATCCAACTTTGTTCTTTTCTCCTTCGGAACATGTACATATGCATCACATCTGAAAGAGAGGGTTTCTTACTAGTCCATACCTCTTGTGGATTCTTATCCTCCAACGCTGATGAAGGTGATCTGTTGACCAAGTAACATGCAGTCTCCACCGCCTCTGCCCAGAATTCCTGTCCTAACTTGGCACCACTGAGCATGCTTCTTGCCATTTCCATCAACGTCTTCTTCATTCTTTCGACAACTCCATTTTTCTCAAGTGTGTATGGAGTAGTCTTATGTTGTGCTATACCACACTTCTTACAGAATTCTTCAAATTTCTTCTTGCAAAACTCTCCACCGTTATCTTTCCTCAACACCTTTATCTTCTTCTCTGTCTAGTTTTCCACCAGAGCCTTAAATTCTTTAAACATGTCAAAGACTTCATATTTCTTCTTGAGGAAATATATCCATGTATTCCTTGAGAAGCCATCTATAAATGATACATAGTACATAGACTTACCCAATGATGGAACCGACACAGGTCCAAACACATCACTGTGCACAAGCTCTAATATTTGTTTTTCCCTCTTACCACTAGAGAGGAAACTCACCCTATTCTACTTCCCATATACAAAATTTTCACAGAAATCAAAATCTAGAGAGCTATTAGACATAACTTCTACCATACCTTTACCATGAAGCATTCGAATGCCATTCTCTCCATTATGTCCAAGCCTTTGATGCCATAGCATGGTCTTTTCTCTAGAGACCACTAGAATTTCTGCTTCACTTTCAGGAACCACAGAACTATTGCACCCATCAACAACAGTGCTACCTTGCAACTTTTACAGAGTTCCAATCTGAACTCCTTGCATCAATACCAGTGCTCCCCGAACCATCTTGCAGGTATCTTTCTCGAACACTATTTTTACACCTACATCATCGAGCTTGCTTGCAGAAATCAGATTTATGGCTAATGTAGGAATATGCAGAACACCCGGAAGTTTTCTAATCCTTCCACCTTGAAACTTCAACTTGACTTTTCCACGACCAATGATTTTATCCTTCCTGTCATCCCCTAAGAAGACATCACGACCATCATATTTCTCATACTCGCAGAACCACTCTCTATGGGGAGTGAAGTTAAAGGATGCATGTGAGTCAATCAACCATGCCTCATGATCTAAATGTGTACTTGAAGAAAAAGCCAAGTACACATCCCCATCTTCATCTAAGGTGGTTTTCACCTCTGCAGAAGGAGCATCATCAAATCCCTTTCCTTACTCAGGAGCTTTAGATTTACAGTCCCTTTTGTAGTGCCCTTCCTTTCCACATTTCCAGCACACCTTTACAGGTTTTCCTAGAGATTTAGATCTCCCTCTAGATTTATATCTCCCACTTGAGGACTTATTTTTGTTTCAGTTCTGGGACCGTGCTCGTACAAACAAGGCATCACCATTCTAGCTCTCCATATTTTTCAACTCGTCTGTCAGCAAGGATGAGACTATTTCATCAAACTATAAGGCAATTGTATTATTACCTATTACAACAACCAGACCTATCCCATGAATCTGGTAGAGAACACAACAAACTGATGCACTTATCTTCATCTGAAATCTTAATATCAACAGATAATAACTAGCTTACCACAATGTTAAATGCATTTAGATGCTCTGTCACCGAGTCCCCATCTTTCATCCTCAGGTTATACAACTTTTTCCATAGGAAAATTCTATTCACCAGAGACTTAGATTAGTACAAAGTCCCTAACTTTTCCCACAAAGCCTTCGCTGTAGCTTCCTCTGATACATTCAAAAATACTAAATCTGAGACACACAATCGTATTGTGATTTTTGCCTTCCAATCCAACTTCTTCCATTCTTTTATCAGACACTATTGTTGGTTTAGTACCCGGATCTACTGCGATCCATTGATCTTTATCCACCAATAGATCCTCCATCTTGAGTTTCCACAACTCAAAACTCTGACCATTAAAGTTCTCAATATCTATCTTTCCATTGCTCACCATCTTCTTTCACCACAAAAATCAATCTCGCAGATCTCCCACTGAACATGGTCTACCATATGCCCAAGGAAAACCCCTCAGCAACAAAGGCAACCCCTTGAAGCCAAAACAACTTTGATATCATATGTAGGTTTTATCCCCGTACAGAAATTCCCTGCATACAAATTCTAAAAACAGAAACTAAGCAATGGTGAGAGAATAACACAGAAAACGAATATACATAGAGTTTTTCCTGTGGATCCCAAAACCGGGACTACCATATTGATTTTTCATTATGTTCCTTTCAATGTTACAATACATATATATACATGTTGAAGCATACATAAACCCCAGTCCATTAACCCTGGATTAGAAAATATTCGTAGTTCCCTTGACCGGATCTACAAAATACCATGGATCGAAAACCATCATGCCCAAAACCATGTGCAAAATCCATGCACAAAACCATAGGTAGGTCCGCCCACCTAATATAGGGTCCAAACAAAAATTCCCTGGGGCGTTGCCCTAGACCCCGTAAAGGGGGGCTACCGCCGCCCCCACTCGTGACCCCCCCCCCCCCCCCTACACCCGGCACAACGAAGGGTGGACCACTGCCGCCCCCCCCCAATTTCGCTACTAGGGCTAGTCATGGAAAGAATATAACACAACCCAACACGATCAACCTTTAGGCTATTAGGCTTTCAGTGAAGGTATTGGCTCTGATACCAATTGTTGTAAATACTGAGGGGGGATGAATCAATATTCCTTTTCAATTGTTACTTTTAACAGTTAGATCACTTATATTTAGAACACAAAATGAATCATAAGAATAAATTATTTTATTATTTTTTTCAATAAATCAAGTACAATATATGTAGGTCTCCAACCCTAGATGAAGACAGTAACCTTCAATCTCTCTGGCTTCAACTTGTATTTTCCAAGCACTGACTTGGACTTCCAAGGCTCCAACCTTGTCAATTTTGAGGCACCAACCTCAAGGTCTCCAACCCTATATCTGGTTCAGGCTCCAACCTGGTTTCTTGAGGACTTCGATCCTCTAAGTCTCTGACCCTATCTCCCAAGACTTTGATCTTGTTACGTTGAGGCTCCAACCTCTAGGGCTCCAACCCTATCTCTGGTATACGCACTAACCTGGTCTTCTTGAGGACACTTATCCTCTAGGACTCCAACCCACAACTTCAATTTGTTAATATAATATTACTAGTTCTTCACGACTCTCAATATCATCTGCAACAAGCCCTACCAATCTCTTCACCTTCAGTACTGCCCTCAAACAATCTCCAAGGTAGTTATCTCATTAATGAAAACTTTGTATTTTCAAAAGGTGTCACCACAACTCTTCATGTCACCCAAACAAACTTCTTCAAGGTTACCTCATGATGACTTCAATGATGCATCGTGGTCTCCAATTAATGTCTCCAAGATCTTCAATAATGTTGGCTTCAGTATTTTAAATCAATCTTTAATCAAGCCTCCAATTATGCTTCAAGTTGTTTTCAGAATTAGCTCAATGATGATGTCTTAAAAGGTTCCTCAAATCAACCCAAGTCTTCACAAGGATGTTTTCAACAAACTTCTTCGTATATGATGTCAATACTCTCAAAAGCTTCATTGTCTAAAGCTCCAAATAATTCACTGTCTAGAGCTTCAATTTATTCACTGCCCAAGGCTCCTTCACTGTCCAAATACTTCACTGCTCCTCCACAGAGCCAAGCACCAATGCTTAGCATTGTTCCTCAAATCCGAAGCTTCACAATAGGTGTTTCTACCCACAGATTTTTCCTCCACTTCACAGGTCTAAGGTTGTCATTCTTCCATAGGACTGTAATCTAGGCTTTTAATGAGCTCCACAGTTCTGAGTCTTGTTGTCCGAGCTTCTCAAGACTGTGCCTTCACACAAGTACTGCCCACATGTTGTTTTTCTTACAAAAGTCTGCTCAACCACAAATACAAATCTTCAATGATGGCTCAATGCCAGAGTTCTAGGTCTTCAACAATGTTTTTGGAAGATATCTAAAGTGTCTAGCTGCAAGATGTTCAATACACACTTCCAATTAATGTTTTTCTCTAACAAGGACTTTATCAAGAGTACTTATGGTCTCACAAATTTCTTCCATTGTCCTTCAAGTTGTTGTTGCTAGCTTTACCAGATTTATGTCAAGAATTGATGTCTACAATTAAGTCTCCCACAGAACTTATAACTATCTGAGCTCATTGTCCACAGTTTTGTCCTAATATTGACCACTGTCCGAGTTGTAATGGAGTGGTAGTTTTCCACTGTTCGAGTTCTGAATAGGTTCTAAGGAGGTCCGAGCTGCAATATGAGGTGAGGTATCTCACAGATCCGAGTTATGTTTACTAATAAACTGAGCTGGAGGTCTGAGTTCTGAAAAAGTAATTGTTACTGTTAATCTAAGTTTGATGTCATAAGTACACAGAAGTCTGCTTCTTGATATCTGGAATGATAACCCAATCAATTAGCCCAAACAGAAATCTCAACGTCCTCTTTAAAAACAGTCTGAGTTTTTATGCCTAAAAGAAATATCCTTTGTTCTCCTCAGCCTCATGTTTTCTTCTATGCTTCTTCTCCTATATTCATTGACCGAGATCTCTTCTTTTAGAGCGAGGAGCACAAATGTGTATATATACCTTTTTATGAGTTGAATTGTTATGTATGAAGGAGAGCCGACAATCATATTTTTAGTAGCTTTAGGATATTATAACAATTTTTTTTACTTGTATGCCATGTGATATATACATTACATCTATCTGCCATGTGATGTATACATTACATCTATCTACCATGTGATGGATAATATAGGACCTTGTCTGCCATGTGAAACATGGATCATATAAGACTTTGTCTTCCATGTGAAAGATGAATCATATAAGACCTTGTCTGCCATGCAAGTGTTGTATCCCATGAGTGATGTGTTACACCATGTTGCCTGCATTATGTTTGCCATGTATGGTCATAGGGAACACGTATGCCATGTTTGTCTTCCATTCATCAAAGTTATTGCATTGTTGTTAATAAGGAATTTTTATGTTGTTTCAAAAGATATTTGGAGCCAAGGATTATGTTTATTAAATATGTTTTGTAATGTGTAATGTAAGATAATATATCATAGCATAAGGTAATGTATGGTAGTGTAAATGTATGGTTAGGGTTTAGGGATTTTATAGGAAGGTTTAGAATTTAGGATTTTTTTAATTTTTTATGAAGTCAAATGAATATTATTTAGGGCTAGTTTTTAGGAATTTTAGGGTTATAGATTTTAGGGTTTTATAAGATAGGTATTTTAAGGCTTCATGTGTTTAGGATCTGGGGATTTCTCACTTAGGGTTAGCACAACAACAAGGGTATTAGCATAGACCTAGGGTTTCCATTATTTTCAACAATGACATCATTCTATTGACATCAATGACAAATTTGACCAACAAGCCATAGTTACGGATCACGGAAAGCATTTATGGAATCATATAATGACCGAACTAACTGCTAAGCTAGGACTTTCCCATGAAAGTTCCACTCCCTACTATCCTCAGGCTAATGGACAAGTTGAGGATATCAATAAAATTCTTAAAACTATGCTTCAACATATGGTAGGGGTCCATAAATTGGATTTAAATTTTCTCCTTTATGATGCCCTGTTGGCATACCAAACCTTAGTAATGGTTGCTACTAGATTTACACCCTTTCAATTTTTTTATGGTCTAGAAGCAATCCTTCCAATTGAATGTGATATTCCATCACTGAAACTAGTTGTCGAATGTATTCCTGCCATTTCTATAGAAGAGGAACGTCTTTTACATGTGACTTGATTACATGAAACACGATGTGATGTAGTGATAGCTAATGAATCTCATAAAGGATGTATCAAGGCATAATACGACAAAAGTGTCAAGCCTTGTGTCTTCTCAGAAGGAGACCTCGTTCTTTTTTATGGCCAAGAATCTGATAAGTTAGGCTCAAGAAAGTTCCAACCTATGTGGTTAGGTCCATATATTCTCAAGCATGTCCTTGCAAAAGCGGCCTATGAGTTATTTGATTTCGATGGGATTCCACTAGCGCGGCCTAGGAATTGGTTTTACCTAAAAAAATATTATGCTTGATCTCATGCGTAGTAACATTATGTACATGTTGTCTATAGGTGTGTTAAGTGTGTTTTCGGTGTGTCTCTTTAGAGTTTCCTAAGGTTTCTATTGATTCCTTTTACATTTGGTTTGCAAATGTCGGCATCCCTTGAACCGTATTTTGGTAATGATGATGGTCCCAGTGGTAGTACTCAAAACCTATCCTCCACAACGTGGGCTATATTTGCTCCAAATGGCGAGTTAGTGAGTTTGCAAGGGATTTGTATTGTTCGCTCTACCAACAATATCGTTGAGTATAGCGCAATGGTCAAGCTACTGTCTAGTTCTATTTCACATGGTATCCATCGTTTATTCGTCAGACTTGAATCACAACTCATGGTACTACAACTTGCTAATGTCTATTCAGTTAGAAGTCCTACCATCTTGAGTGTGTTTTTAAGGGTTCGCCTTCTAGAAAGACAAAGGCACTAATGTTTTCCTTAAGTTAATAGATAACGAGATGAATCCTATATGGAATCTATCGTATGCTTCGCTCCTTCTTTGGCTTTAATGCTCCAATCCTAGCTCTGATCACTATTATTAGAACCTACACAATTAGGTAACAAAATCAAAGGATCCATGAAATCTATGCATCATCATCTAGTCACTTTATTCAATATATCAACATGGTATTGAAATATATGAAATCGTAACATCATATATAGGAAAACAAAGAACTCTTTGCATTAATAGAAATGGAATGAGTTACAACCAAAAATAGGTGTTAATCCTATAAAAGAGCTTCTCCAAGTTGACTTGTCCTTTCCTTGTCACAAAGTGCACCTCTAATCACCCTAATGCATGGAAATATGTCTCTCACAACAACAAAATTAAGGTAGAATCACTCTCCAAAATCCAACCCCTTGCTTATGGATGGCAATAAATATATAGGTGAAGGAGGTAGTTCATGAATTCTTATCCTTTTACCAATTAGGGCTTGAGATCCACTCTTTATAGGAAGATGATCTCAAGGGATAATGGATGAAAATTCAAAGGTAGGATAGGATAGGATTCAGGACTTTCATCTGAGGTAAATGGTTACAACAATCCTAGAAACTTCTGGAAGAAGAGGCTTAATGATTCTCTCTCTTTTTCCGGAATTTCTAGAACCAGCGTAGGTGCATAGTGGAGAAACTTATAGGTGATCATTGCAGGCCACAGTGGAGCAACCTAGTATTCAACGTTGTCCAGTAGCAGGTCAGGGAGCGTTAGTACTTAAAATGACTGAAACAAGGTGTTCTCAGGCAGAAATCTAAGATTATAATGAGTAATGCTTAGGTCTTTGTGAAGGGATGATGAGAAGGAGGTCAAAGGATGTTAATTGATCCAGTGGAAGTTCTATTGACCAGATGTGCTTTGCCTTGTGACAAATCGGGATCAAGAATAATCGGTGATATCATCATTGTTACAATACATTTACATCATAATATATTTTCTGAGGGAGGCATACCCATACTCAACGCATAAGATAACATTACATGTACAATGATCAAAAGACATATCCACGGATGATTGATGGTGGACCCATGACTAGATGAATGCCTGTATGATCATAACCATCATACATTGTGATCTTGTATTACTCCTAAAATCATAGCCCGGATGGATGAAACTAGATCTGGGGTCATCTATCTCGTTCACACAACTAACCAATGTATGAGTCTAACCATGTGAATCAATGAGCTAGAGTTGAACATGGTAGAAACCTTTTGATTATCAGCCAATGATGTAATTCATTAAGAGATGTGAGAGAAACCACCAATGATGTTAATGGATCTCAAGGTACTCTAGTACAATATGTATGGTGTGAATAAATGAGTTGATGTCGAACACCACACAGAATATTTCGGTCAAAGGCCAATGATGTAAACATGTCGTCGAGAGTGAGGAAACTTTCCATTGATGTATGCAAGTACCAAGGTACCAAGGGGGTGTTTCTAATTCAACTTCATAGATAATGAGTTGATGTTGATAGGAAGTGACCTATCGCAGGAGGGCCTTGATGTATCCCCCATCAACGAGACAAAACGGGCATGATGATTTGAGACAGAATGATGTTGATATGGAACTGGATCAGGAAATGCAGACATGGAATGAAGGCTTAAGAGAATTGTAGCATATATTGACTGAATGAATTCTCTTGAACACAACAAAGACACTGAATGGAAACAAAAGACAAGAATATTCCCAAACCTGACATCCACGGAGATGAAGTCAAAGAGTTTTGTGTTCAAGAGCAACTCGCTGCCATTAGCAAAATGGAGTACCCTGTTTTCCCAATTTTCCCAACCATATTGGTCAGTACCTCTTTATTTTTTAACAAGCTTGAGGAGGATAACATATGCTTGATTTGTGAGTTCATCCTTCGTATGAATCCATCTACGAATATTTAACGAACCCAGAGAAGGATTAGTTTGGTCCCGTCATGAACGTCGAGTCCATCACTGTTTGATGTTTTAATGAGTCGAGCGAAGGTAAAACTTAACATCTTTTTCATGTTTAGAGAGTTTGAAAAAGAGGTGGAAAAGAAAACTATGTCCCTTTTTGTAAATAGTCCCTTAGGTCCGAAAAGGTAAAAAATAACACCCAAGAGAACCTCTTAGCCATGTTCGACTAAGGTATTCCTTTTTTGTAAATAGTCTATCTCGGTCCGAAAAGGGTTAAACTTTTTTGTAATACTGAGTAGATATGTTTTCATTTACTTAAACGAGTTCAAAAAGACAAGTGCTCGACAATGTTTTCATACTTTGGAAGTTTGAAAAGAGCTAAAAGAGAACTTCACCAGGAGGAACGACTGGTATACATGGTAGCAACTGGTTCCGGTCAAGATGGAACTGCTCAAAATACGTAGAGATTAAGAGGTTGGATAACAAGACCACTCATTGTAGTAGTTCTTCTAGGAAACGGTGAAACAACCAAGTGAAAGCATATGATCTTCCAAGTAGATGGTGACGATGGAATGAGAAAACCAAGGCTCATCTGGGAAAAAATTGTTGAAATTTGTAACTAGTTTCGGCCTTCATTAATGTATTTGAGATGTACTTACGAAAAGAATGCAGAATATATTTTTATTATTATTATTATGACTTGTTAAAGCATGGGTTTCATGCTTGGGTCATCATATTTTAGGTCAAAGTCCCCATTGAGGACTTCTAGGATTTATTATGAGTCATCAAAGTCATTGTAAATTAAAAGAGACCTTTCTTGGGCTTTCAAATCATGTAAAAAGAATTATTTTTAGTCAAAAATGAATTTAGTCTCCTCCACACCAAGTTGGCCTCAAGACAAGTAATTTGACCTCCCTGGAAGGCTATAAATACAAGCTAGTTCGAATTCATTTGGAGCATCTCATTTTCTCTCACATAGTTCAATTTGGGAAGCTAGAAGCTGGAAAAAGTGTGAAGTTGAGAAAGGGATAGAAGAAGGACTAGAAAGGAATGTGAGCTTTTGTAAGGAGATAGTAGACCTCAAGATCAAAATTTTGGGACAACTCTCACTCAGTTCTCAGGTGTATCAAGAGATATCGAAGTCTTCCAAGTTTAGTCGAAGTTGTTGCTACTACTGCTACTGGGTCGAAGCTGTTACTAGATTGAAGCTACTGCAGATACTACTAGGTCGAATTTTCTTTGGAAGGGTTATCATATGAAAGAAGGATTGAGGGAAGACTTGGTGTGGAGGAAGTCTTTGTCTAGGTCTAGAGTCTTGGATTATCTTGAGAAACTATTGAAGGAAGAATTGTGGACTAGGTTTCCCCTAGATAGGGATTTTTCCCTGGCTGTCCACCTAAATCTGTTGTCCTTGTGTTATTATTTTGGTAATTGCTTGATGAACTAAAATATAAAATAAGAACATAAAGATAAAATAATCACAAGTAATTATCTATATAAGAAAATATTTTTGCCTTTCTGATTTTCTAACATGGTTTCAGAGCTAAGGTGATGAAGGAAAAAGGAAGTCTACTAGAAGGAATCTAAATGATTGATCTAGGGATCATATAAGGAGCTCTTATAAGAGAATAATCTCACTATCTTCAAGGACAATGTATAACACATTAAAGAGTGAGAACAAATTGGAAGGAGCATCAAACTACAGATCTTGGAAGAAGGGAATTGACCTCATTCTTGAAAAGAACAAGGTCTTGGATGTGGTCAGAGGAAAGGTGAAGAAACCTATCGAAGAATCTAGTGATGTAGACAAGGTAAAGTATAGAGAATTGGAGATATTGGCTATGACTCTGATGGTAGAAATCATAAAGGACAATCTTGTCCCATGCATTTCCAATATAGACCATGCTCAAGAAATATATGAAGCATTGACAAATTATTCACCATCAAGAACATTGATCAAGTAGCAAGCTTGAAGAATGAGTTAAGGACTACAAATATGACAAAGGATGATATTATGGCTTCCTTATTTTTAAGGATATCAAGGATTAGAGATGAACTTCAAGTCATAAATGAAATAGTACCAGAGAAGAAGATAGTAATCCTCAAGCTTAGAGGAAGCCCTCATCAACCTCCAAATAGAAATATCCTATTACCATTTTCATTTTTAGTTTTCCTTAATTATCGAGTTTTTCTTGCATTAAATACTAATTACATTTCTACTCTTATTTTCCTACGTTTAGGAAAACTTGTTGAAGACTTAAGGAAGAAGGCATCACAAAACAAAGCATTAGAATTACAAGGTTTGTTAAGAAACAAGAGGCATGTTTTTCAATTACAAGTTTTTGCTTTCTTCATATTCATTCTTGATAAGCCATTACTAACATATTTTTGTCTATCTTTCTTGAATCTTAAAGATTCTTGATTGGTTGATTCATCATTAGATAAACCTACCCTCCTCATATCTTTGATTACTCTTGTGGAACCCTAGAAAGATTCATTGTGAAAAACCTAACTTAAGGGTATGTCGATGATTATGTGTGAAACCCTAACCTACTTAGGGTTATTGTTGAAAGAAAATGTTTGATGTTTTGATGAAGTCATGTTTGGGGTTTTGGTATGGTTATGGAAACCCTAACTTGTTAGGGTTGAATGGTGATGTCTGAAATCCCGAACCTTTGAAGTATTGATAATTTAGGGTTTGCTATGTTTTGTATTTAAACCCTAGATCATTAGGGTTTGGTAGGATGTGTAAGAAATACCATTATAATTTCCTAGAATGAAATCCTTGAGATGTTTGTGTTTGTCTCATCAAACCCTAGTCTGATAAAGTTTGTTATATATCTAAACTCGTATTGATATTTGTGTATTTGGGTTTGACGAACACATGTTATGAAATGCCTGTGCATGATGATGGGATCCTAGATGTATGAGTTGACCTAATGGATGACGGTCATGAGTCCTAGGTTTTGGAACTAAGCCCTAGTCGAAGTTTGATTCCTTAGGATGATAGTATTTGTGAATTCTAGGGTTTTGTAATTAAAACTTAGTTGAAGTCCAAATCTTTGATATATGCGACAATTTGAGATTTGTGTAAGATTATTGAAATATTGATTCGGGTCCAGGTGTGACAAAGGACCCTTCCAAGACCTTTTACTTTCATGATGTGTTAAATTGCATTTTTAAAAGAACATAAATGAATGCATCTGCATGTTGTAAAGAAGAGGAACATGACAATCATCAACACATGAAAACATAAGTCATTGATAATGGAGTTCGTCCAGGAGGGACTACATCTCTGGGCCCTGGTATCAAGATGGTATAGGCCGCTGCATTAAGTGTTGTCAATGTTGATGATGTACATAAGAGGTTACATCGTTATCATAAAAGGAAATTGCCCTCACGTAGGAGTGGCTCCAAGAGATGTTCCACCACAGGAACTCTCAGTCAAAAAAGGACTCCTATCAGTATGACACAAACTCATGCATGATGATAATGAACATCCCACCAACATGGCATAAAAGGTATTTCAATACAAACATGCATGGCGACAACATGAGTATCCCATCAACATGACGACAAAGGGATCTCGAACAAAACATGATGAATCATGACAACAAGTACATCACACAAATGATTCCGCATCACATCAAGCAGGAATCATGAAAACGAGTAAGAAACAGGATCCCAAATCAAACATCAAATAGGGATCTGTGCAGCACAATACATAGCGAAAATAAGTACATGAACATATTGCGTATACCTCACATCCAGGGGCCATCTAAAGAAGAGGATGTCAAACTGCTGAAACTGTTTGTGCCATCAATCTCGTGGCATCGAATCTCATGGAAATGGCTACTCGCACATGAACGCTGACACCTGCACTCCACTTAGAAAAGTGGCCAAAAAATAAAATGAGCAAATGGAAAATCTGAATACACCATCAGATTTATGGCATCGAATAGTGCAAAATCGACTGTCAAAATTCTGAATTCTGAGAAAGTGGAATTCTGGGGCTCAAGGAATCTTTTAGATTTCCCTAGATTCCTTTAAGATTCCCTCCTCCGAGTCCTTTGAAAATATGTTACTCAGATCGGGAAACTGACTGTGCCATCAGGTTCGTGTCACCGAGAGGTGTAAGATTGATATAAAGTTTGTCCAATTTAGACACTACAAAAATTTCACCCTCCTGGAAATTTTGCTCCT
Organism: Pinus tabuliformis; assembly: GCA_031772625.1. Lineage (NCBI taxonomy): Eukaryota > Viridiplantae > Streptophyta > Pinopsida > Pinales > Pinaceae > Pinus > Pinus tabuliformis. The sequence goes on along the minus strand of CM062806.1, from coordinate 744,206,425 downwards.
TCATGGTTCCACCTGCATTAAAAATTAATTAAAAAGATATCTCGTCTCGATTTCCATGCCCGCTCCTAGTTCCTCCATGTTTCCTGGGCACACTAGTGAAATGAAGGTTTATATAAGTTTGGAGGGCAGATAAACCAAAGAAGCAGTTTGGCACATTGGTTAAGATTTTTGAATTTTGTGGAGGAGGTCAGGGGGTCAAACCCTGCCTCCTCCATGTTTAACCTTTTTTTTTTTAACAAAACTGCAACATTATTTTTGGAGGGGGAGTCAAGTCCGCATTGGGTGGCCCGCCCCATAACTCCCGTACTTTGTTTGAATGCATTTGGGGTTGTATTAACTTTGGAATGGTGCGGTTATTAATGCAGAACCGTATATGGAGTTTGTGTTGGTGGCATTGTATGTGGGGCCGCCACGTGGGTGGGGCTAGCTAACTCGTCGGTCATGGGTTCAACTCCCACTGGCCTCTTTTAATTATGTTGTATGGTTCATATATATAGAGAGGTGTGGGGTGGTGGGGTATAAATATATATATATAATTTTTAATAATCATAAGGCATTTTTGAAAATTTCAAAATTTGACCGAAGGAGTCAAATTAAACAAACCAAAAATTTGCCCAGAATCTGGCCGGAGTTGGCCGGATTTCGTCCATCGGAAAACTTCCAAATTGTGTCTCCATTAAGCCTGCCTAGTCAGCAAAAGTCAACCAAAAATTTGACTGGCTCGTTCTCCCTCATACGAGCTCGGATTGACGAACCGTTCACACCGCTGCGATCAGGACGATGAGATCTACGCTCTGGTCCTAGTTTGAAAGCATTATGATCACTTTGATTTTTGAGCTTCCATAAGCCCTCTTTGTCCTGTGTGTGTCCCTAGAGCCACCTGGATCAATCCTCCCCACTGAGGAGCTTTTGGTCCTCCAAAAGCATAAAAAATAATCTGCAACTTCTTTGTACCTTGCCTGCATCACAAGTGTCTTGAAAGGTCTCGCCTCCATCTCCTTCACCTTTGTTCTTAGAAACCTTAAGCAATGAGCAGACACCTGCAACCTATAGTACATTGTTTTTGCAAATTACATGCTTGACTCTCATGACCAACTAATGACCCAAGCATCCCATACTTGCCACGAGTTTATAACACATACTATGTTTTCAAGTTTACATCAAGATGGACACAATACCCCTGCTACTAAAACAAGGCCAAAATATCATTGTTGCTTCGACAAGTGATGGAAAACACATCATCACTGCAACACATGATTTACGAAGATAATGCCAAACACTATTTGTTTTGACAAGTGATGGAATCACAACATCACTTTCAGAGTGTAAAATGCAACTCAAAATAATATTAGGCATCATTGTTGCTGAAAAAGTGATGGAAAACACATCATCACTTTTACATTTTAAAATGCAACAAATGATTTACAAAAGCACGACCATGAAACACTGTTGGAGAGGTAAATCCCCTCCACGGATAGAGGCGATCCCTACTAGCCCAGAATGGGTCTAGCAACAATCAGTCAATGCTACTATGCAAGTTCCTAATTGCAATCAAAAGGTAGGAAAAGAACACCTACTTGGATTCCAACGCTATTGTTTGACGGAGAGATGCCGCTCTCGCTCCTTCGCTCTGGCCGGCCACAATCCCCCGCGATCTCCGCGAATAGATACCTGCACACACGAAGAGAAAGACAAACACAAGCCTGAAATCTAATAAAAGCAATTATACATCAGTCAGAAAGGATGTAATTCACATTAACCATTACAGAGACAAATGAGAATGGAACCATAATAGTAGTCATCTATTATTAATCAGTAACAGAGAAGAGTACAACCAAATGTTCTGACGTCGATATCCTTCTCAAGAGGGTCTAGTCAGCAAGTCTCTTAAGCATTCACCTTTGGAAATGGATCTCCCAAGACAAGAAACTCTCTCTCTCACACAAGCAATACAACACAACCTTCCCTGAGCTATTAAGCACTTCCACACTTATCACACCAACTACCTATAGTAGCAGCAATCTGAGCACTATAAACTCCACACAATCCAAACTAGCTGCTCATGGCAATGGTAGAGGTTTATAAAGGAGAGGGGGTCTCCTTGAATGGTGGAAGGATGAGCTTATCTTCAAGGGAGTGGTTTCAAAGGGTCGAACAAACATGCCATAGAAGGGAGGCGATATTCACAAGGCCAACAACCAAGCCTGTAGTTATCAGGAAGGCTGGCTGTTGGAACAAATTCGCCCAAACTGGATCAGCGCGAGTGCAAAATTGGTCTGGCGCGCTGACATCGCAAGGCAATAATGGACAGAGCCACGTCAGCGCGACTGGAAAAGTCGTGTGCTTCCGCGCTGGCAGCGCATGCGGTCTGTTATGAATCGCCAGTCAGCGCGGTTATTTTAAAAACAGACGCGCTGATGAGGAAAACTTTGGAAAAAGTGGGTTTTTGGCCAGTTCAGAAGGCATGAACTTGATTATTGTGAACTCCTGACACAGTAGGGTGACTGACAGGGAGACAGTGACAAATTACTGTGTAACAGATGCCCCCTTAAGCATGAAGACCGAGAGAGTGGGAGGGGTGAAATGCTTTACAAAACTCGCCAAACTGGAACACCACCAGGAAGGACCGAATATCTCTGATAATCAAGTACATGCAGTCTAGGCATGGACGCAGCCATCCAAAAGACATGCGAAGGAGGTCTATGGAATGGACGCAGCCACCCAGCTAAAGAGACCATAGTAATGATAAGGTATGGTTGCAGCCATCCGTGAAGACTCAGGTATGGGCGCAGCCATCCATCAATGAGTCATGTAATGATCATCCACAAAATCGCAGCCTGGACCATAACATACAGGGATCCAGGGTCTTGCGCTCCATCCCGACCCGAACAAAGTACAAGTTCAAGCATGTGAATACAAGAGCTGAAGTCGAACATGCATGAACATCGTCTGATTACCAGTCAATGATGAAAACTGTTAACAGACGCGAGAGGTACCACCAATAATGACAATGGTCCTCAAGGTACTATAGGTACAATCCACGGTGTGTGAATCAATGAGCTGGTGTCGAACACCCGCAGAATCGTTCGATCGGAGGCCAATGATGAAAACCTCGCGTCGAACACGAAGAACCTGCCATTGAGGCATGCAGGCTCCAAGGCACCTGAAGGGAGTCTCTAAGTCGCCTTCCTGGATAATGAGTTGAAGTCGACAGGAAGTGACCTTGATCGAAGGTGGGCCATGATGTTTCCCACATCATCGACACGAGACAGAGGTAAAATGATTTGTGTGAGATAGCAGATGAGGTTGCACTGTTGCAGAGGTCAACTTCTCTTGAACATATCGGCGGCACGACAGTGGATTTGGCAGTATTTGACATCAAATGGGCAGAGGGTATGATGACGAGGCAATGAGCAAATGAGAGGTCAAATAGGATTACCTGCACCCATGGAGGCCAGTGTGAACCAAGCTGAGAAATCCCCACCCAACACGAATGCAGACCAGTGCCATGTTCAAGAGCGACATACTGCCGACACGACAATTATTACAGTTCCATTTTCCCCACCATTTCTGGCAGGTACCCCGGTTATTTTTGGATGACAAGCTTGACGGGGATAGCATATGCTTGGAAAGTGTCATTTCGACAACGCCCCATGTCATCAAGTTTTAACAAGCCTAACAAAGGAAAAACTCGGCGTCTTTTCTTGTTTAGAGAGTCTGAAAAGACAGCGGAATAGAAAACTCCAGGGGGGTCCTTTTTCGTAAGGTTGTGTCTCTCGAGCCCGAAAAAGTATAAAATAATGCTCGAAAGAACCGCCCGACCATTACGATCGAGGAGTACTTTTCGTAAATAGTGCCTTCGACCTGAAAAAGTAAAAAAGCGGTCGGAAGCACGTCGTTTTAGAGCCAATAACGAGTGTGAAACGACAAACACCCGGCAATCTTTTTAAGTTAAACGGTCGGAAAAAGAGCTTGAAATGACCACCTCTCATTCCTTTTAACGAGCCGAAAGGAAGCTCAGCCATCTTTTCTTGATTCATGTCGGGAAAGAGCTTAAAGACGACATTTTTTGGGACCAAGTGTACGAAGAATCGTTATGACCACGCCGGTTACTAGAACCTGCACAAGAACACCACCCGCATAAACCTGTTCGATATGTCTAAAAACATAGTAAAACATGCATGAAGGCATACTATAGTGACATAAGTGCTAAATCCATGGTAAAAAGACGACAAAACCCACATTGATAAGAAATTATAGTTAATTATGAATTTTTTACCATAAATAGGGGGGTAAAAGTCATTTTTTACCATTGTTACCATTTTGAGTTGTGAAGAACGTTGAGGAGCTGCAAGGTTGACGGAGCGATTTCCAGCCCGTGCGGACACCATTCATCTGGCAGCTTGTTCCAGGTAGGTTCTCCTCCCCCTACGCTTTAATTTAAGTCTTTTTGAGAGCAATTCCATGGTGGGAAGTGGCCCTTTGGGCAAATTTTTTGAGCGTTGGTGCACTCTCGGTCAGCGCGGATTTCCCGCTCGGGTCCGCGCTGATCGATTTACATTTACACGTACCACCACATGGGTCAGCGCGGAAAACACATGTGCTTCCGCGCTGACCCAAGGAAAAAACAACGGTGCGCCATAATCAGCGCGACTGTTTTAAAAACAGTCGCGCTGGCGCTGTAAAGATTTGTTTTTAAGAAAATGAACGTACAAAACTCAACGGTTAGCATCCTAATGTTTTTTCATGGTCTTGCAGGGAAAAATGTCTTTTGTTTGGCAAGAGAGAGCTCACGATGATGAGGATATAGCCGCTTATGCACTTGTCGAATGCCGAAATGCAATGCGGGCATGCGGGTTCTCGAAATTCTTCCTTACTCCGCGTCCGAGGGCGCAACCTGACTTGCTTGAGCTCTTAATCAGAGCTTGGAACCCAGTGGATGGAAAATTCACGATCCGTGGCCAGGACATTGAGTTTGATTCCACGGATATCTATTTTTTGACTGGATTATCACGCCGGGGCCAGATGCCCATCCTGGAGGGGCAACGACCCAGCGGTGAGACTCTTGACCAGCTGATGGCTCGAGTATGCCCAGGAGCCGTTAAAACACGGAGCGGGAAGGTTGGTATCCCGACAGTGAGAGACATGCCTCTTCGCACTATACTCTTTCTGGTGACACGGGCAGCGGGCTCTTTGGCCAATCATGAGGCCTCAAAGACCCAACTACTACTAGCTCTGGAGTGCTTACAGCCCACCATTTTCAACTGGGCGACAGCTGTGACGACCAGCATGAAGAGGCAACTGAGCAACTGCCGTCGCGGAGAGACGAAGCAGTTTGCGTATGGGTCGCTTCTACTTCCGCTCATGCTGGAGCGGGTGCCGGCCCTACAGCTACAGACCATGGTCGTGGATCCACCTAGAGGTCCTCGGGAGACGAGGGCCAGCCGATGGGCCCGCGTCATGCCACGTGGAGGTGGCGGCCGCCCAGTGGCTTGGGGAGTGTATTTCCGAGAGTGGCTGGATCGGCAAGTTGTTATCGTAGAGGACTGGCCATATGCCGGTATGGACTTCCGCAACGATCCTGACATGCCACTGCCCGCAGGAGAGCATTGGGACGATGGAGGTATGACACTTGATCTCATTTTAATATTTTTTGATGTTTTTGATTTTTCATGTACATGTCTTGATAAATGTCACGGTGTGCAGATGTGGGACCCGTGAGACCCATAGGCCTAGCCCCAACGACACGGAGAGAGGGGCAAGGAGCTGGAGCCCTGGCCCTAGTTCCTCCAGGAGTTGACACGACGGAGACTGTAGCTCGCAACCTTGAGGGTTTGCTGGAGGGGGTGCCAGATTACCAGGGGGTCGAGGAGGTCCCTATAGTTCATCAGATCCACACAGTGGGGGTCGAGCCCAGGATGCACCGCCTTTTGAGGCGAGTGGCATGAGCAGCTGTATGCTACAGAGAGCATAACCCAGCACAGTAGTCGCCTAGGTTTTACTTCCACTGCTGTTTTTGAGAGACATATGTCTCGGATGTACTGAGGACACCGACTTTATTTTTTGGACATATACACTTATTTTTGAGCGCCTTAGTGCGCCACACGATATATATATATATATATACATACCGATTTTTTGGATGGATCTTGTTACATGTGATGATGTTTTTTATATGCTATGCAAATGTTCAGTACAAATGTAATCTCATGTATGAATTGCATAACACATGACCCATGTATTTTAATTTTTTAAATGCAAGCTTAAAAGCACACACGACACGCATGCAAACTATGCTTGGAAAAATATTTTATTTACATATGCTTTACTCTATGGTCTTATTATGCTTTCTACGTCTTCTTGTATGATGTTTATCTATTCCGCAAATGCCTATCTAACACACGATTTGCCAATGCATCAGTCAACGTGTTTAATCGTCTCGGAATATGTTGATATGTGATATAATCAAAATTCCTTTCTAACAATCTGACACGTAGATACAACCTTAGAATGCGTTGGTCTCTGACGGAATATCGCCCGTTGAGTTGATGGACGACGAGCTGAGAGTCCAGGTTTACCATCATTGCACGAATGCCGAGATCAACTGCTTCGGCTAGTAACTCAATTACGGCACTGTATTCGGCAACATTATTAGTGGTATGACCGAGGCAGACTCCTTGAAGGTCTAGCAACTCTCCGTGAGGATCATAGATTGCCCACGCCGCAGAAGACAAATTGCAAGTACTACGGTAGGCGCCATCAGCAAAACCAACATAAGGTGCACTAGACATCTGCACAAGAAGCAGAAGACACAATAAGAGGCAAACACGCCTTCACACCAAAGCAAAACGTGAAATCATGCACACGTAAAACACACTAAAACACACGTATGTAAAAGCTGAGTGCACGAAATCATGCATAATATTTCTTCAAATAAAGCCCGTTGCGGGGCTTGTCAAGAGGGTTTCCTTCGTAATCAATCAACTCATATGCGCCCTTCTGCAAAACTCTCTTCACGATATAGGGACCTAGCCACATGGATTCGAGTTTTCCTACCCCCAGCTTATCTTTAGCTTGATCATAGAGCAGTACTAGATCTCCCTCAACGAAGGAACGAGGTTGAATATTATGGTCGAAGTGAGCCTTGACTCTCTTCTTTTGCGCTTTGATAGCCAGAGAAGCTAAACGACGGGTCTCGTCTAACCGCTCTAGGTAAAGAAGTCGTTCCTCCACCGGAGTGGTGTTGGGAAGCAACTCGACAACTAATTTCAACGAAGGAATCTCACACTCAACAGGAAGGGTGGCCTCCAGTCCATAAACCAACTGAAACGGAGTGAAACCGGTGGCGTCCTTCACAGAAGTCTGGTAGGCCCACAAGGCAGGGAACAACATCAGATGCCAATTAGACTTGTGCGTATTGACGGTGCGTTGAAGCATAGTGATCAAAACTTTGTTCACAGCCTCGACTTGACCGTTGGATTGTGGATAGTACGGTGTCGAACTATCTTGACGCAAGCCTAGTTGGGTCGTTAGTTCCGTCATCATGTGATTACGGAAATGTTTTCCGTGATCCGTGACGATAGCCTGAGGGACTCCGAAATGAGTAATGACATGATTAAACAAAAACTGCGCCGCTGTGTAACCGTCTTCGTTCAATGTAGGCATCGCTTCAGCCCACTTGGTGAAATAATCCACGGCAACGATGATATACCCATGCCCCCCGGCCGAACGAGGGTTACAGGACGTATAATCGATGCCCCATTTGGCAAATGGACCTACGGTAACAACAGGGTGCAGTGGTGCAGGAGGTGCACGCATTTTCCGGTGGTACACCTGGCATTCATGGCATGCACGGACGGCAAGAATACAATCTTTGAAAATAGAAGGCCAGAAGTAACCAGCACAGAGAATTTTCTGGGCGGTAGCATATCCGGACATGTGGCCGCCACAAGCACCGGAGTGGCAGTCATTCAACACCCGCTCAGCCTCCTCGAGAGTCAAACATCGGCGAAGAACAGAATCAACGCCGAGGCGGTACAGGGTATCGCCCAAAATGCGATAGGGTTGAGATTGGTGACGAATTCGCCGTTGAGCATCTTTCGACACATTGGGACGGAAGGAAGACGTCTGCAAATATACTATAATGTCCCTGTACTACGGGTCGAGGGTGTTGATGAGAAACAACGTTTCATCCGGGATATGCTCCTTCGAACGAGATGGTGCAGAATGAGATGGCAAGGAACAGAGCAGTTCAGCAAAGACCAGAGACTTCTTAGACTTGGCCGAGGTAAATTCCAAGTCGAACTCTTGGAGGATTACAATCCACTTCGAGTATTTGCCCCCCAGCAGTTGACGCGACAAGATGTAGGTCATCGGGTTGCAGTCAGAAATCACGGTTGTTGTGCGCAACAGGATATAGTGCTGGAATCGTTGGATGGCGCAGACAGCTGCCAATGCCAACTTCTCGACATATGCGTAGCGAGTTTCCGTATCCAGAAGGTTGCGGCTAAGGTAATAGATAACGTGCTCGGTGCCGGCATCATCATCCTGCACTAGAACCATGCCGATGGTGGTGTCAGCAGCAGCTAGATAGAGAGTGTAATCACGGTGGTAGTTCGGAGGTCTTAAGAGCGGAGCTGAGACAAGAAGGTCTTTAAGTCGCTCGAAAGATTCCTGGGCGATAGCATCCCAACGAAAGGGTGTGTCTCGCTTTAATAACCGTGTGAAACCCTTAGCCACCTCGGCATAATTCGGAATGAATCGTCTAAGAAAATTAGCTTTGCCCTGCAAGCTCTGCAATTGCTGCAAAGAGGCAGGGGGAGGAAGATTCAAGATGGCCTCGACTTTGAGGGGATCCAAGCGGATGCCTTCTCGGGAGACGATGAACCCGAGCAGTCGGCCAGATTCTACGCAGAAGACACACTTATGCGGATTGAGTCGAATACGGTAGTGTCGACAGCGGAGAAAAATTTCGCGTAGATGAGATGGATGGTCCTGACGCTTAGCTGAATGAGCTGGGAGGTCATCCATGTAAGGTTGTACGATGTGTCGAATATCATGAAAAGCATACGACATCGCACGCTGGAAAGTGGCACCGGCATTTTTGAGACCGAAAGGGAGCTTCTTATAGGCGAAGGTGCCCCAAGGACAAATGAAAGTTGTCTTATGCTGGTATGAAGGAGCTATGTTGATCTGGTTATAGCCAGAGAAGCCGTCCATAAACGAATAAATTTCGCTTCCTGCGCAGTCATCAATAAGCTGATCAATGAAAGGCGTAGGGAAGTTATCTTTCGGACAGGCACGATTGATATCGCGGTAGTCAACACAGACCCGGATAGTGCCCTGCTTTTTATTCACAGGGACTATATTAGATACCCATTCCGTAAGGGGAATGGCGTAGATGAAACCAGCTCTAAGAAGCTTTTCGACTTCGGCCTTGATGGCTGCAGCCTTTCGAGGGTGCACTGGGCGTAAGCGCTGATGAACAGGCTTAGCATCTGGATAAGTAGGTATTTCGTGCACCACGATACTAGGGTCGATGCCGGGCATTTCCTCGTAGGACCATGCGAAGACATCACGGAATTCGCGAAATAGGGCAGTATAGAGTTGAACTTCCTCAGGAGTGCACGTGACTCCAATGAAAATATTCTCGACAATCCCTGGTTTGACAGAGATGTCGATAGGCTGGGTTTGCGTGATGTTGCCCATATTGCCCTCTGAAGACACTTGATATAGCTGAACAGGTGTTTGGAGGGGCGGGGATGGGACACATGAAGCAAACCGCTCGAGACATGCGACCATTTCCGAATGCGGAGGGAGAAACGAAGAGCGATGGTGGTGATCTAACCAAGGGAGCTCTTCGAGAGACATAGTCTCTGTGATGGCCTCATCGGAGGGAAATATTTCCTTCAGCGGATCCGAAGTGGCCTCATTACCCAACCAAGGAAAATGATCATATGAATCGGGAACACTGCTTAGAAAAGCAGGTTCAGGAGGGGGAGCCGATGCAGCGACAATCTCGACGTAGTTGAGCTCGGCAGGACTCAACGGCATCATATCACCCCAAGAGTCTTCCTGATTCAGGGGAGGAAGAACCCATGGATCAGAACGTACTGAAATCATGTTGACAGGGGCGAGATTCGGAGGTGGGAGGGGAAAGACTCCCATTAAGGCGGGATCTTTGAACAGTCCGGCACCCACACTCACTAATGACTTGGAGGTATGCTCCACGAATGGCACATTACCTTCAGAAGAAGAAGCAAAAAAGGAGAGCTGGTCCACCGTGACAATCTTCCCCTGATGAGGGAAGCGAACGACACGGAATAAGGAGGAAGCCACGGCTTGCATGGCGTATGTCCAGCTCCGTCCAAGGAGGAGGTTGTAAGTGAGATTAGCGTCAACAACTTCGACCTCCACCTCTACGGTCTTCCCTTCTAAAGAGATAGGCAATCGTTGGAGGATACCATATGGACGAGATTCTCTTCCATCGAAGGCTTCCAGGGTCGTAGGAGACTGGCTCAAAGTAGGAGAACCAATGGCCTTCCAGCAAGCAACAGACATGATGCAGGTTGAGGCACCCTCATCAATAACTGTACGATGAATCGTTTTGCCATTGATGATGACCTGTATAAGGAAAGCCACTTGGTGAGGCAGTCTCTGTGTGAAACCCTCGAGATCAAAAGAAATTAAATCCGAATCTGCCGGGTCGATGCCACCAATAGCTGATAGCAAGGACTTCCTCTGGGAGGGGCAGCTCTGGAGGACTTCTAACGCGGACATAACAGACGGAGCCTGGGCTAAGTCCTCGACAATGCTATAATGTTGGGCAGCACGAGCATTGGGGTTATAAGATGACTTCCTGAGTACACCTTTCGGAGGGGGTCGGGGGATCGTCTCAGTGCTGGGCCGTTCGATGTGAAGGGGGCCAGAACTGGACGGAGGAGCGCTGGAGGGGACCTCCGGCTCTTTCCCGGCTTGAGATGGATAATCTTTCGCTCGAGTTGAAACATGGATGGGAATCGTTCCAGCCATGAACACTTGAGAACCAAACGAGGAAGAGGATTGAGACGGATCTGCCACCATTTGAGTCTGTTGGGAAGGGAAAGGCTCTTTAAGCACAGCAGGAGGCCCAGGAGCACCTTTCAAAAGTCGACTAACTTCGGATCGCCTCAGGCAGTCCTTAGTGTAGTGATCCTCATCGCAGATGAGACAAGGATATTTAGGTTTTCGCTTGGCTCCTTCCTCGGAGGTAAATCCCCTCCACGGATAGAGGCGATCCCTACTAGCCCAGAATGGGTCTAGCAACAATCAGTCAATGCTACTATGCAAGTTCCTAATTGCAATCAAAAGGTAGGCAAAGAACACCTACTTGGATTCCAACGCTATTGTTTGACGGAGAGATGCCGCTCTCGCTCCTTCGCTCTGGCCGGCCACGATCCCCCGCGATCTCCGCGAATAGATACCTGCACACACGAAGAGAAAGACAAACACAAGCGTGAAATCTAATAAAAGCAATTATACATCAGTCAGAAAGGATGTAATTCACATTAACCATTACAGAGACAAATAAGAATGGAACCATAATAGTAGTCATCTATTATTAATCAGTAACAGAGAAGAGTACAACCAAATGTTCTGACGTCGATATCCTTCTCAAGAGGGTCCAGTCAGCAAGTCTCTTAAGCATTCACCTTTGGAAATGGATCTCCCAAGACAAGAAACTCTCTCTCTCACACAAGCAACACAACACAACCTTCCCTAAGCTATTAAGCACTTCCACACTTATCACACCAACTACCTATAGTAGCAGCAATCTGAGCACTATAAACTCCACACAATCCAAACTAGCTGCTCATGGCAATGGTAGAGGTTTATAAAGGAGAGGGGGTCTCCTTGAATGGTGGAAGGATGAGCTTATCTTCAAGGGAGTGGTTTCAAAGGGTCGAACAAACATGCCATAGAAGGGAGGCGATATTCACAAGGCCAACAACCAAGCCTGTAGTTATCTGGAAGGCTGGCTGTTGGAACAAATTCGCCCAAACTGGATCAGCGCGGGTGCAAAACTGGTCTGGCGCGCTGACATCGCAAGGCAATAACGGACAGGGCCACGTCAGCGCGACTCAATATGAACAGAGGCTGCGCTGGTCATGAAATTCGACCAGCGCGGAAAAGTCGTGTGCTTCCGCGCTGGCAGCGCATGCGGTCTGTTATGAAGCGCCAGTCAGCGCGGTTATTTTAAAAACAGACGCGCTGATGAGGAAAACTTTGGAAAAAGTGGGTTTTTGGCCAGTTCAGAAGGCATGAACTTGATTATTGTGAACTCCTGACACAGTAGGGTGACTGACAGGGAGACAGTGACAAATTACTGTGTAACAAACACTAACATATCTAGAAACCATTATTCACTTATCAAAGTGAATGGGTCGCCTCCTTGTGGCGGTTTTGCTTGTCGAACAACTGCTTCACCCGGTTCCTGCACCGACACTTTGTCTTTAAGGCACAGCCCTAGATGGAGCCTCCAACAAGTGGCTTTTTGATGGCCACTTCTGTTGCAATGACTGCAATACATCTTCTTTCTCTAGATTTGTTTAACATGTTTCTTTACCTACTGTTGAGAGGGTCTTTCACGCCTCATCCTTTTGTGTGCTGCCATTCTTTTCCAACACTTAGAAAATGTATGGTTATGTAATCCACAAAAGGTACATGTCTTTCGATTCCATGATTTATGTGCATCTCTAACAACATTATTATAATCGAAATGAACATTCGAATGTCAAGAGTGGTTATACCTTTCCTTTTTGTCTCTGGTGTAAGTATGGCGATGAGAGCTTGCCTCAGCTCTTTCCCTACAATGGATACTGCCATGGGATGATGGGGATGTGTTCCCATCATTCTCTTTCCTCGACGATTTTGACAATGTCTCGGAAGCATATGACACCTTCGAGCATTCTCCTTTGGTGTATCTCAAGCCTACAAATTGAGGTCTCTGCACAACCTCCAATGGTTGAGTTATGCCTTGGTTATTAACACCAAGTTTTTCTTCCTCCTCATGCCTCATCCTGGTAAGGAGCCTCATGTTTGTCCCTGTAATTGGGATCTCCACATCTCCAATAGAAATCATACTATGTGAAGACGAAACTGAAAGGAAATCAACATCTTTTACCTCCTCTGTCGATTTGGAAAGAACTGATGAGGGCTTCTCATCATCTATTGTTGGTGGTTCGCTAGCTGTCTCGACACATTCCCCAACTTCCTTTCTGACATACCCAAGTCCTGCCTGACAGGGTAATTCTTCTACTTTGATGGGGTTGACAATGCCTTGGCCATTAATGCCCAAGCATTTTCCTTCATACCCCATTTTCTTCAACAGTTTGGAGCCAATTCCTGTGGTATGATTTTCAAAAACAGCGAAATCATCATCAGGAAACATACATGAAGATGGAGAACTACTTTTTACCTCACATGGGTCACATGCATTTTTTCCAAGGCCTCGTCCTTTGCTTGCAGTTGTCGTAGCAAACTTTGTTTTTCCTCTTTCTCTTCATGTAGAAGCATCTTCAATTCAGCGTTCTCTGTTTGAAGATTCTGGTTGTTGTGCTTCAGTTCTTCCAGGGCCTCTTCCATGGCTTGCAACTGAAGTTGCAATCGCTCCTTTTCCTCTATCTCTTTCTGTAGAGTTTCATACATTATTTCCACCCTTTTGGAAATTTTGAGCATGGTCTCGTACATCGCTTTTTCATCCTCTGTCGTTGCATGTTCCATTGTTCACGCTTGCAATTCACATCCACGCAAAGACCGCTCTAATACCACTTGATCCGGGTCCGGGTGTGACAAAGGACCCTTCCAAGACCTTTTACTTTCGTGATGTGTTAAATTTCATTTTTAAAAGAACATAAATGAATACATCTGCATGTTGTAAAGAAGAGGAACATGACAATCATCAACACATGAAAACATAAGCCGTTGATAACGGAGTTCGTCCAGGAGGGACTACGTCTCCAGGCCCCGGTGTCAAGATGGTGTAGGCCGCTGCATTAAGTGTTGTCAATAGTGATGATGCACATAAGAGGTGACATCGCTATCATACCAGGAAATTGCCCTCACGCGGGAGTGGCTCCAAGAGATGTTCTGCTACAAGAACTCACAGTCAAAAAAGGACTCCTATTAGTATGACAAAAACTCATGCATGATGATAATGAACATCCCACCAACATGGCATAAAAGGGATTTCAATGCAAACATGCATGGCGACAAATGAGTATCCCGTCAACATGATGACAAAGGGATCTCGAACAAAACATGACGAATCATGACAACAAGTACATCACACAAATGATTCCGCATCACATCAAGCAGGAATCATGAAAACGAGTAAGAAATAGGATCCCACATCAAACATCAAATTGGGATCTGTGCAGCACAATGCATAGCGAAAAGAATTACATGAACATACTGTGTATACCTCACATCCAGGGGCCATCTGAGGAAGAGGATGTCAAACTACTGACGCTGTTCGTGCCATCAATCTCGCGGCGTCGAATCTCATGGAAATGGCTGCTCACACATGAACGTTGACACCAACACTTCACTTAGAAAAGTGGCTGAAAAATAGAATGAGAAAATGGAAAATCTGAATACACCATCAGATTTGTGGCATCGAATAGTGCAAAATCAACTGTCAAATTTCTGAATTCTAAGAAAGTGGAATTATGGGGCTCAAGGAATCTCTTAGATTCCCCCTAGATTCCTTAAAGATTCCCTCCTCCAGGTCCTCTGCAAATATGTTGCTCAGATCAGGAAACTGACTGCACCATCGGGTTCGTGTTGCCGAGAGGTGTAAGATTGACATAAAGTTTGTCCAATTTGGACACTGCAAATATTTCACCCTCCTAGAAATTTTGCTCCTTCATGGTTCCATCTGCATTAAAAATTAATTAAAAAAATATCTCGTCTCTATTTCCGTGCCCGCTCCTGTTTCCTCCATGCTGCTTGGGCGCACTGGTGAAATGAAGGTTTATATAATTTTGGAGGGCAAATAAACCAAAGAAGTTGTTTGGCACATTTGTTAAGATTTCTGAATTTGGTGGAGGAGGTCAGGCGGTCAAACCCCACCTCCTCCATGTTTAACTTTTTTTTTTTCTCCGTTTTAACAAAACCGCAACATTATTTTTGGAGGGGGGGTCGGGTCCTGTTAAGATTAGGTATGTTCTATGCTAGATCAATTTATTTAAATTTTCATAGTTAGCAATCACATCAACATTAAGATAAACTGCAGATAGAACATAAATATAAATCGCAGAAGACAAGCCAAGGCAAGAGGACACAAGATATGGCGCGAGCCAGGGACAAACCCCACAATGTGTGGGGAAACCCTTTGATCAAATCTTCTTTTATCTTCAAAGTTCAGCAGAGAAAGAGAGAGAGAGTACATTTACAACAGAAGTCAACACTCTGACTTATCTAGATCTGAGCATAGATCATCTCCTATAATGATGAGATCAGTTGAAGACATTCTACTTCAACTGATACCTATCATCGTGTTGCATCTCATCCATTTGTTGCACCTTACCGTTAGCACTATCATGCTACTTATGATCTCATAGATCACGCTGCCCATACATCATGTTGTCCATGATCTACATCATACTGCCCATACATCATGTTGTTCCTTACTTAACTTGCCCATCATGCTACATCTTTACTTCATCATTCCTTCCACTAAGATCATCATGATACACATTCACATTAGAGCCATCAAGATCATAGGTGCATGTGACGAAGATCATTCCTTATATACTTATTGAAGATATATATATAGTGATCTTCTATGCTATAATAGTTATGCAGAGAACATAGTCCTTCTAGATCAAACCCTAACCACTACTGCCTATTATGAGGATATTGCTTCAAGAATACCTCCTGGATTTGCTTCATCAATGGTGTGCCAAGACATTAAGACTGGGAGGAGGCAAGAAGACCAAAACTCCATGAGCGTGTAACTGTCTTCATTAACTGTGTATATGAGTCTTTATAACAGCGTTTAGTCATGCCTTGACACGATACCTCTGTGGCTTCATACCTTGGCTGCGGCTAACTACGTCTACATACGTGACTGCGTTTCCATATATATAACTGCAGGTTCTATGACTGCGTTCCAAACTGTGGGGGACATATATGACTGCGTTCCATATCTAGAATGTGGCGTTTAGTTTCCATTGCAGCGTATCAAGTTGTCCTGATGATGGATCCCGGTTGGGATTCGAAACGTTGGCAAAAAATGGTTCTTACTGTGGATTCTCCGGTGACTAATTCAAATATAAGGTCTTCTCTACATATGACCTGCGAATGAGTCTTAATAACAGCGTGTTTACTGCGTTGGATCCATCTTCATGACTGCGTTGGTTCATGATTGCGATTCAGTGTTTCCAAGGCCGCATATTCCATGGCTGCGTATAGACTGTGTCACTAGGAACGTATAGAGTCTTCATGCTGTGTTTAGATGACTTTATTACAGGACTGCGTTCTTCATTACAGGACTGTATCTCCATGCTATGCGTATATCATCACTGACTTCCCTTACAGCGGTACCACAGCATGTATACTACTGTGTATATATATATTTCCATTTGCTGCATATATGTACCTCGGTTATGTGCCATTTGCTGCGTATATATTGCCTGCGTATACAGTCATTGCCAGCGTATATATGAATACATACACAACGTATTGAACAGCGTATTCATGTCCCATTGACCTGCGTATGTTTTATTGAACAATGGAATAGGTATCTGCGTATATGTCTCCAGTCTACATATACCTGCGTATATGTTTCCATTTATAGCGGAATGTCCTCATGATGAACAGCGTGAATTTTTTTTTTCATGAACTGTGCATAGATTAGGGCTTGCGTGCCTCGTATGTTGCTCATCCTCATATGCCTGTGGCTTCCTGCGGTTAGGGTCTGTTGCTCATCCTCATATGTGTGCGGCTTCCTGCGGTTAGGGCACAACCCTTGGGCCAGCGTATCTTTAGTTCTCTCCTTCTCCAAAAACCCAGACGTGGAGAGGAGATCACCTCAAGAATACTTGTTTAAATGACATAAAATCCTCATCTATTTATACTAAAAATGTAGAGGTTGAATAGACACGTCGGTTGGGCTTCTAGAGCCTTCATATGTGCTGGTCGGCTTGATAATAATTACATAAACAAAATAAATTCATATCTCCATAAATACTTATCAGAATCAGATGATCTTTGGATCAATCCTACACCTCTCAACGAGAGGGATCCAATAAAAATATCAGCTGCCATAAATAAGCTAACCCACATGGAGTTTGGCCCTAGTTGCCAACTTAACAGGTCCGCATTGGGCGGCCCGCCCCATAACTCCCATACTCTGTTTGAATGCGTTGGGGGTTGTATTAACTTTGGAGTGGTGCGGTTATTAATGCAAAACCGTATATGGAGTTTGTGTTGGCAACATTGTATGTGGGGTCGCCACGTGGGTGGGGTTGGCTGACCCGCTGGCCATATGTTCAACTCCCACTGGCCTCTTTTAATTATGTTGTATAGTTCATAGATATAGAGAGGTGTGGGGTGGTGGGGGTGGTGGCCCACCACCTCCTTTTTATATATATATTTTAATTTTTAATAATCATAAGGCCTTTTCAAAAATTTCAAAATTTGACCGAAGGAGTAAAATTAAACACGCCATAAATTCGCCCGGAATTGGCCGGATCCCATCCGCCATAAAACTTCCAAATTGTGTATCCATTAAGCTTGCCCAATCAACAAAAGTCAACCAAAACTTTGACTGGCTCGTTCTCCCTCATACAAGCTCAGATTGACGAACCGTTCACATTGCTGCGATCAAGACGACGAGATCTACACTCTGATCCTAGTTTGAAATCATTCTAATCGCTTTGATTTTTGAGCTTCCATAAGCCCTCTTTGTCCTATGTGTGTCCTTGGAGCCACCTAGATCAAATATGAATTTGAGTTATGATTTTTGGGAATAAGTGAAATATAGGGTTTACAACAAATCCTAGTGGAATCTATTCATGTCGTTGATTGAGATGTGATTGGTTTTGATTGTTGAATCTCATGTATAAAATCTAGGGTTTGTATGAAATCCTAATAGGAAGTCTAACAAATGAACTATGAAAGTTGTTAGATACATTGTAGATCTATATTAGTTTGAATTGTTTCTAGGGTTTGCAATATCATGTATTAGGGTGTGTCATACCTCTGGAAGAAACATTGAAACCCTAGATGTAATGAAAGTTGTTATGAAATACTCAAAGTCTTGATGAAGTAGTCTAGAGTTTATGACAAAAACCTTAGCAAGAAGTTGAAGTGTATGTGTCTCTTGTGTGTAACTAATTATTTTGATGTTTAAAGTTGAACGCTTCCATGATTTTGATATGGTTAACTTCATGCTTCTATAATTTTTTGTTTTACTTACTATCTAAGTTGTGCAGGTACATAATCTTCAAGATGGTGAAGATGTTCGTAAAGTAAGTTGATATGATAAGCATGATGTGAATGATGATGGTAATGATAACTTTGATAAAAAGGATGGAAGCCATGAAATATTCTTTGATGTCATAGAAAAGAAGTAGAACTCCCTAAGTTAAGAGGGAGCCTAAATGAAAGAAATCTCCCTAAGTTAAGATGGAACTTGGATGAGATGAATCTCCCTAGTTGAGAGGGAGGTCATATCATAGTCATGATGGACACCTCAATAGAAGAAATTGGAAGATATATTTTGAATGGTTGCTGAGATAAGAAGAAGTTGGATCTATTTGTAGAATATGTTGCCTCAGAAGTAGGAAAGGAATTTGTATGCTTTAAGAATATTTTGTCAAGATTCATTGGGAAAAGCTCTAAGTCCCACTATGAAAAGTTGAGAAGCAACATAGAGTTGTTTGGAAGACCCCAGAGGTTTGTATTCATTTATGTACATTTGAAAGCCTGTTACTAATTGGGGTTGTGTTTGTACAGGTAAATCTCTCGGAAGTTTGACAACATGTTTTACATTCTTAGAGGTGTCAATCAGTTTGATTGGGAGAGATTTGTTGTTACCGATCTATTTGATCAGGGAGGACTTGTCACCAATTGGAATAATCAGAAAGTTGAGGCTTTGTGAGACATTTCCTGGGAGGACATCTAGTCATCACTATGTGTTGATGTCTAGTTCCAAAAGTAGGGAGGGTGGCATTGGTCATGGAGCTCTGACCTCGAATACACACCTAGATTCTTAGGTTCATGGTTAGTAAGTAAGGCTAATGGTACCTAGAGAGGTTGAAAGCTTTAGCTAATCTTAGTCCCACCTTGATAGATTTCCCTGGTCAAGAATCTATTCCATGGCATTGTGGAGCCTAAACTATCGGAGGAACTTGGATAGATTGCCCTGGTCAGGAATCTAGTCCATGGCATTGCGGTGCCTAAAAAATTCTTCATGGTTCATGTGTTCTAAGATCTTATTTGTACTTATGAATACCTCCCTAGTTAAGAGGGAGTGTTGAAATTTGTAACTAGGTTCAGTCTTCATTAATGTATTTGAGATGTACTTATCAAAAGAATGAAGAAAATATTTTTATTATTATTTCTATGACTTATTAAAGCATGGGTTTCATGCTTGGTTCATTGTGTTTTAGGTCAAAGTCCCCATTGAGGAATTCTAGGATTTATTTTGAGTCATTAGAGTCATTGTACATTAAAAGAGACCTTTCTTGGGCTTTCGAATCATGTAAAAAGAATTATTTTTTAGTCAAAAATGAATTTAGTCTCCTCCACACCAAGTCGGCCTCAAGAAAATCAAGTTGACCTCAAGAAGATCAAGTCAGCCTCAAGACAAGTATTTCAACCTCACTACAAGACTATAAATACAAGGCAATTTGAATTCATTTGGAGCATCTCATTCTCCCTCACATAGTTCGATTTCCGAAGCTCGAAGCTAGAAAAAGTGCAGAGTTGAGAAAGGGCTAGAAGAAGGACTAGAAAGGAGTGTGAGTTTTAGGAAGGGGATAGTAAACCTCAAGATCTAACTTTTGGGACAACTCTCACTCAATTCTGAGGTGTATCGAAGTCTTCCAAGTTTGGTCGAAGTTGTTGCTGCTACTACTACTAGGTCGAAGCTGATATTGGATTGAAGTTCTTGTTGATGTTGTTAGGTCGAATTTTCTCTGGAAGGATTATCATATGCAAGAAGTATTGAGGGCTGACTTTGTGTGGAGGAAGTCTTTGTCTGGGTCTAGAGTCTTGAATTATCTCGAGAAACTATTCAAGGAAGAATTGTTGACTGGGTTTTCCCCTAGATAGGGGTTTTGCACAGACTGTCTGCCTACATATGTTGTCCTTGTGTTATTATTTTAGTAATTGCTTGATGAACTAAAGGATAAAAGAAGAACATAAAGATAAAATAATTACAAGTAATTATATATATAAGAAAATATTTCTGCCTTTTTTATTTTCTAACAAAAACAAGTTGATAAAAATGGCAATCACAAGAGGTAAAGTGGGAATAGTTTCATTTTTACACAAGATTGAAACATGGGAAACTATTCTTGAAATTTCTTGAATATGGTTTCATCTTTATACAAGCTTGAAACATGAGAACAAAATATGCTTGTGAGTGGTTTCATTTTTACACAATCTTGAAATAGAGAAAACTATGCTTGGAATAAGTTTTCATGCCCCCTAAATAATGACTCAATTTGAGGTACATGCCCCCCCAAGATTCATTTCAATCACCCAAGTAGACTACCGGTTACTAACAGGTGGATGAAATGAAGGTTCATTTACAATATCAAGTGAAATACTTGACTAGGAATTTACGAGATATAATCAAAGACTTGAATTGGAAGGGGAATATATTTCATTTTTTAATGAGCTTGACACATGAAAATAACTATGCTCATGGCACCTTGTTTAATTTTTTAATGAGCTTGAGACAAGAAAAGGAACTCTACTCCAGACCTTGTTTCATTTTTTAAAGAGCTTGACACAAGACAAGGAACTCTGCTCCAAGACCTTGTTTCATTTTTTAACGAGCTTGACACAAGAAAAGGAACTGTGCTCTGACACCTTGTTTCATTTTTTAACAAGCTTGACACAAGAAAAGGAACTTTGCTCCAGAATGAGATCATGACCTCCAAGAGACTATGGCTTCCAAGAGGTTCTCATCAGATGGAAGAACAATGCTTTGGAAGGTATCAAAGGATCTAATGGAAAGATCAGACTCCAATGTCCCCAGTAAATGATGCACTACATCACCTACTAGATCTGTACCTCGAATTGAGTCATTATTTTTGGTGCACGAAAACTTATTCCAAGCATAGTTTTTCTCTATTTCAAGCTTGTGTAAAAATGAAACCACTCTCAAACATATTTTTTTCTCATGTTTCAAGCTTGTATAAAAATGAAACCATCTTCAAGAAATTTCAACATAGTTTCCCATGTTTCAAGCTTGTGTAAAAATGAAACCATTCCCACTTTACCTCTTGTGATTGCCATTTTTATCAGCCTCTATCATCACCATCTACTTGGCCAATCATACACTTTCACTTGGTTGTTTTACCCTTTCCCAAGGAACCACTGCAATGAGTGGTCTTATTAGCCAACCTCTTGGTCTCTATGTGTTTTGAAAAGTTCCATCATGATCGTAACTAGTTTCTACCTTGTATACCACTCGTTTCTCCAAGTGGATTTCTCTTTCAGCTCTTTTTAGACTCCCAAAATATGAAAATATTGTTGAGCACTTGTCTTTTCGAACTCATTAAAGTAAATTAAAAGGTGTTTACTTAGTATAAGTTTAACCCTTTTCCGGACTGAGATAGACTATTTACGAAAAAGGAATACCTTAGTCGAACATGGCTAAGAGGTTCTCTTTGGTATTATTTTCTACCTTTTCGGACATAAGGGACTATTTACGAAAAGTAACATCTAGAGTTTTCTTTTCCGCCTCTTTTTCAAACTCTCTAAACATGAAAAAGATGTCGAATTTTACCTTCGTTGGACTTGTTAAAACATCAAACAGTTAAGGACTTGTCGTTCATGACAAGATCAAACCACTCATTCTCTCAGTTCGTTAAATATTCTCAGAGGGATTCATCCAAAGGATGAACTTATAGATCAAGCATATATTATCCTCCTTAAGCTTGTTAAAAAATAAAGAGGTACTCACCAGTATGGTTGGGAAAATTGGGAAAGCATGGTACTCCATTTTTCTAATGGCAGTGAGTCTCTCTTGAACATGACACTCTTCCACTTCATCTCCATGGATATTGGGTTGGGGAGTCTACTTGTATTTTGGTTTATCAAACCATTTCAAAGCCTCCGCTTTTGGTTTTGGGTCAATGTTGCCAACTCCATTCAGTATCGTTGTTGTGTTCAAGAGAAGTCATTCAATGAATATCTGCTACAATGCTCTTAAGCCTTCATTCCATGTCTTCCTTTCCTGATCCAATTCCATATCAGCATCATTCTAATCATTCTGTCTCAAATCATCATACTCGTTTTGTGTCGTTGATGGGGGATGCATCAAGGCCCTCCTCCGACGGGTTGCTTCCTGTTAACATCAACTCATTATCTAGAAAGTTGACTTGAAAACACCCCCTTGGTAACTTGGTGCTTGCATACATTAATGGAAAACTTCCTTGCTCTCGATGACAGGTTTACATAATTGGCCTTCGACTGAAAGATTCTATGTGGTGTTCGACATCAACTCATTTATTCACACCATACAAATTGTACTAGATTACATTGAGAGAAATTAACATCCTCGGTGGTTTCTCTCACATCTGTTAACGACTTACATCATTGGTCGATAATCATATGGTGTCTACCATGTTCGACTCCAGCTCATTGATTCACATGGTTAGACTCATACATTGGTTGGTCATGTGAACGAGATAGAAGACCCTAGATCTAGTTTCATCCATCTGAGTTGTGATTTCAAGAGTAATACAAGATCACAATGTATGATGGGTATGATCATACAGGCATTCATCTAGTCATGGGTCCACCATAGGTCATCTATGAACATGTCTTTTGATCATTGTACATGTAATGCTAGCTTATCTGTTGAGTATGGGTATGCCTCGCTCAGCAAAGGTATCATGATGTAAATTTAAAGACATCATGATGATCTCGCTAGTTGTTCTTGATCCCTACTTGTCACAAGTTAAATCACTTCAATCATCATCTATCATTCCTGACTTTTCACTTTAGGGGGGAACCTGTTATAGGCCATTTTGCCACATCTGTTTAATAGGCCTTCAACTGGATCAATCAACATCCTTTGAACTCCTTATCATCATTCTCGCTCAAATCCCTAAGCATGACTCATTCTAATCCTAAAGTTTTTTTCCAAGAACACCTTGTTTCATTCATTTTAAGGACCAACACTCCTTGGCCTCCCAGTGGACAACGTTGACCACCAGGTTCCTCCAATATGTCTTACATTGATCATTTATAGTTTTCTCCACTATTGACCTGCGTTGGTTCTAGAAATTCGGGAAAAAAGAAGAAGAGAGAGATAATCCCGAAGACTATGGACTTGCATGGGTTCTAGAAATTTCAGAAAAAGAGAGAGAATCCTGAAGCCTCTTCTTCCAAAAGCTTCTAAGATTTGTTGCAACCATTTACCTCAGATAAAAGTCTTGAATCCTATCCTATCCTACCTTAGATTTTTCGTCCCTTATCCCTTGATCTCATCCTCCCATTAAGAGTGGATCTCAAGCCCCAATTAGTAAAAGGATAAGAATTCATGAACTACATCCTTCACCTATATATTTACTGCCATCTAAAGGCAAGGGGTTGGATTTTGGATAGTGATTCTACCTTATGTTGTTGTTATGAGAGATATATTTTCATGCATTAGGGTGATTAGAGATTCACTTTGTGACAAGGAAAGGACAAGTCAACTTGGAGAAGCTCTTTTACAAGATCAACACCTATTTTTGGTTGTAACTCACTCCATTTATATTAACGCGAAGAGATATTTGTTTTCCCATATATGATGTTATGGTTTCATATATTTCAATACCATGTTATCTATTGAATAAAGTAACTAGATGATGTTTCATAGATTTCATAGTTCCTTGGCTTGTGTTATCTGACTGTACGGGTTCTAATAATAACGATCAAAGATAGGATTGGAGCATTCAATCCAAAGAAGGAGTGAAGTATATGTTAGATTCCATATAGGCTTCATCCCGTTATCTATTTGCTTTAAGGAAAACATTAGTGCCTTTGTCTTTCTATTGTTCTAGGTCAGACCACCAAGCCTAGGGAAGATACTTCTGTCCGCAGTCATAGATTCTACATAACAAGGTGAATTACATCAATATTCTATTCCAAAGTCTTTCATGGCTTGCCATGAGAATATATGTCCTTGCCCTGGGCCATTCACCCCTTACCAAATCAACATGGCTACTCAAGTAAATGTATCCAACTCCTCTGGTCAAATCAGCATGACCCAACCAAATTAGCATGGCTTCTTAGGAGATGGTTTTCCTAATCCTGCAAAAACATCGACACTCTCTTTCGACAAGGGAGACATTCTGCATCACTCCAAGCTTGACTTTGAAGTAGAAAAACTTTACTCTAGATAGAGGCTTGGTGAGAATGTCCTCAATTTGTTCATTTATATTGGAGCTTCATTACTCCCCTCTACGCCATGTCTCATATGGAGTGATATTTGATCTCAATGTGCTTCAACCTACCTAAATAATCATGCAAGAAGATTTTGGAGCCACACTGCTTCATAACACAACACTGGTTGCAATATACTTCGCTATGTGATAAAAGTTTGCTTCTTGCTAAACCAATATATCATAGTTGATCCCATGTTGAAGTAACACCCTTGAGGTTCTCTTTCTGTCCTCTGCACTCCCTGCATAATCTGAATCCATATAACCTTGTAGCTTCACTTCATCACCTAAGACATATCTTAGACCATATCCAATTATACCACACAAGTACCTCAACACATGATTTCTTGCAGCCCAATGTACCTACCTTAGCTCAATCATATATTGGTCTAGGGTGTTTACTGCAAAGAAAACATCAAGGATCTAATCAATTTCCTATACATCATGGGATCCACCAAATCTGAATCTAAAGTGGAATCACTTAACTTCTTCAGATTAGAAATCATAGGTGTATCCATGGACTTGCAATCCACCATACCAAATTTCCTCAAAATTTGGACTATATATTTTCCTGTCAGATGAAGATCTCACCAGGTCTCTAAGCCTCTAATTCAAAGAAATAATGCATTAGGCCAAGATCCTTCATCTCCAACTTTCGAGGCCAACTCCCTTTGAAACTAAAGAAAATCCATCTATGGTAATTTAGGATACTCCCTTTGTCATGTAGGCAATTATTTCTACCACTACTACTCTCTCTATCACAAAAGCATACTCTTATGTCTAACGTGGTCCCCTCATAGAAGGCATGCAAATCCTAGAGATCTCCCATCTCTGAGCATTCAAGAATCTCAACTCATGTCATCCTCTTGGAAGGCTCCTCTTTTCATTCTTCCTTACTATTTTCTCCCTTGGAGCTAGAAGCTCTTCCAATCATCTAGCATGGTTTTGGATGTTATAACAATATGTATAATTTCCTTCTCAAACATTAACCATCTGGCGACTGGAGCAAAAAATCTCCTTGTAGTCCATTCCCACTTCTAGGAGAACCATTTTGTCACAACCTTACCTTGTACTTCTCGATACTTCCATCTAATACATGAATCATAGCATTGGTAGTGTCCACCATGTACTTATTCATCCTTTCTGCAAATTCCATTCAAGAGGCCATCGAAGAAAAATCATATCCAAGGCAACATACAAAGACAAGAGGTTGACCAAAAAAATAAAAATAATAATATTAATCAATGGAAAAAAAAATATGAAGTACTTATGTCTTGATTAAGGAAGAAACTATTGAGGATTTTTCAACTCCCTTTCTAACAAATATGTGACTTCTTCTAAGGTGGATGCTTATCGTCATCATCATCAACATTTATTTCTAATGCATGTTTCTTTCTCTTCCCTTTTTTCTCAGGAAATTGGGAGCCGTAATTTCCAAAATCATGATAAATGAAGCAATTGACCTTTGACATATCCTTCTTCTTATTCTCCTTGGGCACCAATACTTGGTCTGGTTGTCCTAATAATTTGTATAGTCCTTCCTCTCAAATACTAATCACTCATGTTGCGTCTACGCTCAAGCCCTTTGGCCACAAAAGACCCTGACCATATACAAATGCAACTTTGTAGCCTTTATTATCCAACCTCAAAATAAATAATAGGTTCTTATTCAGACATGGTGCAAACAATGCATCACTTATATGTATAAAATATTTAGAATCCAATTGAACTAAAGTTGTTTTGACTCCTTTCCCAACATACTTGGCGTTGTCGCCAAGTTCCAATTCCTATGTTGAATTCCTCTCAACAAGATAGGTGAGAGAATCTTGAAAACATTTCATGTGCCTAGAAGCACCATTGTCCACTAAATAAATATCATTGTTATTGGTATTAGTGTTAGAAAGAGCAGAATTAAAGACTTTCTCCTAAGATCCCTTCGGCTCTGGAACAACTCTATCTAAATATTGGTAACATTCTTTAAATTGTCTTCTACTCTAAGACTTGACATCATTTGGTAAGAGGTCAAAAACTCCTGTCAAGATGTTGAACACTTGTCTCTTAGGTTGACTTCAATGGTTTCTCTTTCAACAATGCTTTGTTACCATGTTGAATTTTCTACAAGATGTGCGGTAGAAAGAAATTTTATGATCTGATAATTACTATCTAATGATATTCAAATAATTTATCTCATGCCTCTAATATCATTGAGCAATTATACACATAAAATATCAACAATAAATTAAGCAAAAATAGTAAAGATCATAGAAAGACAACCATGCATAATAGAGACAACAAAGTTTACCTTGGGAAACCCAACAACTTTTCTTTAAGAGAAATTATTCTTCAACAAGATTTACAAAATCAACAATTTTGTCTAGAAATATGTGCCAATAATCCAAGTCAAAATACCAATTAAACCTGGTCAATTTTCAACAATTCAACATTGGTCGAACCAAGCAAAATATTGAAAATTCAACACTGGTTAGCTTAGTCACCCTTTCTGCGGTCAAATTTGGGCCCTGCAATCAACTGCAGTATCGATTTTGGTCAAACTGCAGTGAAATAAACTCAGTCAAACAATTAAACTCGGTCAACTAATGCGGTCAAATTCATCCTTTTGTTCACACACATGACTATCTAGGAATGCTAGTCAAACTCGTCCAAGAACTCAGTCAAAGACTCCTTCACACGTGTGGCGAAGAGAGAGATAGAAATATTATCTCCAAAACATGTTTTTTATGCTCATACTTGCTCTTCATTGGTGGAAAAAATTAAAGGTCACATCATTTATTTATACTAGTCAAATGGGGTGAAATAACCCAAGGAACACATCCCTTCACCCTCTTGGGCCATCTTTACTTTTTAGGTTGACTTGTCATTCAAAAAATGAAATTTTATTCTAATTCTTCATAATTTTTTTAGGCTGACTTAAGCATGCAGGAATACATCCCGGTGCTACACAAAACAATCAACACTTCACTTGTGGTATTACACCAAAGGGTCAATTTTTGGTATAAAGAATGAAGGTCGGTCTCCTTTATTAGCTGGGAAAAAAGGATGTCACTTATGAAGCAATAAGTCTAGGCTAAATGCACAACAAAGTACGATCATTAAGGGCTTGGTGTAACAACCCTAGTAAAAAATCCATTAAGGAAAAATAATAACCATGGTCATGGGACACGTATTCTAAGTTGAATGTTGGGCAAAAACATAGTGATGGGAATCACTTGTGATTAATTAATGGCTATAGAAATTGGCAAAGGCTTTGGAAATACAAAGTGGCATTAATTGGCATTTTATTTATGAAAATAATGGAAAATATGAGAAAAGGAAGGTGAAAGGTCATAGGTTGCATGTGAGGAGGAATGAAAGAAAATAATGGAAAATGAAGAAAATAGAGGCCTTATTAATAAAAAGGCTTCTGAGAATCAGTTGAAAGACTTTTGTCAGTTTTAGCTTGGAGCTCTCTATTCTACTCTCTCTCTCATACTCTTGAACACTTAGAATTTTCTTGGAGCACTCTTGGAGGACTGTGGCATACTTGGGATTTGGAGAAAGAAGGCAAAAGAAAGTGCAAGAGGACATCGGGATTAATAGCTACAATGGGTTTTTCCTACATGTACCAAGTTGTATGTATGTTTTTGTTATTTTTGGCATGCATGGCATATGCATGTGGATTCTTGGTCATGATATGTCATCAACATGGAGGATTTCCTGGGTTTACGGTGGATTTGCCTGGCCTTCCCATTTCCTCGATAACCATGGTGTTGTGGGTTTTCCATTTTGTTTTCTGATTGGTTCTCATGTTCCTTATGGTTGTGGGTTGAGTTATTAGTTCCTGGAAGCCTTGGTTGGACAAATGCTCTAGAAGCCCTGTAACAGCCAGGGTTGAGTTACTAGTCCTGGAAGCCTTGGTTGGACAAACAATCTGGAAGCCCTCGGTGGGTTGAGTTTGAAAATAATGGAAGCCCTAGTCGGAAAATATGCTTTGGAAGCCCGAAAATAGTTGTAGGTTGAGTTACTAGTCCTGGAATTCCTGGTTGGAACATATGCTCTGGAGCCCTAGACAGCTTGGGTAGAGAGCAATCTGGTGATGGTTAGTGATGTCCGATCGTGAGGTGGAATCACTGGTTGAGGGTTGAGGTGGCTTGGCCCCTAAAAGCCCTGGTTTGGTTTAGTTAGATTTGTTTCATGAGATCCCACATTCATGCTTGGAATATCGCACAGGGGTGATTGGTTGAAAGAGAGATTTGGTTCAACCCAATATCTGATTGGGTGGTATGTGGAAGTCCTTGACTTGGTTGGATTTTCATATGTTAATAAGAGCTCCTTTTCCTCCATACTTTCACGAGTAAATGTGCTTGATATTATGTGGCTTTAATGGTTGTTTCCCCATTGATATATCTCTGGTTATTTGTTGGTTATAAGTATGTTTTATGGCAGTTATGATGAATGACTCTTATCATGTTTGGTTAGTATATGAAATGTTAGTGAATGAATGACCCAATAGATAACAATGAAACTATTATGAGGAGACATCAGTCCTCTTTGACAATTCTCAAATAAGTATAAGTCCTCTATGCTCATATATGTTCTTGTGACCTGTAGATTACATGTTTATGATCTATTCAATGAAATGTCTGTCCTAGCTAGTAGAGGTCAGATCAAGTCCTTGTTCAAGTGTTTGCATTAGTACCCTTATTTCTATGTTATTTATCATTTCTGGACGTTTCATGAAGTTTTAGGTAGTGGCCTGAGTCCTGAACCTGAAAAAGTGGCACAAAATCTAGGGTTGTTGGCATAGAACTGCTTGAAAAAGGCCACAATCACATGGATGCCTTGATGTGAGAGCAACTAGAGGATCCCAGTTGCATGCATGCCTTGTCATGGGAGTGAATAAGGCTCTACAGCAGTGAAAAAGCAATTTGCCTCAGGGGTTGGTCACCTGGGAGGGTTGGTTGGCTCCTGAAGGTTCTGTAGCATGTGTGGAAGGTCAGATTGGTATTGTCATGTCAGTTCCAGTTCCTTAATTGTACTTTGGGATTTGAATCATATCATAGTAACTCTTCATTACATTTTCACTTGAGTGGACCGCTTAGCTTGGATAAATGTGGGAGGAGGGGGTTATAGAGTGGTATCAAGGTATGGTTCAACCCTTGGACTCGATAGGCGGTGTGCGTTTTTTTTTTCCAAGGAAAAAGGCGTAATTTTATTAATGAAAATAAAATTACATGTTGCATTTGCAGATAACCAAGCATCACCAGGCCATTGGCCGATGATAAGCATAAACAATCAAAAGAAAAAAAACAAACTAATATACAATGGGCGAAAAACTAAGTTTTCCTCCCTTTTTTCTTCTCAACCTTGCGCCAACCCCCTTGAGACGACGAAGTAGTGACAAGTGCAAGCTGAGTGTCATCAGGTCTAGTATTGTCTTTGTCTGAATTTGAATTGTCTGATGAATGAGTACGCTTGTACCCACTAGGTTCCATTGTTTCTGGCATCTCTGTTGTTTGTACCTGGTTATTCTGAGGTTCCATGGGTTCTTTTGTATGTTCCCCCTGGGTTTTTGTTGCCTGTGTTGTCTGGGTGTTCCCAAAAGCAATGGGTTCCTCGTTTGCCTCATCCTCCTCTTCTTCCTGCTTTGGTGGAGGGAAATTCCAGCCTTTAGGCTGTTTACCAGTTCTCTTCTTTCTATTGAAGTCTTTCTTAGTAGCTGGACACATGTTCCTAAGGTGTCCTATTTTCCTGCAAATTGTGCACCTAAAAGTTGTGTTCTCATAGTCTAGACTCTGCATCCGGTGTGGAATTTCTCACTGTAGATCAACAGATTATGCAATATACTAAAGCAAAATACGAGATCTACTTCTACAACAAACTTTGCGAAAGCTTAATCAAATATGAGCAAGATCAATAGAACACATATAACTAAGAATGAGAAAGCATGCACATGAAACACAAAAGAATAATCCTGGGGAAAGCTTCAGCCTAAAACCCCAATCTCTGTTTTATCATACAAGTGGAAAATAGTCTAGATTACACAAAGCCTTAGCTCGGAAGCTATCCATATCTCAGTACAATCCCTCTGCTGCTCATAGACAGTCAAAGGCTTCTCACAAACCTTCTCCTTTACCCTCCAAGCCTCCTATTTCCTTGCGTAGTCTCTCCTGGGGTCTAATGTTGCCACCTGTGTGAATTAACCTCTCACACAACACATCAAACTCGAAAGTAATTACGCAATCCTGAAGGAGATAATTCCTTCTGCATGGATGAGTTTCCTATATACGAAAATCCCTCCAACTAATAGTACATTGTCCCTTCCTCTGATCTCAACTGGGTCTTTGACTGAACTGACATGCATGAGTTATTTATGAGAGAATATTCAGTTATCTGGAGAGCAGCAGTTACATGCATGCAAGCATTAACTAACTGAATTCACAATTAATTCTACAAACTATTAGAATTAATCTAACTGGACTTAAATCAGATAAATGAGCTAACTAATTACAACTCAAAGTACAAGTCATCCTCATCTCCTTAACTAAGGGATAAATTCCTCAATCAATGGAGAAATTGTTGCATGTCTTCACATAGAATTCATGTTTGATTTTCTCCAACTAATTAACTCAAGATGAATTAATTAATTATTAATCAAACAGAGGCTAAGAACACATTCGAATTTTACTTCTCAATTTTAGTTAAGGGACTAACTAAAATTTGAATCCATCCTGAAATGCTATTTATAGCAATGCTATTTTTAGCACTTCCATTTTTCATTCCTTGTTGCTATGTCCAACACTGGTACCTGAACTGCTATTTATAACAATGTTATTTTTAGCATTTCTTGTTGCCATTTTCAACACTCCCTCTCAACAAGAAAGGCATTCAACTCGAACCCGATTCTAAACCTTTGGAATGTTCTGCATGCAACACTTCTCCCAAGTGTTATTGCTCCAACAACTCTAGAAACAAAAAAAAACTCCCAACTGACCTCTCTGTTGGGCTAGAAACATTCTCTGATGTTGAAGCTCCATCTGTTGTTGACAAGTGCTCCCTCTTTGACCTTTGAGTTGTTGCAACACTCCATGCATCTCACACTGTTGCACACCTCTCTGTGCCATGCTGCACTGGTGCAACACTCCTGTGCCTCTCGCATTGCTGCAGCTTGCTAGCTCTATACAGTCTTGGGATTCCTACACTGTAACTCTCTCTGCTGCTCCATCCACATCTATCTTTACCCACTCAACCAGTCCTGCTACTCGTCGAGGCTCCCGTAGCAAGGTCTAATCAAAGAGGTTGGGTACCTCAATGATCCTGCCCCTATTCCAGCCTTCTTGGGACTGTCACTCCACATCGCCCCACCTCCTACTTGGAGGTATGGATCCATGTGATCCCTCTGCCCACTTCGCTCGAAATTTCCCCTACTGCAGGTCTCTGCATGAGTAGATGACTCCACTCGATCTCCTCTCGGCTTCTCTAGTTGTGGCTACTCCACAACCTCTTGAAGCTGCTTCACCAATCGTGGCTCCTCCACAATTGTCTGAGACTTCGTCTGGCGCTACATGTTGAGAGGTAGTGTACTCTCCCTCTCAACCACCAAGTCTCCAACAATTTCCTTGCTCCTCAAGGCTTTGCATGCATATTGAACCTCAAGAGCATACAGGTTCTTGACTCGTGAACTGATCTGCTTCACCTATCTCGTGGTGACGTGTCTAAGGAAAACCTTTCCCTTACTGAAGACTACATCATAACCTTTGTCTTCCAGCATTGCGATCGATACCAAGTTTTTCCTCAGTCTTGGCACATACTTGACATCCATTAAGGTAATGCGAGCTCCATGCTCCCTCTGAAAAACAACCATGCCTACACATGAGACACTATACTTTTCATCATTACCGATCGCTATGAGTATCTGGAGATCTTTCTCCTCCAAGGTACTGAACAAACTCTTGTCGTCGGTCATGTGGAATGAAGCTCCACTGTTAAGAAACCAACTGCATCCGACCATGGATGAAACCATCCATGCGAAGAGGGTGAAATCCAACTCGAATTGTGAGGCCAATGCCTCACCTTCAGATCCTTCCTTGGATCCCATCTTGGATTTCTTCAGTGGACAATTTGTAGCAAAATGACCCACCTCATGACAATGAAAGCATCACACTTTCGATTTGTCAAACTTCTTCCCACCATAGGAAGAGCTTGATTTGGGATGAGAATCCTTCTCCTTCCCTTTCTTTGCCTTACTCGCTAAGGCGCAATTTTCTTCATCCTCCTTGGATGAAGAACCATCTTTGGTGCTTCTTCTTATCTCCTCCTGCATCAGATCCGACCAAAGTCATTCCTAATCTGGCAGTTTCTCTCTTCCATTTACCAAGTCTTGGTAGCTATGCCAGCTCTTAGGAAGACCGAGGAGAGCTAGACTCACCATGTCATCATCGACTGTCATGATCCCTACACTTCCAAGCTCATCCCTGCAGGTGGTGAGCTTGTTCAGATATGTAGAGATCGTGTCGCCCTTTTCACACTTGATTTTCCAAAGCTTGTCTTTCAGTGCCAACTTCCTTTGATCGTTGTTGTTCTGATATAGATATTTCAATGTTTTCCACATCGAAAATGGTGTCTCCTTCCCATGGAGACTCGAGACTATGTGGTCTTGAACTCCCTCCAGAAGGATTCTCCTTGCTCTAGCCACACATTTCTTCCATTCCGCCAATTCTGTAGCATTAGCCACTGTCGGCTTGGGGACTTCTTGATCAATGAAGTCCTTTAGACCGTTATCCTCTAATACTGCTTCCATGCGATCCTTCTAGGCTATATAATTCGAGTTGCCATCAAGGGCATACTCGAGTCTTAAACCGTTGAACACCATTGGTGAAATTGAGATGTGATAAGAACTCGATTTCTATATTCAGGAACCTCAAACTTCGAACTTCTCCCTTCTTGTATATTGTTCTTCACTTTGATCACCTTTGCTCCGATACCATGTAGAATTTCTCACTGTAGATCAGCAGATTATGCAATATACTAAAGCAAAATACAAGATCCGCTTCTACAACAAACTTTGCGGAAGCTTAATCAAATATGAGCAAGATCAATAAAACACATATAACTGAGAAGAATGATCCTGGGGAAAGCCTCAGCTTAAAACCCCAATCTCTGTATTATCATACAAGTGGAAAATAGTCTGGATTACACAAAGCCTTATCTCAGAAGCTATCGAGCTCTCAGTACAATCCCTCTGTTGCTCATAGACAGTCAAAGGCTTCTCACAAACCTTCTCCTTTGCCCTCCAAGCCTCCTATTTCCTTGCACAGTTTCTCCTAGGGTCCAATGTTGCCACCTGTGTGAATTAACCTCTCACACAACACATCAAACTCAAAAGTAACTGCGCAGTCCTGAAGGAGATCATTCCTTCTGCATGGATGAGTTTCCTATATAGGAAAATTCCTCCAACTGATAATACATTGTCCTGTCCTCTAATCTCAACTGGGTCTCTGACTGAACTGATATGCATGAGTTATTTATGAGAGAATATTCAGTTATCTGGAGAGCAGCAATTACATGCATGCAAGCATTAACTAACTGAACTCACAATTAATTCTACAAACTATTAGAACTAATCTAACTGGACTTAACTCAGATAACTGAGCTAACTAATTACAACTCAAAGTACAACTCATCCTCATCTCCTTAACTAAGGGATAAATTCCTCAATCAATGGAGAAACTGTTGCATGTCTTCACATAGACTTCATGTTTGATTTTCTCCAACTAATTAACTCAAGATGAATTAATTAATTATTAATCAAACAGTTGCTAAGAACAAATTCGAATTTTACTTCTCAATTTTAGTTCAGGGACTAACTAAAATTGGAATCCATCCCGAAATGTTATTTATAGCAATGCTATTTTTAGCACTTCCATTTTTTATTCCTTGTTGCTATGTCCAACACTGGTACCCGAACTGCTATTTATAACAATGCTATTTTTAGCATTTCTTGTTGCCATTTTCAACATTCAGTTCCTTTGATTATGGATAAGTTGGATAGGGTCTGGTAGTCCTTTACTGAGATCTACTTCCACACATATCCACGCATATGTGTAGATCCTCTCCTCCATTCTCTGTGTGTCTGTCTTAATATATGACCCAATAATGTTCCCAATGCCAGTAAGAACACGTTCATCCCAGAAATGAAGAGGAAGATTGTGCAGGCGGACCCAAACAGGCATTCTTGAGACAACCATGGTGTTTGCATCAAAATCTGGGAACCAAGGAGTGATGAACATGCCTGTCGATCCCCAGAACCATGGACCCTCCTGTATAATGTTGTCCCTAATCTCTGATGAAGGGAATTTTACTATGAAGAACCCTTTTGAGCATAGATGGATTTCACAGTCCATAGATCAGTTGGTCAAGATCCAGTGAAAAAGCTCAACTGGTTTTGGCCAAAAGCAGTTGAAACGACAAATGATGGCTTGTGATTCAAACGCTAAACAGTTTACATCTGTTCCAGTATTATCAATTTCAAGTTCAGGAATGGTACTCAACTGCTCCACTATGTATGGGTTGGGGGTAGAACCTCCCAATTTTGTTTGTTCTGTTTCTGCTCTTTCCCCTGTAGAATGTTTTTGAAAGATTCTGCCCCCTGCTTTTGTTTCTGTTTGTCCTCTGTGTTTTTCGATTTTCTGCTCCCATATCCACCGCCCTGGAAATTTGATTTACTGGCTGATGCATCCCCACCATGCAGTCTTAGATTGAGAATGATGGTAGAAGCTACAAGGATGTGGTACTCCTTTAAGGACTCGTCCTACAATGCTCTGCCTTCAAATATCAAATTTTGCATTTGGGCCGGGTACCCAAATAGGTCCTTGATGTTTTGTTTCAGATGATTGACTCGATCTATGCTTTTTACCCAGATTATCATTAATGACCCAGCAGGGGTTTTAAGAAAAACTTGGAAGCGTAGAGGACTAACCTTGTGCTAGGAGCTGAAGACCCCTTCATTTTTGCTAGTCCACAACACAAAGGGGAGTCCAAATAGACCGGAGGGCCGCGCTGATCATCGCAGGACCAAAGAAAAGAATAGGGCCTCCGCAGACAAACCCAGGTGCAGATGCCAAAAACATCAGGGCAATGACAGTCCAAAGCGCAGAAAACGACATTCAAGAGGGGGGAAAGGCACAAGGGATAAACATACAACTGTCAAGAGCATTACACTGAGAGCAGTTATTTACCCACCCCTCGACGCACCAAAGCACAGAGTTTGGCTATCCCACTTCGTTGTCCCTGCCACAACAATGGGAAAACCATGACCCAGCTAAAGGAAAGGGCACACCAATATGTCCAACACCATTGAACAGCGAACAACGGGAAAAAGGCAGCTGCAAGAAACCCAGTCTTGAAACCAGAAGAGGACAAAGGCTACGCCCACAGCGCGAAATCCCGACAGATCCCTTTGAAAGACCTTCCCCATGCCCCATGGAAGCCAGACCATTCGGGATGCACAGACAGCAGAAAGCCATGTTTGAAACAAAGCACCAAGCAGGCCAAGTAATGACGGTCTTACTGCCTTGTATGCAGAGACCTCCTTTGACCTGTTTCCTCCAGCGTTCACCAAAACCAGGGAGCCTGCAAACCAGTGAACAATATGCTCCCACCAAAAGGGATCTTCAGAACGCCTAATACTCCAAACCAGGGTTTGACATCCCCCCGATGCCTCAAATTCCTTAATGCACTGCTCGCAAGCCATGACGGTCGCCTCCAATCCTCCATTCTTGGACCTGGATGACCTAGCGCTTTTTTTTTTCCATCTCTCTCCTCCTCGATCCTCTTTCTCCATAGGTGGTGTGTGTTGGTCGTGTATACATGTCAATTACATAGGTGTTCCTTATGCTTGTGGTCTATGTGCTTGTTGCATATGCATGGTGTGGTCATAGTTGCAGTGGTGTTGCCATGTGAAAAGTTGATGGTGTTATTATTGGATGCGGTCGTCATGAATGCATCTAGGTTGTGCATTGGTCATGCATGTCAATGCTTATATGTTGTTATGAATACATTGACATGGCGATAGTTGTCGTGCATGAGGTCATGGTATGTGGTCTGTATGGTCATGCATTGATGACTAATAATGGTTGAAATGATGATTAAAAGTTGATATGGTTATGTTTATATATATGTATTACGTCAATCTGGTTGGCCTTGCAGATGAGATATCATCCCCTGAGCTAAACTGAGGTATGTTGGCTTGTTTATGATTTGGTTTAGTTGACATGTTATACCTTGCAAGAAGATAAGATCAAAGATTACTAGCAAGATGGTAGATTACATCTCACGAGATTCTCCCTATAGATCATATGAGAAACATGGTGAGGGATATTCTCCTGACATAGAAGACACTCTGAGAAGTTTGAAGGCATAAATAAGGAGTTGCAAAGAAGATAATGACTGAATCATTCAATCACAAGAGAGACTTGATAGGGCACATGAGAAACAAGCAGAGGTCAATGCGGTGATTATTTAGAGCTTGTCAAACTTGTAGAGACATGGACCACTTAGAATTAGTCATGGACAAGAGGATAATACTAATGGAGCATATGGTAGTAGGTCACATGGTCGACACAGGTTGGATAGAGATGACATGATCAGAGATAGTGGGTTCTTGGATACACCTAATAGATGAGGCGGTGGACATGTGATTTACTCTAGTTCTAGTTCAGATAGGTATCATGATCATAATTGTTATCATCCTTACAGGACGAGTGACAACGGATATTTATTGGATGATTTCAAGAAAGAAAAGCCACCTACATTTGATGGAGAAATGAAGAAGTCACAAGATGCAGAAGCATGGTTTCTTGGGATGAATAAGTTCTTCAAGTTGCATGATTACTCAATGAACATGAAGGCTAGGATAGCGACATTCAGCCTTAAAGGTACATCAAATATCTAATGGGAAGATGTAAATAATGTTAGAAGTATTCATGAAGAGGAGTTGACTTGGAGTGAGTTCAAGAGACTATTAAGGAAGAAGTATCTGTCGGAGAGGTACTATGATGACAAGGAAAATGAATTCTATGAGCTAAAGATGGGACATATGACTAATGAGGAGTACACTAGCAGATTCTTGGAGTTATTAAGGCATGTTCCTTACCTCAAGTGGGAGAAGGCCAACATCCAACGATTTGTCTGTGGGTTTCCAGTATCATTCAAGGTTGGGATTGATTTTGATGAGCCTAGAGGATTGGGGGAGGCCATCCGGAAGCTAAAGCATTGTTTTGAGCAATGAAAATGAATATCTGAGACTAAGATGGACTGGAAAGGTAATGAAAAAATAAAGGAAAATGGGACAAGAAGCGAACAAGATCTCAAAATACAAGTAACAAAGAGAATGCAACACCGCATAAGAAGTTCAATGCATCTAATAAAGGACATGGATTTTAGTCTGAGGAGTAGAACAAATGTGCAGGTTGGAAGCCTTTGTAATGTTGGACTTGTGGAGGAGAGCATCACATTAGAGATTGTCCACAACATCAGGTTGGTAGACCACATATCTATAGTGCTCAGGAGGCACATGCAGTGGGGGATGTTGGACAAATTATTCAACGAATCTATGCAGTGTTTGAAAACAAGCAAGCAGATCACCAGGCGTCTATTATTGATATGGACGGTAAGATTTGTGATCAAGTTTTTTCTATTTTTATTGATCTTGAATCTAATTATAGTTATGTTAATCCTGACCTAGTGGATAAGTTTGGTTTGAATAAAGAAGTGCATGCAGAAACTTGGTTAATACAATTGGCTACAAGAACAAAGAAGAGAGTTCACCATTGGATAAGAGCTTGTGCATTTGAGTTGAATGGTATGTCTATCTCAGCACATTTGAATGTGCCTCCATTAGGATCATACAGTGTGTTGTTGGGTATGGACTGGTTGTACCTTCATAGAACCAAGGTGGATTGTTATGACAAGGCTATTGAGTGCTTGGATGACAATGAGGAACAATGAATCTTGCAGGGTAAGAAGAAGGAAACATCAATTAGAATGGTGACCTCTATGCAGGTGAAGCATACTCGCGGGAAAGGGTGTGTGTTATTTGCAGTGACAAAGGTAAGGAAGTTGAGGATGAAGATGCCTTGAGCAGTACTCGGTTTTACAACAATTTTAGGATGTGTTTCTGGCGGAGATTTCAGAGTTACCGCCTCACAGGGAAGTGGACTTTTCTATTGAGTTGGTACTAGGGGCATCACCAACACCAAAGGCACCTTACAGGATGAGCACAATAGAGTTATTGGAATTAAAGTTTCAGTTGAAAGAGATGCTTGACAAGGGATACATTAGGCCAATTGTGTCACCTTGGGGTGCACCAGTGTTGTTTGTGAAGAAGAAGTTTAGATCACGTGCCAAGTTGGCACCTCAGTTTTGTGGACCTTTCAAGATTCTCTAGAGGATTAGACCCGTAGACTATTGAATTACGTTGCCCCCGACGATGAAAGTCCATGATGTATTCCATGTGTCATTGCTTAAGAATTATGTTAAAGATGTTGATCATCTGAGTGACTGGTCCGTATTGCAGGTGGAACCAGAAGGAGAATTCCAGTCGGAACCTCAGTGCATTTTGCACAGAAAGATGCTCACGCTCCAGAACTGAACAATCGAGCAGGTTAAAGTGTAGTGGAAGCACTTGGGCCCCGATGAAGCTACATGGGAGATGGTTGATCAGATGTGGGTTATGTATCCTTCTCTATTCACTAGTTGAGTGAATGTTTTTGGCATATGTTTTGGTGTGTTGTTTCAGTAATGTATATATGTATATGGATGTAAATACCACCATGGGTTGTGTTATAAAGCTCCAGTAAGTGATATGGGTGTCACGTTGTTATGGTTGTCATGTTGTTATGTTTCTCATGTTGGTTTACTTCTCAGTAGGATGATCATTGTAAATACTGCAACGAGCTAAGCTATAAAGCTCCATGGGCAGTATGTTTTCTTTTCAGCAGTATTGTTGGTTGTAGGTGTCATTGAACACTGAGGATGGTGTTCCCCCAAAGGGAGGGTTTTTTAAAAGCCCTAGTCAAAAATCCATGTAATAAAGTTAACAAAGACAAAATAATAACCATGGTCATGGGACACGTATTCCAAGCTTAATGTTGGGCAAAAACATAGTGATGGGGATCGCTTGTGATTAATTAATGGCTATGGAAATTGACAAAGGCAATGGCAAAGACTTTGGAAAGGCAAAGTGGCATTAATTGACGTTTTATTTATGAAAATAAAGGAAAATAGGAGAAAGGAAGGTGAAAGGTCACAAGTTGCATGTGAGGAGGAAAATGAAGGAAAATAATGGAAAATGAAGCAAATAGAGGCCTCATTAATAAAAAGGCTTATGAGGGTCAGTTGACAGGCTTTTTCCAGTTTTAGCTTAGAGCTCTCTATTCTACTCTCTCTCTCTCGTACTCTTGAATGATTAGATTTTTCTTGGAGCACTCTTGGAGGAGTGTGGCATACTTGGTATTTGGAGAAAGAAGGCAAAAGAAGAGCAAGAAAGCGCAAGAGGACATCGGGATCATCAGCTATAACGGGTTTTTCTTGCAGGTACTGAGTTGTATGTGTGATTTCCTTGCTAGTTTTGGCATGCATGTGACTTCTTGGTCATGATCTATTATTGACATGGAGGATTGCTTGGATCGACGGTGGATTTTCCTAACCTTACCATTTCATGGATAGCCATGGTGTTGTTGGTTTCCCCTTTTGTTTTATAATTGGTTCTCATGTTCCTTATGGTTGTGGGTTGAGTTCTTAGTTCCTTGAAGCCTTGGTTGGACAAGCACTCTAGAATCCCTGTAATAACTTGGGTTGAGTTACCAGTCCTAGAAGCCTTGGTTTGACAAGTACTATGTATGCCTTTGGTGGGTTGAGTTACTAGTCTTGGAAGCCCTGGTTGGAAAAACACTCTAGAAGTCTAACAACAACTGTGGGTTGAGTTACTAGTCCTAGAAGCCTTGGTTGGAAAAAACACTCTAGATCCCTAGACAACTTGGGTAGAGACCAATATGGTGATGGTTAGTGATGTATGATTATGAGGTGGAATCATTGGTTGAGGGTTGAGGTGGTTTGGCCCCTGGAAGCCTTGGTTTGGTTTTGTTAGATTTGTTTCATGAGATCCCGCATTCATGCTTGGAATATGGTGCGTGGGTGATTAGCTGAAAGAGAGATTTGGTTCAACCCAATCTATGGTCGGGTGGTACGTGGAAGTCCCAAACTTGGTTGGATTTGCATATGTTAATAAGAGCTCCTTTTCCTTGGTACTTTCATGAGTAAATGTGCTTGATATTATGTGGCTTTAATGGTTGTTTCCTCATTGATATATCTCTGGTTATTTGTTGGTTATAAGTATGTTTTATGGCAGTTGTGATGTATGGCTCTTATCATATTTTGGTTAGTATATGAAATGTTAGTGAATGAATGACCTAATAGATAACAATGCAACTATTGTGAGGAGATATTAGTCCTCTTTGACGATTCTCAGATAAGTATGAGACCCCTATGCTTAGATTTGTTGTTGTGACATGTAGATTACATGTTTGTGATATGTTTGACGAAATGCCTGTCATGGCTAGTAGGGGTAAGGTCAAGTCCTTGTTTAAGTGTTTGCATTAGTACCGTTGTTTATATGCTATTTATCATTTATGGAAGTTTCATGAAGTTTTGGGCAATGGCTTGAGTCTTGGCCCTGAAAAAGTGGCACAGAATCCAGGGTCGCTGGCACAGAACTACCTGAAAAAGGCCACAGTCGCATGGATGCCTTGCTATGGGAGCGATTGGAGGGTCCCAGTTGTATGCATGCCTTGTCATGGGAGCGATTGAGGTTATAGGGCAGTGAAAAAGCAAGTTGCCTTAGGGGTTGGTCACCTGGGAGGGTTGGTTGGCTCCTGAAGCTTTTGTAGCATGTGTGGAAGGTCAGATTGGTCTTGTCATGTTGGTTCTACTTCCTTGACTGTACTTGGGGAGTTGGATCATATCATAGTAACTCTTCGTCACATGTTTACCCAAGTGGACTGGTTAGCTTGGGTAAATGTGGGAGGAGGGGGTTACATTTTCACAACACAAAGGGAGACTCTTTCACCACTTCCCATGGTTCCCTTGGTGATCCTCCCTCTTTCCAGTGCTTCATGTGTACAAATATAATTAAATAGTCAAAATCTTCTCAATTTATGCAACTTAATCAAAGGGATCACTCACTAGTTTCCTTAGCTATCACAATTCAAGCCTGGACTCTGTGGTTCAGTTCTAGACACATGTTTACAAGGTTACAGGCTCATAATGATTATGGGTTTACACACAATTCAAGTCTCTTTTTCTATCTTGGTCTCAATTCACTGATGTCCTCCAACTCTCTTCAAAATGAATAACTTAA
Source organism: Pinus tabuliformis (assembly GCA_031772625.1). Taxonomy (NCBI): domain Eukaryota; kingdom Viridiplantae; phylum Streptophyta; class Pinopsida; order Pinales; family Pinaceae; genus Pinus; species Pinus tabuliformis. The sequence continues at coordinate 744,164,356 of CM062806.1, read as the reverse complement.
AAAATAATTGACATATTTTCTCTCCAAGAACATTGGTTCACGCAAGAGAGGTTTGGGGTTCCTTTCTTGGGTTGCAATGTCAACCGAGACTCTATCAACAGGTACAAATCCCATACTTAGCTGGCTCCAGTACTTCCTCCCCCATCCTCTCATAACTGCTTGGGCAATTGGTAGCTCAACAAGTAACATAAAGGGCCAGAACATTAAATTCAAGGAAGATAGGGAATCTCCCAATCTCCATTATAGGTTTCCCAAGCAAGCTATCCTTCTAGACATCGAGATCAGTATAGGCATGTCCTTCTTCTTCAAGTTTTATAGTTTATAATTAAATAAAAATATTTACATAAGATAGTTTTGGTATTATATCCATGCTAGCTCTCCAACATTATCATCCTTTAATTACATTACAAAACTTGGGAATTAAAAAAAGGGATGTTATAGTCTTCCCAAATGCTTAAGGTGGTTTCTTAGTTGTCTACACAACAAGCACTCAGAGGGAAACTTTCTCTCTATCTCCTTGTCTATCTATTTGGATCTTTGTTTTGCTCCCGCACCCCCACGAGTGCCTCCTTGTTTTCTTCGCTTGTCTCTTCTTCTCACATCCCCATGAGAATGTGTCGGTCTCCCTTCTCTTTGCCTATTTTTACCTTCCTTCACAAGTTTCTTCCTTAATGGGTTTTCATGTCAAATCTGTCCATTGTGGTTAAAGTAAAATATTTTGGTTAGACTCTAGAATTCTTTGAGTAGTACTTTTCCCATACCTTGGATAAAACATACTACCACATCCTTCCCATAAAATATTTTGTCGGGACAAAGTCGACAATCTTAGATCTTATGAATATTTGGCTTAACCAAACATTTTTTTGGAAATAATTAATGCCCTAAATCCCTTTTGCTGACTTCCCTCCTTCTCACAGCTTCTCAAAGCCAAAACCACAACCCTTAGCAAATGCATAGATGCATGCAAATAGATTTATATCACATATATTGTACGTTGAAAAACACACATAGAGTTGTCATAATGGTAGGGGTAAATTCCTTTTAGTGTAAAATGCCCTCATCACTCCCATGCTTATTATCATTCCTTCATTCTACTTTGTTTTTGCCACTTAATGGAGAACTCCTTCTCCAATTTCTTGCAAACACAATGCAGGCAAATAAATGATCGAACACAAGCAATCACTACAAATAAGAATACATAAGAAAACAAAGTGAATTACTTTTGTCTAACAATGTTATTGGTTGTGAAAGAGCATATAAGGCAACACATTCACTGCATGGCCCCATAATTTGCATGGCTTCCTCATGGCAATGACTCCAAATGAAGAACCATCTTCCACTAAACTAGATGATAACCCAATACATTGAATGGTGGAGATGGATGGGTTGTCCCTACCATCTATGACTAGGCAAAAGGAAAGCATAACAAATTCTGAGTAAATGCAATAATTATACATGGATTGCCATGGATGGAGGAGAAAGAGAAGGGGAAACTCAATGAGAAATGGACAAATGAACATAGACAAATTTACAAGGATAACTAGGTTGGTGTGCAAAATTAAGATCATAATCCAAGAGATGGATATACAATGGAAATTTATTACAACAACTATAACTACCCATGGCAAAGAGGGTATCAAAATCCATAAAAAATCAGTGAAAATGAAGAGACATGAGAAAATGAGTTGTAATGCCACAAAACTTATGTCATTAAATGCAAATTAAATATCCCAACTATTTTCATTCATGTAAACTTCTAAGCCTACATTTTTTAAAGCATTTTAGACAAAAAGAAATTACACTCTACAACAAAGTAATAAACACTCTTCTAAATTAAAAATATAATTATTTTATATTTGATAATGTATATCACATCATATACACATTTATTACTCTATTGCAAAGTTCATACAAGAGTTTCATTCAACAATTGCAAACATGGAAACGAGAGAAAACAAACTAAAGAAACAAATAGAAGAAGCTAAATCTTGGGCTCAAGTGATAAAGGAACCGTTGGTTGAGAAAAAAGAAACCATTGAGGGACAAATCAAGAGGCAAATAAGAGAAGAAAAAGATAGGCGAGACAAGGCCACAAATGTCATCATCAAATGCGTGAAAGATTATGGAGAAAGAAAGAACATATATTTTAGCAAGAGATTTTCTCGAGGACAAGTTGAATTAGATGGGTTGTATTCAACAAGCAAATAGGATTGGTAGGAAAGTAGAAAAGACATGTCAGAGTTTCATTAAGGAGTATAGAAGGCAAGATGGATATCCTAACAAATAGGGGGCTACTTGGAGGTACTCATATTTACCTAGATGATGACTTGACACTTGAACAACAAGACGAGCAAGGGAATGGGAGAAAGTGAAATTAGCGAGAGAAACAAGAAAATGAGCTTCGTTAAAAAATGGGAAAGCCCAAGTCAGCGAGCGCTTAACAAATCAAAAATAGGGATGCAGGGCTCCCGAGGAGTATCTAAACATGGTAAGTTGGAATTGTAGAGGTTACCCATGGAGGAGAGGACTGGGATTGGGGCCCATAGTAGAAGGGAAAGACATCATTATCCTTATGGAAATCCATGAGAATGAGGGTTGTAGGGTTCCAGAATTCGAAGGATACACTAAATTTTCAGTGTGGAACGAAGAGACTAGCACAGGGAAAGGACATGGAGGTATTGTTAGGATATTCCGACACATAGGAAATAATTAAGTATAACTTGGTCTAGTGTATAGTTAAGTAAAGTGTGTTTCTTTAGTATGTACCTTTTGTAACTTACAATCTGACAATCACGATATGTTCTAGACATGAAGTGATCCGACGGTTCATTCTCTCCTCGGTATTACCGACACTTGATCTGTGGCTTAACACCCGATTGGTCCATGATATCTATTTAAAGAGCATGGAGGGTCATTTGTTAAGTAACTGTTCATGAGAGAAACTTAGGTAATTTTTCTTTCTTACAATAATAAATTGCTTGAAGTGGTCGCGTTGGCTCAGGTCGTGGACTGTTTCCCTCTTTGAGGGTTTTAACCACATCAAGAATACTGGTGTATTGATCTGTGATCTGTTTGTGAACGATGTCCTTTGGTGTTCTATCTAAGGAACTTACCTTGTAAATTCCTATAGGGATCACTGTTCTAATAAGAGAAATGTGGAATGGAATAATGAAAGTGGAAAAAGAAGATCCAAATAAGCAATTTATATGACTAAATATAACATACAACAAAGTAACATTCAAGCTGGCATCGTGTTACTTTGCCAAAAGAAACTCAAAGTTCTATAAGAAGACAAATTTAGATAAAGAAGACCCTTATGCTGCTTTAAAAAAAACATTTATGCTTTGAGGAGTTTAGGAGATATAGTTCTAATTGGCGACTTTAATGCCAGGACAACAAACAATTAGTGTATTCAGTTGGAAAGTGATGGGAATTTGGACAACAATCCTATTTGGTTAGAGGAGAACAGAGAGCACATGTGGAAAAAGACTTCTAAAGATGGGAATGGGAGTGTGTCACACTTTGGCACTGAGTTGTTAGGCTTAAGTAGCCTCTATGAAATGGTAATTTGCAACGACACAAAAGCTTGACCGACATCTAGGGACATCACGTGTAAAACCTACAACGGTTAAAGTGTGGTGGACTATGTAATATGCTCTTAGAGCTATGTTTTCAATTTGTTAAAGTTCAATATTGAGGTATGTCTTATTTAGATGAATTCTGACCATATGCCTCTATATATTAAGTTGGGCATACGCACAAGTGGGATACAGGAAGGGCAGGCCCAACAAGGTCATAAGAAAGTGCATGCAAATGGAAAAATACTCATAAATCAAGAAAACCAAGAGCTATTTTTTGCTGCTCTAAAACAACACTTTCAGTGGGAAAAAAACAACATAGAAAACAAGGAAGACAATGCATAAATAGAATGCATTAGCAGCAATATGTTGATCCCTCTTATCCACAAATCCTTAAAGGTGTGCAAAATATCTTGGCCTAAGAAGAGGGTCTCAAACACTTGTCCAACTAATCCTTGGTATGATGAAGAGTGCAAGGCTATTAACAGGTCTTTTAAGGAGAAGGAGACAAATAATGAAAGTAGGAAAATGTATAAAAATCTGATAAATACATTTTTTTTTTATGTAACTTCAAGAAGGAATGAATTAATATCGTTGGGAAAGCACAACCCTAAAGGATTCTGGTGTGAACTAAACAAAAGAGAAAGCAACTAGACAATAATATCTCAAATACACATTGGTTGGAAAAGCAAAGCTCCTATATGAGAGAAAAGTAGCCCCCCCCATAATCAACACTGCAGCGAAGTCATTTTCAGTGGAGAATGTCAAGCGTCGTATACAAAATTTAGCAAATGGTAAAGCCCAAGACATTGATGGGCTACATGCATAATTTTTAAAATGGGGTGTTGAGATATTGGCTCCAATCATTCATCAACAACATCACACAAGGCAATTTTCCAGTTGAATGAACAATAAGTGTTGCTATCCCTCTTTACAAAAGTGGAGACATCAATAATCCCTCTAATTATCACACTATTATGGTTAACCCTCTTCTTGGAAAATTGTTTGGGAGCATGATGGAGGCTAGAATTAGCAGGTGGGCAGGAAAAGAGGGTAAAAGAGAAAAATGTCAGGCTGTTTTTAGGCCAAGCCACTCTACAATTGATCATTGCATCACTCTAAGGCACTTCATCGAAAAAGTAAGGGAAATTTAGGTGGGGAAGCCTTTTGTTGCTTTGTTGATTTCAAAAAAGATTTTGACACTATCCCTAGGGATAAAATTTGGAGAAGAATGGAAGAGCTTGGAATGTCAAGTGAATAGTCCATAAACTGTATGAGAAGGTTAGTGCTAAAATTAGAACTAAAGAGGGATTTTCAGAATGCTTTGGTAGTGACACTGGGGCCAAGTAGGGGTGCCCCCTTTCCTCCACTCTATTTCGTTTATATATTGATAAGCCAGAAGAATGGCTAAACAACACCAGTGGAGAGGGTATTCAACTAGCGGGTTATGTGGTGAAACTACTTATGCTGACGATCTTATCCTAATTGCAAAATCTGCTCATGGTTCGAGAGATCACTTGAAGGCCTTAGATATTTTTTGTCAAGAGGTTGGGATGTAAGTAAACACTAGCAAAACCAAAGTCACGATCTTCTCTTTGAAGCGAAAAAAACAACAGGTTCACTTTATATTTGAGGAAAAATCCTTGGAGATAGTGGAAGAATACAAGTACCTAGGAATTGTTTTTCACAACGGGGTCAGTTGGGAGACATGCATAACTAAAAGGATCCAAGGGGGATGGAGAGTTTCTTACCTTCTTCAGAATAGATGCATGAAAACATAACTATGGGACTAGAAAACCAAGAAAACTCTTTTTGAAGTGTTGGTTACCCTGATTATCCTCTATGGATATGAAGTTTGGGGGAGCAACATGTCAAATCACAAGTGGAGACAACTAGAAAGAATTCAAAAGCACTTAATCATTAGTAACCACAAAGTCAAGTCAATGGTCCCATATGAGATCTTGCTCGTTGAGGCTGGAATGTTCCCGATGGAGGCTTCAACAATCATTCATTTGTTAAGTTATTTAAAAAAAGTGGAAAGCACAGATGAACACTGTTGGTCCAAGATGATTGTTGTAGAGGAGCTAAAGCGTAGGAAGAAAACTTGGAGGAAACAAAATGACAAGTGGATGAGCAAATGGGGAATAAATTGGTAAGATTGCCCTAACTCTAAAGAGGAGATAAAAAATTGGGTACTTGAAAAATTTAGGATTGCCATGTGGGAAAACAGATGGGCAGAAAAAGAGCGTTATATGCCAAAAATTTCAACCCATCAAAGTCATATGATGAAAAGGCTTATTTGAGTGCTGCAATCAAGGGAAAGGCTAAAACTTTAATAACACAACTGAGGATTGGATCTCATTATCTTATGTGTGAAACGAGTAGATAGATAACACCCAAGGAAGAGTGAGAAGTAAGAACTTGTATCTTTTGTAAGAAAGGAATAGTTGAAACTAAATGACACTTCATCATGGAATGTCGAGCTTATAAAGACATTTGCAACTAGTTTAAAAATAATATAAATATAGATAATTTGAAGAAACTAAATGACACTTCATCATGGAATGTCCAGCTTATGAAGACATCTGTAAATAGTTTAAAAATAATATAAGTGTAGACAACTTGAGGAAACTGCAAATTTCAGGGCGAAAAGGCTCTTTTAGAAAAAAGCTTGAGATTATAATGTAAATAGTTTAAAAATAATATAAGTGTAGAGAACTTGAGGAAACTGCAAATTTCAGGGCGAAAAGGCTCTTTTAGAAAAAAGCTTGAGATTATAATGTTTGTTTTGGTTTGAAGTATAGATCCCTTAAACCGCTGGTTCTCGTGGACTTCATAAAAATTCATTCAATTAATACAATTTATTTCATATTTTCAAATATGTCGGTGTAATCATAAGTATTTATTTCCAAGTGTTGACCACTAGTGGGTTGCATGATGCATCCCTCATTTAGATCTGTATTTATTTGGATTTAATCTTATTTCGGTTCCGATGGCGTGGCGGGGGGCACCGGCCAATTTTTTTGGGGTACTTAGAAGCCATTTCTGACGATGTCAAGAAATGCAATGCTCTCAACAATGGCAGAACAACAGCCCACCCATAAGCAGGATCCCATAATGCCACAATCCAGTACTACGGAGGGAGTGAGAGAATGGCTAGAAAAGATGGCCAACAATTTGCCCCCTTCAATTGATGAGCTGCCTTCAGGTTTCTACGATGCTCTACTTCTGCAGGGTACCCAAGTCGATCACGCAGAGCCTGGACGAATCGTTTGTAGTCTCAGAGTCCCTGCACGCCTTGTGGTAAGACAGACACCTTAATCTCCATTGACCCATAATAATAAGATTAACTGATATCACTTGCATCAATTGTTTTCGAATCCTCAAATATAAACCCATTTTGTTTTTAATAGGATTTGTCTGGGTTAAAAACTTGTTTTTATTTGTTGTGGATGAAATTTTCTGTTGTAATTCAATGAATTGAATGACTTTTTAGGTCTATTTCAAACTATTTTTTTCTTATAAATTAGATTTTCCTAGAATTGGAATTAAACTACAATATTGTGCAATTGGGTGTTAAAAATTGCAGCAGCCACATACGCCCCCAAAATAAAGACAAACTCCAGAAAAAATGAATGGATTAAGAATACCCACAATGGCTGGATGAATAATATCCACCATGGCTATTTCACGTAATGTTTCGAGAAAATATAATCTATATAACATTCGTTACCTGTTGGACTTCTACGTTACACAACTGAGCTCTGTGCTGAATCATGACGTTCAGATGTAGATGGGTTTTATTGTTCATTCTCCCCTTGTTCAAGCAGCATTGTTGGATCCTTTTTGCAAGGATGATTCGGAGAGGCCTTAGGTATTTGGGACCGCTGCTATGGGCATAAATGGAGTGACGGTGATGATGGAAAATTTGTAAATAGAGAACGCGGACCTCCCAAGTCACGGTGAGCTTCTTTTGACATTGACTTGGTCGAAATCTCTGCAATCATCTTTTCAGTTGGCATGTACTATCAATTTGTCTTTCATGAACTCTGATGAAATATACTGTGTGTTTGGTCTTCGTATAAAAGGCTGCATTTCTCCACAGAAGATACAACTTTAATTTTCACATTTTAAAGTTATTGGGTCATTATGAATTTCATCATTTTCCTCCAACATTCTCTGTAGCCAAATAAGACCACGGTCTGCTAATGATGCTCCATACTCTGCGTCAATTGAAGGCCTGGCAGCAAGTGGCAACAGGTGTTTGCTTCTGATTAGCCTGAGACACTTATGCCTCCACCCAACAAGTAACACCATCCGCCCGATAAATGACTTGTGTCCCTGCATCCTCTGCAATATGCATTTGTGAATATCGGCAGGTTTGCCGTTGGTGACTTTGGTATGTGTTGTGTCATGGTGGAAAGAGCTCTCAGAAATTGGAATGTCATCCACCACATTCTGGAAGTCGAGACAATATATGGAAGAAGGATGGTCAGTGGGCATGGATCCAAAATTTGGAGTGCAAATAATAATAACGTCAGCTTATTAGGGTCCACTAGAGTTAGCTCCCCTAACATCTGAGGCTGAATGGAGAAAACTTAGGATATAAGATGTCTAGAAGAGGACATGGAAGAGGCTCTGGACTGCATATTGCATTGTTGCTTGCAAGAGGTTGGCCACTGCTAGTGCATTGGTCCTCTCGTCTGACTGTTGGTATGGGATTTGGATTGACAGTGCTGCTTGGGATTTTCCCCATTCTTCTTATTCAACGCTCAGAGTCCCTTTTTTAAAGTGTTACTTGTTTGTTTGGGAATCAAGCCTATAGATGCATCTTGTCATCTCAATAAACTATAGGATTGGCTTCACTGGAAGGATAAAATGATGATCCATCATGGTGGGTTTGATATATCTCTAGTATGAATGAGTGGCTTTGGGCTCATGCAAAAATAAATTCTCGTTTTTATGTTTGGTCGGGTAGTCAAAGTTATTTTTTCCCCTTTTCCCTTTGTTGCCGTTAAATTTTAGTTTGTTATTTTGTCTTTTATTTTCCCTTATTTCTAGTGTCAGCTAGGCTCCAATTAGTTTCCTTTGGTTTTTGAGCTAAAGAAGTTGTTTTACATATGCATGAGTAGTCACAAGGCATAGATTGTCCTTGTTTTATTCCCTTTTTAGCAATTTTTAGTGTTTGGTCAAAATTCCAAATCTAATATTACTATGCACCCAATGAATCTTTGAGATTGTGGTTGTAATGTCCTCTACGAATTGAGGATGAATGAAGGACGAAATAGCCTATCGATCCCTATAGGCTATAGTCCTCAATAAAGGGGAAAACCCCAAAATATCCAATTTTGGGTGAGTTTTGGGGCAGTTGGGCAAAGAAACCCAAAATTGGGGTTTGGAGTAAAATTTACTCAATCAATTAAGAAGAGGGGACCCCTCTAGGAAATCTATAAATATAGGAGGGTTGAATTCATTTTGGATCATCATGGTGGATTATCTCATTTGCCTCTTGAGCATTAACTTTGAGGGTTTTAAGACCCCTTTCTCCCTGTCAATTTCAGTGTTGAAAGATTCCACCCTAGTTGACACATTTTCTATTTTTCCTCATTCTGTTTTGGCATAGGAAAGACATCTGAAGGGCAACAAAATTTTTGGTTGTTTCTTGTTCTAAGGCATCATAATTCTTGATTGGTTCTTGTCCTGAAAGTGAGGTAAAGCAGTGGAATTGTGGCACAACACTAGTTTGAAGGTTCCAAAGTTCATGTAGAGTCTGAACCCTAATTTCTTGAAGCATAACCTATTCTGGATAATCAGCGAGGAGGGTTTCAAGGCAACAATAGCTTGATATTTGCCTTTGACTGGGAATGCTGTTAAAATTGGCAACTAGGGCCAAACTCCATGTGGGTCACCTTATTTATGGCAGTTGATATTTTTGCTAGAGTCCTCTCGTCGAGAGGTGTAGGATTGATCTAAAGATCATCCGATTCTGACAAGTAATTATGGAGAAATGGATTTATTTGTATTTACTTGACAAATTGTCAAGGTCATCCAACAACTAAATGTGTGGCACACATGCCCAACAAATCATATAAATACAAGTGATGTTGAGTCATTATGAACTCATCTCATCACTCATCTTCTCTCTCTCCTATGCATTAGATGAGCCTCTCTCTCTCACACGTGTGGCTGAAGAAGGAAGACGCTGATTTCTGGTTAGGGCAACGTTGACTTGGGTTGACCTAGCTGCAGGTGGACTGATTGGATAACGTTGACCAGCGTGGAGGCCTTCTTGACTGCGGATTGGGTTGGGCAACCTCTCCTAGGCTAGCTGTAGTTCTGTTCAACACTTTTGACCAGGTTTGACCACTCCTTTGACTAGCGTTGACTGTCAAGGCGCTGCCGCAGGTTTGACCAGACTTTGACTAGATGTTGACTACTGTTTGACTGAGGTTTGTGGACTATTTTGGGCTGCTGAAGATAGCTGTTGAAGACCAAGTTCTTCAAGTTGACTAGAAGTCAATCCGGGGCTGTTTTGACCAAGTTTGACTTTGCTGATTTAGGGTTTGCTGTTGCTGTTATAAAATTACAGAATTCTGAATTGTACTATTTCTCTCTGCTGAACTATTGAAGATTAAAGAAGAATTGATCAAAGGGTTTCCTCGCATTGGGGTTTGTCCCTAGCTAGCCGCCACATCTTGTGTCTCTTGTCTTGGCTTGTTTTCTGTCGATCGTTTAATGTTCTATCTGCACTTTACTTTATGTTTATGTGATTGCTAAACAGTGGCTAATAATTTTTTTTGAAGTAAACTGCTCTAAGCATAGAACATACCATAGTCTAACATGGTATCAGCGCTGAGGTGAAGACAAAGCCCAAGCAAGAGTAAGAGCTAGAGCAATCACCGAAGGCTGTTGAAGCAATCTTAAAAGAAGTCATGGGGTCTTCAGCACACTTCCCCACTGAAGACAAACTCCGCGAGAAGTCTGACTATCACGGATAGAAGATGTCTCTCTATTTGACATTAGAAGAGTAGGAAGTGTTGGACCATGTGAGAGGCAGAATTGTTGAGCCTCCATCAAATGCATCTGCAGCTACAGGGAACAATTGGACCAGGGGAGAAGTCAAAGCAAAGAAGATCATCTCAGACTCTATCGACAAGCGCCTGGTGGCCTATGTTTTCGAGCTGACCACCTCCAAGGAAATATACGATAAACTGGTGAGTTTATTTAAAGTTAATGATGCAAATAAAGTTTTGTTCCTTAGAAATAAGCTGAAGGAAATTAAGAAGGGCAAAGATGAGAGTATGCAAGCATATTTCTTAAGGATCACCGAGATCAAGAATGATCTCCTATCTATTGGGGAAGTAGTTCCTGACAGGGAAATGACTATCACAACTCTCGGAGGGCTGCCACCTGAATGGTATATATTCAGGACTACTCTTCTCAACAATAATGTAATTCTTGGATTTGAGGAATTGATGGCAAGATGCATTCAAGAAGAAACAAGGATGGAAGAGCAAGAAATGCTGCACTTAAAGGCAATCCCTTTGCCTTTTATTCTCATGCTAAAAGAAGAAACTATTCCGGGGCTAAATCCAAAGGAAAGGCCGGATTGAAAGGTGGAAGAAAAGGACGATGTTACAATTGCAACAAAATGGGCCACTATGCGAGGGAGTGCCCTGATAAAAGGGACACACCATGACGATGATCAAAATCACTTTCAAGGAAATCAAAGGAATGGCAGGTCCAATGGCAGAGGTAAAAGGAATGCTGGAAATCAAGGAAGAGGTCAACCCTTCAAGAAGGCAAGAAACTCCAGGTATGAATCTAACGCTGTTAACAATAAGCAAGATGAATATTATCTAGCAGTGACCCTCTCTACTACTGCTCCCCCGGACTCGCTGGAAAATTGGCTTATTGATAGTGGTGCCTCAAGGCACTTCACTGGTTACAAAGAAGCTCTCTCTAATTTGATAGAGAAGGAGACCAACCTGGAAATTGTTCTCGGGGACAACTCAAAATATCCTGTGAAAGGCGTAGGGGATGCTACTCTTCAATTGGATCAGGGAATACAATTCATTTACAAGAAGTCTTATATGTACCTGATCTAAAAAAGAACCTAGTGTCCATTTCAGCAATGGAAGACAAAGGCTACAAGGTGGCCTTCATCGATTGCAGGTACGTGTATGGAAAAAGAACTTTAAAGATGCTTTCACTCTTGGTTTTCGAGTTGATTCATTATATCAGGTTGGAGGAAGTCCGCTGGGTGTCATGTCTTGTGACACATCTCTTCAGTTCGAACTATGGCATTAGAGGTTTGCTCACCTTCATTATAAAGCTCTACTCGATGTGAGAAAAATGGTGATCGGGATGCCGAGTTCAAATTAGAGCAAGAAGGTGTATGTCTGGGATGTGTCGAAGGAAAGCTCAAAAGGGGACCATTCCCCTGAAGCCAAAGCAAGACCTCCGATATATTACAGTTGGTTCACTTAGACATATCTGGTATGATGCTTGTGAATTCCTTGGGAGGATATTTATATTACCTCACTTTTACAGATTATTGTTCTTGCAAGACTTGGATATACTTTTTGAAAAAGAAGGATGAAGTGTTCTCTTGGTTTCGTCACTTCAAAGCCTTGATCGAGAATCAAGCCGAAAGGAAGATCAAGACCTTAAGGACTGATAATGGGACTGAGTATGAATCCAATGAGTTCCATGACTTTTGCAAAGAGGCTGGCATTAAGAGGGAGACTACAACACCATATACTCCTGAGAAAAATGGTGTGGTGGAAAGGAAGAATCGTACGATTGTGGAAGCTGTCCGTGCTATGCTCCATGATCAAAGACTTTCGAAGTTTCTATGGGCCAAAGCTGCGAATACCGCCATATATGTGCAAAACTGATGCCCTCATCAAGCATTGGGTTCCAAGACTCCCGAAGAGATGTTCATTGGTAAGAAACCTGACGTATCTCATTTTAGAATTTTTGGAAGTCCTGTATATTTTCATGTGCCGAAAGAGAAAATGAATAAATTGGGTGCATCTGGAAAAAAAGGAATCTTCGTGGGCTATAGTGAAAATACTAAGGGCTATAGAATCTATGTGTCTGGTCAAAGGGAAGTCGAAGTTAGCCATGATGTCACCTTTGACGAAGATATGGCTCTTAGCAAAGTTGACAATCTTCCTACTCTAAGGGAATCTAAGGAAGCTGACTCTAGGAAACCGGAGGAAAAGGAAGATGAGACGATGCCTGATGTGGAAGAACCTATGGATCCTATTGATCTCCCTTTGCAAGAGCCTTCATCTTCTACGAAGAGACCTTCATGGCTTAGGAGGACACTTGATGATGCTGAAGGACACATTGCACCCAGAGGGACTTTCTGGGAAAGTAAGAAGCCGACTAGGTATCAGGGATACTTGACCATCATGAGCACGATCATCCAAAATGAGCCTTCATCATTTGTAGAAGCTGTCAAGCATCAAGTCTGGAAGGATGCTATGACTGAGGAATATGAGTCCATCATGAAAAACGATGTCTGGGATGTGGTCCCTAGACCCCAGGACAAAGCTGTTGTCACTTCGAAATGGCTTTACAAGATAAAGCATGGAGTTGATGGAAGTGTTGAAAAGTATAAGGCTCGTTTTGTCGCTCGTGGCTTCTCTCAGAAGGAAGGTATAGACTATGACGAGATATTTGCACCTGTTGCCCGATATACCACCATTCGCTCGATCATAGCCCTTGCTGCTTCGCAAGGATGGAACCTACATCAGATGGATGTCAAGATCGCATTCTTGCATGGTTCAATCAAAGAGGAAGTCTATGTGGAGCAACCTGAAGGATTTGAGATTCATGATCGGGAATCTCATGTGTGCAGGTTGAAGAAAGCCCTCTATGGGCTGAAGAAAGCACCCCAAGTGTGGTATGAGAGGATCGATAACTACTTGATGAATCTGGGATTCACTAGGAGTGAAGCTGACCCTAACCTTTACTTTAAGGTTGAAGATGACAAACCTCTCATACTGGTGCTGTACGTTGACAACCTCTTTTTGAGAGGTGCAAACCCTCTCATTCTCAAATGTAAGAGGGAGTTGGGTTCCGAGTTCGAGATGAAGGACCTAGGATTGATGCACTATTTCCTAGGACTGGAAGTCTAGCAGAAACCATGGGAGATTTTCCTGTCTCAAGGAAAATATCTGGTGAAGATATTGGAGAGATTCGGTATGGTAGACTACAAGCCCGTGACTACCTCGATGGAGCTTGACTTCAAGAAGTTAAGCGGTAGTGCTGCCGGACGTGTTTTAAAAAATGCTACCGAGTATCGTCAACTCATCGGAGCATTGATGTTCTTGGTGAACTCCTGTCTGGATATATGCTTTGCAGTCAACACATTGAGCCAACATATGGTTGAGCCTCACCACACACATTGGATTGGTGCCAAGAATCTGTTGAGATATCTTCGTGGCACAATCACTCATGGGTTGAGATACATTGCTGGAAATGTGATACTTCATGGATATATTGACGCTGATTGGGCAGGCAGTGTGGTGGATCGAAAGAGCACTTCTGGGTGCTATTTCTCTTTGGGATCTGCCTCGATATCCTGGATGAGTAGGAAGCAGAAGTCGGTGGCCTTGAGCACTGCCAAGGCAGAGTACATTGCTGCTAGTATGGCCTCTTGTGAGGTGGTCTGGTTACGGAAGCTCTTCAGTGAGCTGTTTGGATTTACATTGGATACTAGCGTGATCCTGTGTGACGACCAGAGCGAGATTCGTTTGTCAGAGAATCCCATGTTTCATGATCGCTCCAACCATATCGTTATCAGTTACCACTAGATCCGAGATATGGTGCAGTGGGGAGCAATAAGGCTCCAACATATCGGTACAGATGAGCAGGTCGCCGACATTTTGACGAAGCCCTTGGGAAAGGTCAAATTCTTGAGTTTCCGAGAACGACTTGGTGTTATTGAGAGAACCTCTTATGAGGGTCGTGTATGATGCATACATTGAGCTTTGGGAGCTCCAGGGGGGTGCGGGGTACTTCTTGGAGCGACATGCGACCACAGGGCGACTCACCCTCCCCTGGTGGTGCGCTATGTACAGGGTGAAAGGTTCAACCTTCCCCTATGACACCCCGTGGCGACTATGGGATAGGATGATTAGTTCTCCTGTGGGCCAGGATGATTAGTTCTCCCGTGGCGACTGTTGGACAGGATGATTCGTTCTCTTGTGGACAGGATGATTAGTTCTCCTGTCGAGGCATCCTACCCATGCAGTCTGGGACTCATGGGAAGTACCTCTCATCTAATCAATGAGTAGGGAAATGGGGTTAGGGACCATTAGTAGTACTATCGATGGACGCATCGTTGTATCTATCGTACTCCCTATGCTAGGATGACCTCCATTGATCTGGGATCAGTGACAGTGGTATGACGCACTCTCAGATTGACTCCGGGTTAGTGAAGGATGGTATGATACATCCTCGATCATTTCTTCTTCTTCATAGTTCAACAGAGCAGAGCCAAGTAGTGGAAGGCAGTGCATTTGATGGCAGGGATAGGACTGACGGTCAGACGGATTAGCAGATGGAGTTCTCCCTAGTTGAGAGGGAGTGTTAAAATTGGCAACCAGGGCCAAACTCCATGTGAGTCACCTTATTTATGGCAGCCGATATTTTTCCTAGAGTCCTCTTGTCGAGAGGTGTAGGATTGATCTAAAGATCATCTGATTCCAACAAGTAATTATGGAGAAATGAATTTTTTCCCCTTGGAAAAATCGTAATTTTATTCATAAGACAAAATTACATATTGTAGATGCTAAATAGCATATGCAAAATGAGCTGATTCTGTTCACACATAATACATAAGAGAAACTAGAAATTAAAACAACCTATTCTTTTCTTCTTTTCCACTTTTCTCCAACCTCCAATGTTGGGAGTGGAAGTTACAATGGACATTTGATTTTCATCTGTGTGTATAGGATATTCTTTGTCAGAATTAGATCCCTCTGATCCATGAGTTCATTTGCTGCTATGTACTTCCATTCCTGTATTTTGGGACTCCTGATGCGATAAGGTGTTGTTGGGCCTCAAAATGCAGGCAGTTGTAGGGTCTGTCTCCTCCTTTCGAGTGTTGGTCTGGTCCTTCTATAAATCATAGGGATTGGGTGAACAACTGTAATTAATGTAAATAAATAATAGAAAAGATGAAGAGTCACCGTGAGATGAAATGAACAGTCTCTCCCTCCTGTATATAATAATGAACAACCTGAATGAATTTCATGATTTGTTTTGAGGAGTTACCTCCTGGTCTGACATGGTATCAGAGCCAGCGCCATTTTTGGCTTCCCTCTTTAACTTGTAACTCCTTTATGCCAGTTCTACAGTCTGCCAAATTCCTGTCATCCTCAGTCTTTGAGTGATTCTCGCTCCTTGGCGCGTATGAACGCCCGTTCTACGTTTTTGTGTTGGCGTGTTTGAAAACCGGTGTGGAGATTGGGTTGAGGCGTTACAAACTGTTGCGGTATGAGAATTGAGCCATTAAGCCATTCAATTGATACGCTGCTCCAATGTTATTGCTATTCAGAGCCATTTTTAGCTTTCTTGTAGTAACTCCCCATTTTTGCAGCCTGCCATATTCTCTATCCTTTTGTATCTGCGTTAGTCTGGCTGTTTAAAAAAAAAAAAAAAAAAGTTTCTTGTGTAATACACATGGCTGGGAGGTGTACACTGTAATACCTCGTGCCTCCATTGCATATTTGTGTTGGGTATCTTCTACTTTCTTCATCGAATAAGAACTGCACTCCACCTTTCTGTTTAGAAATTCCTGGTTAGTGGTATGTTTTCGTTGGATCAGATAATACAATACTTTTTCTCTGAGCTCTCTCCACCGGTCGCCATACCGCGTTCCCACACTGCCTCACTGGTTGTGGCATCACACTCCCCACTGCACTTTCGTGCCTCCATACTCCCATCCCTTGAATGATGCGTTGAATGCGCAATGGAATCACACTCCGCCTTCCTGGCATGTTGTGTTAAAATATTCGAAGAGCTACATTGAACATGTTGAATTTGAACTGCGGTAGCCATTGAAGCAGTTCTTGAGCAGATCGTGCGTTGGTCTGGATTGCATAAGTTTTGTGCGCTGGTCAAAGTTGGCAGTGCATTGTATGGAGAGTGCGAATGGTGTGTTGAACAATTTAGTTAGTGCAGTGTGTGTGTTTTTAATGGTGAATGCCGAATGCTGCTGCAATAACCATATGCGTTGAGCTCTTGTAAAAATCGATTAATGTGTTGGTTGGGATATAAAAGATTATTTATATTTTGATGATCGTGTGCACAAGAACCTGACCTATGATTTTTTTTTGGCCCCCTGCAATTTCTTTCACGATTTTGTGCCCCTGTTTTGTAAGATATTGCAGCTTGTTTCTTGGTTGTCATAAGAATTCAGAATATTGCTACTACAGTGCAATTTTTTTTACATCAAAAGCACATTTTTTTGCTAGCAGAAGTATTTTTACAGCACTTAGATTTTACAATGCATTCAATCATATCTATTGTGGGAGTAGTTCTCACTGGCAAGGAGAACTATCCTGAGTGGTCCCGGAAGATAAAACACACCCTCATTTTCAATGAGTTGTGGAAAGGAGTGTGTGTTGGAGACAGAGACAAAGAGCCAGAACAGCCTACCTTAGACAAGGAGTTCGCCATTTGGGAAAATAAGAACAACAAAGCCTATGCATTGTTTGCAACATCAGTAAGTGAAGAGGTGAGTCGCCATATTTCGCCATTTTCAAATGCTTTCGAAGCCTTACAAAAACTGAAGGAACTCTATGACTCACACTCTGTACTTGAAGTTGTTCAACTCATGATTAAACTCTTCACTCTTGAATTACAAAATAATGATCCTCTTGCTCTTGCATTCGAAGTAAAATCTATAATGCATGATATCAAAGCCACTAAGGTTGAATTGGATATTCCTTTGATCGCTTTTCTCAAGGCACTTTATCCTACTTACTCCAATTATCTTGAGTCATTGCAAGCAAATGGAAATCTCAAAGATATTACCTTTGACTCTCTTGTGAAAAAATTTGCTGAAAGAGAGAAAGCTTTTGGAAAGAAGACAACCCCTGAATCTTTTGAAGAGGCTGTGTGCCTTGCTCATAAAGAAAAGAATCTTGCCCAAGATTCTTCCAGAGGAAGAGGTGGTCGAAGAGGAAGAGGAAGATATTTCAGAGGCAGGGGGGCAGACACTCTCAAGGAGAAAAGTCAAATTTGCATTGCATACGCTGCAAAAGAAATGGATCACATGATGCCTCCACATGCAAGTTACCTTGGGACAAAATTGAGTAGCAAAGAAACCAACCCAAAGGTAAAACTAATGACACAGACAAAGGTAAAGCACCTGAATCCGCTCATTATGTTGTGGCACAATGTAATATTGGAGTAAATGAAGACTTATTTAATGCTTCACTTGCTTCTTGGAAAAATGATTGGTTGCTTGATTCAGGAGCAACTTGCCACATGACTCATAGAAAAGATTTTTTTGAAGAATTTACTGACAATGTTGATGGAGCAGTATACTTTGCAAACCAATCAAAACTCAAGCCATCAGTGCTTGGCACAATCAGGCTTAAATTGCCTGGTCTTCTAGAATTTCTTTTGCATCATGTTCTATATCTCCCACAACTGAGGAGAAACTTGCTGTCCTTGGTCCACATCCGCCAGCAAGGTCACTCCATTCATATGTTGATGGCAAGCTTGAGGTGAGAAAAGCATCTTACCACTCACTTGTCATGACAGGGCTTCTCAAGCTGCAGGGTACCTCTGCTCGTGCACAACATTTCTCATACAATTCTCATTATGAAGAAGGTACACTTCCATCAAGTTTATTATGGCATGCTAGATTTGGACACTTGAACTATGACAGCCTTCTCTTGTTGAAGAAAAATGGTATTATTGGTTTGTCTAAAATTCCTAGGAAACTTAAGCAATGTGATGCTTGTATTCTAGGAAAGCATAGCAAACAGTGTTTTCATGATTCACATTCAAGAGCACATAAAAAACTTGAACTCATTCATTCAGATATATGTGGTCCAATGCCTGTTCCTTTTGCAAATGGAAATAAATATATGATAACATTTATTGATGACTACACCAGAATGTGTTGGGTTTATTTATTGAAGAACAAATCTGATGTTTTTCAAACATTCAAGAACTTTCATACATGGATTGAAAATGATGCATAATCTCATATTGGCTCTATTCGCACTGATAATGGAAAAGAATACACTTCAAATGAATTTGAAAACTATCTTTGCCAACATGGGATCAAACATCAAACAACTGTGCCTTATAATGCCCAACAGAACGGTGTAGTTGAAAGAAGGAATAGGACAATCTTAAATATGGTGCGCTCCATGATGTTTTTCAAAAATGTAAAATTGATGTTTTGGGCTGATGCAGTTCTATGTGTTGTATATATAAAGAATAGATGTCCATCTAATGCTATCGGAAACAAGACTCCTTATGAAATGTGGTATGGGCACATTCCTTCGGTAAAGCATCTCAGGGTCTTTGGTTCCACCTGTTATGCCTTGATACCAAAGGCACATAGAAACAAACTTGGTGCAAGAAGTCGTAAGTGTATCTTCCTGGGGTATTCAAACACCTCCAAAGCATTCCGTCTCTATGATGAAGTCAATAAAAAGTTTGTTGTATTTAGAGATGTAATCTTTCTTGAATCATCCAAAACTGACAATGTTGTTGAGTGGCAACTTGATCGCTTGGATAGATTCGCAAATGCAAAATCATTTCAAGAATTTGATAATCAGATTCCACATCTTGAAGGGGGGATTCCTATACTAGATCAATCTGTGGAATCTTTTTCTGAAGCACTCTCTCCCCCGTATGAAACTCCAACAACGGATGATACTTTGAGTGATGTGATTGACAGAATTGGGAGACTCAATCTTGATTCAGTCCCAACTCAATCAATGGAGCAGCCTGGTCCATCTGAGAAAGGTCCCCCAAAGTGGCTGACAAAGACGCTTGAAAGTCTTCATCCTGATGAGGTTGGAAAGACAGGAACTAGAAATTCAAACCAACAAAATGGAGGTGATGTAGATGATTGTGATTCCCCTGTTGATATGGATGTTTCTTATGATTGTGAATTGAATTTGTCTACAGATTTTGAACCAACTTCCTTCAAAGAAGCCGCTTCTCATGATGAATGGAAAGAAGCGATGCAAAAGGAGTATGATGCCTTGATAAAGAATGGCACTTGGAAGCTGGTTGATCCTCCATTAGGAACCAAACCAATTGGTTGCAAGTGGGTCTACAAGAACAAGTATAAAGCTGATGGCTCACTTGACAAGCACAAAGCCAGGCTTGTGGCAAAAGGTTTTGCACAGAAGGAAGGGGTCGATTATGAGGAGACTTTTGCCCCCACAGCAAAATGGGCTACCATCTGGACACTCTTTGCCCTAGTAGCTCAGAATGGTTGGAAAGTCCATCAAATGGATGTAAAAACTGTTTTCTTGAATGGAGATCTAAAAGAGAATGTTTTTATGTCCCAGCCTGAAGGATTTGCTGTGAAAGGACATGAACATAAAGTATGCAAACTTGTGAAATCATTGTATGGCCTCAAACAAGCACTGCGAGCCTGGTATGAAAAACTAACTGAGCATCTTCTGAAACTCAATTTCAAACATTATGATCTTGATGATGCAACTTTCTTTGTCAAGAAAGTTTGCAAAACAGTGGTATATCTTGTTGTATATGTAGATGATCTTTTGATGACAGGGAATAATGAAAGCTACATTGCATCCATAAAGAAGGAATTGAAGAAAGGTTTTGAAATGACTGATTTGGGCTATGTTCATTACTATCTTGGTATTGTAGTAACTCAACATCCGAAGTCCATATTCCTTTCTCAAAAGAAGTACATTGGAGATCTATTGAACAGGTTTGGCATGACTGAATGCAATCCTCTGACTACTCCAATGGAACAAAACTTAAAGCTCACATCCATTGAAGGAAAAGAATTTGAGGATGCAACAAAGTATAGACAGCTTGTAGGAAGTTTCAACTACCTAACTACTACCAGACCAGACATTTCGTTTGCTGTTGGAATCCTCTCCAGGTTTAAAGCCTTGTGAGGAACATTGGTCTGCTGCAAAAAAAGTTCCAAGGTACTTGAAGGGAATTCAAGACTTTGGAATCAAGTATACACAAGTGGGCAACTTTAGCTTGATTGGATACTCTGATTCAGACTTCGATGGAGACAAAGAAACTGGGGTATCTACTTCAGGTTATGCTATGAGTCTTGGATCAGGAGCTGTCTCTTGGAGATCACGCAAACAATTAGTTCCAACAGATTCCACAACAGAGGTAGAATATGTGGCAGCAGCTTAGGCAACAAAAGAAATTGTGTGGCTAAGGAAAATTCTTGAAGATTTGTAGCTAAAACAAGTATAATCGACTCCACTCATGATTGACAATACCTCAGCAATAAAGTTGGCCAAGAACCCAAAGTTCCATGATCGAACGAAGCACATCAATACTAAATATCATCTGATTCGACATCATGTTGAGGCCAAAACAATCCATCTCCGCCATTGTTCCACTAATGAGCAAATTGCAGACATCTTCACCAAAGCGCTTGGAAGAGAAAAGCTTGAAAGATTCAGAACGATGCTTGGACTCACCAACATCCCTTCAGATTAAGGGGGGGGGAATGTTGACACCTAATCATAGGGATTGGGTGAACAACTGTAATTAATGTAAATAAATAATAGAAAAGATGAAGAGTCACCGGGAGATGAAATGAACCGTCTCTCCCTCCTATATATAATAATGAACTGCCTGAATGAATTTCGTGATTTGTTTTGAGGAGTTACCTCCTGGTTTGACACGTTTTTGCATTATTTTCTCCTTTTTGTCCTGCTTCTTCTCCCAAAATGTCTGTGCATTGCTAGCCTTTTCGCTTTTTGGGTTGCTTTTTGTTCTTTTTGGGATCTTTTTTAGCTTGTGGGCAAGCGCTTTGAAGGTGTCATGTCTGCAAACATCCACGACACCAAAAAGCTGTATTTTCGTAATCCAGAGGTTGTGTCCAGTGTGTATCATTGAAGATCAATGTGATACTGTCGGGTAGTCCTTGACTAAGGTCTACTTCGATGCATATCTTGGCAAAAGTGAATATGCCCCTTGTGAATCTGTCCACATCAATCTTTAGGAACTTCCCCAGGGAGTTCCCTATACCTTCTAACACTTGATGATGCCAGAAGTGTAATGGGAGATTGTGTAATCTGACCCAGACTGGCATTTTTGATACCACCATTGTGTTGGCGTCAAATTCTGGGAACCAAGGGGTCATGAAGAGCCCTGCGTTGCCCTAGAACCATGGTCCTTTATTAAGTATATGTTCCTTTTCTTGTACTGTGGTGAATCTGACAATAAAAAACCCTTTGGAACATAAAAGGATTTCATAGGTTGGTGACCAAGCATAAAAAATCCATTGGTGCAAAAGATCAGATTTGGGCCAAAACCCATCAAATCTGCATATGACTACTTTGGTAACGAAATCAAAATACAAACCATTTACCTCAGGTCTTGCGACTGTGAATGTGGGATTCTGAGATTTTTGCTCCACTATGTAGGGCCCTGGTAGTTCAGGGGATAATGTTGGTTTGGTTTGGGTTTTTTCCTTTCCTTTGACTGCGTCCTTAAACGTGCATGTGCCCTTTGAATTGGTACCAACGCATCCACCTCGTAGCCGCAAATTGACTATGATATTCGAGTCTGTGTCAATACCATAATCCTGTAGTGTGTGGTTGTCTTGTAGACTGTGTCCTGAGTAGATCAGGTTTTGCATGCTTGCTGGTATGCCTAAGTGTGTCTGGATTTCGCGTCTTAAGTCTTGGATCCATCTCCCTCTCGTGATTCTCCTGCAGATACTCTTTCCTTGATCTCAAAATGGGGCACTAAAGGCTTCTTATGAGATTACAAGAACCTCTCCCACTTCCAAAGCTTAATTATTCCGAAGACAACTATGATTAACCAATGCAGAATTAATGATGTGCTTGACAATAAGGTGTATGCTTATGTTTATTTTAACTGATTATATGCTTTAAAATCTGTTGTTTGCGCTGATATGTAAATACATGTAACAGTGCAACAAATCACAAACACATGGACAACAATATTAATTTGGAGTTCACCCAAAACTCTTGGGCTACGTCTCCTTGAGCTCTAGTCAACTTGACTAGGCTCTCTGGGATTATGGCAACAGTCATTTTACAAGCTCCTCACTCAACTCCATTGGTTTACACAGAACACAATGGGTTTAGATACCATCTTATCCCTGGCTCTGAAGCTCTCGGCTTTCTAGCTCTGCGCTCTGGCTCTGGCTCTGTGAGCTTTCAGCAGTCTGCTTAACCTCCAAGCGACTGTCACAACAACTTTCAGTTCTCTGATTTTTCCACTTGACCTCCAAGCGACTCTAGGACTCCCTCAGCTGCCTGCTTCTGCTCTCAATCGTGCTCTCTGGCTCCTTTGAGGCATTCTTCCGGCTTTCCGGCTTCCCCAGCCATTTCTCTGCATATAATCATTCCTCTGCGGCTCTGTGGCTTCTCTGCGTTGTCTGTTCGACTGGCCATCTGGCTCTGCGGCTCTGTGGCTTCAAATGCATCATTGTCTGCCAAAAACGCCCGCTTGCAGTGTGGCACAGTGATCAGGGGCCATTATAGAGGGATCGGGGCCTTCTTCCAGGCAAAAACCCGGAAATGGTGAAAATTTCAATACACAGATTTTATGAAAATACACTATCGGGCGCGAAGTCCCGGACTTCAAATTCCCTGAAATCGCCCCAATAATCCTTTTGGATCCGCCTTTGGTCGTTATCGCAAGTCCATCGTTGATCTGCGTGGTCATCGATCTAACGGCTGATGGTCTGTTTCAGGTGGCTTATGTGCACGGAGGTTACCCGCCCGAATAGGCGGTTTTCTCTCTCCTCAGCCATGCCACGTGTCGGCCAGTGTATGGGTTTGGGCCGCGCCCATTCAAAACCACTTACCCCCTAAGGCCCGCCCGAAATGCCGCTTACAGAACTCAAATAATATAAGGCCGCTTCTAAAATTCCTTTCGGGTCCGGCTTTATTTCTTCGAGGCATTTTCCTTTATATTTTGGCTTTTCTATCAAAATCCGCTAATACATAGAAAACTCGACAAATACCCTTTTATCAGAACTCAAAATTTATAAACTGCGCTTATAAAATCCGTCGGGTCCAGCGATTGCAAGTCGCATGTTATCGCCCCTTTATATCGCTGCGATGCGATGATGTCGCACAGCCTCGGGGGTCCTTCCCTTACCTCGTGGCATCGCCGATGCTGATCCGCCAATCATCGCAGTCGCATTGGCCCGGGGTCCCGTCATCGGGCGAAGGCTTACCTCCGATGCGATGAGTCGGAGGTCGCAGTCGGACGTTCCTTTCGCCTCCGCGTTAAGACCTCCTCTCCACCCATCTCCGATGCGATTTCCCTTTATAAGGGTTTTTTTTTTGACATTTTTGAACATTTTGCCTCTTTTTCCAAAGAACAAAGAGCAACTTCTTTTTGTGATAACTTTTGCCTCTGAAGTCCATTTTAGCCCATTCAAGTCGCAGTAGATTCAGAAGGAAAAGATCTCTGCAATGGGGCTATTTCCAGGAACATCCTTGGACTTTCATTTTCATCTGGGAGGAACACCTTAGACATAGAAGTCTATCCAAAATCCATTTTGGATCATTCCTTTTGGCGATTTTATGAAGATTTGGATAAGATCTGGGTTAGGTTTGATTGGATTTGCTTGATGTAAGGCTCGATCTGGCACTTTCTCTGGAAGCCTGTGAGCTCCACAGTGCTTCGGGAACTGCCTGCATCGTGATACTACAGGAACAAGCTTGCAGAGATCATCATCCGTCGGAAACTCAGCCGCAATGCCGAAAGTAGCTACTAGCTGCAAGAAAGCCTGTGCCTCAAAGGGCTTGGCGGCATTGACGGGATCTGCATCTATATTAATCCACGACTTCCCCTCATTGGTGATAACCCTCGCCTGCTCCTTTGTACTTGAAGACACGACGGGCCGCTCGGCGCTCATTGTAGGGTCTGCCAGGAAAGGATGAAACGGTCCCAGAAACGAGGTACATACCTGTCTTTGGTCTTCGTGTAGAAATTTCTCATTTCCCACTCCGGTTTTCAGTTTCTCCTTATTTCTCCCATATAGTTAAATGCCCTTTCCCATAACCATACATTCAACAAGCTGAAAAAAATAAATTTGCTGAAAACACAAATTCTGGAAATTTTACAGAATGCTGGAAATTGCAGAAATAAAAATCAGCAATAATAAATAGCCATTAAAACACATTTAAACACTGAGAGTTTTGGTCAATGTGACCCTGGAAAAAACCCCCTACAACTCTTGGGGAAAACCAGTTTGAGAGCTCTTCTTTATTTATGGAAAATGCCTTTTTACAGTAGGAGAAATGTTCAACAAAAATCAGCAAACAGACTTTTACAACTTATCTCAGCCTTGCTGAAACTCAGCCTGCTGTTACTCCGCAACTGTTACACCGCTGCTGTTGCTGATACACAGCTGCTGATACACCGAAGTTGTTGCTGATACATCGCTGCTGTTGCTGATACACCGCTGCTGTTGCTGATACACAACTGCTGATACATCGCAGCTGTTGCTGATACACAACTGCTGATACATCGCAGCTGTTGCTGATACACCGCAGCTGTTGCTGATACACCGCTGCTGATACATCGCAGCTGTTGCTGATACACAGCTGCTGATACACCGCTGCTGTTGCTGATACACCGCTGCTGTTGCTGATACACAGCTGCTGATACATCGCAGCTGTTGCTGATACACCGCCGCTGATACACCGCTGCTGATACTCCGCAGCTGTTACACTGCCCAGAAATCTCCCTTGCTCTCTTGCTCTCCTTCTCTCAATCTGCTCATGAAAGAATTGAATCGAATGTGATCTTTTCCTCCTTTTCCTCCCTTAATATAACTCCAAGTGACTCTTGGGTGATCCAAGTGACTTTTGGGTGATCTCTAAATCCAATGGCTGAAATAGATTTAGATCAATGGCTGAGATTAAATGCTCATTTAAATCTCACTTTTTATTTTTTTAATTCACCCCACTTTAATAAAGACCCACTTAGTCATTTATTTCCAAAGTCACTTTTCCTTTCTAATTTTTCATTGACTTTATAAAAGTCACTTTAAAATTAGACTTAGTAACTTTATCACTTAAAGTCACTTTTAATTAGATTTAACTTTATAAAATTATAAAGTCACTTTAGGAGAAAAATTAAATTCTTTTGGACACTTTTCCCTAGGCCAAAGATCAAAGCCTAAGGGAACCACCTGTCCTCCGGTACCAAATTTCAACACTTCGAGACCCGAGTCCTTATTCTTCGCTTTCCTGGTACCCAGGTCATAAAAATCCTCAAGAGCTTGTAGAAGCAGCCGATCGGGATCAAGGCCCGTCCAAAGCGCTGACAGTAGCTCGGCCTTGAGTGCTGGATCGTCTTTGCTGCGTTCCACGATGGATCTCCAGGGACCCTCGACGTCCATTTTCTCGCAGGGGAACTTGTGGGCTAGGGTTTCCTGCAGAAGATCAAAGGCCATTTCCATTAATCCTGTCTATTGAGAAATGAATTTATTTGTATTTACTTGACAAATTGTCAAGGTCGGCCAACAACTAAATGTGTGGCACACATGCCCAACAAATCATATAAGTACAAGTGAGGTTGAGTCATTATGAACTCATCTCATCACTCATCTTCTCTCTCTCCTATGCATTAGATGAGCCTCTCTCTCACACATGTCGCTGAAGAAGGAAGATGCTGATTTCTGGATAGGGTAGCGTTGACTTGGGTTGACCTAGCTGCAGGTGGGCTGATTGGATAGCGTTGACCAGCGTGGAGGCCTTCTTGACTGCGGATTGGGTTGGGCAGCCTCTCCTAGGCTAGCCGCAGTTCTGTTCAACACTTTTGACCAGGTTTGACCACTCCTTTGACCAACGTTGACTGTCAAGGAGCTATCGTAGGTTTGACCAGACTTTGACCAGATGTTGACTACTGTTTGACTGAGGTTTGTGGACTGTTTTGGGTTGTTGAAGATAGCTGTTGAAGACCAAGTTCCTCAAGTTGATAGAAGTCAATCCAGGCCTATTTTGACCAAGTTTGACTTTGCTGATTTAGGGTTTGCTGCTGCTGTTATAAAATTACAGAATTTTGAATTGTACTATTTCTCTCTGTTGAACTATTGAAGATCAAAGAACAATTGATCAAAGGGTTTCCCCGCATTGGGGTTTGTCCCTAGCTAGCCGCAACATCTTGTGTCTCTTGTCTTGGCTTGTTTTCTGTCGATCGTTTAATGTTCTATCTGCACTTTATTTTATGTTTATGTGATTGCTAAACAATGGCTAATAAAAAGATTTGAAGTAAACTGCTCTAAGCATAGAACATACCATAATCTAACAAATGCGGATCTAAGGCGGAGCATCGAAGCTTGTCCATACTTGACCTGTGGAGAAGTAGCACTTGAATAAGCCAGTGAGGATACCTTCCGTAATTCAGATCCTCCAATTGAAGAAACAAAGTCTGGCAAAAGGAGAAGATAAGTGGTGGCTCCGCTCTGGCACGGAAAGAAGCTTGAGACTATAGCAGGTTCATAATTGATTCCATAAATAGTACAAGGTCCAGAAATTATAGGGAGCATAACTCATTTTAAGTTTGTGATCCTTGGTTAGGGTAATTGATATTGTGGAACTTAGATCTGTCGTCAATATGTGTGGTTCATAGATCTAATCTGTGTGAAGTCATTTAAATTGGATTTTGTGTTGCCGCTACTGGATTTATATGTTATTGAGTAGTATATTGTCATTTTTTCGAACTGTTTCATTATACCTTGTTTACTGTATTACTGAAAAGAGGAAAATACAAATTAACAATTGTGATTAAATTTGAGTTGCTATAACAAAGAAGGAAAAATCCATTGTTATAGGAAAACCCTAGGGCAAAATTACGATAGTTTATTATAGTGGTACCAGAGCACAAGCATCCTACCAGCTGCGAGTATATGAGCCTTGTATGCTTCCTGGAGATACAAGTAACGTCACAGTAAGACGAAGGAGGAATACCCATAGTTCAACCATGAGAGATAAAGCAGGACAAGGAGAATATGACCATAGCATTCTGTTACACGAATTAATCTAGGGACAACAACAAATGCATCAACAAGGGCAACAAATGATTCGAGGGCAGCTGGAACTGACACAAGTGTTGGATCAAGGACAACAATAACTCACTCAACTGATTGCTCATCTCACAGGACAACCAAATGCTGTTGGCAACAACAGAACCACCATTGAAGGTAGTGGTTAACCATAACCTTGGTCCGTCCAATACTCGAGCAAACAACAAAAGAAGTCACTGACCATTACTTCCACGATTCACAAATAATCAAGCAATGGCAACCCAAGAAGCAATTGAGCCAAATCAACTTTGTAATGGATATGTTTGGGATTACACAAGATTGGAGGCAAACACTTGAGCAACCATGTCCTTCAATGAATACAATAATTTCAAATATAGGAATAGACCCAGGGGATAGTTGAATGCTGAATTGGCATGCAAGGTGAGGAAACATCCTCTACCCTTGTTTGATGGATCATCTAAATGTACAAGAAGAGATTGGGTGCAAAAATTAGACACCTACTTCAGGCTCAATCCTATGGCGGAAGCAAATGCGCTTAAATTTGCCACATTACGTCTAGAAGGGGAAGTCATGAATGGGGTTATCATGGTCTAGTAACATTGGGGCATGCCAACATCACTTCTTATGAATATTTTATGTAAAGGCTGATAAAAAGATTTGATCGGAAGAACCCAGACACCCACTTCAAAGAATTGGCACTATTCAAATAGATGGGGTCACATGAAGGGTTTATTGCAGAATTTGAACAAATCACTATCATGGTGACAAATATATTTGAAGAAAGATTAGTCATGCTTTTTACTAAAGCCTTATCTAAGCCTCTATAGGGTTGTGTTAAAGCATTCAGTCCCACAACCCTTCAAGAGGCTATCAAGAAGACTTGTGATATGGGAAATGCAACAACCAAATCTAAAGCCCCTCCAAA
Organism: Pinus tabuliformis; assembly: GCA_031772625.1. Lineage (NCBI taxonomy): Eukaryota > Viridiplantae > Streptophyta > Pinopsida > Pinales > Pinaceae > Pinus > Pinus tabuliformis. Next base: position 744,135,588 of record CM062806.1, on the reverse strand, counting down.
ACCTTTCATTCCTCCAAAAGATAAGGAGAAGGATTTCTGTCAATGTAATTGGCCCAGAAAGGACAGGTTAGATGAGGAAACATGAAGTGAACTCAGGCGAAAGAAGCTATGTTTCAATTGCAAGGAGCCATGGGAACCAGGACACCGCTGTTTGGGTAAGGGGAAAATTCACTACATCGAAGTAGTCTCTGATGATGAGGAAGAAGGAGAGGAGCCCACTTCAAATGTTGAAGGAGAATCGCCACAAAAGGAAGCAAAAGAAGAAGAAAATCCTAGCAGCCCCAAGGAGGAACCACCACAAGAGGAAGCGAAAGGAGAGGAAAGGCCCATCGGAGAAAAGAAGACACGACCACAGGTTAAGATTGCAACCCTTTCAGGCACACCCAAGTATTACACTTTCAAGATCAGGGGAGTCATCAAAGGACAACACATCACAACATTAATTGATGGAGGAGCTACACACAACTTCATTTATGCAACATTAGTAGCAAGGAGAGGACTTGCCACTAAAGAATTCGAGGGCCTTGACATGATAGTAGTGGATGGGTACAACTTGGATTACATGCGGATGATTCCAGGTTTGAGTGTAACACTTGGTAATTATACTTTCACTAGTGACTTTTACGTAATAGATCTTGCAAATATTAATATGGTATTGGGAGTTCAATGGTTATATTAATTGGGGAAGTACACTGTGGACTATGAAGCATTGGAAATGGAATTTAAATGCCCTAATGGCAGTAAGGTAGTTTTAAGGGGCTTGCTTGATGGGGGCCCACAAGTCGTATCTGCTAGAAGAATGGAGGCCATATTTAGGCACGAACATGTTGCATATGCAGCAGAATGCAGGATTACGAGCAAAAGACCCCCAACAATAACAAAACACAGTATAGAGCAGACATTCAACGAGTGCTGGACAAGCATGGTCGGGTAGTTGGTGATATTCCTCTAGGATTGCTTCCTAAAAGAGGAAGCAAGCATACTATAGAACTGGAAGAAGAGGTTAAGCCCATAATTCCCCAACATATCGATATCCAAAGGAATTCAAAGACGAGATAGAGAAGACCATCCAACAAATATTAGCAATGGGCCATATCAGACCTAGCTCAAGTTTGTTCGCCTCATCTGTGGTTTTGGTGAAGAAGAAGGATGGAACGTGGATGTTGTGTATTGATTTTTGAGCTCTCAACGAGAAAACCATCAAAAACTGGTATCCTATTCCCAGGATCGATGAGTTACTGGATGAGCTTCATGGAAAGTATATTTTTCAAAAATTGACTTACGATCAGGGTATCATCAAATCTGAGTTCGAGAACAAGACGTGTTGAAAACAACATTCCGGTGCTAGTACAGACACTTTGTGTTTTTGGTCATGCCATTTGGACTAACCAACTCTCTTGCCACTTTCCAATCTTGCATGAACAACACCGTCAACAAGCAACTAAGGAAGTTTTTATTTATTATTCTTTGACAACCTTCTCATTTACAACAAGACATGGGATGATCATTTGGAACATTTGGATAAAATCTTGAGCATCATGCAAGAACAACCACTCTATGCTAAGGCATCAATGTGTGAGTTTGGATTAACATAGATTCTTTACTTGGGACACATAATAAGTGCAAAGGGAGTACAGGTTCATCAAGAGAAGATTCAGTCAATATTGGAATGGTCTACACCCAAGAGCCTAATCAAGTTACAGGGTTTTTTTGGGATTTGCAGCTATTACCGATGATTTTTCAAAGGGTTCTCTCAATTAAGCGCGCCATTCACAAATTTTACGAAGAAAGGAGCATTTAGGTGGATGGAGGAATCAGACAAGATGTTCAACAAACTTAAAGAAGTGATGAGCTCATGTCTAGTTTTGGCCCTCCCTGACATTAGTCAACCCTTTGTATTAGAATGCAATGCATCAAGAGAAGAAATAGAGGCAGTCTTAATGCAAAAGGGCCACCCCATTGCATTCGAAACTCGGAAGCTCCTAAATACAGAGAAACTTTACTCTATATATGATAAAGAGATGCTTGCTATCATGCATGGTTTGGTAAAGTTCAGAAAATATTTGGTGGGAAATAGGTTCGTAGTTAGGATAGATTACAACATCTTATTTCATTTCTTGGAGCAAAAGGACCTGAACAGACGACAACAAAAGTGGGTAAGTAAAGTCCAAGCTTATGATTTTGATATTATGTAAAGGGGAAGAGGAATGTTATGGCCGAATGTTGTGGCTGATGCACTTTCTAGGAAACCGACAACATGTTCCCTCATAGAACTTGTAGAAGATTGGAAGGCTCATCTCTCAGCAGAATATGCCAAGAACTAGTTTGCATGTGCACTGATTGACAAACTCATTCAAGATGACAAGTACAAAATAGTCAATGATATTATTTACTACAAAGACAAGATATACCTGGTTCCTGAATCTGCCCTCAAGGAGAAGATTTTGAAGGTTATGCATGACATTCCATCAGCTAGACATCAAGGGTTCTTCAAAACCTACCGACAAATTAGGGAATGATTTTCATGGAAAGGTCTCAAGGAAGATGTGATGAAATACGTCAAGGAATGCGTGACATGTCAACAAAATAAGGTCGAGCACACACACCCTACAAGGCTTCTCCAACCTCTACCAATTCCAGAACAAAAATGGGAGAGCATCTCAATGGACTTCATCACTGGGCTACCCAAAACGCAAGGCGAAGATTATATCTATATTGTGGTGGACAAATTAACGAAATTCACACTTCTTTGCAATCTTCGCTTGTTACTCGACCAAAAAAGTAGCATAACTCTTCTTTAAAGAGGTCTTTAGACTCCACAGACTGCCTAAAAATATAGTCAACGATCGAGACAACAGGTTTATGGGTGCATTTTGGCAGGAGCTCTTCAGGCTAGTGGGAACAAAATTAACCCCTAGCACTAGTTATCACCCACAAACAAATGGGCAAACAAAAATCGTGAATAAGTGGATTGAAGGGTACTTGCGTAACTATGTGACGGGTCAGAAAAAAGCATGGGTCAAATGGTTGTACCTTGGGGAACATTGCTACAATACCACCTACCATTTATCCATTGGGATGGCGCCCTTCAGAGCACTATATGGACATGATGCACCCTGCTTTATCGACAAGGTTTTTGGAGACGACAGAGCATCCATTGCTAAAGATTGGATAAAAGAGAGTTAGGACATCCTCAGAGTACTCAAGGAAAACATGTAGGCTACTCAAATCCGACAGACAATGTATGCAGATCAACATCGAATAGAATGTAGATTTGAGGTAGGAGACCTCGTTTTCTTGAGATTGCAGCCCTGTAGACAATCCACACTAAAGAAAAGTAGCATAGATAAGTTGAAGGCCATGTTTTATGGGTCTTATAAAGCTCTCCGAAGGATGGGCGAAGTGGCATATGAGTTAGAACTACCAGGTGACATCAAAATCCATGATGTATTCCTTATGTCATGCCTCAAGAAGGTTGTGGCGTAGCAGGTCATTTGAATTGCCATCATTAGATGAAGGACAACTAGAACAGATTTTGGAGATGATCATGGCCGTGCGAGAAAAGAGGTTAGGAGGGAGAGTAATTCCAGAATGCCTTATTAGATGGAAGAATCTGCTAGAGGAGGACGTGACATGGGAAGGAGAACAAATTTCGCAGCACCCGTAACCGCAATTGCTTGAGGGCAAGCAATTTCAGGCAAGGGGGCTGTAATGTCCTCTACAAATTGAGGATGAATGAAGGCTGAAATAACTTATTGATCCCCATATGCTACAATCCTCAATAAAGGGGAAAACCCTAAAATATTCAATTCTGGGCGAGTTTTGGGGTAGATGGGCAAAGAAAAGCCAAAATTGGGGTTTGGAGTAAAATTTACTCATTCAATTAAGAAGAGGAGACTCCTCTACGAAATCTATAACTATAGGAGGGTTGAATTCATTTTGGATTGAGGCAAATGGAGAGAACACTAGATGTGGATGCTATTTCCTTAGACAATATTGGTTTATTGTCTAAGTGGAGGGTGGAGTCTGAGGTGCCTATCATGGAGGCACATGTTGTTGAAGAATCTAGGGCAATTAGATATAGTAGGATTCTTCTAGACCTGATAACAATTTGTGAAGCACTTTTTCAATTTAACTTGTTAGCTTGATTTTCTTCTCTTATTATTATTGTATGTGTGTTTACTTCATCAAACTGCTATCAAAACACAAGAAACAAGAACACAAGATATTGGCTCTCTGCCAGGGAAAAACCTCTCTCTCTTAGAGAGGAAAACCCTTTCGTAAATTTCTCTTATTGAAGCTTCTATTGATCAATGCCAAACCCTAGACCCTTGACAAGAATATCCTCCAAGCACAAGTCAAGTCCTTCCTTCTTCTGACACTTCGTTCCCCAGCACTTCGTCCTCCTTCATCTTCTGGCAACTAGTGATAGACCTTGTTATGTGAGCTCTAGAAGAGATACTTTATCTTTGATCCTTAGTGAGGTCCTTCACTTATGGGGATGCCTTTCTTCTCTTGACCAACTGAGTACCCTTTTGAAGTGTAGTTGCAGAATTGATATGACAACACTGCAACCCTAGTTTCTGGCACGTGTGGGAGGTTTCCTTGTGTATTTGACTCGTTTTACCTTTGCTTGGGAGATCCTCTTCTTCGCTTGAGTAGGAGGCCTTATAGGCCTAAGTTTCTAGCCCAAACAAAGAGAAATATATGACTGTGATATTGCTGCTGTAGTGACTGCAAACTGCCCTCCTTTTCTCACACGTGTGACTGTAATTCACCCTTAAATCAACCCTCTAAACTTCGGTTTAGTCTCCTTCTTCTTCGCTACATTAGAGGCTCCTTATGTTCAACTTCTCTCAACCTTTTCTCGACTATCTTCTTTGCTGATTTCAGAGATAGTTGTTGCTTGTCGTTGGAGGAGTGGACAACCTCTATATATAGAGGACTGTCCCTCCTTTAGGTCGACTTGAGGCTAACTTGACTTTTCCACTTCGTTTTTGCTTCTTTGGTGATGTCGTTGCATGGAGAGGACTTGTGACTTTGCTTGGAGGGATATCTTTGACTTTAATACATAAATATACATGGTGTAACATGCCCTTAAGGGTCTTCAACATTTTCTTTTGACTCTTTGACTTACCTATAGCACTTTGACATGTGCTAGACCTATTTCAATGAGCAAGAAACTCATTGATAAATATAACAAAAATAATATTTCTTTTCTTGTATAAATACAAATATCAAAATTACATTTATGAAGATCGAACCTAGTTACACTTTCTTCAACACCTGCATGGTTAGACGAGGAAGAACAATAAAGAGCAAGAGGAGGAGGAGGAGAAGGTGTTGGGAGGAGGTGAGAGGAGGACGAGGAGGAGCGAAAGGAGAATGTGCTAGCATCAACACCACCTTCTACACATATTGATGAACATAGTTCGACACCCTCCAGTGATTGTAAAACATTTGGTGCGAGGCTAGGGCCTTCTACCATTGAGGGCAAGCAGGGAAAACAACCCATGACCTTTTCCCCTAAAAGAGGGAGAGCACATTGATATCTGATAACTTGTTGCTAGTTTTGTTTCTTTTATCATTGTACATCTACCTCATGATGATGAGATACATTTATATATGTGATGTCATTTTGTATTGGTTCCCCACTTTTGAGTCCTTGATCGGACAATTATCAGGGTCGAAATTCAATACCGACTTCGATATATCATTTTTTATTTGGCATCCACTACATCATAAATCCCAATGCTTTCTACATATTTATGTGCCAATGTGTTTCTCTGATGTTGCTGTTGCTTTATATGTTTAAAATTTCCAAAAGATTAATATATTTTGTAATTTTTAGTGTTTGCCGTGGTTTGTTGATTTTTCTGCTGATATTTCCAAGATGATGTTTTTTGGACCCTCATTGATTTTTTGTTGATGTTGATGTTGTCAACAATGATTGTAATTACCAGAAGCAGGTGTAATGACCATTCTTGGGGTAGGTGTAGATGAATAGAAGCAAGTTTAAAGAAGTTCAAAATACAATTTCTTGATAGTTTAAAGGAAAATACCTAGAAAAGGACCAACCAAACAAACTCACCTATTGATAGTTGTTGAGAATACTTCTCATTGATAGTTGAAAAGAAATACTTATCAACAATCAAACTATATATAGCTCTTCTTGGGTGCGTCAATGATGGACTTGAGAGGGGAACATATATCAACGTTGCTTAGTAATGCAAATCTAGGGATTTATAATGCAATGGACAAACTAAGATTATGTTCCACCTTGCATTCTTGGATTGGGGTTGTGGGTTATGGAGCAACATTGATTATGGCAAATGCAACCTGTTACCCACCAAAACGGGTAATCCCATAGGAGAAAACCTTTGTCCTACATTGGACAACTAGCCAACCCACAACCCCTGAGATTCACTTATTGATGGTGATATGCCATCTTCGTCCACCATCTGCGTCAACTACATATCTCTTGCCATTCGACATTTCCTCTTGGATGAAGGTGGGATTCTATACAAAAGGTACTTTGATCATTTTGCAATCAGGTGCTTATACTTGTTTGTTTTGGGCATTTAGCATGGATAAAAGGTGTGATATGCAAGATTGATCGATTGACTGTAAATCTGTTCTCTCACCTTACTTGGGGTTTAATTCTTAGTCGTAGTTAAGTGGGACCTCCCTTGAGGCCTTAGGTTATAGGAGGGGTACTACTTAGAAAACCTGGATTGAAATAGCGTAATAATTTTCTCCTCCACCATACTTGACACTTTTGATCTCACATTACAAGCCCCTTATACCACCTCCATTCTTCAGGTCTAACTTGTCATTGGTTCACTAGGATTTGGCACCCACTTATCCACATCTTCGAGTGGGACCACAAAACATTGCCCTGGAGATTGATGCAACTAAAAGAATGGAAAAGCATATTATGGCCACAATGAAAGAAAGAAAAGAAAATCAAAATGCAAAAGATGATTACGGCATAAGTTAGCACATGGGCAAAAACCTAACATGAGCTCTACCCTCCTCATTAGCCATCACTCGGTTCCTGAGTACTTAATGCTCCATTACATCAAAAGGAACCATTGCATGTCCCAACCCCAATGTGTAATAAACTACCTTACCTTAAGCTATGCATCGTAATACAAACTTACAAAGCATTATCAAGAAGACGTAAAAGCGCACTAGAGGAGTGGAAAAAAGAGGCTGAGCAAGGTAACTCACACCTCCATGATTTCTTGCTCCATTTACATCTATACACTTAGGATGTGGACTCCCTATTTGCTGGTCCCCTTAACCATGGCACTTGGCCATGAAACCTTGTCCCTTTCATTACTACTCAATAATACTAACACCTATTGATTGAGGGGTTGACCTTGGAAATGCCACCTCCCCTTGAGGGTTGGAAGCACCTAATAGGGTTGACCATTAGCCACCTCTATCAAGGTAGGGAACACCTTTACGGGACTTGGTCTAGTTAGATATTGAAAGGTGATCCAAGTTTGAAGTATTAATATGCCCTTAACATGCAAGTTTGGTCCACTTAGATGCTTATATGATCTTAGTCTCTAATGAATGGTTGCTTTCACTAGAGTTTAAGTTGGTTTTGTTAGGTGGTCCACAACAACCTAGGCCCACTGACTCCATAGGTACTCAACCTTTTCAGAGAGGTTGATGACTTAGCAGATGCGACATTTCCCACTTACATCAAAGCTTTGGGCCTGATGATGACTTAAGCAGATGATACATGTCCTAGAGCACCCCCAAGACCTAGGATGTTGATCTTATTTGACCCAACATAGAGGATTCTTGATGATTGCACTACTAGACCCAGCATGCCCCTAGGCTAGCCTTGACACTACCTGATGGGAAGGCCATGATTCAAAGCCCAGATGAGGATGGTCTTCCATGAGATGACTAGGGAGGGCTTGTTGCACTTGATGGAGCCCTAACATTGGAGAGATGAGGTCATGAATTGACCATTGGAGACACATGGAGATGATGTGGTGGCACCCCAGTTGGATTTGGGACCCCTGAGGATGATTTGAGATGGATTTGAGGGACACTCCTCAAATGATGGATGATCTTGGCACACAAACACATTTTCAACCTTCATCTCACCATGACATGACATTTGGAGCCCAAAAAGGGCATGATGTCAGCTTTTTGAGGCTTACGACTCACACATGTGGGTCATTTATGGCATAATTTGGATTAAGCTAGTGGGTTGGCTTGTAACCCAAGGTTTACTTGTTGTCAAACTTGTTTTAGGGGCTTCTTAGGCTAATATTAATTGAGGTAGACCTCATATAAATAGAGGTCACCTCATATTTCATTCTCATCATCACTTGTGGACTATTTCGGCCTCCTTAGAGGATTTCAGCCTAGCTATTGTAGCCTTGTATTCTTGTGGAGATGTGATCTTTGTGGATAATTTTGCTATTGGAGAGTAGCTCTTGTTGTGGAGACATGGGATAATGCAGGATTATCTTGTGAGTATCTTTATTGTTGATTATCTTTTGATGGTTATTGCATGGAATAATTTTTGCTAGGGTTTCTATGTTCTTGTTAAATTGCATATCTTTCTATGGAATCTTGGTAAAATATTGTATGTTTTAACTAGAGAATGTATGACATCCCTTGAGGACCTCCAAGTGAGCTTTCCTCTTGATTTTATCCCCTCATAAAGTGGTAACTAGGGTTTTGAAAACTAGGTTTTTTCTTCCCCTTACTCCCTTCTAGGGTTTGATATCTCCATAGTAGGTTTCCCTTAGACTCCATCACCCAAGGAACAAGCACTGGCTTCCACATAGGTGATCAAACCTCATTATATATCTTTTTTTAAAATTTTGCTCCTCTCTTTTCTCTCATTTTCAGCCCTTCAAGGCAAGCTGCTAGGCTAGGGCATAGGGCTGAATTCAACTAGGGGCAGGACGTTGGTTTGTTGTGAGGTGTTTCATGTGGGTTGAGTCTCATTGCATCAAAATCTAGTTTTCCAGTTAAATTTGCCTCCTTAGGGCTGATGTCACAAGCCCTAGGTAATTTTTCCCTAGGAAACCCTAAATCAACACCAAGGCTTCAACTTAGGGCTTTTTGAAGGCTTGTGGCTCCTTTTGTTGATCATATCAATTTTTCACAAGCCTTTTCTTGGTCTTATGCACCTTGGTAAGCCATTATCATTGATTATTCCTTAAACCCTAGGTCATAAGTGCCTTTGATAGGCCTCTTGAAGAGCACACTATTCCTTGTTCTATTGGATTGAGCCTTGTCCTTAGTTTGAGTGCCCTTCTTGAGCTTATCCAATTGTCACCTTTGAACCATAGCCTTAGAATACCTATTAGGTGACTTATACCGAGAAGCCTCCCTTGTGGTGAAAATCCACTAAAGAGCAGGAGGTGGAGTGTTGTGGTGACAATGGGCCTCCACCTCATTGTTGTCCCTTGGTCTAGTTCTTGTCTTGTGAGGCCTCTCACAAGACCTGCTAGATTTTGAGGCAACACAACCCAACACATTGGTTGTGATCTATTTTGAAACTAGGGTGGGTCCAAAAGTGTGAAGTTCCACCCATACATGTGGTTGGCTTGAATCCATGATCTATTGACTTGAAACCATGATCTTTCCACTAGAGCTTGTGTAGATTCAATTGGGGTGATTTTGGATTCTAATTTGATCCTCTAATTACATGATGGGTGGATTTACTTTGAAGCCAAATAGGAGGTGCATGGCCTCAATAGTAGAGATCTTTTAGAGTAAAAGGAAGTTCCTTGTGGAAAGGATAGGCCTTAGCATTGTTACTACGAGTACCAGACATATGAAACACACCCTTATGGACGTGGAATCCAAAAGGTCATGCAAACTAACATTTGTATTACTAATTGATTGACACTCTCTAAGAATTTCAATTATTCTCCATGATGATTCTACTTAAGAATGTGTAATAAGTGATGAATGCTTTTTAGATTGATTTTTAGTTTCTTATTTTGTTGGATTCTTAATATAGGAAGAAATCTAAGCCATAATATTCATTAAACATAGTGGATTTTTATTTAATGAAATCTAAGCCAATAAGTGGATTTTTATTTAATGAGATCTAGGCTATAATATTCATTAGGCATAGCCATTTTGACTTGTCCACTAGAAATTGGATCACAAATGGGCAATACACATCGATGTTGAAACAACAATGCACTTCACTAGTCCTTAATCAAATTCTATAATGGAATTGGAGAGTTTATCGACACGATCAATTCCTTCTTGTCACATATTAACAATATGTCATACACATTCAATATCAACACGACAAAATGATTAGACACTAATTCAAAATATTCACAATGATCTTCATTACTATGCATAAATCCTTGCCCTAACATATACATATTTTTGATTGTTGTAATCCATATAATGTCTTCTTTAATCAACACACTATATTCTCTCTTCCCTTCACTTGGAATCCCTCAAAGTTGCACCATGTAGATCTTTTTGTCATGATATCTATGAAGAAAAGCGGTCTTCACATCTATTTAGTCTAATTCAAAGTCATATGCAACTGCTATTGCTAAAATCAACTTGATCAATGTCATTTTGACCACAAGAGAGAATGTCTCATTATAATCTATTCCTTTAACTCGGGGATATGCCTTTTGCTACCAATCAAGCCTTGTATCTTTCCATAAATCCATCTGACCTATGTGTTTAAATGCTTTGCAATTAAATACATGAACATGAACTATTGATAGTTTCTTTCCATTCCAAGTTTCTTTTGGAGTTTAATAAGTTTTATTGTTGTTGTTGATCTATTTTTTAGATTTCAAGCAATTGAAATCATCTATCCTTGAAAGAATTCCTTCTGCATTTATCCTCATGCTTCTTGCATGCTCCATTAATGTTTTGTGCATTCTTTTTGCAACATCATTTTGTAGAATCTTCCAAACTCCTTTGAACAATACTTGCTTCCTTTATTGCTTCTCCATGCCTTCATCTTTTTCCTAGTTGGTCTTTTGATAGAAGTTGTGAAAATATCAAAGATGCTAAGTACTGCATACTTTTTCTTCATGAAGTATACCCATGTCTTCTTGGAGAAGTCATGGATGAAGGTGACATATTACAAGAATCCCCAATAGAAGTGTTATCTTTTAGAGAACTTCTCAAAAGTTCATCTTGATTAATTCAACATCAATGGTTTGTGGATATAGTTGTGGATGAATTTCTCATCAAAAGTATCATTTGATATCGATGGTTCATGGTTACATGATAATGAACTTTTCAAGAGTTCATTGATTCAACACCGATAGTTCATGGGTACATTACAAGATGTTTCAACATTGATGGTTCATGAATGCTTTAGCTAGATAGCACATGGTTGCAAACTTTCATTCATAGAGTTAAAACATTTCTTCCATGAGGTCTTCAAAATAATTTTCTTTAGTGATCAACTCATGTTCATACTAGAACAAAGCTAGTAGGTTCTTTATGCTTGCATGTGACATGCAATATTTGATGCATACATGGGAGGTTGAGATTTTTTTTGTTCAAAGAAACAGGTATGAGAGTTTTACTAAAAAATAAAGCTGGGATCCGGCCCATAACTGTTACATTTCTTCAAAATTACCTATATTCCTTGTTGGATTGAGATTGAGCACCGAGGCTCAATCCAATCTCTCAAGCAATTACCCCATGCTACAAAATTCAAGTCCTGTTCTTGTAGAAAATTCACCAAATTCTGATCTGCTAATATGAGCAATCTGAAATATAATATCTTCTCATATAAAAAAATAATTTCTCTACTAAACTTTGCAGTGGAATATGAACAAAAATAACAACAACCACACAATGCGAACACAATATTTCTAGTGAACCCAACTGAGAAAATCCTCTACTTGATTATTTATAGAAACTGAGCATTAGATCTCTTACAAATACAACTTATTTCAATCTGAAAACAAACTTGTTTTCCTGCCTTGAACCAGGCTTGAAACCCTTGCAAGATCATTGATAACTCTCCACTCTCTATCAAACTCACACAAGCCTTAACACACAAGCACCAAATGTGCTTTCCACTGCCTTGTCTCACCAACTCGTGCTCACAAGACAATGATCAAATTGTGCCTTCATTCCTCCTTATAAGCACTTCGATTAGGCTATTACTAGCAAGTTCTATTTGAGGAAAGTCAAACTGTTGATTGACTAGTTAACAAAAGCTCACTGATTGTGTTAACTCGTCCTTCCTATAATTTAGGAGCCTGACTTAATCAACTTGTCCTTTACCCAAAATAACTCGCACTAGAAGACTACAAACACGACCTTCCAATTATTAGCACTAGTCAACTGCTTCTTGCACTCCTAACTTTTAGGAATTTGCCCTATATTTTAGGAACTCGTCCTACTTTTTGGGAGTTAGCTCCCAACTCATAGGCACTCGTGCATGCTCAAGGAGAAACTTTTTGTGGTTCCTTTGATGAAGGCACAAATCAAGGAATCCTTTCTTGCTAACATTTTCAACACTCCCTCTTGGCGAGGATGGTGTTCCTGGAAGAACCTCGTCCACCTGGACCTGTCTCCAACACTACCAAGTTCTACGCTGTTGCAACTGCTCCCTTTGCACTAGAAGACTTCCCTACTTTCTTTTGCGAAACTTGCTTTGAAGACTTGTTCTTTCCCACCATGCTGTGCGAGTCCATCGCTTCTCTATTTTGAGAACTTCCTGCCTTGCTACTCCCTCGGAAAGCATGCATCACCAACTCCACAATCTTCCACTATCATTGAATGGAACTCCTTTAGGTCACTAATCTTTGGCCCAAACAGTCTGCCCTCTAGTTGCTCCTTTGTCCATCAAGGATGCCAACTCATAGGGTCTTTAACCTGCCCACTACTTGCCTCACTACTACACAAAAGACAAGTCTTAGGGCAAAGGAGGCTTCCCACTTTCTACTAAAGATGTCCTTCTCAACACAGTGAACTAGGGTTGGTTGACTAGCCCTCTTGGCTGCCCTTTCCTCCTTCAAGGTTCAACTCCTTAGGCTCCAATACTTCTGCCCTTCTAACAACCTGATAGTCCTTCACCAGAACTGTACTTAGGGCTCTTCTGGTAGCCCTCTAACAGTCCTCCCACCTGTACACACGCTGCCAATAACTCTGTCCCAAACCTGGACTAGATCCTGCACTGCAACCGACACTGTTCCTGCACTGTTCACAACTTCGTTTGTGAATAGTTCTCACGCTTTTCGATCTGCCCACTTACATTCATCTCTATGACTGATCTAGGGCTACAAACTTACTTCCCTCTGTTCTACAATTTGTTCCTCAAATTGCACAGGTCTAGGGCTTATCAAATCTACTATCCTAAGTCCTTTAGAATAGTCCTTTCCAACTACTTCAACGCAACTCTCTTTCCACTAAGACTGCTCCACGTTGACCCATATTTCCCTTCACTGTATCAACCATATACTCTAAATTGACACTTTTGTACAATTACTAGAGGTTGGAAACGACCTACTTCAGGACTGGCATATACATAGAATCTCTGCGCAATACAACCACTATTCCCTGTCTATATGTCTCCTTCTTAGGGTCCCTCTCCTCTCTCTCACGTACAAAAAATCTGAGCAAATTTATCAACCTTTTGAATAGTCTTTTAGTGGCAGCATACCTTAGAGGGAAGCCCTAACTAGGGTATACAAATCTTTGTTGTTCACACCTTGAACAACTCCTTTAAAAACTCTTGAATTTGCCCTCTTCTCAACACTTCATGACAACCCTACTACCATTCATGATGCACCCCACTTTTGTACCCTAGCATGCACTGTTGGAACAAACTTAAGGGCTGATCCATGGTGACTGTACATGCATTGAGAAGACCTTAACTAGGGCTTCAAGATATGCTGTTCTAAATACTTTAGAACCAACTCTCCATCTCCTTGCAATGACCAACATGAAGTAGTAAATCCACGTACCTTAACCTGATGTTACCTTCATCTTATAAGGTCATAGTTTTGTGCATATGACCTAAGATTTTTTTTGGCCCTCTTTAGGGCTCTTGCGGCTGCCTTAGAGGTGCCCTAAACTCGGCCTCCAATACTCCTTCAACTCTGCATTAGACACTTCTTTCAGGACTCTTTTTGTACCCCAATCCACAACTCTATGCAATCTTCTTTCTTGTAGTAGACTAGGCATGCGACCCTCCAAAACGCTGCTCCAGAGTCACAACCCTTATCTTAGGGATCAAATATTTCCTGAGGTCAGATCACAGAAGTATCCGACATGCACAGAACTTCATAAAATACTCGGCCAACAACTCTCCCTATCTCGACCTTATCAGATCACAAGAGATTGGAACATAACTCGTCCTCTCTTCATGTTAGATCAACTCCTTAGGGTTTGCGGCCAAATCTAGTTGCTCCTTAGCCTATGATCAAAGCCCTTGAGATGGATGTGTCAACTTGTGCTGGCTTAATTATGTACTCGCTCTGATACCATGTAGAAAATCCATGAAATTTTGATTTGCTAATATGAGCAATCTGAAATATAATTTCTTCTCATATAAACACAAAATTTCTCTACTAAACTTTGTAGCAGAATATGAACATAAATAACAACAATTACAAAATATTTCTAGGGAACCCAACTAGGAAAACCCTCTTCTTGATTATTGATAGAAACTAAGCATTAGATCTCTTACAAATACAACTTATTTCAATTTGAAAACAACCTTGTTTTCCTGCCTTGAACCAGGCTTGAAACCCTTGCAAGATTGTTGATCCCTATCTGCTCTCTATCAAACTCACACAAGCCTCAACACACAAGCACCAACTTGTGCTCTCTACTGCCTTGTCTCACCAACTCGTGCTCACAAGACAATGATCAAATTGTGCCTTCGTTCCTCCTTATAAGCACTTCGATTAGGCTATTACTGACAAGTTCTATTTGATGAGAGTCAAACTATTGATTGACTAGTTAACAAAAGCTCACTGATGGTGTTAACTCATCCTTCCTATAATTTAGGAGTTTGACTCAACCAACTCATCTTTTACCCAAAATAATTCACACTAAAAGACAACAAACACAACCTTCCACTTATTATCACTAGTCAACTACTTCTTGCACTCCTAACTTTCAGGAATTTTCCCTAAATTTTAGGAACCCGTCTTACTTTTTAGGAATTAGCTTTTAACTCATAGGAACTCGTGCATGCTCAAGGAGAAACTTTTTGTGGTTCCTTTGATCAAGGCACAAATCAAGGAACCCTTTCTCACTAATACTTTCAACAGTTCTAGCTAAATTTTTCCTAGAATACTCTTAAAATCCAAATGCATTTACATTCCATTTTCACTAATTTGATTTCTTACCAGAGGGGTTTACAGTGCGCTAATTGAAAGACCTCATTGATTTGAGGTTGACTTCCAAGTTTTTTGTTTAATTATGTGTTTTCCTCTCTGACTTCCTTCTTACTTCTTAGAGCATCTCCCTGTCCTCTTTTGGAACTTCTTGTCTCTTGGCTGCTTTTTTCAGCTCCCCAAATCATCTTTTTTCCTGTCTAGTCAATACTTTCCTGATGCCTGCCTCTAATTCCTTTGGTATTGTAGGTGTGCTTCTCATTTTCTGCCCCTTATTCCCTAAAAAGTTGTCAACTTGTTCTAAAAATGGAGAGTTTTGATTGTTGATTTGAGCCCTGGATAGGGGTTGCTCCTTGGCCATTGAGATTGTTTCTTTTGTAGGTTCTTTTTCATGGATTTACTCCTTTGCTTCTAGAGTTACTTCTTCCTCCTTTAGAACCTCTTTTCGCTTATTGTTCTGTGATGCTTCTGATCTGATTTTTTCTTGCAATTGTAGGGTCTCTATTTCTGCTCTATTCTCTAGATTTTTGATTTCTACTTCTTCTATATCAGGGTTTGTGACTTCTTCTTTTGGAGCCCCTTTCCTTTTTGCTTGATTACTTTCCTCCTTCTCATTTTCTTCTTGAGACTGCAAGACCTCAATAAGGTTTTTTGAGGTCGAGGTTACATTTATGTCTGTGTGGAGTGGGATTTGGTTGTTGCTGATCTTCTTTTGTTCTCACCTTTTTTTTGTATTTTCCATTGTTCTTCTTGTCCTGTTGTCAAGTCTTCCCCTTTATCTGTTTGTGTCTTCTTACAATATCTTGCAAAATGGCCATATTCATGGCAAAATATGCATTTGAAAGGTAATTGCTTGTCGTCAGGAGTTTGAAAATGAGTCCATTCTCCTTGCGTGAGATTTATTTATGAGGGAAACCATTTCTCCAAATCTACTTTAACACAAATTTTTGCACATGCAAACGGAAAACCTTTGGGTTCAACCCTATCTAGATATTTCACCAATCCATTTTCGGTTGCACGCAGACAATCATCACTCCAACATGAAAGTGGAAGCTGGGAAAGCTTGACCCAAACAAGAACTGCATTTGGTATGTCTTCATCTAGATCAAAGTCCAGTGACCATTTGTTTAGATAAATACCTTTGGCCCCAAAAAAATGTGGTCCATTTCAAAAAATTACATCTTCATCTTCCTTAAATTCAAACGGGAAGGCAAAAAACCCATTCCCGCATGCATACATTATTTCCTTTCATCAATGGCTTCCAAGTTTCCTCCAACCATAACTCCATGGATCTTGGGGACGAACTCATTCATGTGAACTTCCCCACTATAGTCCATTCCGAATATGCCAAGGAAGTTCTTTGAAACCCCGTAGGAAGGGCCACCTATGGAATAGTCTCTACCTTCATCACAAATTTTGCTTGCGCTTCCTTAGATCTGTGTTTTTTGGAGAGTGAAGCTATGAGGGCCTGGAAGGCCACAACGTCATCCGACAGAGGGTGGACAACCTCCTCCAAAGCAACCATCTCAAGTTCAAATCTAGCCCATAAATATCACACTTGCTTAAAAACTAGCCTAAGTGATAAATCTCGTCATACCTTTGAACCAACGACAACGACATCCATAGAATCATGTTCGCTTGAGGCAAGGCAGTGACGACCACACATAGTGACCTTCAGTAGGTTGGCCGAGGTTTCACGAGTTGAGGAATAAAGGTTCAAAAGTTCATATAGATGGCGGTCTTATTCACAAATTCTGTAACGAAAACCCATAGGTAGACATTGAGCAGTCACAAATCATCTACAAAGACCAATACGAACGACGATGACACCTGCAAACCAAGGATCGACAGTGGCTAGGGAAACCCTAGCTGCCAAAAGACGGGTGCCGCAAAGCCCTCCATGTGCTAGGTCTTTACGAAAAGTATGGGAGGGTGAGATTTTCAAAAGGGTACTTTTAGGCCTTTTGTGACTTACTTTTTTGGGTAACTTCCTATTTTTAGAAAGTCTATTTTTGGAAACCCTTTATGGTGATGATCATAAGCATTAGTTTTGGTGATGATCGGAGAACATGAAAATTTAGGGCAAGTTAAGGTTTTTGCTTTTTTGAGAACTCGATTATATTTTTGGATACTCTTTATGGAGGATGTGGGAAAATTTTGATGGCGATGGACAACATGGAAAATTAGGGTTTTTTCTTGTCTAGCAATGCAAATGGGTTTAAGTTTTTAGAGGATTTCTAGCACTTTTGATATTTTGTGATGCAACCTATTTTACTAGTTGAGATGTGCGCCCTAGTCAAGTTCTTGTGTGCGCTTTTTCATGGTTCGACCTTTTGTGTTGATTTAGATGGGGTGCACCCTACTTATCGACTTGTGTTTTCTTTCTAGTGTCCAGGGAGGAGTGCATCTTCACTTGAGAGGATTCAAGGAGGATTAGTAGCTTGTGACATGTGGCATCTATCCTTGATTAGTCCACCCCACTTGAGATGGTTCTTTGAATTGATTTGCATAACAAGGAAAACTCTCTTCATGTTCACTTACACTCGTAAAAAGCTTCCATGTTAATAAAGTTACCATTGTCAGGTTGTTCTCAAAGTAAAATCTTTTTATCTTAGGAAAATAACACTTTATTAGAATCCATTTGGATAGTTTCCTTGAGATCTCCCTTTTCTAACCCTGACTTGTTTTTTCTTTTGTCTTATCTTCACCAAGTTGGGATATATGGCTTTAGGAGGCTTCCTTATTAACTATTGTAGTGTTCCTCTTCAATAGGAGGCTTCCTTATTAACTATTGTAGTGTTCCTCTTCAATTATGAGCTAGAGAAGTGGCGTGCCCTCCTTAAGACCATCACTTTTTGACTCTTCCACCATGCATGTAGTCTATTTCTGGTAAAAGAGGGCATTTTACTTGAGGTCGTTTCTAGCCAAATTCTAGTACTTTTGTAGATAGTGACATGGCATGATTTTCTAATTTTATATCTTTTTTAAAGATGGGGCGTGCATTCAAGCTATTTGTAGCAAGTAGAGGGCATCTGCAATTGTGATATTTTAGGTAATCTCAGTGCTTTTAAATTGCTTTTGCAATGCCTTTAAATGCTTTCATAGGGCATGTAGAGAGCACCTTCCACTTCATGCTTTTGAGATTTTCTTTCCTTTTTGATGCACCCTAATTGAGTGCGCATGAAGCCATAAAAAGGGTGCTTTCTTCATTTTTGGATAGTTTCTAGATCAAGGTTCAATTCTATTCTTGATCTTCCCCTTTTTTCATACCTTTTCTATGCTCTAAAAAAGGAGTGCAAGCAAAGGGGATAATTGTCAATGTCCTCATTTTTCCATCTTGCTTCCATTCTATTCACTTGAGATTTATATGTTTGAGCAGGCACTTGTGCCATTGTATTGGTTTTCTCGTATGTACTACCATAGTTGCACTTTTTAGTGGTGTGATTGATCGACCTTCACTGTATTCTTGTTCCCTCACCTTTTAATTTTGGCAACTAGCTCCAAAATTCACCTTGGACAACTCATATGAGGCAACTGATATTTTTATTGGATTCCTCTCTCCGAGAGGTATAGGGTTGATCTAAAGATCATCCCATTCTGATAGGTACAAATGGAATTATGAATTTATTTTGATTATGGACAAATTGTCAAGGTCGACCAACCAACTCATGTAGGCTCATAAGCCCAACAATCACGTCTATTTATCCTCAACGTTTGCATATAATTCAAGGTGCCTCCTCATTCAGACACTTCACTCACTCACACATCTCTCTCTTCTTGATTGGGTACGAATTTCTGAGGCTTCTCTCTCTCCACA
The DNA here is from genome assembly GCA_031772625.1 of Pinus tabuliformis. NCBI lineage: Eukaryota > Viridiplantae > Streptophyta > Pinopsida > Pinales > Pinaceae > Pinus > Pinus tabuliformis. Next base: position 744,116,430 of record CM062806.1, on the reverse strand, counting down.
CGTGTGAAGAAGGGACTGTTCTTTTGTTGTCCCTGTGTTGACTAGAGTTGACCAAAAATTGCAAAAGGTTGTTTTGACCAACGTTGACCATCTTTGACTGTGGTTTTGTGTGGGGTATTTTTGTTTGGGCAGGCCGCAGTTCTGGGCACAAAATCCAAGGTTGTTTGACCTTTGTTTGACCAGCGTTGATTGTGCTAGGGTTTGTTGCAATGTTGACTTTTGTTGACCAGATTTGACTAGACTTTTTCGGACTGTTTTTGGGCTAATTTGACTTCTTGTTGGAGGCCAAGTTGACCAAGTTTGACCGAGCTGTTTTGGAGGTCAAAATCCACCTTGTTGACCAACGTTGACTTTTTGTTAAGGCTTTCTATTTCTGTTGTTTGACTGATTAAATTTCACTATGATTGGGCAAGTGAATATTGTATATTGTACTCTCTCTCTCTCCGTTGAACTTTTGAAGAATTATAAGAAGAATTGATAAGGGTTTCCCCACATTGGGGTTTATCCCTGGCTGTTGCCATATCTTGTGTCCTCTTGTCTTGGCTTGTCTTCTACTGTTATTGTTTATGTTCTATTTTGATTTTACTATCATGTTGATGTGATTGCTAAACTAGATATTGATATTGCACTAATAAAGAAATTGAATTAAAATTGCTCTAAGCATAGAACATACCATTGTTATCCAAAAATTAACATGGTTTCAGAGCTGAGGTGTAGACAAAGCCCAAGCAAGAGTGAGAAGAACAATCACTGATCAAGGACAAGATTCAATGTCCTTCTCATCCTACTTCAAGTTTGATGACAAGCTTCATGATAAGTTTGATTATCATGCATGGAAGATGTCTCTTGATTTGACTTTAGAAGAGCAAGATGTTATGGATTATGTGCAGGGAAAGATTTCAGAACCTCCTTCAAATGCACCGGCTGTTGCTAAGACAAAGTACAAGAAGGGTGAAATCAAAGCCAAGAAGATCATCAGGGATTCTATTCATAAGCATTTAGTTGTTTACATCTCCGATTTGAACACATCAAAGGAGATATATGACAGGTTGGTTGGCATGTTTAAATTTAGCAATGCAAACCAAATTCTTTTCCTCAAGAACAAGTTACAGGATATAAAGAAGGGAATAAATGAAGATATTCAATCCTACTTCATGAGGATTACTGAGATAAAAAATGATCTTCTTTCGATTGGAGAAGCTATTGCTAATAAGGAGCTTACTCTTATTGCCCTTGGAGGACTCCCTCGTGAATGGCACGTGTGATAGTGGTGCCTCAAGGCACTTCACTGGGTATAAGGAAGATCTTTCAAATCTGATTGAAAATGATACAAATTTGGAAACTATCCTTGGAGGCAATGCCACCTATCCCGTGAAGGGAGTTGGGAATGTTACTCTTCAATTGAATCAAGGTAACACCATTCATCTACAAGAAGTACTATATGTACCTGATTTAAAGAAGAACCTGGTATGATCCCATGCTGCTTGGGAGTGGGAGCAGGAGCGACCATTTTCAAAAGCTCCCGGTTTGGGAGCGAATTCGGGAGCGATTTTTTAAAAATATATATATTTTTTATATTTTTTAATTTTCGATACATTTATGTCAACAAAAACATGTAGAATGATGAATTAGACATAAAAAACATAAAAAAACATAAAAAAACATAGATTGATCATTGAACCATATCACATCAATCATCTAGAAATTATAATCGTCATCAACCATGTCCACAAGTTAGTAAAATACATATTACAACAGCAACATATTGAGTCTCATGAATCATGATTCATCAAATTCAATCTTAAAGTTTGAACTTCAAGCTTTCAAAATTGAAAATTCAATAACATTTATCATCATTGATCACCAAAGTTGTACTTGTAAGCTAAGTTTAACCATTACAAGAAGTAATATCTAAGATATTTCTAAGTCCTAACTTCTAACTGTTAACATGATATGAAATGTTATAAATTTATAAAATGAAACATGAATAATGAAATGAAATGAAACAACTTTAGTCTTTCACGAAGCATCATATTCATAATTCACAATCATTACCAATGAGTTATAATTGCCAAGGCCCAACTTCAAACTTCAAATTTTCATTGTCACAGTGATATATTGTTTACAAAAAATATCATTATGATATGAAAGAGTCAAGAGTCAAGAGTCAAGGACTCAAAACTCAATAGTTATGAAAACTAAAGTCTAATAGAAACTAAAAAAGACAAGTAAACTGTAAATCTACATGTGGCCCTTGCCACGAGAGTCTCCAGGAGTATAAGCAGGTCGTGGTGGTCTTCTAGGAGTCTCCTGCACAGACCGACGACCAGAACTAGAACCTCCACGTGAGGGTGTAGATGGAGGTGGCGACAGCAAAGGAACAAGACTTGGACCTCGAGCACTGCTACTGGATGGTGGAGGTGGAGGTGGAGGTGGCATGGCTGCTGCAGCTGCTTCATCTTCATCCCTTACAAGTTCCTCTTCCAGTTCTTCAATATGTACAATGCCATCCTCCAAATTGTCATCCTCTGGGTGATTGTCCCAAATTTTATATGTGGGATCCGCATAAGCCCGATCACAGTAATGACTCAACAACCTCAAGTTGTAGTGCACATAAACCAAGCTTTCTGCTTGGTTTTCATTGAGTCTGTTTCTTTTCACATTATGTATGTAGCTGTAGGTGCTCCAACACCTCTCTGCAGAAGAAGTATTTACAACCTGTGAAAGAACTTTTTTTGCCAATTTTGGCAAAAGTCCATGCCTGCCATATGTTTTCCACCATGTGAGAGTATCAAATCTATCTCTGTCGTCCATTGCATCGAAGTTACCATACAAACCAGTGCCACTGAAGTGTCTTCCTATTTCAAAGCACACAGCGGCACATTCCTCCCTGTCAGGTACCAACTTTTCTAATGCTTCCAAATATCCTCTAGTTACCTCTGGATCTAAATGGGGTTTGGTCCTAACCCCACCCCCTGCTGCAGGTTGGCCCAACCAAGATGTAGAGTAGTATTTTGGCGTAAGGATATACGCCAAGCAATGTAGTGGAAGATTAAGTCTATTCCACTGTTCACACACACAATCGTGAATCAGTTTGTACAAGTTGGGATCTCTGTTATGAACAATATCTTTTATTTCCCCCAACATGGTATGCATCTGCTCATACACCTCGCCAATCACTGGTTTGTCTGTGTCTGCAAACCGAATCATGTGATAAATAGGCTTGGTGAAATCCAATACTTGCCTCACACTTGTCCAAAACTGACCATCAAGAGCGGCTTCCTCCACCATTTCAAAACCTCCCCTGTCAGCTGCATTTGTAGCCCTTTCCTTTAATACCTGCCAATGTGGACTTGATACCATACTAGCCAATGCCTCTCTTACCTTCAAAAGGCCCCTGAAGGTGAGGTAATAGCTACCAAATTTGGTCTTCGCAATCTTCAACAACTCCAATCTCGAGTGACTGCGGAAAAGGCCATGGGTATTGCTATGATTTGTAATAAATTTTATCATTTGTTTGCCTTTCTTGTACAAATCACCAATCCATTGGTATTGTTCATTTTTGTTCTTGACAATACCATGCAACAGAAGGTTCAATGTGTGAACCAAACATCCAGACCAAAAGATGTTGGGGTATTTATCCTCAATAATTGCTCCCGCTGCCTTACAATTAGGAGCATTATCAGTGATGACTTGGATGACATTGTATGGCCCAATACGCTCAATCGTTTCAAGTAATGCTTCTGCAATGTTGATGGCGGTCTTGAACTTGTCTGAGTAATCATGTGCAGTTAGAAAGATGGGACCACTAACAGACACAGCAAGAACACTTATCAATGGCTTGCCTTTTACATTTGTCCATCCATCAGATACAATGGACACCCCATGGTCAGTCCAAGAACTTGTCATTCTATTCAAAGAATGTGATATTTTTGCTTTTTCATGATCAAGGCCAACAGTTCTTGCCTTGTCATACCCAGGGCTCTTGTATCCTTTAGGGGCATCATTTATGGCAGAAACCATTTCGTGCCAATAAGGTGAGCGAAGAACATTGAATGGTATCCCACATGCATAGAGAAACCTGTAAACCTTTGAATCCACATCATTCCTACACCCCTCATCAAGGAAATCTGATATGGTTCTACGCCTTAAAGATGATGACCCTGTACCTCCATATCCACTGCCTTGGGAGGATGCTGAAGGAGTTCTTTGTGATTGTGAGCTTGGTTCAAAGAAACCCCTTGATTTTTTTGATTTGTATTGGGCTTCCTCCTCTTCCCTTATGTATTTGGCTCTATCCGCTGCTGACACCGCTGTACTAGTTTAGATTCCTATTTGTTTGTCTCCATCCCATGGCCTTTTCCCGCAGAGGTGTCTTCTAGCACGGGTGTATGAACCTGTGTAATCAGTGTTGCAATGGGGGCAATGAAATTTAGTGGTTCCACCCCCTCTCCCTGTTTCAGCGCTGTTAACATATTTCCACAATGGGGTTTGGTCTTGTTTAGTTTTTTGAGGGTCATGTTCACCCTCCTCCAGCTCCTCCTCACCGGGGTTTTCACCAATTTGACTTTCTCCAACTTCTTCATCCCCCTCTTCAATTTGGCCCCTCCGTTTCCTACTCTCCAACACCATAATAACCATAAAAAGGACTAGGAAGAGGAAAATGCCAAGAAATATAGCTAGGTCCATGGTGTTTGATGTTTGTAGGGTTTTGATTCTTGAATCTGGAAATTAATTTAATTTATTGGGATTAATTAATTTAATTTAAATTCATGATTTTTAAACTCAATAAACTAAATTAAATTAACTAAATTACTATTTAACTAAATTAAACTAACTAAACTAACTAAATTACTAAGTTACTTACCTCTGCAGGCTTGCTCCTCGCTCCTCGGCACTTGCTCCTCGCTCCTCAGCACTTGCTCCTCGCTTCTCCTTGCTCCTTTTCCCTTGCTCTCCAACAAACTCAACTCAATGAAGTGATAATGAAATTTTTTTAGGCCCATTGGGCTTTTAAAACAATTTTTTTTTTTAAATTTAATTAATTAATTTATTTTTTTTAAGTCCGCTGATTTATTTATTTATTTATTTTCCCCACTGGATCGCTCCCGGCGCGGCTCGAAACGCTCCCGAAGCGATTTTTTAAAGCCCGGGAGCGATCAGGAGCGATCGCTCCCGGGCTTAAAAAATCGCTCCGGGAGCGACGGAGTGACCGCTCCCTACAGCGCTCCCGAAAATGGCAGGGAGCACAAATTTTTTTTCGGGAGAGCGCTCTTGAGCCGCTCTCGCCCGGAGCGCGATTCGGGAGCGGGTTCGAGGGGGGGGGGGCGCTCCCCCGCAACTATGCTGGTATCTATCCTGGGGATGGAGGACAAAGGATTCAAGGTGACATTCATCAATGGAAAGGTACGTGTGTGGAATAAAAATTTCAAAGATGCATTTACACTTGGCTTTAGGGTTGATAGCCTATATCAAGTTGGAGGAAGCCCATTGGGAGCTATGTCTTGCGACACATCACTTCAATCCGAATTATGGCACCAAAGGTTTGCTCATCTACATTATAAGGCTCTACCTGATGTGAGGAAGATGGTGACAGGTATGCCCGAATTTAAAGTAGAACATGAAGGTGTTTGTCAGGGGTGTGCCGAAGGAAAGCATACAAGGGGACCATTCCCCTCAAGTGATAGCAAGACTACTGACATATTGCAATTGGTTCATTCTGATCTATCTGGTGCGATGCCCGTGAACTCATTAGGAGGATATTTATATTATGCTATCTTTATGGATGATTTCTCTCGCAAGACTTGGATATATTTCTTGAAGAAGAAGGACGAAGTATTCTCATGGTTCCGTTCTTTCAAAGCTTTGGTCGAAAATCAAACCAGGAAGAAGATCAAAATATTGAGGACCGATAATGGAACCGAATATGAATCAAATGAGTTCAAAAATTATTGTAGAGAAGCTGGCATTAAGAGGGAGACTACTACTGCATATACTCCTAAGCAAAATGGTGTTGCTGAAAGGAAGAACCGTTCTATCGTAGAAGCCACTCGTGCCATGCTTCATGATCAAAGCCTTTCGAAGTTCTTATGGGCCGAAGCTGCAAACACCGCCGTGTATGTTCAAAATAGATGCCCTCATCAAGCGTTGGACTCCAAAACTCCCAAAGAAGTTTTCACCGGTAAGAAACCTGATGTTTCTCACTTTAGAATTTTTGGTAGTCCCGTATATTTTCATGTGCCGAAAGAAAAGAGAAGCAAATTGGATGCTTCTGGGAAGAAAGGAACATTTGTGGGCTATAGTGAAACTTCTAAGGCTTATAAAATCTATGTGCCCGGTCAAAGAGAAGTCGAGACAAGTCATGATGTCACCTTCGATGAGGATGCTTCCCTTGGGAAGATTAGAAACCTTCCTCTTCCAAGGAAGGACAAAGAAGTAGATTCAGGAAAGCAGGGAGAACCGTAGGATGAGCTAATGCCCAATGCTGAAGGACCAGTGGATCCCATTGATCCACCCCCTCATGAGCCCTCCTCAAAAAGGAGACCCTCATGGCTTAGGGAAACTCTCGAAGATGCCGAGAGACATATTGCACCTAGGGGGACATTTCGTGAAAGCAAGAAGCCGAATAGGTACCAAGGGTACTTAATTGTAATGAGCACCATTGTTCAATCTGAGCCTGGCACATTCGAAGAAGTTGTGAAGCACCAAGTTTGGAAGGATGCTATGAATGAAGAGTATGAGTTGATTATGAAGAATGATGTTTGGGATGTGGTCCCTAGACCCAAGGACAAATCCGTTGTCACCTCGAAATGGCTCTACAAGATCAAACATGGAGCTGATGGAAGTGCTGAAAAGTACAAGGCTAGATTTGTTGCTCGAGGCTTCTCTCAAAAGGAAGGTGGGGACTACGATGAAATATTTGCACCTGTTGCTCGATACACCACCATCCATTTGATTATAGCCCTTGCTGCCTCGCAAGGATGGAATCTACACTAGATGGATGTCAAGATTGCCTTCTTGCATGGTTCACTTAAGGAGGAAGTCTATGTAGAACAACCTAAGGGGTTCGAAGTTCAAGATCGTCAGACACATGTATGCAGGTTGAAGAAAGCCCTCTATGGGTTGAAGCAAGCTCCTTGAGCTTGGTATGAGAGGATTGATAACTATCTAGTGAAGTTGGGATTTACAAGAAGTGAAGTTGATCTGAACCTTTAATTTAAGGTTGAGAATGATAGACCTCTCATCTTGGTACTCTATGTGGACGATCTCTTTCTGACAGGTACAGACCCTCTTATTCATCAATGTAAGAGGGAGTTAGCTTCCAAATTTGAAATAAAGGACCTAGGACTGATGCATTATTTCCTAGGGTTGGAGGTCTGGCAAAAGCCAAGTGAGATTTTCTTTCTCAAGGAAAATATATTGTGAAGCTACTTGAAGGATTTGGGATGGTGGACTGCAAGTCCGTGACTACTCCGATGGAACTTAACTTCAAGAAGTTATTCGAAAACGCTGTTGGGCCCGATTTGGGAAATCCTTCTAAGTATCGTCAACTCGTGGGGGCCCGATGTTCTTGGTGAACTCTCGTTCGGACATATGTTTTGCAGTGAATACATTGAGTCGGTTTATGGTTGAGCCTCATCACATACATTGGATTGCTGCCAAGAATCTCTTGAGATATTTCTGGGGCACAATCACTTATAGACTGAGATACACTGTCAGGAATGTGAGGCTCCATGGTTACTTTGATGCAGACTGGGTTGGCAGTGTGGTGGATCATAAAAGCACATCTGGATGTTGTTTCTCTCTAGGTTCTGCTTCGATGTCATGGATGAGCAGGAAGCAGAAGTCGGTTGCCTTGAGCACTGCTGAGGCTGAATACATTGCTGCTAGTTTGGTGTCTTATGAAGCTGTTTGGTTGAGGAAGCTCTTTAGTGAGCTGTTTGGACATGTGCTGGATACCATCGTGATCTTTTGCGACAACCAGAGTGGGATTTGTCTTTCTGAGAATCCCGTGTTTCATGACCGCTCCAAGCATATTGATATCAGGTACCACTTTATCCGGGATATGGTACAACGGGGAGCAATAAGGCTCCAACACATTGGGACTGATGATCAGGTCGCCGATATTCTTACGAAGCCCCTGGGGAAGGTCAAATTCTTAACCTTCCGTGAACGACTTGGAGTCGTGGAGAGACCCTCTTATGAGGGTCCCGTATGAGATGGATGTTGAGCTCTAGGAGCTCCGGGGGGCTTGGGGTACTTCTTGGAGCGATGAGCGACCATAGGGTGAGTGGTTCACCTTCCCCTAATGGTGCGCGATGTACAAGGTGAGTGGTTCACCTTCCCCTATGATAACCCATGGTGACAAATGCAAAGGTTGAGTGGTTCACCTTCTCCTATGGCATATGAGCAGGATGAGTGGTTCAACTTCTCCTGCCAGCCCATCCTACCCATGCAGTCCGGGACTCATGGGAAGTACCTCTCATCTGGCCAATGAGTAGGGAAATGAGGATAGGGACCATAGTACTGACGCATTGTGTGCTACCATACTCCCTATGCTACGTTGTTGATATTGATTTGGGATCAATGGAAACTGACTTTGGGTCGGTTAAGAGGTACGATGCACTCTATTATTGGAGACTGACTTCGGGTCAGCGGAGAATGGCATGATACATTCTCGATCATTTCTTCTTTCTTCATGGTTCAACAGAGCAAAGCGGAGCAGAGTAGAGAGTGATGGTACAGATTGTCAGACAATTTGGTAGGTGAAGTTCTCCCTAGTTGAGAGGGAGTGTTAATTTTGGCAACTAGGGCCAAACTTCACCTTGGACAACTCATATGAGGCAACTAATATTTTTATTGGATTCCTCTCTTCGAGAGGTATAGGATTGATCTAAAGATCATCCCATTATGACATGTACAAATGGAATTATGAATTTATTTTGACTATGGACAAATTGTCAAGGTTGACCAACAAACTTATGTAGGCTCACAAGCACAACAATCACGTCTATTTATCCTCAACATTTGAATATAAATACAAGGTGCCTCCTCCTCATTTAGACACTTCACTCACTCACACATCTCTCTCTTCTTGATTGGGTACGGATTTCTGAGGCTTCTCTCTCTCCACACGTGCGAAGAAGAGACTGTTCTTTTGTTGTCCCTGTGTTGACTGAAAATTTTAGAACGCTGTTTTGACTAGCGTTGACCATATTTGACTGCAGTTTTGTGTAGGGTATTTCTGTTTGGGTAGGACGGAGTTCTGGGCACAAAACCCGAGGCTATTTGACCTCTGTTTGACTAGCGTTGACTGTGCTAGGGTTTGTTGCAACGTTGACTTTTGTTGACCAGATTTGATTGGCTTTTTCGGATTTTTTTGGGCTGATTTGACTAGCTGTTGGAGGCCGAGTTGACCAAGTTTGACCGAGCTATTTTGGAGGTCAAAATCCGCCTTGTTGACCAACGTTGACTCTCTAGTTAGGGCTTTATGTTTCTACTGTTTGACTAATCAGATTTCACTATGATTGGGCAAGTGAATATTGTATATTGTACTCTCCCTCTCTCTGCTAACTTTTGAAGAATTATAAGAAGAATTGATCAAGGGTTTCCCCACATTGGGGTTTCTCCTTCGCTGGTGCCATATCTTGTGTCCTCTTGTCTTGGCTTGTCTTCTACTGTTATTGTTTATGTTTTCTCTGCATCTTACTATCATGTTGATGTGATTGCTAAACTGGATATTGATATTGGACTAATAAAGAAATTGAAGTAAAATTGTTTTAAGCATAGAACATACAATTGTTATCCAAAAATTAACATCACCTCACCTAGGAGGTTAGTCTTTGACTCGAGTTTAGTGGGAGCTCCTCTGAGGCCTTAGGGTTTTAGGAAGGTGATCCATAAATTATCGCGGATATTCAGCTGGACAACTCACCACAACAGATCTATTAAAAAATACTAGAAAATTCGAAATCTATTCTATGAGGGTCTATTTCTCCTTAGATTTATGGATCTATTAATTACTGCTTATTTCGTATGCATGCAAATTATAATGATGTAGAAAATAGAGAACTAAATAGAACAATTACTCACAAACCGCAATAACACAAGATATGACCCGGAAAACCCTCTTGGGAGAAAACCTAGCTAGAAGGTGAGGTTGCTTCACTTTCTCTTTCTCTAAATAGAAATGGATGTAAGTACAAAGAAGTGAGATTTGTGGCCCATGGGTTGCTACAATGCACAAAGCTGTTTTCTCTCTCCTTATCCACTCTTGGCTACTTTGCTCATCTATGGAACAAAATGCAATCAAATAGAATGGAACTCCTTTTCCTCCTAGTAGACAGTTATAACACAACCCGATAGCCTACTAGACGCTAAGTTTGACTCCAACTCTTAATTGGAGTTATAATATTAGCTTTTCTAGATCCTTCTTCATCATGATCATATGGATAGCCCCTTTTCCATGAATAGTGGGGGTTGACTTGGCATCCTCTTGAATCATGGTGAGAAAAATAGGAAGGTCAACTTATGGGTGGCATAACTTTTTCATAATGACTTCGATTGAGGTGATTCTTGTGTCATAGGAAAGGTATTTTTTTGTATAGAATAGCACTAGGGGGTGTTGCACTCATGCGACAAAGTTTTAACCCTTCCCCCCCACCCAAAAAAAACATTGTTTGATGCCTCAAACCAGTGTTGACAATATTGGCGATATATCACCTATATTTGGAAATATCGCGATATTTTTGGGGAGCCGAAATGTCGCCGATAAAATATCGTGATATTTCCTAGATATCGCTGATATCTCACGAAAATATCGCGCAACGATAGTAAATATTGCAGGGCCATCTAACTCGCGCCTAGAAAAGAAAAGGGAAAAAACGATTTTTTTTTTGCTCATTTTGGTTTTCTGAGTGTTGGAGAAGGAAGGGGAGAGCGTTGTGGTAGTTGTCAAGGAGGAATTGAGGATCGAAGAGCCATTATCACCACCAACTACGAATTTTTTGTTGATCAAAGATTGAAGAACAGTGAGACAAACTTCATTTCTTCCATTAATAGGTATGTTCTTAAAAACCACTATGTTAATGATTTTTTCCATAGATTTAGGGTTATTCTTGCTTGCTTCTTTGCCTACCAACATTTTGCTTCTTCTTCTTTTTTCCATTTGCTATGATTTTCATGCCCATGAGCCAATGCAAGGGTTTTCTCCATATTTGGACAGCAAACTCCATTTCTTTTTTTAACTTTCAAATGCACCCTCTTATTGTCATTTTTCATTGAATTCACATTGCAAATAATGTAGCAAAAAAATTATTTTGTAAAATGAGGTGGTTATTACTTATTATTTTTTGTGTATGGGTGGAGTAACTTTAATCATTAATTCCAATTTTTTGTTTTTTTGGTGCCCTAGGTTTGAATTAGCTCACTACAAATATGCCAAAAGCCTTGGACCCATTTTGGGAGTATGGGGAGCTTGATGGTGGGACAAATCAAGCATATCTATCATGCAAATTGTGTGGGACCAGGATGACAGGAGGGGTTACGCGATTGAAATACCATCTGGCTAGACTCCCTGGACATGATGTTGGGCTTTGTACAATTTCTAGTCCAGAGCTTATACAAAAAGCTCTTGAAGCAATTGATGAAAAAGATAGAAAGAAGGAAGAGGCAGAAAGAAACAAGGCTGAACGAGCAGGTAGATATTTTGGGATACCTTCTTCTGATTTTGAGGCTGAGGGTAGTGGGAGGGGCTCGACAACATCACCTGCTAGTGCTAGTGTGATGTCATCATTTTTTGTTCCATGAATAGGACATGGAGCACAACCTTCCATAAAATCAATTGTTAAAAAGAAGAAGCAAGAAGCAGTTAGAGTTATGGGGAGGTGTCTTTTCTGGAGCGACTTACCTCTCAGCATCACCAAAACCAATCCATTTTGGCAGCGAATGTGTGATGCTATTGCTGTTGTGGGCCCAAGGTACAAAAGTGCTATAATGAGGAGTTGTGAGAGCCTGATGGTGGGACAAATCAAGCATATCTATCATGCAAATTGTGTGGGACCAGGATGACAGGAAGGGTTACGCGATTGAAATACCATCTAGCTAGACTCCCTGGACATGATGTTGGGCTTTGTACAATTTCTAGTCCGTAGCTTATACAAAAAGCTCTTGAAGCAATTGATGAAAAAGATAGAAAGAAGGAAGAGGCAGAAAGAAACAAGGCTGAACGTGCAGGTAGATATTTCGGGATACCTTCTTCTGATTTTGAGGCTAAGGGTAGTGGGAGGGGCTCGACAACATCACCTGCTAGTGCTAGTGTGAGGTCATATTTTTTTGTTCCACGAATAGGACATGGAGCACAATCTTCCATAAAATCAATTGTTAAAAAAAAGAAGCAAGAAGCAGTTAGAGTTATGGGGAGGTGTCTTTTCTGGAGCGACTTACCTCTCAGCATCACCAAAACCAATCCATTTTGGCAGTGAATGTGTGATTCTATTGCTGTTGTGGGCCCAAGGTAAAAAAGTGCTATAATGAGGAGTTGCGGGGGCCAATTCTTCAAGCAAAAAAGCAAGACATCAACTCTAGATTGGCGGAGTTGAAACAAACATGGGAAGTTTCTGGATGCACAATGATGTCTGATGGTTGGACAGATAGGAAGGGTAGGACCCTTCTAAATTTCTTGGTACATTGTCCTAAAGGTACCATGTTTATTAAATCAGTGGATGCATCAACACATATCAAAGATGCAACAATGATATGTGAGTTGTTAGATGGGTTCATTCGGGAGATTGGTGTGCAGAATGTGGTGCAAGTCATAATAGACAATGCAACTAATTATGTGTCTGCCAGTAGGATGCTTATGGAGAGGCACCACACATTGTTCTGGACTCCGTGTGCAGCACATTGTATCGATTTGCTGCTTGAGGATATGGGGAAACTCTCCTTCATAAAGGAGGTGATTGATATGGCTAGGAGCGTCCCCAAGTTTATTTATAACCATGCTTTTGTTCTTAGCCTCATGATGAGAGTACACTAGAAACAAGGAGTTGCGACGTCCCGCAATCACACATTTTTCCACCAATTTTATTACTCTTTAGTCTTTGCTTCAATGCCAGTTCGAGTTGAAGCAAATGTTTGTTTTTGATGAGTGCCGTGATTGTAGATACAGTAGGAGACAGGATGGGAGAACCATTGCAAAAATGGTGTACTTTGGCACGTTTTGGCAGGAAGTAGAAGAAGCATGCTCAGTTAGTGAACCTATAGTAAAGGTTCTGAGATTGGTAGATGGGGACAAGCCTGCAATGGCTTATTTGTATGAGGCCATGGATAGGGCCAAGGAGGCCATTCGTTCTTATTATGCAGACAAGGGTTCTGCTGGGCTTGATAGGCATATGATGTTATGGGATGTGATTGATAGTTAATGGAAAGGGATGCTTCATCGACCCATTCATGCAGCAACACTCTTCCTCAACCCCGCATTTTCATACAAATGTGCCTTTGATTTTGATGGCGAGGTGATGGAAGGGCTCCATTCCTATATTCAGAGGATGGTACCTGATCCTGAGCTTCGTAGCAAAATCAATCGCGAGATACAATTTTATCGGGATTGTGTTGGCCTATTTGGCTTTGATGATGCTATTAGGGAAAGGACCCTCTTCATGCCACGTAAGTGACAAGTCATCACTCATTAGAATTTTCAATTTAGAATTTCCTTATTTATAATTCTAGATTTTTAAAATTCAATTATGTAACTTTTATTTGAAAGTTTAATTATGTTTTAAGTTTTTGACTTTTTTATTTCTTTATTTTGTTGTAGATATTTGGTGGCGAAGCTATGGTGCAAGGGCACCAAATTTGCAGAAATTGGCCATAAGAATCCTGAGTCAAACATGTAGCTCTTCAGGGTGTGAGCGCAATTGGAGTGTATTTGAGAAAATACACTCAAAAAAGCGCAACAGGTATAACTTTGAGCTTCAGCCTTCAGTTGAGCAATTACATTTATTGTATTTAAATTTTTTAAATTTATGACCCTCAAGTGTCAAGAGTCAAGACTCATTAGTTTTTTTGACACTATTACAAGTTAGAGTTCGCACACCTCAATGATTTAGTGTATGTGCATTCCCATATCCGACTTCGAGTGAAGCAAATAGAAGCACCAATGGATCCAGATGCCATTTCCTTCGACAATATTGATGTATTGTCTCAATGGAGGGTGGAGTCTGAGGTGCCCATCTTGGAGGAGTCACCTTCATGGTTAGAGCCAGATGATCCATTAGAATAGGGGCAACAAGAGGAGGAGGACTCAGAGGAGGAGCAACACAAGGAAGAGGAGTAGGAGGCAGCGGAGGAGTAGGGGACTGTGGGAGCATCAACATCAACACCATCTGCTATAGATATAGGAGAGCACAACTCCATACCTAGCACTCATTATTTGACATTAGGTGCAAGGGCAGGGCCAGGGCCTTCTACTACTAGGGGCAGGCTTGGCAAACAACCCATAATGTTTTCCCGTAAAAGGGGGAGAGGGCAATGATTTCAGATAGATAACTGCTAGTTTTATTTGTTTTGCTACATATAACTCACGATGATGAGATACTTTTATATATGTGATGCTATTTTGTATTGGTTCTCCATATTTGAGTTCTTGATTGGACAATTATCAGGGATCAACAGGATTTGGTATCGCCTTTGATGTATCATTCCTATTTGACATCATATATATCAGTGCTTTCTTTATATTTATGTGCCAATGTGTTTATTTCATGTTGTTATTGCTTTATATGTTTAAAAATCTGAAAAAAATGATATATATATATATATATATATATATATATATATATATATATATATATAATGCATTTTTTATGCTTGTCGATATTTTCGCCTTTATTTCTGATAAGATGTTTTCTTGACCCTCGCCGATATTTTTCTGATACTGATATTATCAACGCTGGTATTAGTAGCAGTGAGTCGAGTTACAAGAGCAGTAAGTCGAGTTACATGAACTAGGGAAGTAACAACAAGGAGGCCGAGTTACAACCACAGGGAAAGGAGCAGCAGGAGGGTCGAGTTACAACAACAGGAGGGCTGAGTTACAACACCAGGAGGATAGCAGCAAGGAGGCTACGTTCTAGCAGCAAGGAGAGTAGCAGTAGCGCAAAGCAAGGAGAGTAACAACAACGCAGAGCAGGGGGAGTAACAACAACATAGGGACTGCGTAGTCATTGGAGTGAGATTTGTTGGGGCAACATTATCCGGGAATTTTGGAGCTGGGGAGCTGGGAGATCATTTGGAGGGCCATTTGAGGAGGATTGTTGGAGTTGGGAGTGCAGAGATTGACAAGATCAATCACAACAACAAAATTCGTATTTGGAGGAGGGCCAAGCTGTGAAGGGTCAATTTTTGAAGGTTAGAACCAAGTGAAACCTTTTCTAGGTTTTTATGGGCTTTGGGCAAGGATCACAATCCCAAATTCCTAGAATTTTATGGGCACTCTAGAGTGGGAAAATCAGGGGGCGAAGTCAGGCAGTAGTGCAGTTTTGGAGCAACAACGCAATTTTCTGGAGGAGCTGGTTATTGCAGCCGTTGGGCTTTCTTGTACTCATCACCTGATGCTTGTAGCTTGCCTTGTGCAAGCCCAGGTGCACTTCCCCAACTCATTGTACCACAACAGATATTATTAATAAAAAAATTGACCATTTGGGGATTTGTAGAAATTTCTGGCTCATGTGTATTTGTTTCTAAAAATTTATGTGTTGCTATCTTTGCATGTCTTTGTTATCATTGTAAAATTTCCTTTAGGAACATTACACAAAAGAAGGCCTATATCTAAGTTGCAGGAAACGTAGGGCAAGGGGGTGTTTTTGTACAGAAACGAGTACGAAACGCTGAAACCCGTGTGGTACGGCCCTGAAACGCGTTTCAGGCCGTACTGCCACGTTTCACGACACTGAAATGTGGCCAGTAAGGCTTGAAACGCGTTTCAGGGCCGTACGAATCATGTTTCAGCGTTTTACTTGTGTGTTTTTTTTATTAAATTTGTTTTGTAATTTATTTTTAGGTTATCCTAGTGACTTCTAGTTGCTTCTAGATGCCTGTCTAAAGTTATAAAAGTGAACTTTTGCCCTAGTTTTGATATGCAGTTCATCAGGAAGTTTGAGGCATATGTAGTTCATGGTAATGTTAAATTCTTAAAGTAAAAGTGATATTCTCCTTTATTTTTCATTTTCATCCTTTTACTTAAATTTTTAACATTACCATGAAATGACTCAGGATGTTTGAGAGTGGTTTCGCCCTCATTGGATTTCATATGGAGAAAGTAGAATTTTAGATCTCACTCAAAATCTAGCAGACTTATCTGTTTTTCAGGATTTCAAAATTGGGGGGATTGCAATGTTTCCATTGGATTTTATCATGTACTAGGGTATGGAACTTGTATTTAATCAAGAGAACCAAGCCCTCTATGCAGGGGAGACTCCCAATAATCAAGAGCATGTAGGATACTAGGGTATGAAACTTGTATTTAATCAAGAGCACTAAGGTCGTTCGACTATGTAGGAGGAGACTCCCAATCAAGCACGAGACAAGAAATTAGAAATTTCTCGTGGCTGATTTTGGATATTTCTATTTTCATTATGTGATCATTCATGAGTAAATGTGATGTAAATTTAGAGACTTATAGTTTATGCATTGACAATTGACAATTTTATCATAATGTAATAAATTAGAATGTATCATATATGCTTTATGATTGCGCATATTTCTTAAATGTCCTAATATATATATATATATATATTCGCGTTTCCCCGTTTCCAAAATTTGGGGAGGTCGCGTTTCGGAAACTCGTACCTGTTTCCCCATTTCGTGCAACCTTGGCCTATATTAGTAGTGTTTTGTGAAATATTTCACTATGAAGGTTGAACAACAATTATCAAGTAGCCTACATACAATGCTTTTGTGGAGGACTAGCACATCTATTGAAGTAATCAAGATTATGGAGAAGACCTTCTGTGTTTGGCAGTTAGATTTTGTGGAAGAAAAAGGCCTGGAACAGGCCTAAAGATAACCCCTATCTTTAGTTAAGAGCATTATCATTACAGGAATTTTGGGGTCTAAAATGGGCGTCCTAAGAAATATGTACAACCAAAATAAACTTTATAAGAACCAATAAGATTCATGATGATGATGTCAACCATGGGGGATGATTCACCATTTTTGGAGTAAAAAAGTAAAAAGACAGAAAAATAAAAAATAATAAAACTATTTTTTCAACTCGTATTTTCAACTTATCTCCTTAATGTTTTACTCAAATTTCAAGTGGGGGTACTTCTTGGATGCAAAATTTATTTCCTTATCCAAAGAGTACCCATGTTGCATACTTTCGATGGACCCTACTACACAAAAAATGAGAAATACATGAAAAAACATGATTGCAATAACATTTTTCATATATTTCTCATTTTTCGTGTAGCAGGGTCCATCGAAAGTTTGTAGCATGGGTACTCTTTGGATGATGAATCAAATTCTGCATCCAATGAGTGTTCCCACTCGAAATGTGAGTAAACCCATAGGGATATAAGTTGAAAATACTAGTTGAAAAAGTAGTTTTTATTTTTTCCTTCTAAAATTTGATGATGTAATCTAATCTTATTTTATTATTTCCATTATTATTTTATAATTTCTTTAGGAGGCCCATTTTAGACCTCAAAATTCCCCTAATGAGGAGGTCTACTCCGTGCATAAGAGAAAATTGTTCGAGAAAATATTCTCCTGTACTTAAGTTTGAAACAGTGGAAACTTGTATATCCCTCTGTGGGGGCTCATATACCTCTAAGCTCATATATCAATCAGAACCTATTGTCTTTGATCAAGTCCACTATGACTAAAGGTCCAAATCTAAAATATGAAGTTATTCAAGATTGTGATCTATGGTCAATTATGGCAGTTCAAGTTCATATCCTTGAGGTATAGGTCGAAGTTTGGAAGAAAAGTCTGAATTGTTAATAGCCCATGACTCCTTTGAAGTATCTCGTATAGGAATTGAAAAGTCCCAATGCCTGAAGATCTCCAGATTTGTGAACGCAGAAGCTGTTAAATAACGTGGAAGCTAGTATACTGCTTCAAAGGAAATCCTGAGAATAAAGTTCGAGCTTATCAAAGGAAGAACCAAAATTCTTTGAAGTCTCCACTGCATTATGATTTGTAGAAACTTGAAAACAATATCTGACAAGATAAGCATCTCTTAAAGCTCGATGACATATATACAATTGACTATGAAAGTATGTTACAGAAGCAGAGGGTAAGGCATATAGCCTGATTTATCATCCAATGCAAGATCAACACTGAACAGTGAAGGATAAGTCTTAAATAGCATACATCCTAGAAAATATTGCAGCAGGGTATTGAGGCCAATGATTCAGTCAAACTCACGTAGTTTGATTACATACAAGAGTGCTTGACATTCTCAAGCCAAGTCTTGCATGAACATAAGCAAAAGGTGTATTGTTGGTACGAGACCAAAAGACTAAGGAAGAAATTGAAATCCTCACTAAAAATTAGAAGCCAAGACTTTGTGGTAACAGAAGGACGATTTACATCAATGAAGGAGCCAAGACAAAGCAAGCAACCTAAAGAAATTTCTGTGGCTGAAGGTTTGAAGCATCTTTACTGGAGAAAGTTGTTATATGACAAATGTTAAAGGATTGGATCTTTGCAAGAAGGGTTAAGGTAGGTCAAAACATGTATTTATAATTCTTGTTCTTTTCATAGTTATCTTGCTAACTGTGTTACATATAATGCTGAGCTTTCTAGTACGTGCTAATGATTGTGTGCTCCCTTTGAAAGATTGTGTTGTATTATGAAAAATATCTAAGTAGATATGTTAGAAATATTTGAGATAGCACTAGGGTTTTGTAGTTGATCCTTTTGCATGCTTGTAGAATTTTCAATTCCTAACATATCAGAGTTTGAAGATCTTAAGAATCTAGGGTTTGTAGAACTCATAGTTTGTGAAGAATTTCCGAATTTAGGGTTTGTAGACCCTAACATAGTTTGGATCAAGAAGAACCCTGAGAACAAAATCCTATCTAATCATGTCCACTATTAAAAATAGATCTAACACTTGTTGTTTAATACGAGAACAAGGTTGGTGAAGAGGTCCAAGCTTAAGAGGGAGCTAATCATTCTCAAAAGATGAAAGGAAGAAGTAGAAGAACGCGACAAAGCATGAAGATGAAAGAAGAAGGGAACAATTTGAAGCTTGCAACAAAGAAGTTGATTAGAGAGTAAGGAGTTGAAGAGTTTTGATGTTGTTGTACTAGTAGTTGATTGGTTCGTTTTAGGAACACATTGATTTATGATTGAAAGCTAAAGAGCATGAAGCAGAACTTTGTTGTAATATGAAGATAGACCATACAAAGGAATGTTGACCTCAGAGGGAGCAAGCAACAAGAATTTGACATGAAGAATCCCACACCTTGACTAGAGGCTATTGTGATTTGGCAACTCTGATAATGATGGGATATGGTTTGGCTCCTTGAAAGGACATATTGCAGAAATATGTGAAGAGGCTGGAAAGATAGCAGTTGAGATAACCTGTTTGATGTTATTGTACTAGCAGTTGTTTGATTCAATGGGGGATCACATGGATTGAGTGGATAGCATTGATGATGGCTTGGAAGAGCACGAGGGTAGAATTCTGTTATGTAAGAAAGAAGGTATGTGCTAGCAGCTATGAGGAATTTTGGCTCCTTGAGGATGATAGATGAACCATTTGATGACAAAGTTGCGTAAATATTGTCCAGATCCAGGGAGGTTGAAATTCGATATGATGTGACGCTGTTAGGAGCCGAGAAACCCTGCAAGCTACTACTAAGATATCCACGGAAGAACAAGTTGCTGATGAATGAGACAAGTTGAAGCTTGTGGTTATGTCTCTCTGGTTGAGAGGGAGTAAGTAACTCCTCCCTGGTTGAGAGGGAGCAATGGTGGACACTTTATTCTCCATGTGTTATGCACTAGGTCAGGACTAACAGTCGTAAGTCTAGTGAAGGCACTGGTAGGGAGAATGGAGGATTGGATAATCATCTGGGACCAATACTTCTTGAGGATTGGGAATCCAAGATAGGAGTAGTCCCGAGGACCAATACTCTTTGAGGATAGGGCAGGGTATCCAAGATAAGAGCAATCTTGAGGAGGACCAATATTCTTTGAGGAGTAGGAATCCAAGTTAAGAATAGTCCTGTAAGGACATACTTGGTGAACATCCAGATGGGGTATGTTCCTTGAGAGGTAGTCGTGGTGGTGTCCAAATATATGCCTCCTAGTGTTGTGCTTTGATCTAGTGGAGAGATAGAGCTTGTCAGTCAAGGCCTTGCCATTTTGTAATTAAAAATGCTAGTTATGATGCTGCTTGATGATGCTTATCAATATGGATCCTTTCTTATAGAAGTTCTCAACTTGAGAGTATCCTGATAAGTCATTATGAATACCTCCGTAGTTAGGAGGGACTGTTGAAATTGTAACTAGGTTCAGTCTTCATAATTAATGTATTTTTATCAATATGTATTTCTTGTGAGAACAAAAAAAAATTCAGAAGGGCATGTTCTTCGTGACCCTATAAAAAGAAAGAAAAAATTGAATTTTGTAAATGTTATTTATTCCTCCATGTTGCCAAGTCGGCCCTCCTAGAGTTCATGTTGGCCTACCCAATGGACATGACCCTTCACATATGGAAACAACTATAAATTGGCATGTATCCTCAATCATTTGGCAAGCAATTCATTGGTCTTCTGTGGTGAGTTATGAGCTATATATGTGAGTCATCTGAGGCAGTTTCCTGTGGCAGTGATACGAATTTCCTGTGGTGCATATTCTGAGATCAGGTTCGTTGAACTTCAACCTTGAGGTTCGAATTTTGG
The DNA here is from genome assembly GCA_031772625.1 of Pinus tabuliformis. Lineage (NCBI taxonomy): Eukaryota > Viridiplantae > Streptophyta > Pinopsida > Pinales > Pinaceae > Pinus > Pinus tabuliformis. The sequence goes on along the minus strand of CM062806.1, from coordinate 744,095,512 downwards.
TGAACCTTAAAAGAATTTTTGAGGTTTGGCGAATTTCATCGAACCTCATAGCCATTGTCCAAGTCCATAGATCAAAACTCGTGAGTGTCACAACTCAAGCTTGTAATCTATCCTTGCAGTTTCCCTGTCCATGATAGTACTTTTTATGTTTATTGATGTCTATTTCTTACTATTATATCCTATATTTAATTAAAGTCAATAAATGTATATAAATAGAAAATGCATATAGGCGAACCTAATGGCGAACCTCATCAAAAAATTTGAGCTCCAACCGAACCTAATCATTGCCGAATCTGATCTCGAACCTGAACCATGTGACTTAGTCTGAGATTAATGTGAAGTTCCTGTAGTCTATACTCTGAGACAGATGCGAGTTTTTCTGTGGCATATGATCTGAGACAAATGCGAGTTACCTTCTGTGTATAATGCGAGATACCTGTGACACTTTTTTTGTGAATTTCCTGTGAATGATGTGAAGTTACCTATGCAACATTTCTGTGGCTGATGCGAGTTCCCTATGCTATATATTTTGTGATTGATGCAAGTCTTTTGTGGTACATCTTCAGTGGTTTCCTGAGATACATTTTCAATGGTTAATGCAAACTTCAAAGGCATATATTGATGTCATGCTCCCACATCTTATTTTTTTGTAGATCATGTCGATATTTAGTGCTGTCAGGGTAAATTTGCGGGTATATTTTTCTTATCAGAGCTTTAAAATGATGTCTTTTTGTGGATAGAGGCTAAGTGGTAATATTATACAAAATAGCTAGTATTCATGTACTGTTTATTTCATAGGTAGATCCACATCATAAGTAATTAGAGAAATATGAAAATAAAAGAAAATGTCATGTATGCAGTAAGTTATGACGAAGAATGAAATATTCGTGACTGCATCTGTTTCTCTCTTCTCCTTCCTATAATCTGATGTCTGTATTCTGCATGAAATTTGAATTCCAACACTGCCATAGGTAGGCATGCATGACATTGATTTACTCCTTAAAGGTCATCTGTTGGTGAGAGTATCTTTTGTGTTCTGTGCCAGCATTTGGTCACCAGTCCAATTCCCATACATGCACATAACTTCCACTGACATTGGTACATAGACTCTAATATGATAGGTGGGTACACTTAAATGGCTAAATTAGGGCATCAACCTTCCAGAGAGTTTAGTTAACAACATTTCCCTTTGATTTTACAGAACTCTGGAAATTTTCTGCATGGAGGAGCTATTGCTGCATTTGTTGATATTATAGGGTCTGCAGCAATTTTCACCACAGGAGCGAAAACGTCAGGTGTTTCTGTTGAAATCAATGTCTCTTACCTTGATGCTGCAAAGTTGGGGGTATATCTTGAACATCCCTTTATGTTATGGATATCTGAGTCTCTTAAGTTTAGCAGCTTGTACCTTATGCTAGTGTTAAATTTTCTTTTCTCCAATCCAGGAAGAGATTGAAATAGAAGCCAAGGTTCTTCGAGTTGGGAAGGCAATTGCCTTTGTTACTGTTGACTTAAGGAAAAAGACTGGACAACTGGTTGCTCAGGGTCGTCACACGAAGTACCTTGCCGTGACAAGTAAACTGTGATTTTTTAATATTTACAAATTTGAGTTTTTCACAGGAGAATTCCATTATCTTGAAAACCATGACAGAAAAATTACATCATGTTTCTGACAACATTGGAGTCATTTCAAAGCTTGCTAAGGTGCAATGACTGTCTCCAAGGGCTTAAAATTTGTTTTGGTCTTGTTAACTATTTTGTTTTGTAAAATTTGTTCAACATTTGCATTAATTGTATCACACTATAACCCTTTGGGCTACTTCGACAATTATGCTTTAGGTTTCAAAAAATTAAGTGGGGAGAAATTATGATGTTATTGGTACAAACTATAAGAACTTTGATGCCACTTTCAATAAAAACAAATTTGTAGATTGCCACCCATTTTTGACAAGAAATATCTGGGATCTGCCAAGAATTTGTCTATAGATTAATGTATGTTTGTTGCAACTTGTGTTGCAAAATTCTTCGATTTTTTTTATTTTTCCTTAGTTTTTCAGGTTGCTGAATTTTCTGAGTTTTCAGAGCTGAGTTTATTCCTGCTAAGTTTCACTGATTCTTATACCTCTCCTTTTTCCGATTTTTCTGATTCCTGAGTTGTATTAGAAGTTTCAAATATACTCCAACAATGATATTAAAAATTAAGATATTTCTTGCTTTAATTTTGATTTGCTAACTCAGGTTTGTGTTGAGATTATTAATATATGAAGGTTGTTTGTAAGTCATTGTGATAATTTTTGTGAAAGGTAGATGAATAAAATTTATAGTCAAAGAATTCTTATAATAAAGGTAGCTTGATCTATGAGTCAACCCCTAAGAAACTTCAGAGGGATTAAGAGGTACAGAAGAAGAGGATGGAGATGGGGTAAAGATAATGCATTTGGTGAAAATTTTGAGGATTACACAAACCCTTTCTTTATAGATGTTCCTGTTCAGAAGAAATTGGTCACAAATCCGTAATAACACTTTCATTGGTGACACGGAGTTTCGTGATGGGGAAGTCTCCAATCATGTTAGTATTTTGTTTTATCAAGATTTGCTCAGAGTTTTGGTCTTTGATGCACAAAAGAAAGGCTCATGCAACTATGTATTTTGACACGTTGTGTGAAAGGTGATAGATAAGAGTTCCTACTGTCCAACATATTGTGGGGGTAAATAGTTATTCCTCAGCAAGCCCCAAGAATGTTAGAACTTAAAAAATCTGGAGCACCAAGTTGAAAAATGAGGCAGCTTCACAATTGTAGGCTCGAAATTGAAGTCACCTGAGATGCAAAAGGACATTTTGGTGAAAAATAGCTCTATCAACATTGCAGCTGGATTCAAGGGGAAGAGAACAGGCTACCAGTTTGGAAAGAATGGAAAAGATTTTAAGCAATAGTTATAAAATTTCAGGGATAGTTTATAAGGGATGTGCTGAGAAGTTAGAACCCATAAAAGTTTATAAGGGATGTGCTGAGAAGTTAGAACCCATAAAATTGTAAAGATGGCTCCCATAATGTCTGAAGAAGACAAACAAACAGGTGAAGTAGGCATTCAGCAGACAGCTTTGAGCTGCTTTCTAGTTCACCTTTAAAGAGAAGCAAACGATTGAATGGGTATTTCCTTGATAGCTTAAGGAACAGGAAAATTATCTCGCTATTATGAGTCATTGCAGGCATGATGAGTTATATGTTTTTAGGAAATTCGCCCCTTTCCATTTGAAGCTATAGTGTGTCAAATGAACATCCACATTATGACTACCATTATTGAAATGTGGTAAACATGCGTTCCAAGCCTCTTATTTTGCTGGAATTTTGACTCTTATCCGAGTGGTAGAGAAATTTGAATTGTTAAAAAAAGTTTACAAGGCCCAGCTATTCCTTATTTGTTACATACATAAAGTCCACTTTCAGTCAGATCTATTTATGTTAGGGATATGAAAATGTGCGTGCCAAATTGTGTATAATTTATTGAATTGAAGACTCTAAAACATTAATTTGTCTGTCATTTTAATGTATCTTCCAAGTGTTTATTTTGATTTTCCTATGTCCGTTTGGTACTAGAGTCGGATATATTTCTTTTCCATTTTAAATAATCTGTAGAAATTACAAGGATCTCTGGTTGCTGAATTCTGATACAAGGATCTTTCTACATTTGGCTGGATAAATAACCGGGGTGTCTTTTCCCTTTCTTTTTCTATATAACCAAGTACCTCACCTTCTAGCTTGTAGGCAAGAATATGATATTCTTCGGGGTTCAATGTCATCTAATAACAGGACTTGAAGCCATTACAACAATACATTCGATATGAGCTCAACATGTCATTTGTGGGAATTGAATCTGAGTGGGGAGGAGAACAATTCTTCCCAACCACTTGAGATGAATCCAATTGGCACATATGCCTTCTATCTATGATAATAAACTTGTATTTTGGATTGTTCTTGTGAGTTGCTTTCTGAGCACAATGTGATTTGCAGTAAGTGCTCAGATTCCAGATGTCATTTACAGACTTGGTTTTTCAGGCCATATCTTTTCCCAGGAAGAGCTATCTCAGTGGCAATATGATATTTTTTCTTAAATGTTTTAGTCAAGTTAGATTTTGAGACATTTAAATTATAACATCCTCGAAGCTAGTACCAATGGAGGCTGCCCAACAACTCTTTTTTAAAGTAAAAATGCTCATGCACATACTTTTTATTATTAGTAGTAACATGGAAGCATTTCTTCAAAAGTAAGAAAGAAAAAGAGCTGTTTCATTTTCATTCTTCTGCAAGTAGATGTGACAGGTTCTTGTGAACTTTCATTCTAAATCCCCACGTCCCCAATCTCGTCCCTGCCAAAATTTGAACGTTTCCAGAGCATTCCAAATCCCTGAAACTCTGAAACTTGTGGGATGGGTCATTTTTTTGGGGAATGGATCCCTGTGTAACATAGGTTCAAAATTTAGGGATATTTTGAGTATCTCAAAAGTTAGTCTAAATTCAGCATTATGTCCTAGAAAGTTTCAAGCTCACAAGAACGTGTCACATATACTTAATAGAAGAATGAAAGCTTCCAAGAACCTGCCACATATGCTTCATAGTTTCAACCCATTGGCTACAATAAAATGAGGACAACCGTGTTAGACAGAGGTGTATCAAGGATGCAAGGGTTGACGGAAAGCTTTAGAAAATCATGGGTTCTTAAAGGGTGTTCAATCATCATGTATGGTTGGACAAATATTCAACAAAGCCCTGTTGAGAATTCAATAGGGCAATGAATAGGTTAATTCTCTTAACTTGATAACTGTTTGTGTTACCTTTTACTTATTAGCTTTGTTCGTTATTATTCTAATGTGCAATACATCAAACAACTACCAAAACAATAAGTACGGTGACACAGTATATAGGCTGCAAGCTAGGGCCAAAACCCCTCCTCTTGAGGGGAAAACCTGTAAATATCTTCTTATCTTTCAGATCTTTCAATTGACGAATACCATGACCTAGACTCAGACAAATACCCTCCAAGATCAAGTTTACCACGACCTTCTGCTGCAATATCTTCGACCTCTTAGTAGATCCGAAATTCTACTCCCTAGTAATTGATGCAACTGCTGCTGCTTCTCTAGGAGACTTCGATCTCCCTCTAATAACCTTCCTCTTGATTTCGCTTGCCTTGACTTGAGTCCTAGGGCTAGTAAGATGCCCTAAGAGACCTTCACTTGCCTTCCCTTCTCTTTTGCTTCCAAAATCGAACCCAAGAAGATACCAATGCAGAAAACCTAACTTCGATCTTCCCAGAAAGATAGATAAGACCCGAACACTTCGAATTCTTCGACTTCCTCCTCTTCACACTTCCTTCTTCGACTTCTCTTTCTTCTACTTCTTCGCATAAGAGAGATGAGTGAGTGAGTGATCCAAATGGAGGACGAGTTCCTCTTATATATAGGCTTCCTCAAGGGTGGACGTGGCTCTTCATGTAGGCCGACTTGATCTTGGAGGTATTTTGACACTTTTAAGACAAAATAATTTTTCTTTTACAATTTACAATGTGCCCATAGGGTCTTCCATATATGATAATGACTCTTATACCTAGGACAAACCCTAGAAGCACTCAATGGGTGCTTGACCTATAAAATAAAAGAACTTGAGCATGAAACCCATGCTCCAATAATAATAATAATAATTTCTTTTTCATTTTATATTTACAAGAATACATTTCATACTTATGAAGACCGAACCTAGTTACACATTTTTCAACACTCCCTCTTAACTAGGGAGGTATTCATAAGAGGTACATGGTTATTCTCAATCTGAAGAGATCTCATAAGATGAGTTGGATTGATAACCCATCTGTCTAACATCACGTTAACCAACATTGTCATATAGCAAGGCCTTAACTAACAACTCTATCTCTCCACAAGATCATAGCACAATGCTGGCGAGACCAATGATGTATAGACACCATCATCATTGTCTCCCAAGGTACATACTGCACCTGGGTGTTCACAGAGTATGACCTTCCATTATACTATTCTTATCTTGGGTAGCTAATACTCAAAGAATATCGGTCCACGCCTACCCTTGTCTTGAATGCCCTACCACATTTTCAAAGAGTGTCAAATGCTAGATGGTTACCCAATCCTCCATTCTTTCTTCCCAAGTGAAGACAAGAATGTAGTGTCTATCTCTCCCTCTCAATTAGGGAGGACAAATCCACCAAACCAAGTTTGTCCCTTAAGTATACAAGCTTCTTGTTCAAAAGTGATTTTGTCAATATGTAAGTTCCCTGTTCATCAGTGGAGATATACTGTAGCTGTAACACACCATTTTGTACTAGCTCTTGAATATAGTGATACTTCTTGTTGATATGCTTTGTCTTGCCATGAAACACTGGATCCTCAGACAAACGAATGCAACTAGTGTTATCACAAAGTATCACTGTAGGGTCCATCGGTCCTTCAAACAGGTCGAATAGCAACTTCCTTAACCATACTGCTTCTTTGCTTACCTCACATGTTGCAACATATTTAGCCTCAACACTACTCAAAGAAACATTGTTTTACTTTCTGCTCATCCATGAGACCATGGAGGATCCTAAACTGAAGCATCCTCCTGTAGTGCTTCTACCATCTTGTTCACTGCCTCCCCTAGTCGAAATCTGTATATCCAATCAATTGGACATCATTCCTTCTATCATATTTCAGACAATAGTTGATGGCTCCTTGCATATATCTTAGAATATGCATTGCTGCTATCCAATGATCATGCTTCAACTCCACTTGGAATTGACTAAGTACATTTACTGCAAAACATATGTTAGGTCGAGTATTCACCAAGTACATAAATGAGCCAATGAGTTGTCCATATCTAAAAGGATCCACATGGATTGATTCAGAACTCCTTAGTCTCTTCAAGTTTGTGATCATCAGAGTGGTCATAGGTTTACAGTGCATCACATCGAACTTTAGTATTTTGATCACATACTTTCCTTGACCCAAATAGACTTCATTCGGTCTTTGCCAGACTTCGAGTCCCAAATAGTAATGCATCAACCCAAGATCCTTCATGTCAAATTCTGCTGCCAGTTGCTTCTTACATTCTTCAATTCGACCTTCTACACCTGTCAAGAGAAGATCATCTACATACAAAAGAATAATTACAGGTTCATTGTTTACAACCTTAATATAAAGGTTCAAGTTAGCAGAACTTTTTGTGAAGCCTATTCTCTGAAGGTATGCATCCATTCTAACATACCATGCTCTTGGTGCGTGCTTGAGGCTGTATAATTCTTTCTTCAATCTGCAAACATATGCCTTCCTATCTTTGACTTCAAATCCCAAGGGTTGTTCTATATAGACTTCTTCATCTATAGTGCCATTCGGAAATGCAGTCTTGACATCCATTTGGTGGATGTTCCATCCCATTGACGCTGCCACAGAGACTAATATCGAATCGTTGTATATCTTATTGTTGGAGCAAATGTCTCTTCATAGTCGATGCCTTCAAGTTGAGAGAACCCTCTAGCCACAAATCTTGCTTTATACTTATCTATACTTCCATCAACTGCATGCTTGATCTTATAGATCCACTTGGAAGTAACCATAGATTTGTCTTCGGGTCTAGGTACGATTTCCCAGACTCCATTCTTCGTTATAGATTGATACTCTTCATTCATGACATCCTTCCATTCTTGATGTTCTACAACCTCTTCAAAGGTGGATGGTTCTGCTTCTATTAATTTTGTCATGTATGCAGCATACCCAGAATATTTCTTGGGTCTCTTACTTTCTCTAAATGATCCTTGCGCTGCCCCATGACCTTCTGCATCAAGTAGTGTGGACTTCAACCAATTAGGTCTTTTCCTTGTTTCTGGAATGACCACGGGTTGAACAGGTTCACTAGGCCCTTCTTCTTCATGGTGTGATTCTTCTCCTTCCTTGTCAACTTCTTCCTCAAATATCGGAAGTTCTTCGTCATCAGAATCTATAGAAAGTTCTTTTGACTTCTTGAATGCTATACTCTCATCAAATATGACATCACGACTAACTTCAATGTGATGTCCATCTTTCATATAGATTCTATAGGCTTTTGATGAGTTACTATACCCAAAAAATATACCCTTCATATCGGAAGGATCCAACTTCTTTCTTTTGTCCTTTGGTATATGAATATACACAGGACACCCAAAGATTCAGAGATGATCTACAAATGGTTTCTTCCTAGTGAGCACTTATTTCAGAGTCTTATTATCTAGAGATATGTGAGGAAATCGATTTTGAATGTAGACTGCTGTCTTTGTTGCCTCTTGCCACAGAAACTTAGGTAGATCTTGATCATGTAACATTGCTTTTATAATTTCTTCAATGGATCTATTCTTTCTTTCTACGATTCCATTTTGTTCGGGATTATATGAGACTATCAACTCCCTCTTAATCCTAGACTCCTACAAAATGCTATAATCTCTTTGGATGTATATTCTCCTCCATTATTAGATCTTAGTATCTTGATTCTTCTTTCTGTAAGGTTCTCCACTTCAGCCGTGAATACTTGAAATTTTATAAATACTTCATCCTTGGTTTTCATTAAGTAAACCTAGGTCTTTCTTAAATGATCATCTATGAATGTGACATAGTATAGATGGCCTCCAAGTGATTTTGGAGTCAGAGGGCCACACACATCAAAGTGAATGAGATCCAAGATTTCTTTTGACTGCGAAACACTGCTTCCAAATGGTCTCTTGGTATTCTTGCCCAATGCACACCCCTTGCAAACACCTTTATGATCCTCCTTCAAATTCGGTATTCCATATACTATGGAATTTAAAGTTGGAAATATTTTGAAATGTAGATGACCAAACCTTCGATGCCAAAGTTCACATGGGCTAATCTCAGTGTGAACTAGGGATTGGTTTACGAGAGATATTAATCTGTAAAGCCTTCCTTCTTGGATACCAAAAACTTTTGCTTGATCTATGCTTGAGTCTTTTCCCTAAACAACTACTTGCCCATCAATGAAGGCTACTCTATCTCTTTTATCTTCTAAACATGAAATAGAAAGAAAATTTTTGTGTAAACCTGGAACAAATAGAATGTTGTTGAGGTGGATGTTACTTCCATCTTCAAGTTTTATGGAAGTTGATCCAATGCCTTTCACCAGATAGCTTTTGTTGTCTCCAAGTTCCATAGAGTAAGCGGATTTTCCTTTTGATAAGGTCTTCAATTGGCGGGAGTGGACAATCATGTGCCTTGATGCACCACTATCAATTACCTAGATGTCTTCGTCTTGGAATGTACCAGAGAGAGCCGAGAAGAGACCTTCATCCCTTTCTTTGAATGATACCTTCTTTGAAGAGAATAAGAAACTCCATGCTTCCTTGATACCTTTCTTGAGATGGCTTGCAATTTTCTTGATGAACTTCTTCATTGTAGAGGAGATCTTCATGATGCCCTTAGAGAACCGGAGCTCTGATACCATGTTGAGAATTCAATAGGGCAATGAATAGGCTAATTCTCTTAACTTGGTAACTGTTTGTGTTACCTTTTACTTATTAGCTTTGTTCGTTATTATTCCAATGTGCAATACATCAAACAACTACCAAAACAATAAGAACAATGACACAATATATAGGCTACAAGCCAGGGCCAAAACCCCTCCTCTTGAGGGGAAAACCCGTAAATCTCTTCTTATCTTTCAGATCTTTCAATTGAAATATACCATGACCTAGACTTAGACAAATACCCTCCAAGATCAAGTTTACCACGACCTTTTGCTGCAATATCTTCGACCTCCCAGTAGATCCAAAATTTTGCTCCCCAATCACTGTTGCAACTACTGCTGATTCTATAGGAGACTTCGATCTCCCTCTAATAGCCTTCCTCTTGACTTCACTTGCCTTTACTTGAGTTATAGGGCTAGTAAGATGCCCTAAGAGGCCTTCACTTGCCTTCCCTTCTCTTCTGCTTCCAAAATCAAACCCCAAAAGATACCAACGCAGAAAACCTAACTTCAATCTTCCTAGAAAGATAGATAAGACCAAACACTTTGACTTCTTCGACTTCCTCCTCTTCGCACTTCCTTCTTCGACTTCTCTTTCTTCTACTTCTTCGCATAAGAGAGATGAGCGAGTGATCCAAATGGAGGACGAGTTCCTCTTATATATAGGCTTCCTAAAGGGTGGACATGGCTCTTCATGTAGGCCGACTTGATCTTGGAGGTATTTTGACACTTTCAAGAATTTTTTTTTTTCTTTCACAATTTACAATGTGGCCATAGGGTCTTCCATATATGATAATGAATCTTATACCTAGGACAAACCCTAGAAGCACTCAATGGGTGCTTGATCTATAAAATAGAAGAACTTGAGCATGAAACCCATGCTCCAATAATAATAATAATAATAATTTCTTTTTCATTTTATATTTACAAGAATACATTTCATACTTATGAAGACCGAACCTAGTTACACATTTTTCAACAAGGCCTATGTTTGAAAATCATTATTACCTCTCTATGTGGACCCTATTTCTTAAGGGAAATTGATTATAGTGGAAAGATGAAGGATGCTACTTTCTAGTTTGGGGTATTGATGGATGCAATTGAGGAGATTGGTCCTACAAATATTGTTCAAGTTATCATTGATGTTGCACCAATTTGTAGGTCTGTAGAGCTAATGATTCAAAGCGGAGATCAACATAGATTTTGGACTCCTTGTGTGCATGCTTTATGTTGAAAATGTAACTAGGTTCAATCTTCATGATTATGATTGTATTTGTATCAATTTGTATTTCATGAAAAAGCAAAAAGAAGAAAAGGAAATTATTTTTTATTATTAATTTTTTAGTCAAGGCATGTTCTTCATGCTTCTAGGGTTTATTGAGTCAAGAAGAAAGTTTATCATGTGTCAAAGTCCCATTTGGACTATTTTGTATCAAAACAAAAATATTGGTTTTGAGTCAAAAGAGTCATTTTGACCCCACAAGACCAGGTCGGCCCTGTTAGGGAAGTTGGCCTAGAAGAGGCACCATTCAACCTATTAGGAAATTATATATAGAGGACTCTTCGACCTCATTTGTTCACTCACTCACCACACATTGATTTCTGTGCCAAAGATAGAAGAAAAGTAGCAAAAGTTAGAGTAAGAAGTTAAAGGAGAGAGAGAAGGACAACATTTCTTGTTTTCTGCCCACACATGCGAAAGTTTCAGAGTAATTTTGTGAGCTACAAGTCCAAAGTTGCAGGTCTGAACTACAAATCTGTGTTGCAGAGCTGAAATTATGAGTTTGACCATATTTGTTGAAGTTTGACCAGTGTTGACTTTGACCTATTTAAGGAAGGTTCTGAATGAGGGATGGCTTGGGGCTTGTGGAGGTCTTGGTATTGGTCTATGGGTCTTGAATGTCTCACTTTGATCTGATTCTATAAGAAGAGAAGTTGTTTGGGTTTCCCCCCTTGTGGGGTTTTGCCCTGGCTTGGAGCCTATATTTTGTGTTCTTTGTTTCTTATGATCTTCATGTATTTTATGTTTTTGGTATTTTCTTGATAAAGAAGACATAGTTAAGTAAGAAAAGCCAACGAACATTCATAAGTAATTATCAAGTAAGAGGAATCAACCCTAATCTACTAGAATATTAATTTCTCAAAATGGTATCAGAGCTAAGGTGAAGGAAGGAAGTTTGAAGATCACATCCTTGTTGGCACTCTTGTTGGAAGACAATCTTGAAGCAACTATCTATCTTCTCTCCCCCTCTTCAATGGCAAACTATTTGAAGAAAGGCGTCGAGGCTCTTAAGGGTCTCCTTAAAACTATCAAAGGTTGTATTGTCAAGTTCATCTCCAAGTTATCTAAAGATGTCATGGATGGAAGTCTCTTTTTTGCTCTTACAAGATTATAGTATATGGGTAATTCATAATGGATCCTCATGACATATGTCAGGGGAATGTGGGAAACTCTGTTGGAGAGTTGGCATTGTGTGGATGGCCAGTAGCCTAATGAAGGCATCTGCAAGTGTGTTGGCATTGATGTCAACAATCATGCTGGGGAGATGTATTGGGTAGTTGGCAGGAGTGTTGGGATTGATGTCAACCAGACAAGCTTGGATGCTTGTTGTAGCAGATGTTGGTAGTGATGGCTCAGGAGGAAGCTCATAGTAGCTGCAGGCATCATGTAAAGAACCATCACAGTAGCAGGCTTATTGGAGATGCCATCAAATGACGATTACAGTGATGGACCAGGAAGGAAGTCCTTGGTTGCTGCAGGCCTCATGCAAATGATCACTATTGTGGGTGTGATTCCTAGATGTTTGGGGAGTCAAGGTGCAGAAAAATGGCAGTGAGTTTGGAGCCATCTTTTGAGGTAGCTGATGGACTCAATGGCTAATTAGACCATTTCCATTGGAAAGTGCTCTAGAAGAGCTTTCCAACGATATGCAGATGTCCAGAAATGGACTTGTGGTTCAAAAGTTATGACCTGCTGAAATTCAGGGGTTTGAAGCCTCAAGAAAGGAGGAATATCGTATATTGGAGCAACAACAGTCTACCATATCAGCGATTGGAGCTTTGGAGGCCCAATGATATCAGACATTGGAGATCGGAGGCTCCAGGATATCGGCGATCGCAATTGGAGGTCGGCACATTGTGTGTATCGACGCATCAACAATTGGAGGCCAAACCATATCGGAGATCGGAGTGTCAGGGGGCTAGCAAATTGGAGAATCAGAGATCTGCCATATTGGAGGTCCAGCAAAATTGGAGGCCTAGAGCGATATTGACGATTGCATAATTGACGATCAACAGTTGAAGGGTCCATGCCACATCACATATCGACGATTGACGTTTTGAAGTGACAACATTGGGAGTGTTGCAATTGGTGAACACCGAGAGTGATAAAACACCGAGATTGTGGTTACAGTGTTAAAAGCGTCGGGGAGAGACTAATGTGATTAACAAAGAAAATCATCGCAAAGCAAAGGTTGGTGAGGCAATTTCTCTCTCCTCTAAGCAGGACACGTGGCATCGTTCGGTAGGCTCCGATAAGGACACATGACAACAGGTGAGGAGCTCCGATAAGTACAAATCATTGCTGTCGATTGGCTCCGATAAGGATAGATCGCAGTGTCTTATTGGATCTGATAAGGACAAGTTGTAGCATCAAATGAGCTTCGATGAGGACACATGGCAGGATATGATTGGTTCTGATAAGGCCAAGTGGATGCTGACGTCAACATGACGTGGCAGTACGGAAGGACACGTGGTAGTCATATTCGACCGTTTTGGGTGGCCTAATGGGCCATATCCCGGTGACATGTGTCACCACTTCGGGAGTGCCACGTGGCAGGTGATGACGTCACATCAACGATTGACGATCGAAAGTTCGTGATGGTTGGCACATTGGCCACATTTGGAAATCACCGATTAGAGGGCTCCGATGTAAAGGCAAACACGCATTCATGAAAAGGTAAAAGAACCAAGGGCTAGGGTTGAACAGAGGGGCCAATTGACAATCAACAATTAGAGGTTTGTGATGGACAACACATGGTCACAATGTGGAAATCCTTGATAAAAGGGCTTCGATGTGGTTAGCGCATGGTCTAGAGGAAACACAAGAAACCAAGGGCGCGGTGCGTTAACAAAGGAAGAACAACCCCCCGCGGGAGTCTAAAGACTTAAGCACTAAAAGGCTAAGCGATATGTCACGACTTTCGGTTCGATGGTGAGAAATGCCCGCGGTAAGGGCTAATCAAAAGGAGTTAGGAAATCGAAGATCAACGATCAGAGGATTGTGATTATTGGCACAATGGTTGCAAATGAAAAATGCTGATAAAGAGGGTTTCAATGGTGTTAGCGCTTGGTTGTGAAGCGAACAAGAAACCAAGGGTGCTGAGCTTTAACAAAGGAAAGAAAGGCCCCTGGTAGGAGTATGAAAGACTTAGCGCCTTAACGCTAAGCCCCCAGTTACAACACCCGATCCTATGGTTGAGATACATCAAGGAGCTAATCAAAAGGGGATTAAATATCAAAGATCGACAATTGGCAATGTGTAACATTGTGCCACTGTGGTGCTGCGATGAAAAGCTCCGATATCTTGGTACAATGGAATATTGAAAGGTGTATGGGTCGGCAGTTGCAAGAGTAAATGTGTGTAGAGGAGTTGGTATCTGGAATGAATAGGCGACTGTCAAAAGATCTGAGACACGACAACAAGGAAAATAGCCCACAGGAAGGCCATGCCTGAGTACATAGAAGCCATGTCGAAGCACTGTGAAACCATGAATAGGCTTGGAGAGTCTCAGTGATGGGAGAGTTACAGAAAGAGAGGACTGTGCATGGCTTGAGTAAGTAGTTGGACTGAGAATTAATTCTCAGTATGGAGAAAACAGTCAGGTGCCCATTCTCTAGTGAATGCAGTGGTAGAGACCAAGATCGACGCAGTCAACAGAAGTGTAGGGCCATGCCAAGGTAGTGCACACAGTGTTGATCGAGGATAGAGTGACAATATTGATCGGGGAGACATTAGAGAAACAAAATCCAGGAGCTCGATTGAGCATGTGGTGGGAAAGAAACATAGTTGCCAGAGAACCAAGAAGAAAGAGCTTTGTGTTAGTGCACTGCCGTGTTAGGCTGAGTAAAAGCCTGTTCTACAGAGAGAGGCCGAGAGTGCCTATGCAAAGGTAAAAAGACACTGAGTGCTGCACAACTGTGTGTAAGGCTGAAGTTCCTGTGCGCTTTGTGTTAAAGGCGGAAGTTGCCCATGCTATGTGAGCAAGGCCAAGCGCTGAGCCTGTGTTGTGTGAAGCAAGGCCGAGAGAAGACTGTGCACTAGGGAGTGCAGAAGGCCGAGAGCTGCTGTATGCTGATGAAGAGCAGAGGATAGATCTGCGTGGGTGGAGATGAGTGACTGCTGTTGAGTAGATCAGTGGGCTACTGAAGAGTGATGCAAAATGAGTAGTGTGAGCAAGAGATCAAAGCTGTTATTAGGCATAGTGGCTGCCAAATTATAGAGGACATTCAATTCCTATTTGAATGTGGGTTGGTGCCTGCATACAAGAAGTTGGTGCTTCCATTCTCTAGTGGGTGCTTGAGAAGGCTTGGGGGTTGGTGCCTCTTGTAAGTTGGTGCTTGCAAAAATCCAAGGAGCTGCAAGTTGGTGCTTGCAACAAATCTGTGAGGTCGGTGCCTTACATGGTGCTTTCGGTAAGTTGGACAGGTGCCTACAACAAGAGGGAGTTGGTGCTTCTTATGAGTGGGTGCTCACAAAATAGATTGATGTAATAGAGCAGGTGCTCTAATTTTACATCAGTAACAACAACAAGCTTTGTGATTTTTTCCCGAAAGGGTTTCCATGTGAAAACCTTGTGTATGATGTTGATGGTGTATGCTTGATTGTTGATTTCATATTGCTGCTCATTATATGCTGGTTGCCAAGTTTGAATCAGAAAAGTAAATAGGCATAAAAAGTTAAAACTAGCGTTAATACCGATTCACCCCCCTCTTAGTATTATCATTGTTTCCAAAAAACTCAAAACTTTATCAAAAGGAATCTCCTCATTGAGTTGAACTTTGAGACAAGAAGAGCTACTCAGTCAAAGGAATTAGATCTACCTCCTCGGAGCTGAAAACTAGTGGAAATATTCATCTCAACAATATACATGTTCCAGGTTTGAAAAAGAACTTGCTTTCTATTTCTTGCTTAGAAGATAAAGGTGATAGGGTTGGATTTGTTGATGGCAAGGTTATTGTATGGGCTAAAGGATCTAGTATTGAAAATGCTAAGAGTATTGAGATTTGTGAGGGGAGGTTGTATAAAATTGTAACACCTCTTCCTCAAGCTCTAGTGCATTTAGATATTACCCCTTGTGAACTATGGCATAAAAGATATGGTCATCTACATTATAAATTTTGCCATCATTGTATCATATGGTCACTGTTATTCCTAAACTGAAGGAAGAACATGGAGTTTGTAAGGGATTTGCTATTGGCAAGAATGTGAAGAAAACTTTTGCAATTAGTGACATAAGATCCAAAGCAATTTTGGATCTCATATATTCTGATGTTTGTGGACCCATGGCAGAGAAATCACTTGGTGGTCATCAATACTATGTAACATTCATTGATAGTCACTCTAGAAAGACTTGGATATACCTCCTAAAATCCAAGGATGAAGTATTTGAGAAATTTCAAGAGTTCAAGGTAGAAGTGGAAAAGTTGACAAAATGGAAAATCAAGACCTTAAGATCAGATAATGGTGGAGAATATACTTCCAGAGAACTTGTAAGTTTTTCAAGGAAGCATGAATTAAGAGGGAGCTAATAGTTCCCTACAATCCTCAACAAAATGGTGTGGCTGAAAGAAAGAACTGATCCATTGAAGAATGTGTTAGAGCTATGTTACATGACCAAGACCTTTGCAAGTTCTTATGGGGAGAAGCATCTGTAACAATAATATATATACAAAATCGAAGCCCTCATAGAATTCTTAATGACATGACCCCATAAGAAGCTTTCACAGGAAAGAAGCCAAGTGTTGATCATCTCTGAATACTTGGATGTCTTGTATACATTCACATTCCCAAGGATAATGGAAGAAGTTGGACCCTATAGGTATAAAAGGAATCTTTGTTGGATATAACACTTCATCAGAATCATATAGAATCTACATCAAGGAGGATCATCGTATTGAAGTTAACAAATATGTCATCTTTGATGAAAATATTGCATACAAGAAGTCCAAAGACATTCATATTGATTCTGATGAGGAAGAAGAACCTATCTTTGCAAACAAAAGAGACTTCAAGGCATGAAAATACTCCAAAATCTACGAACAACCATGCAGAAATTGAAGGACCAAGTGAGCCTGTGCAACAAGCCATCATTCCAAAAACTAAAAAACGACTAGTTTGGTTAAGGATAACTCTACATAAAGCGGAAGGACATGCAACAACAAAGTGAACATTCAAAGAAAGCAAGAAGGCTAAGAGATATTCAAGGTATGTAGCTTACATGACTAAACTTATTGAAACATAACCTACCATTTATGAGAAGGCAGTCAAACATTAGGAATGGAAGAAAGCAATACATGAGGAATACCAATCTATAATGAAGAACGCTGTAACTTTGGGAAATTGATCCTAGACCTAAAGACAAATCAATTGTAACTTCCAAATGGGTATACAAAATCAAGCATGCAGTTGATGGAAGCATTGATAAGTATAAGGCAAGGTTTGTGGCAAGAGTTTTTTCTCAAAAGGAAGAAATCTATTATGAAGAAGCTTTTGCTCCAATAGATAGATATACAACCATTAGATCACTCATCTTTTTTGCAGCTACTATGGGATGGAACATTCATCAAATGGACATAAAAATGACCTTTATGAATGGGACAATTAATGAAGAGGTTTACATTGAGCAACCTAATGGATTTGAAGTCCATAATAAGAAAACACATGTCTGCAGGTTGAAGAAGTCTCTATATGGCTTGAAGCAAGCACTTAGAGCATGGCATGCCAGGATGGATGCATATCTACTAAGACTTGGCTCTGTTAAGAGTTATGTAGATCCTAATATGTACATCAAGGTGGTTAAGAATGAACCTATAATCATATTACTATATGTGGATGACCTACTAATAATAGGTGTGGAGTGTCGTATTCAAGAATGAAAGAAGCAGTTAGAAACCAAATTTGATATGGACCTTGGGCTAATGCACTACTACTTGGGACTAGAAGTATGGCAAAAACCAGGTGAGATATATCTTGGTCAAGGGAAATATGTGATTAAAATATTGCAGAAGTTCAGTATGATGGACGATAAACCGATGACAACTCCAATGATCACTAAATTGAAGAAGTTAAGAAGTTTAGATTCAAGCCCTATTGATCCTACATCATATCGTCAGTTGGTTGGTTCTTTGATGTACCTTGTGAACACCCAACCGGATAGATGCTTTGTAGTAAACACTCTTAGCCAATTTCAGATAGAGCCAAAGCATGATCATTGGATAGCAACTAAACATATTTTGAGATATCTTCGTAGGATTATACATCATTGCCTAAGATATGTTGCAGGTAATGAGATTCAGTTGGTGGGCTACTAAGATTCAAATTAGGGTGGCAGTGATACAAATGGAAAGAGCACTATAGGAGGATGTTTTAGTTTGGGATTTTCTATGATATCGTGGACAAGCACAAAACAAGATTCAGTTGGTCAAGAAGTTGGTTGAGAAGCTATTTGGCTCCAGAAATTGCTTTCATAGTTGTTTGAAGGGCCGTTGGACCCTACCATTATACATTGTGACAACCAGAGTTGCATAAGGTTGAAAGAGGACCCAATGTTTCATGCTAGAACAAATCATATTAATAATAAGTACCACTATATTAAAATCTTGGTACAAGTTGGGGTCGTGAAGCTATAATACATCTCCACATACGAACAAGTAATTGACATATTGACGAAGTCTCTTCCAAATAAGAAGCTTGAGTATTTGAGAGACAAGCTTGGACTAGTTGATATCACCTCCTTGGTTGAGAGGGAGTGATGAAGGACACTGTATTCTCCATGTGTCATGCATTAGGCCAAGACTAACAACCATAAGTCTAGTGAAGGAATTGGTAGGGAGAATCAAGGATTGTATAAGCATTTGGGATCAATACTACTTGAGGATTGGGATTCCAAGATAGGAGTAGTCCCATGGACATATACTTTTTGAGGATGAGGTAGGGCATCCAAGATAAGAGTAGACGAAGAGGACCAATATTATTTGAGGATTGGGAATCCAAGATAATAATAGTCCTGTAAGGGCATACCTAGTGAACATCCAGATGGGGTATGTGCCTTGAGAGGCTATGATGGTGGTATCCAAATATATGCCTCCCAACATTGTGATCTAATCTAGTCGAGAGTTAGAGGTTGTCAAGTCAAGGCCTTGCTATATTGCATATTGACAATGCTGGTTATGATCATGATCATGATGCTTGATGATGGCTTATCAAACCAAACTCTTCTTATAAGAATATTTCAATTCGAGTATCCTTGTATCCCGTCTTATAACTATGAATACCTCCCTAGTTAAGAGGGAATGTTGAAAATGTAATTAGGTTAAGTCTTCATAATTATCATTGTACTTGTAGCTATTTGTATTTCATGAAAAAGAAAAAGAAATTATTATTATTATCATTTTTCTAGTCAAAGCATGTTCTTCATGCTTCTAGGGTTTATTAAGTCAAGAAGAAAATTTATCATGTGTCAAAGTCCCATTTGGACTATTTTATATCAAAAGAAAAATATTGTTTTTGAGTCAAAAGAGTCATTTTGACCCCACAAGACCAAGTCGGCCCTGCGAGGAGAAGTTGGCCTAGTAGAGGCACCATTCGAATTACTAGACAACTATATATAGTGGACACTTCGACCTCATTTGTTCACTTACTAATCACACATTGATTTCTGCACCAAAGATAGAAGAAAAACAACAAAATTCAAAGGAGGAAGAGCAAGAAGTCAGAGGAGAGAGAGAACGCTGAAATTTCTTGTTTTTTTCCGACATGCACGAGAGTTCTGGGGTAATTTTGCGAGCTACAGGCCTGAAGTTGTAGGTCTGAATTGCAGATCCGAGTTGTAGAGCCATAATTCTGAGTTTGATTAGATTTGTTGAAGTTTGACCAGTGTTTACAGTTGAATTTGACCCGTTTGAGGAAGGTTCTGAAGGAGCGCTGACTTGGGGCTTGTGGAGGTCTTGGTCTTTGGGTTTTGGAAGTCTCACTTTGATTTGATTCTATAAGAAGAGAAGTTTTTTGGGTTTTACCCTTGTGGGGTTTTGCCCTAGCTTGGAGCCTACATCTTGTGGTATTTGTTTCTTGCGATCTTCATGTATTTTATGTTTTTGGTAATTGCTTGACGAAGAAGACATAATTAATTAATAAAAGCCTACAAACATTCACAAGTAATTATCAAGTAAGAGGAATCAACCCTAATCTATTAGAATATTGATTTCTCAACACTTTAAATAATGCAATCAAATTCATTGGAAAAATTCCTTGGATTACCTGCGTTATTTTGGATGGAGGAGAGGCACAAATGTTCATTCACAACCACCATGCCTCTCCAGTTATTTGCATGATTTATGCAAAAAAACAATTCTCGAAATCAACAGATACAAGGTATGCACCTATTTTTTTTTCTCGATCGTATGGTATGTTGAAGCTAGTGGTAGCTTCAAAAGATATTCTACATAAGCTTGGTGTATTAGCACATGGAAGATGATTTATTGCCTCTTTAGGTGCTTGCTTGGTGGAGTAAGTGATTTATGTCTTCTTTCCTAAGTCTAACTTAGGAAAAGTACAATAATTAAAGTCAATTAATTATTGTGGACTATTAAGTCATTTTCTAAGGATAAATAATTTAATTATTTAAGTGACTTATAAATAATCTTAACCGTTGATCTCCAAGATCTTCTAGAAGGGAGATTATGATTAGGAATTTGGGCTTAATGAAGATTATAAAGGAAGCCTAACAAAGAGGAGAATACACACAAGAACTCAATAGATCGAGTGATCACAGAGAGAGTGATTTTCTCTAGTGTGAGTGGCTTAGTGGATTGGAGTGTGAGAAGTACGAGTGAATTGAGGGAGAATCTAGGAGGTCAAGTTGCTGGAGGAAGGTCGAGTCACTGGAGGAAGGTCGATTTGAGTTGGAGAAAGCCAAATTGTTGGGAGCCAAATTTCCCTGAGGTGCAATTGTAGCTTGCAAGGAGTGCATAGGTCGATTTACTAGCTGAATGATTGGGCCAAATTTTTCCAAGCCAATTTCTTTTACAGTCTGATTTCTAGGTGGCCGAATACCTTGGGTTGAATTCATCTTGTGGGGGCCAAGTTACAGATTACAATTATTGTATTTTTCCTTATATATTTATGGGTCGAAAACCCAACATTTCCAGATTAATAGATGATGGAGAATTGTTGTGGGTGAATTATTTTTGCAATGTTTGATGAATCTCCGATTTAAATTGCGATGCATATATTATTCTAGAGGTTAAAAACACCAATGATTTTATTTCTCGATAATTCAATATTTATTTGGCTAAATAAATAAATTGTTGGGAATAGTTAGCTAGGAAAAGTGTTTTCCATGCAGTCCTAGAGCTAGCATATGAGAAAGTTTCCTAAAGTGACTTGGGGTTTAATTTAACTTTACGAGATATAAATTTAATGAGAAAAATGCACTTTTTAATGTCAATGAGAGATTAAAACACAACCATTGGATCAAGAGGGCCCAAGATTAAATCTCAACCCTTGATCTTGGAGGCTAGGTGGAAGGCCAAAGGACACCCTCTCTTGGCTTTATAGTGGCACAAATCCCAAGGAGAAGCTCCAATTTCAATTATTGAGAGGCCCATGAGAAGGGAGAAAGGTCGAGTTGAAGGAAGGAGGATGAATTGTTGAGTATAATATTCAAGTGACATGATTTTCAAGACAATAGTATTGACACAATCCCAAGGCACCATTAGAATTAGTTGCAGATCGTACAACTGAGAATAAGTAGTCTGTACAGTTGTTAAGGGGCATGAAAATCAAGCTAGAGAAGGGACAAGGATTTATGAGGGAGTGATGTACCATACAACAACTGTTCGCACACAATTCAAGACTGTTTTGCTACCGATTTGGTGGTTGTATGGTTCGTATAGGCTATAAAATTTGGATAGTAGAGGGCACACACTTCGAGGTAGGGATTACAACTGATTTGGGGTTGTTTTGTGGATTAGAAATCGAGATACGTATGTAATTTCATTATTGGATTAATCATGCTATGTAAAATTTGATTACTAAAGCATAATAATAAAGTCCTCCCTCTCCCAAACTAGTTTTCCCTTCACAGATTTTCTAGGGACATTTGGCCAAAAACTTATGAGTACAATTTCATGATTTGCTAAGTTATTTTCTAATTTAAAAGTTTGGAATTTGTCATCTATGTTGTTGTTCATAAAAATAAGAATTCAATTCACTGAGTGAATGTAATTTCCCAAGCGTAATTTTATTGGAATCGCAACCCGAGTATTGAAAAAGTGTTTGGAAAAAGTTCTATAAGAGAAATTTGAATTCTAGTGAATTTTCCTAGTGACTTTCTTACAATAAAGATAATAACATCCTCTACTGGAATTGTTCTTTTGATTTTAAATAGTGCAAAAACGTCTTTGCTAATAGTTTTAGGGTATTTTCCATTCTAGTCTCCTTTTTGCTTTCGTCGAAAAATTTCATAATTTTACTTAAACTTGTTACCTTATAATCTATGTATTATTTTTATAATACTCATTTCTTATAGTCACTTATTTTTCTGCAAAATTTCCTTTATGCACCTTAATCCTTCAATTAAACTGTACACTTTATTTAAAACATATCTCTCAAGAAGAATATTTTATATTCTTCTTTCCTCATTTAACTTTTAATATTCAAGGTTTGATAATTATATATATATATATATATATATATTTTGTTAGTTGTCATGAAATTTATGGTGATAGTTGTTAACAATTGAATCATTTAAATTATTATTCATGGTCAACAGTTCTGGTTTCCCTTGAGGAAGCATGTGACCAGACAGAGCATAAATAGTGATATACATTGTTGTATGAAGGCAGTTTGAGGCAATACAATTTCTATTTCACAAACAAGAATAGTAGTATATATATAAACTACTATTCTTGTTTGTGAATTAGATATTGTATTGCCTCACACTGCCTTCATACAACAATGTATATCACTATTTATGCTCTGTCCGGTCTCATGCTTCCTCAAGGGAAACCAGAACTGTTGACCATGAATAATAATTTAGATGATCAAACTGTTAACAACTATCACTATAAATTTCATGACAACCAACATAAATTGAACTACAAGAAGTAAAAGGCAAATGCCAAATGGCTAAACATAACATCAAGAATCAAATGAAGTAACCGGGGCCAAATCCCGAGCACTGGTTCTTGTTGGAGCTGGAGGTTTCTGACAACATTGGAGATGACCTTCTATGTGATCAATCCAAGCATCCAAACTAGTAAAATAGGAGCACTGCTAACATTGAATTCGTTGGATTTCATTTAGGAAAAATATTATATCATTTTGGTCTTCATGTTTCTCCTTCAGCACCCTACTTAAGAGTGTCTTCATTTGATAGTGGAGGGTAATGGAGTTCAATTATTGGCTTTGTCTTCCCCTAGTATGTCCAACTTTAGCTTGAATTTTTGAGTCCGAGTAGGCTTGTTAGTGAGTAGTGGGAAATGATTTAAGTTGACAAATTTCCTCTAAAATTTTTGGAGGAGTGAAAAATAACAGTTGCATATTGATCTTGAGCTTGGGTTCGTGGTTGACCTTGGGGACCTCTACCACCAGACCCTCAATGGAAGCATACCCTTTGTCAGGGCATATTGCACTGTTTTGTTAGGCACCAAAAAAATAATATCGCCTAAAAAACCTAGAAACCAGGGGGACCGTAAATTAGAAAACCAAATATAAGTAAGCACAGGGAGACACAAATTTCTACGAAAGTTTGTGACGAATCTGGATGGAATTGATCAATTGAGGGGAGGTAGATAAAGGACTTCGAGAGGGTCAAACAACCACTTAGAGGCATAAATACCAAAGCCAATTCCCACCCCCACTGTGCTTTGAACACTAAATATGGTAGCAACCACCAAACCCAAGCTAAACTAGTAATGAAATTGTCAAACCAGAAGGAGTTGAACATAGAAAGAGTTACCTAGTTCTAACCGGACCATTGAGCATGAACCTGCATCGCCGTGAGGGAAAGTTGATGGATATCGCCTGCCTCTCCTGCAATGGCTTTCACCGTGGTTGCTGTCGATGTCTTGGAGAGTGCCTCCTCTACGTTTATCTATCTTCTCCCCTTGTTATTCAATGTCTAGCGCTTGCATTCAATATGCACATACCTAGAAGCTAGCCTCCAGAAATTCTCGTGCATGTCAAGCCATGGCCATGGAGATATGCCGTCCACCACACTAAAGTGGAAACCCACAATTTACCACAAAACCCTGAATCTTCATAGTTGGATACGAGCCTCTCACTACCTTTAGCAATAAGGAATTGTCCCACCTACTGTAGGGGGATGTGACAAACGTAGCAGAAAAACATGGGACCAAGGTCTCTTAACCCATAGCACTTGGATGGAGAGAAGTCTGCCATGAAATTGAAAGTTGGTAATAATTATTTGCATGTGTGAATGCATGGGGTGGGTTGGCCATGCCAACCCACTTCTTAAATGCGATTGGAGACAGTGGGGTGGCGAGCATGATCCCCTCTTAAATGCGATGGGAAGTGATAGGGTGGCGAGCACCCCCGCCCCCCAACCTTGATCGAGGGGTATTTATTAAACTACTTTTAAAACCAAACAAATTATTCTTTTTTTAATATAATCCCTTAAAAGTTTAAACCAAGCTTTTATGATAAATGTGATCGTATGGAGGCCCATGGGGGGAAACTTAATTGGCAATTGCCGTGTTATGAAGTATTATGTAAAGCATGAGATTCAAGGTTCAAATCCCCATGGGTCAAACCAACAAAAAACAATTTGTTATTGTGTGGAGAGGGGCATAACTGATGGATTGTATGGTGGTACGATTGTACATATAAAACATTTTAATTTTGAATTTGCAGTGGCAAGGAAGGGCACAATGGAGGACCACTATTGTTGCTGTAGAAAAGACAATATATATTAATTCAGTGGCTAAGTTAAATTAATGTGTTGTTAGTAAGGTTAGTGGCAACTAGTGTACAAACAAGTTGGATCATATGACTGTCTGTGTCTGACTTTTACGGACAAAAAATAATGTAAGTTGCATAGGATTTAATACATATAGAGTAGATGGAACAAGTGTGTTGCAGAAAATAATACAATCAACACAAATTTGCAAGATTTCAAATGAGACAGATGTTTAATGAGACTGCCTTGAGAACCCACATAGAACAATATAAGGATTTTCTTGCAACAAATAGACATGTGTTTGATGGTGAAATATTCTTAGCTAAAGGAGAGAGTGGTAAGTTATTTTGGAAAATAGGAGTAGCTAGGATTATTGTTAACACAAGTTACATTTAAAAGGAAAGTAAGATTTTTGGTCAAACTATGTTTGATATTGAGAGATTTCTTAATCGCCTTAGGCTGGACTCTTGCAATCGTAAGTAGTAGAAACGAAGATTCATATGTGGTTGAACAATGTGCTATTCCCCCTTATCATTTCTCAACCCTTTGTTTTTTATACAAGGTTCATTGTGTTAATAAGTTACGATGTCTTGGGTCACGGGAGTTGGTTTGATTATATCTATAGTTGGTGCATAGTTTATTCAACTTTTTGGCCATAAATCACATATTCCATTTCTTTAGAATCATTGGCATATGATAAACATATTAGCAAATAATCAAATCTCTCTTTTATACTTCGTAACAAATAAATTCTAAGTCACTGCAAGCATAATTCAAAATGATTTCAGCATATGTTAAATCATTCACGAGTAAAAATTATATCAATCACACTAAAGGGTTATGTTATCAAAGTCCAAACTTGTACAATTTCAAGTCAATCAAATATAAATAAATTCCCCAACAAACAATAAAAGGAATAAGCATTTACAAGTTAGCTAAGAGAAGAAGTACATAATGTTCACAATCATTACATTACATGAATTTAATTGAAGGCTAGTCTAAGTAATTGTTACATGATTGTTTTAAGGGGAATGCATGATTAGATAGAATGACATGATTGTTTTAAGGGGAATGCATGATTAGATAGAATGTTTGAATTTTGTTGTTGGAAAATAAAGTTTCAAGCTACAAGTGCAAGTCGAGTAAGTTTGCAACAATGTTTTAGATATCAAAGTGAAAAATGAAATACAATTGAAAAGGAGTCATATCAAAGACGAAATTAACTCTAATTGCCACCTAGTAGGAAATCCATGTAAAGTATAACTAGTTTGTATGCTTTAATGAGATTATGTTCTAATTAAGTCATATTTTTATGCTTTGGTGTCTCTAAAGAAACATGTTTATCAAATTAAAAATGGATCCATTGACAGTGTAATAATGCATGTTATTAAGTAATGAGAATGGGGCCTCCTTCATTGATAGACATGGATAGAGAGGGACAATAACACATGAAGGAATTAAAATGATAGGACATGAATGCAACAAATGTAGTGGATTTCCCTACATGTCTCTCTAATATGTTGGAATTGATTGATGTAGGTGTGAATACTCGACATATATTATTGTAGTTGTAGTTGAGCTCATGTTATATAACTATTACTACCTATAGCGCTGACAATATATGTTTAATTAATCAATGGTGTTTGAAGAGATCATAGAGAAAAAGATCCTTAGTATCATTTCTGAAGTGCTTCTCCGTTCCAATTTAAAAAATGCCATCCTCTACGATGTCATTGAAAATTGTATCTTTAATGATGGAGCCTTATGAATGAATGAATAAATTTGTAGTATCGTGGTATTTGATGATTTTTAATAGCAACTAACCAGGGAGAGCTTTCTACATGCAAAGTTACTTTGCAAGAAAGTACAAATATTTTAACTCTATTAATCTAGCACACAACCAAACATGCTACATTCTAGAATGTGTCTACTCATCTTATTTTATAAATATTTATGAGGCCAACCAAGTAATATGTTGAATTCAAACTTAGGAAGCAAATGTATGTTTTGATGTTGTGTGTTAGCTAGCTATGGAAAAATTTCCATAGAAGCAAAGTGTACTTGACACTTCCGATTTCTATAGTTGTTTTATGATATTCCTAGATTTTGTGTAGTTGTGACAAACTTGAGGTGTTATTTTGCATTTTAAGGGTTGTGATACACATGGAAAATACATGGAAGTCAAATCTTTATTTCATGATATGTAAATTGCCGTGTATATTTCATAGGATAATTTGTCACAACAAATATACTAAAATATATTAGAAAATTTGAAATGTACACTGTGAGGGTTTACTTCTCCTTAGATTTTTGGATTTTTAAGTTATTGTTTATGTCACATGCATGCGAATTATAATTATGCATAAAATATAGAACAATGAATTAAAACTCAAAAACCACAAACTAACACAAAATATAACTTGGGAAACCCTTTCAAGAGAAAATCTAGTTGGAAGGTGAGATTGCTATGCTCTCTTTCTCTGAATGGGAAATGGATTCGAGTACAAAGAAGTGAGGCCTGTGCCTTGTGAGCTACTATAGTGTGTAAATTCTCTTCATTTTCTCTCTCCCTATACACTCTCGACTACTCTTCCCATATATGGAACAAAATGTCGTCGAATAGAATGGAACCCTTTTTTCTCTTAGTGGCCCAATTATAACACAACCCGATAACCCACTGGTGGTTAAGCTTGATTCCTTCAACCCTTAAATAGAGTTAGAATATTGACTCTTCTAGAGCCTTCCTCATCATGATCACATTTCTAGCCCATTATCCATGAATAATGGGGGTTGACATGGCATCCTCTTAAATCATGGTGGTCAAAATAAGAAGGTCAACCTCTGAGTGACATAAATTCTGCATGCAGAGACTACGCTTGAGGTGATTCTTGCATCGTTGGAGTATTTGTGTGTAGAATAGGGCTACAAAGTATAATGCCAACAAAGCCCTGTCGAAAAAAATGTCATTTGTTGCCTTAAGATGCTTTTGAAAGTTTTCAAACCCCGATTCACTAAACTGAGGCTAGTAAAAATGGTCTTGTGAGCCGATTACTCCACTTTTTCCACTTTGAAACCATCAAAATGGATAAAAATAGTATAATAATCCTATCTCGATGAATTCGAGCTAAGATACTAATTTTTTGTTATTGATTTCATTACTTAGGAGGGATTTTTCACATTAAAGATATGAATTGATTCTTTTGCGTTGTTAAATTCTGATATAATGTGTAATGGTGTAAGATTGCTTTGAGTTATCACTACTACATATAGGACTAAGTTGGGATGACATAGTTTGATGTGTGGCCCATACTGTCGTAAAGGTCAAGAAAAATGTCATTTTTTTTTAGTTTTGGTGCCTGTGTTCGTCACAGTCACAATTACGATTATGATGAAGAATTTGTCGTGAGTCGTAATTGCGCTTTATGATTTCTAAGGCTTAGTTATTGTGAATACAAATGTTGTTTGTCACAAGTGAGACAAGAATAATGGGTTTGGTCTTATCGATCAAATTAGATAGGGATCTCAATAAATCAACAATAACGCTGCAATAATGCTCACGGTCAGGTGGCAACCTTCTATCGATTTGGATTGTGTTTGTTTATACATCCGGATAGAGAACGTCATGCTTCTAAGGGTCGAAGACATATTGGAAAATGTCAGCTCCATTCTTAAAGGCGTTCGAATGTGGGAAAAATTCAATCTTGGAGTAGAAGAACAAGTTGCATGCACAACGCAAGCGAGAGTAAGAATTTTCCTAGGGATATCATCCTTTCCAATATGGACCTCAATTTATTTGAGTACAATTTCATCCTTGCAACTCTAGTTTGCATTAATGGTGATTACAATGGTAGCAATTCTCGTCTGCATCCGGCGTCATTATATAGTGAACACCAATGATTATGTAAATGTATAGAGTTTGGGTGTAGAATCCTCCTCTGTCAAATTAACAGTATGGTTTGTTTCAATTTAGTGAAGATGGAGAACGAAAATGGTCGTGCAGAGGATGCGTTTGGACATATGATGTCACAAATGATTGGTGCCTTGGAATTCTTTAGTGATTCCATCTCCAGGAATGCAGAGATGATTTTTATGGAATCCCTAGCTCAAAGCAAGCTTCTGTCACAGAGAATTGGCCTCCTGGAGGTCAAACTAGACCATTTACAGTTAGCCCATGAAATCTTGAACTTCCGGATAGAGAAATGAGTGTTGGCCAATGACGTTAAAGAAGGTGGGGTTCGTGTCACAGAAAATGAGGATAGCATGGAGATGTAGGGAAATTATGTGCAAAATGAAGAAGACAATTCCGTTGCTGAAGAAGAACAAGAAGCCGCTCCTCTGCAACTCGAGCATGAATAACTGAATAACTAGGTCAACCAGAATATGGAATAAATTTAGAGTCTTGATTAGTATTAGATTAGTTATCATGTTATGTAAATATGCAGTGCTCTTAGGTGTTTTTTGGCGAATCTATGGTGAAAATCAATTTAGGATAGAATCTAATAGCTCAAGGGGTAAGAATGTTAATCCATTAGAGCATTTTTGGAATGTTTCAAAAGAAGTTTTGGCATATGATGTACAAGGTTTTGACCTTCACACCAGAATTTTTTATGAAATACATAACCGTTTCCCTTAAATTTTTTTGTTATTATTTGTTGTCTTTTACCAATATTTTCTCAAATATTAATGTGAAACTAAGATCTTTGCTACAATTTCTTCGTAACAAAATTCTTCCATCATAAACATCAATGACCAATGTAACTGATAACCCTTAGATTGCTCATTCAATTTGAGAAGAGCTTCCACCATAACTTCACAAGGGAAAAGATAGATTATAGATGCAATATAAAAAATATTATAATATTATGCATTATTTCTCTATATCTAATTATGTACAAGTATTTCTTACATATCAGTGAATGAAGATGTAAAGGTTCGCATTCAAGGAATGTAACAAGATGGACACCAAAACTCGTGATGGACACCAAAACTCGTAATGGAAGCAAGTTTCTTTTTCTTACCTTGGAATTAGACATGAAGCTCCACTAAATTAGTGTATGTAAAAAATTGAAATAAATATATTATATGGCATAGAACACATAACCACAACCAAATCCATTCTCATAATACTCGAACCGAGCAACAATGGATCAGGAAACGATGACAACAATATTACACATTTACAAGGATACATGGATACCCACCATGTCTGAAATTTCAAATTCAATTGTGTTGCCAACAACAAACACACTTCCTTAACAACACTTATGTGGTGATTAGGATTTCCATTTCATTACATAAATTTTGAGTTCTGAAAAGGGCTTCCTAAGGAATATTATAAAGTAATAGTGGAAATAATACAATAAGATTAGATTACATCATCAAATTTTAGAGGGAAAAAAGAAAAAAACTACTTTTTCAACTTATCTCCCAACGGTTTTACTCAAACTTCTAACGGGAACACTCGTTGGATGTGGAATTTAATTCCCCATCAAAGGAGTACCCATGTTGGACATTTCCGATGGACCCTGCTACATGAAAAATGTGATTGCAATCACGTCTTCATGTATTTTTCCTTTTTTTGGTGTAACATGGTCCATCGAAAGTATGCAACATGGGTACTACTTGAATGGGGAATTAAATTCTGCATCCAACGAGTGCTCCTGCTCAAAATTTGAGTAAAACAAAAGGGAGATAAGTTGAAAAAGTAGTTTTCCACCATGATCTCAATACCATTGTTACACTTCCTTCCTAACAATATGCAAAATACAACTAGATAGTAAATATGATTTTTTTGCATATATCTCATTCGCTAGTTGTTGTAGAAGATATTCATTGGACAAATAAAACAATGAGTGGAAAGGTCACAATTGAACCACTAAACAAAGTCATTGAGGAAAGTACACACGACAACAATATATGTAGTAATTCAGTAGATATTTAAAATTATTAAACATTTAGTCAATGGGGCATTAGTTCGTTGGTGCAGAAAAGAGTATTATGTCGTCTATCAGAGTTGCAATCTTTGGTGCAATCTGCCCCACCCACATAGCATGATTTTCAAATGGATAGGTTTGTCTCTAAATCTCAATAATAATAAAAAAATAGACATCCCTCGACATTAACACCAAACCACAGTATTCTCTTTGCAGTGCATACTCTTAGGACACATTTTTCCTTTGAGTATATATACATAATTTTGAAATTCCGAATTTTAGCCAAAATAAATAAAAAGAAGTTACCTTAGAATGCTAGTGTGCAAGCCGTAGGTCCTAGAATTTTAACTAGATTTAATATCATATGTAATATCCTTAATTGTCCAACGAGGTCTATTACCTAAGTTACCCAAAATATGATTTTTTTTTTTTTACAAACAACAAGACTCCATAAGATCTTTACTCTTACATCCTTGCATGTGTTCCTTTACATCTTAGTGCTTGTGAACACATTATAGTTCCAATCATAACAATAAATGAAGGAAATGGTGAATGACAGTTAAATTAAAGGACTTGTCGCTCATTCAATTATAACCACTAACAAATATACGAAGTTACAATTGCCATAAGGCAAATTCTTTCCTAAAAGATAATTAACATAGTTACCAAGATCTAGAGGTGATGCATTTGTAGCAGTATAACATACGATCAAGGAAATCACGATGAATAATAGCACTATAAATTAAAGGATAACAGAAAATAACAAGTCCCAAGAGACACAAATGTATACAAGAGAATTTAGAGGTTGCAACATCTAAGACTTGAGGGAACAACAATTGTGACTTGAGGGAACAACAATGGTTACTTGAGGGAACAACAACTGTTACTTGAGGGAACAACAATAGTAATTCAGGGTAATATGCTTTTCGTTGCACATGCGAGAAACTATGTTTGGGTTCGGAATTGCGATGAACCACATATGTGGTCGTATTTGCAAAAACCTCTGGTTTTTTGGACCCCGAGGTTAATTTGACTGTTTATTTGACTGGTCATATTTGAATTTGACTAGTCTTATGTTGTTGCAATTGCAATGATAAATACATATATAAATATCTCGCATATAAGAGATGTTGCAACATATTTTCTATAACTACAATAATTCTGAAAGGTTAAAAGGTTTTGTTTAGAGCGAAAAACAAATTTTGTTTTATATAATTATTTTGTGGTTGTGTGCTGGAAGAATGACAAATAACATTAAATGGGGATCAACAAATTTGCAAGGGTTCAATGATGGGAAATGTTATTGCCCTTGCAATTCTTGCAGGTGCAAACGTCTATGGAGAATTTCATATGAAACAACTAATAGACATTGTAGGAAGAATGGGCACATTGAAGGGAGGAATGAATATTGACTGGTGGTAATTGATCCAAGATGTGCTTGCCGATGAGAATTGTTATGATGAACCTGTGCTAGAGAAGGCAACGAAACGACTTTATGAGGGATCAAGAGAAAATATTCTCTCTATTGCATTATTGTTGGTGAAATTAAAGGTTTTGAATGGTTTTTCAAACACTTGTATGACACAGATCCTAAAGTATAATGTAATATGTTTCATCACATGAAAGTTTGATTTTTTTTTTTAGTTTTAATTAATGAGTAAAATAAGAATGCAATATTTATGATTAATATTGTTTACATTAATTAGTGATTTTTGATGTTGTACTAGATTTTTTAGGTGAATTTACGTTACCATTACCAAACGAGTTACCTCACACATACAGAGATTTATGTGATGTTATGAAATAAATTGGAATGGAGTATCACGATGTAAATGCATGTATTAATGATCATATTATATATTATGGATAACATGCATCGATAACAAATTGTTCGAAATGTAACAACAATAGATATCAAATTGATCAAATAACAAAAAATGTGCCTCAAAAGTTTATTCGTCATATTTCCATAATTCCACGTTTGCAGCGATTGTTTAGGTGTGAAAGCATAGAAAAGTTTATGGATTACCATGCATGAAAGAGGAGTGAACATGGTTTTCTTCGAATGCTTACAGATGGTTATGCATTTAGGGAAATTGAGGAAAAATGAATGCATTTTAAATATGAACCTCATAACATCAGGCTTTCATTAGAAGCTAATGGTTTTAATCCATTTAAAGAGCTCAAGTTTATTTCCTCAGCGTGACCGATTTTTGTTATCGACTATAACCTTCCTCCTTGGAAGTTAATACAGAGGGAGCACATTATGTTGACAATGATTGTTCTAGGTATTTGTTTACATTAATTTTTGAATATTAATGTAACATTTTTATTTGTCTTGTTTGTGTTTTTTTTTTTTAACAGGAACGGTTAGACTGATATATTACTTCTTGGCTGAAATGCCTCAATTCAGATTACAAAAAGGAAGGAGGGCCTCAGATTTCGCCTCATCCAGAAACCATATAACTATCCTCCTAAAGATCTTGCAGATTTTACATTCTGTACTTCTTGTAGAATTATCTGTCTGTCCTAATTTAAAGATGCAAACAAACTGCTTTAGAATTAGACAGTAAAACATTCTTATCGGGCAGCTAGGGGATGGGATCCCAGCCTTCTTCTCCGTCTCTTATATAATTTCCGAGAGGGAGGAGAACTGCTTTATTGGCTTCAACATCTGCTTCTTTGTTGTTATCCCTCTTTATGTGAAGAAATTCCAACTTCTGAAAGGAGAATGTAAGGGAGTTGATTCTGCTCAGCAATCTAGATAGTCTTAAATCTGAGGGAGAGGAGTTGTCCACCATGGCATTTATAATAGTCTGAGAATCCCCAAAAACTACTGCCTCTCTGATTCCCAAATTCTTAAGCACCTTGAGTCCCTAGAGGAGAGCTAGAGCTTCAGCTTGAATGCTGGTGTTGATGCCCACTCCCCAAGCATATCTAGCTTCCGTTATACCCTCTGCACTTTTAATAACACCACCAGCTCCAGAGCTGCCAGGATTGCCTTTAGCTGCACCGTCAAAA
The DNA here is from genome assembly GCA_031772625.1 of Pinus tabuliformis. Lineage (NCBI taxonomy): Eukaryota > Viridiplantae > Streptophyta > Pinopsida > Pinales > Pinaceae > Pinus > Pinus tabuliformis. The sequence continues at coordinate 744,061,846 of CM062806.1, read as the reverse complement.
AATAGAGCTTTCCTCGCCTTTTTGTTGCAGAATTCGGAAAATTTTGTACCATTAAGGCAGATTTGCCAAGGCTTTAAGGGGGGAGAGGGGGTCTTTACATTATGTGAGAAGTGAAGATCCAGGGAGGCACCCCAGACTATTTCCTGTTCAGTGAGATCCTTCATGCTTATCTGGTCTCCCATGCAATCTTTGAGGTGACTTTTAATTTTTACCTAGATTATCTTAGAAGCGCTCTTCTTGTCCTTAAAAATCCTTTGGTTTCTTTCCAGCCAGCTATGCCAGCAGATTAACTTGGGTAGGGCGAGCCATGCATCTTTGATTTGGGAGTTCTGAGCAGTGCCACCTGGGTACATTCGCTTCCAATTAGAGAACAGTTCTGAGCAGTGATTGAAAGGGCCAAAATTCATGCTCCATGGGTCTAAAGCCTCCTTCCACAAATCTGCAGTGAATTTACAGGACAGCATCATGTGGGGGGCATTTTCCTCTTGTTCCTCGCACAGTGAGCAGCGAGATGGCCCTGAGTATCCTCTTTTCCTGAGCCTATCTTCTGTCAGAATTCTGTGGTGACATAGTAGCCAGCAGAAGGTGTCAACTTTGGGCAGCGTTGTTGAAGACCAGATCCCCTGCCATGGCCTCGGATCGGGCGGTGCATTAGGAAATCGGGAGAGCTGGAAATAACCCTGCGAAACAGTGTATTTGCCAGGGGTCGGACCCCAACCTCGGCTATCTACTTTCCTTCTGTTCATTGGGGCTTTGCCTTTCAGATGGGAAAGAAAGACAACGTATTCATTAGCCAGATTCGATGGCACCTCTAGGTGCTTCCACCGCCACCAATCGTCATTATCCCAGAGGGACAGATCCCACAGAGTTTTAATACCTTCAGCGTTCATCCAATCTTTCAGAGCGGCTAAGGATCGGTCTTCAGCAATCGGTTCACTGCCCATGATGCTATCGTCCCAAATGTGGATGCGCTGACCATTCCCTGGGATCCAATGTGCGTGATGCTTGATAAGAGCTGCGGATTTTTCACATAATTTATGGATCATCGAACCTGCAATTGCCTTTGAATTATTCAGACAGCGTGTTCTCTGTCCTCCGTAATATTTCTTCCACAGTGCACGCTGTGCCCAACCCGGTTTTGGAGCGATGATCCTCCAAACCAATTTAGCACCCATGGCTGTATTTTGATTGCTGAGGTTTTTAAAGTTTAAACCGCCTTCGATTCTGGGCAGAGAGATCGTATTCCAGCTTAATAAGGGGATTTTCTTCTCGTTGCCTTTGCCACCTTTCCAGAATTTTTTTTATTATGTAAGCCTCCATCTTCCTCATTATGCCCATGGGAGCCATCATCACTGTTGCCTGAAAGATGGGAAGACTGTTCAATACTGATTTTATCAGTATTGTCTTACCTGCGAGATTGAGCCAATTATATCCCCAGGACTGAATTTTGGCTTTGAATTTTTCCAACAGCGGCATCCATTCTCTGCTGAGAGCCCTTTTTTGAAAGACAGGGAGCCCCAGGTACTTGAATGAAGTCCAAGTAGAGGTGGCTGCGAAACCTAAACAATTAGAAATGGCTTGGATCGATCTGACGGAAGTATTCCAACAGAAGACATGGCATTTGCCTTTGTTGAGCTTGCTTCCTGAGTCTGCACAGTAGTCGTCCACTACCTCTTTGAATCGGTTAGCCAAGACCAATGAGGCGGCACCCAGCAACAGAGAGTCATCTGCGAACAACGCATGATTTATGCTTTTTACTCCTCTTGCAATGTTTATTCCCATTATTTCTTGCTCTGACTGTTTTCTATTCAAGAGGAAGCTTAAAACTGAGGCTTGGAGGACAAAGAGAAAGGGGGAGAGGGGGCACCCTTGCCTCAGCCCTCTTGAGGCTTTGAAAAAGTCCGTGGCTCTCCCGTTCACCAGTGGGGCAATCCATGGCTCACTAATGCAAGCCTTGATCCATTTGATGAACTTATGCCCAAACCCGAATTTGTGGAGGACCTCCAGCAAGAATCTATGCCTCACCCTGTCAAAGGCACTTTCAAGATCGAGTTTGACAACCATTCCTTTCTCTTTCCGGGCCAAGCTTGAGTGGATCGCTTCTTGAACCAGTATATAGTTGTCCACAATCTGTCTTCCCTGAATGAAGCCCCCCTGGTTCTCTGGGATAATGTCCGGGAGAATTTTTTTCAATCTGTTCGCAATCACTTTTGTTATCAGCTTATAGCCTATATTGCAAAGGGAAATAGGGCGGAATCTGGAGAAGGAGTTTGCACCTCTTTCCTTGGGGATAAGAGCCAAGAAAGCCGAGTTAGTACTTCCCCCTATTTTCTGGCAGGTTTGAGATTTCCGGACCATTCTGCACAAATCTTTTTCGACTATCTGCCAACAGTTCTGTAAGAATCTGGCAGTAAAGCCATCAGGGCCCGGGGCCTTGTCCGGCTCCATAGAGAAGAGGGCGGATTTGATTTCGTTATTTGTGACTTCTGCTTCCAAGAACTGATTCTTTCTGTTAGATATCAGCGTGGGAACCTCATTTACAGTCAATGGAATTTGACCCTGTCCCTCTATTTCGCTATATAGATTTTTGAAATGGTGGAAGGCCACATTTTTTATGCTTTGAGTGTCTCTATGAATAATGTTCTCTTCCCTGATTTCGGTGATGGAGTTGAAGTTTTTCCGAGCTTGGGCTTGCTTATGGAAGAAGGATGAATTCCTGTCGCCTGCCTTAAGCCAGAGCCTGCGAGATTTGATCCTCCAGTACTCTTCCTCAGCCAGGCTTGCTTTAAGCAGCTTTTGCTGGAGGTCCGCCTCTTTTTCGAGGATTTCTTTTGTGATCTCTTCATTTTCTGAGTTAAGCTGATGGGTCTCTAGCTGTTCTTGTAGCTTCTTTCTTTCCACTGTAGGATTTGGGAGAGATTTTGCCCAAACTTTTAAAGTAGCCTTCACTCTCCTGAGTTTTTCCTCCCATACAAAGAACGCAGAGCCATTAACTGGTTGCTTCCAAGTATCTTTCACTAACTGCAAGAAGGATTGCTCCTTGATCCAGAGAGGATTGAATTTAAAAGGAATGGGGCCTTTATCCCAGTGAGCCAAAAGTTCAAGCTTGATGGGCCTGTGATCAGAGACACTACAGGGGAGAATATGCATTCTAGAATCTAGACCAAGAAGAAGAAAAGAGCTTTGAACAAGAAATCTGTCTAACCTTGCAGCGATGTGGCCTGGACCGAGCCTTTTGTTGGACCAGGTGTATTTGCCCGACGATGGTTTGATGTCGATCATGTCCCAATCCTGGAGTAGATCCTCAACCCATTCTCGCGCTGGATCCCTTACTATGCTCCCTCCGCGTTTTTCAGCCATAGTTAATGTGAGATTTAGATCTCCAACGATGATGATATTTGCTAAATATTCAGAGTCTGCCAGCTCTCTAATAGAATCCCAACAATTCTTTTTTTCTCCTGCACTGACTGGGACATACACATTAAAGAGGCAAAGAGTCTCATCTGATTCAACGTGCTTCAGTTTTGAGAATAGCCAATGGGTGTTGGCGATCTCTTTCACCCTTGTGAACTTGCTTGCATTCCAAAGGGTACCCAGGCCTCCTGAGGCACCCCTGGCTGAGACTGCTTGCCCTTCACTTCTTTTCCACAGATTTTTGCCGATAAGGAGGAAGGCCTTGTCCTCCATTTTAGTCTCCTGGATGAGGAATATGTCAGGATATTCAGATCTTATCAAACTTTTGACAGCTTCTTCTTTGATTTTGCTCCCCATACCCCTGCAGTTCCAGGAGACAATCCTCATTACTTATTTTTGGAATGGAGAGCTCCTTTAGAGCTCTGGGGCGGGTTTTTATTCATCTTCGGAGTTTTAGCCAGGAGTTTCTCGAGGGTGGGTTGGCTTCCTTGCAGTTTGTCTTTGTATGTCTCCTGCTCTCTTTTCTCACGGGCTGATTTTCGGCCCCTCAAAGATCTTCTGGCCAAGGTTTGTGATTCACCTATCTCGCCTTCTTCTTCTGAGTCCTCTGAGCCTTGTACTTCCTCAGCCTCTTCTGAGGGTGTATCTTCCATTCTGTTTGTTTTACTGTCTGTTTGCTTTGGTTCCTGGGGGGGCTCTTTTTGGGCCGATTCTTTCTTTTGTGTCTCCAGATCGTGGACTTCCTCCGTTGCTGAACTGAGCTGTATAAATTTGTTTCCTTGCTCTTCCATATGTGGGTTTTGAAGCCCTGAACCTGTTTGGAGAGCTTTCCCATTGACATTTCCTGTTCTTGGGGCTTTGCTTTTTGTCCTTTTAACCTGCGTCCACCCGTCCTCTTTGCCTTTCTCTGTTTCAGTATTTTTTGGGCATCCTCTAGCGAAGTGGCCATAGACCTGGCACTTCCTGCACTTGAACGGTAGTTGTTCATAATCCAGCTTTTGCAGGTGCGTCCAACTTCCAACTCTGATCTTTATTGCCTCAGGTAGACCAACCTCGAGATCAACTTCAACACAAATTCTCGCACAGTCATATTGATCTTTACTGTTTGCTCGATCAATGAATTTACCCAGGGTATTCCCGATGTGCTTGAGGGATTCCCAGTTCCAACAATGCATTGGCAGATTAGGTAATCTAACCCACACAGGAACGGCAGTGGGCACGTCGACTGCTGGATCAAAGTCTGGCGTCCACTTATTGAGGTACAGTCCCTGGGGGCCCATGAAATAGGGCCCATTTCGGAAGATCAGATCCTTATCTTCCTTTTCAGAAAATTCGAACAGGAAGAAACCCTTCCCCAGAAAGTATGAAGTGACCTTGCCCGATATCAGCGGCGCCCAGTTCCTTGTGACCCAGCTTTCAGTGGATCTGGGGGAGGGCCAGAGACCAGTGAACTGTCCCACCAAGGCACGCTCAGACAAAGAAAGGGCAACCTAGATCGGTTTCTTAGGAGGGAGCGAGATCTCTGGGATATCATCCAGGCGTTTCACAAATTTCGAAACCTCTGAAGTTTTCTTTTTTGGCAATGAATTCAGCAGATTAGCAAAGGCCTCGGCTTCGGCGGGGGAGGGCGAAGAAGACTCCATGAGGGAAGTCTTAGCTCGGCCGGATCGAGCTCCCCCAGATCGCGGCGGGCATAGTCGTTCAAGCCTGTCAAAAGTGTGAATGCTGGGGTTCCTTGCTGGCGATGCTCCTCTCGGAGACCCTCAGGCGGCCGCAGGGCCGAGAATCTCAAGCTCGTTGCAGGGCGGCTCGGCTCAGCACAGCGCGATCGATTTCAAAAACCCCCCACTCTAGAAAACCCCATGGCCTGATCACATTGTTATATCCTAGTAAATGGCACTATAATTCTTTGTCTTGTTTGTTGCATAATATGTTATATTTATTTATTTACTTATATGTATATATCATAGTAGTAATTATGTGTAATTTCAAACAATTAGGTAAGCACCAAGTTAAAGATATGGATGTATATATCTAGCCTCTTATTGACGAGTTAATGAATTTATGGGTCTATGACATCTATAAACCAATATGGGAGATGCAATTTCAATTCCATGGAATACTTGTATGTACAATTCATTATGCCCCAGGACTAACACATTTTTGTGGTATGTAACGTTCCATTGCACTTAATAGTATATAATTATTTCAATTAGATCAGATTATGCATGTATTTTATTTAATCCTTTTGTTTATAACTTACATTAATCCATCTCTTGTAGGTCTTCAAACTAAGGTAAATTTTCATGTCCAATTTGTGGTCCTAAGATGAAATCTCGTTGTTCAACTAGGAAATGAGGTGTTTGATGAGTATATGAACTTCCTCTCTAAGAACCATATATATTGTGCTACTAAAAAGCATATTTTCAATGAGAAAGAAGACGCTGGATTAAGACAACGAAGAATGACACCTCACCTATGGAAGTTGGAATATAAAAAAAATCATCGACGTGAAGGACATGGGTTTCCACAAGAAAATAAAAAGTTATCCCACTCAATTCATGAGGTTTCCCTACTATGAACACCTAAGAATAGCCCATTCATTTAATACAATACATATTGGGAAGAATGTAATAGAAACTTTATGGAAGATCATAGATGGTAGGAGGGATAAAGAAAAAATCCAGAAAATTTGTAATGAACTTGTGGAAGCCAATCATGTAATGAAGAGTGGGATACGATAAAATAACGATGGAGATCGAAACAACCTTCCATGGTTATTAACAAAGAAGCAAAGTGATGGTCTAAAAGAGGTCATTCAAAGAATTAAATTTCCCACAGGATTTTCTTCAAACATAAATAATATATTAATAAAGATTGACATGCCTTCATTAAAGTAATTATTTTGGTATATATATTTCTATATTGGTATATATACATATTTATGGGTTTTTTTGTCCACTTCGGCTTAAACAAATAACTATTCATTTTTATTGTTACAGTATGTTCTACCTCTATCTCTCCCATATGACTTCGACAATAACATCAAACAAGTTATATATGATATTGGAAAATACATGAGGTAAGTAGCGATTTGTATGCCAAGTGTTTTTTAATTAGTTGTTGATCAAATTAATGAAATGATGTATTTTACTTATAATCTAATATATTATGTTTTGTTGAAACATATACTAATGTGCTTGCATCATCTGTAGATGGTTGCCATTGAAAGACATACATAAAGAGGATATAAAACATTGGAAGAGAGAAATTCCTCGTGTAATGTGTGAAATGAAAAAGCATCTACCTTCGACATTTTTGAGAAATAATCTACATGTGGTATCAGAGCCATGGGCTCAAAGAGTTAGTGAAATTTGTGAGAATTTTCATTTATTCATCAGTGGTGCATATGTAATGAATTGTGGACCTGCATAAACGGAGTTGTGTGTTGGCCCATAAAAAAAATCCGCCCAGACTGTGCATGAATGAACTGCGTAGGCACTGTAGAAGCTGGATCTGCATGTGGATGGATGTACATGAGCTGTGGAGCTGCAAAAGATCCAAAGTCTACGCATAGAGTAAAGTGTTGCGTTAACACTGTGTGTAAGCCTATAAGTGGTTATGCATAATGCCTGTGGCCAATTATAAAAGTTCAGATCAATTTGTAAATTTATTATGGTGTCGGCGATATTTAGAAACGAATCTGCGCCTTGCTGCTGGCCACTTTAAGCAATTTGGCTAATTTTTGCAATTGATGAGCTGGATTTGTTCACAAGATCCAAATCTAGATCAGATCGACTGCACCCTACGAGAGTCATTGGTTAAAGAAAAGAGAGCGGAAAAAATATTCAGAAAAATTTCATACAGGAGGAAAAATTTCTCAAATTAATTACAGATGTGCATGAATGAGCACTGGTTGTTTACAGTTTGTGACTCTGAGTAATGAATAGCCAAAGTATATTCCTCCTCATTGAGACAAAGGGCGTTGCATGGTCATTGAAGGAGCCAATTTATTGTAGCATTGCAGAAACATCATTGAGCCAAGTGTAGCCTACGTGAAACCCATTTGCATTGCCCTCCGCGTGGAATGTGCAACAAATAGTTCGAAATGTAATTATTTTGTCTTGCTGTCGATCGTGCCTGAGCTCACTCAACCTCATCTGTAAGAAGATCGAGTTCAGATTTCTTTGCTGCTCTATCCTCCTCTGATTGAGCTCGAAACTCAAACAACTGACTTTGGCCACGAGAGGCCTCTGACGTTTCTCAAGTATAACAGGGACGGGGACTTGTTGTTTTCTTGTGCGAAGGATCACATGTCCACCGTCTGGTATGGACACAACGGGGAGTGCCTTGGGACCTATCGAGGACACAATGATGCTGTCTGGTGCTGTGATGTCTCAAGGGACTATACACGTTTAATAACTAGTAGTGCAGATCAGACTGCCAAGTTATGGAATGTGGAGACGGGAACTCAACTATTTTCTTTTAACTTTGAATCCCTAGCTAGAGCAGTGGACCTTGCAGTAGGGGATAAGCTTGTTGTAATATTATCCACCTCCTCTTGATATCCTTTGACCCCTACTCATCCAGCTTACTTCTCTCACTCTCGAGGTCAAAATCTTTCCAGAAGCTTAAAACGACAGCAATCGGAGATGATGAAGAATATGAAGAGGAGTTTATGGGTTTGTCATTGTCTGCAACTCCCTCGCTTGGCTCCTCGTAAGCTTCCATTGTAGCTTTACCTGAACTCGATCCCCGAAACCCTTCAACAATTTGGATCTCTCTTTTTCACGAGAGACATTGTGTGTCATTGCCACGGATTTGGTGATCCTCTGTGCGTCATCAGGAGTCAGCCATTGTCCATAAGCATTACTAGTTTCAGAACTGGAGACAGGGCAATCCCTTGGAAAATTGCCTCTAACAAGGAAGATGCTCCAACCCGCACCTTTAAGCATATCCAAGTAGGCAGAAAGGTAGAACTTGGAGAGATATTCAGGAGCAGGATAGAAGCTATTGAAATTGTACCACTCTCCACCTACTTTCGTGATACAGAACCAGTGATTCTCAAGGTGACAAATAAACCCATCTTCATTCTGAGGATGAGCCAACTCATACCAGAGTTCCAGCGTGAGCCTGTTTGACGGATGCACATAAAGTATTGGCTAAAGTCTCTCTAACAAAATCACTTTATAAGGTGTGCGTTATTTTTTTTAAGAAGGGAACGTGCACAAAATTTTGATTTTTGAATTCATTTCACTTTTATAAAGTGAAATCATACACATTATTTCACTTTTTTAAGTTACATCATAAAGTGAGTTTTTTTATATAAAGTGATATCAAGCCTTTGGAGAGATAAGGAGTATTTGTAATTTTTTGTGTAATGGAGTCATAAGTGATTTTGTGAAGTCATAAGATGCATATTTTGTATTTGGAGTGATAAGTGAATTCTTTTTTAGAGAAAGTCATTGTTGTACTCCAAAGTAATTTTTTACTTTGAGAGCGATTGAGTCAGTGCAGGCAGTTTTTGAAGACAATTTGCTTCCAAAGTTTGCAAGTGTGACATTCTCATTGAGAAGTTTCCACGACAAAGTTGTGACATTGAAGAATGATGTACTCCAGTAATTAATAAAATCATAATTTTTGTGGTGCTTGTGTCCTAGATCCGCCCAAAATTGAATAAGGGGATCTTAGGTACACCATGTGTAATGAATGCGTGTGCATGACTTGTGTTCAGATTATCAAAACGCTCTCTTTGTATTATGCTTAAACAACTACATGCACATAAGCAAGTACAAGAATGCTTAATCAAGCTCCTGTAATAAAGCTTAAGTACACAAGCACAAAGCGTCACATCATCAACTTGATAAGATGATCTTCCAAGCAAGAACATTTCACATCATGTAATCAAAGAAATCAAGTTAAGGACGCTACAAAATCAAGCATTTCAAGCCAAGACGACATCAACATCATCAACATTTTTTGTATCACTTGCAGATAAACATTTTTTAACTGAATTGTATGGGTGCGTTCTTGGTTGTAACCAACACCCTAAGTTGAATTGTTAAGGTGAATACATTAAGTCAAGTAAGTCTTCCACTGAGTCATCAACATTGAACTTGTCATTTGTCTCTTGGGTGCATTTTCGACAGTGTTTGACACCCTTCCTTTTTAAAATCAACACATTCAGTGACTACATTAAAGAAAGCACAAAGTGTCAGTAATCAAACAAGCAAGTTCAAGCAAGCCATCTAGCAAGCAATCATCCTCAAACAAGTGTGAATTCTAGTATTCTATTCTTCAAGTGAGCATCAAATCAAGCCAGTGTTTAACACAAGTGCAATAAGAAATAAATCAAGGGAGTGTGTCATTCAAACAACAAAGCAAGCAAGCGTGTCATTCAAACAACCAAGCAAGCGAGCGTGTCAAAATCAAGTGCGAAAGTTCAAAGCATGACATCTACAACAAACGAGCCAGTGTGAAGTTGATTGAAGCATTCAAAAAGTGTCAGTGAAGCATTCAAGCAAAGCGATCGTCATCAAGCGAGCGTGAAATCAAGAGTTCAAGAAACCAAGTTATAAAACTCTAGCAAGTGTTTAAAGCATCAACAATAAGCAACAGTACAAGCGAGCCTGAATTCAAAGTGAGCAAGCTAACATGGCGACACACATTCAACTATCCCAAATTCTTAACAATTTGATTTTATCATCAATTGGCGACATGGTGAACATCAGCAAAACAACTCTTGCTGATATTCAAGTGCATCTTCAACATGCACATGAAATGATTGAGTTCCTTCAACTGGAGTCGCAACTACAAAGAACTGAGTTGCTAGAGAAGAGTGATGCTTCCAAGTCTTTGAACAATACAAATACAATTGATGATTCCAAGTCACTGATCCAACCAACTTCAAGTGTCGAAGTGGTCCCTGATCCAGTTCAACTTTCTTCCAAACCAATCATCAAGCCATGGGAAGAAATCCAAAGTAACAGAAATCGACGAGGCTTAGGATATGTCAAAGATGACGCCAACTTGCATATCCCAGATTATTCAAGGCCCATTAAGTTTGTCAGTGCAAGGTTTCTTGCACAAATCACATCAGCTAGTTCTGAGAAAGTTGAAGACAAACATAAATACACACAAACTGAAGTTGCAGACAAACAAACATGCGCGCAAACTGAAGTTGCAGTCAAACCAAAATGCCTTCATTGTCAAAGAACTGGTCATCTAGAAGATCAATGTTTTGATCTCCATCCTTGTCACCATTGTGGAAATTCAAATCATTCATCAGTACAAGGCAACAAACAACAAAAATCAACCAGATTGAAGATCAATTATTCATGGATTGATCCCTGGGAATGGTCATCCACAGTCAGAAGATTGTATAAGTTTTACAGTCGAATTCACTCACACATATTGCAGCCAACAGTAAAAATGAATATGGTACTCTCGTGCAATTGAACGGGGGAGTACACCAATGAAACACTCCTACACCTGGGGGGGGGAGATCAGAAATCAAGTGAAAATAATTGTCTCTCCTTTCAGCTAACAAAGGGGGGAAATGATAATGGAATTAAGGGTGGTTGTTAGATTGAAAGTCTCGACAACATCATCAAAAGCAGCCTGTGGGCATCTTCAAATCAGCCAATGGGTATCATCAACAAATCAACGAGTGGGCATCGTCAAATTAGCCAATGGGCATTCATCAACATCAAATCATCGAGTGGGCAGTTCAACATCAACAAATTCACCAGTGGGCGTTCCCAATATTTTGTCAGTGGACAAGCAAATTTTCCAGTGGGCGTCATCAACATTTTGTCAATGGAAAAAGGATGCTGATTGAAAGAAAAGGACAAATAGATCCTTTTGCAACTTGGCACGTGATGGAGTTGTCAAGAAGAATTTCAGAGATGACTCAGACTTGCAGCTGATTCATGTTCTCTTCTGATTGGAGTTTTTTCAGCATCTTGATTTGGTGGTTTTTGAGGCAGTGTTTTTGAGGATCAACAATTTCAGCATGAGAACTTGGAAGATGGTTCCTTGTTCTTATTTTGGACTTATCATTGGGGGGGGGGGGGATGTTAGCCTCACTCTCATATGTTAAAACAATTATAAGTCCAAAACAATTAAATTAATTAAAATCGAGAAAATTGGATTTAATCCTACCTTTCTAGATTGAGTTTGTTCCTCATGGTTAGGAGTCAGTTTAGGCTTAGTTGTTTGAGAGATTCTCTCCAACTAATTAGGCTCCTAGATTAGTGTGTTGTTGAGATGTTTTCTCAACCATAGTGTCCAAGATAGACGTACTATCTTGAGACAAAATTCCTCATGTATTTATTTGTACTATTATCTTTCTTTGTACATTGGATTGCATCATGAGAGGAATACAGTGAGGCTGAGGCCTTTTCCGTCATTTCTATGTATTTGGTATTTTTTATGTGTATTAATTTTGTTTAGTATCTTTCACAATGCACAAGAACACCAACTCATACACCAAGTTGAGGATATTGATTTGTGTGGACCTGTAAACACAAGGTCAATGTGGGTGGTGGAGAGACACTAGAAATCACTGAATGCTTTGGTTAGACAAAGAGCATGTCCTGTGGGTTCTATGGTGGAGGGATATATGGCATATCAATCCATGGTGTACATTACTCAATATCTTCCTATATTTCCTATATTAGCATAAAATATGTGTGTGGATTGCATTTGGAATGTGAACTCCATCAAAAGATTTGAAGGGGAGCACCTATTGGGGAAAGGTAAAACGATGAAAGTGAAAGGTATTAAATATTTAATGTGGATATTTATAAGACACACACACACACACATAAATTTTCATTTTTGTGTATATCATACTTATTTACTTTTTATTCTTTTACCAATTATTAATATTGACCATTATAACTAATATTTATTAGTGAATTATGATTTTATGATATAGTTGGTCGAGAGTGGGATGCACTACATTTATATGTTGCAAACAATCTTGATTGGATGAAGCCATGGATTGAAAGATGTGAACAATCTCATGGTAAATGTAGGAATTAATGTGTAGATTTAATATTGCTTATGAAATTTGCTAAATCACAAGACTTGAAGCTACTCTACTAATCCGTGGAAGTTAATTCACTATCTAAAACAAGAATCATATACATGAAAAATGAAACATCACACATGCACAAATATTTATCTAGGGGAAAGCAACTGCTCAAATCCCCTTACTATCTATATTGAATTAATTAGAGAATAAAGAAGAAATACAATGCTTGCTCAAGCCCGAACACACCCTGCAACTGTATAGTATATCCTTCTACCTGCTTGACTGAATCTAGCACAACAATTAGCCAATTTCAAGACTTCCCAAGCTCCTATTTACTTGCAATATTCCCTTGGGAAATTTCTCCTATTTTTTAGGAATTTCACACCACGTAATTACACAATAGCCTTAGGTCAATCTCTGACTGCATGCACCACCTGTACACATGGGAATATGTTGTAAGGACTCTGGACACCACATATCTCCACAATGGTATGATATTGTCCACTTTGGGCCTAAGCCGTCATGGATTTGTTTTTGGGCTTTACCCCAAAAGGCCTCATACCAATGGAGATATTTTTCCATCCTTATATACCCATGATCTTCCCACTTCTAGTCAATGTGGGACTTTGGTTGTATACCCAACAATCCTCCCCTCGAACAAAGGACCATCAAGCCTCCCCTCAAACGATTATCCATCCGTCCACTCTCTACCAACCAGGATTCTCCGCTCCAATGCGTTGGAAACACACGCCTTACATGGAACACCACCTACCTCGAGAGCTTGCTCTAACCGAGCTCATCCACGGATCCCATCGTGATATTACCGGGGCCCACCACCTTCGTTCGGCATTCCGAGGATTCATCCACTTGGCTAACTTTGAATCTGGCTCTGATACCACTTGTAAGGACTCTGGACACCACATATCTCCACAATGGTATGATATTGTCCACTTTGGGCCTAAGCCCTCATGGATTTGTTTTTGGGCTTTACCCCAAAAGGCCTCATACCAATGGAGATATTTGTCCATCCTTATATACCCATGATCTTCCCCACTTCTAGTCAATGTGGGACTTTGGTCGTATACCCAACATATGTTTCAAATGATAGTACACTACCTTGGAATCTCCATTTTAACTCGGTAACTCAAATTATTTGCATGGAACAATTATTTTGGAATGATTGATCAGTTAACTGGTTGATCATTGAGTGTGGTTGAAGTTCCACTTCCACAACTTGACCTCTGCTAGTTGTTCTGACAGTTAGAACTAGTTAAACTAACAATAACTCAAATTAAATGAAATAGATTGCTACAAATTAGAAATGAATCATGTATAAATGAACTCAAGTGTATCAAACTCGAATTTAACGAGTTAACTGAGTGACAAGAGCCATGTCACCACAGTTAACTACCTATAAGTATTATGCTGAAATAGAAATTCGAATTTTAATCTAGTTTGACCAAGGCAAAGTCAAAACTATATTTTCTTGCTGCATTTTCAACACTCCCTCTTAGTAAGAAAGGTATTATGAACCACCCCTATCTTGCACAAGTGGAACTCGAATTTTCCTCTTGAAAAAGCCTTTGTCAAAATATCTGCATCTTGTTTCTCTATCGAAATGTACTACGACAACATAATCTGCCTCTGCACACAATCTCGTAGATGGTGATACCAAATGTTGATATGCTTGGATCGATCATGAAATACAAGATTATCAGAGAGTTTGACACAAATATGATTATCACAATAAATCAAAGTAGGATCCATCATCTTCACAAATAACCTAACAAGAATCTTTCTCATCCAGATTGCCTCACTTGCTACTTGACTTGCAACCATGTACTTTGCTTCTGTTGAGCTGAGTGCCATAGATCTCTACTTCTTGCTGTACCAAGAAACCACTGCTAATCCAACACTAAAAATTCCTCTTGATGTGCTCTTCCTGTCTGATGGCCTCCCCGCCCAATCTACATCCGTGAATCCTTGCAGCTTCACTTCCTCTTTTAGTTTGTACCAAAGACCAAATTGAGTAGTGCCTATGAGGTATCTCAACACATGCTTTGCTGGCTTCCTGTTGGATTAGTGGGGCCTGACCTAGGTTCGGAAGTGATTTAGCCAAGAAAATCCCGGTACTACTGGCCCTTTCGGCAACAGTTCGCGGAGCACGGACTGAGGTCTCACCCGAAGTAGTATGGGAGGGTGCTAGACCCAAGTTTCCGCACCTTGGGGATGCTTGATATGCGGTGATTGGTACGCGGTCCAACCTTTGCGCTTACTGCACTATGCGCACCTGCGGGTACCCCGCGCCCTGTGATACTGTCTTTGCGCAATTCTAGCCGCAGTGCGACCCCTGTTATTTACCCAAGTCTTTCTTAATTAGGCTCTGTTAATTGACTCCGCCTTGCGCACTCAGCTGCAGGGGTCCACGCACTCAGCTGCAGGGGTCCACGCACTCAGCTGCGGACTCTATTAGGCCTCTACGCACTCAACTACAGAGCCTCTTCCTACTACTACGACCCAGCACACTTCGGATTCCACTCTATGCTCTAACCATGCCTTCTCTATTCTATCTATTCTCCACTCCAAAAAAAATCTTTACACTTAGAGCCTCACTCTATTTATACAATCCCATGGTCTGTGGACCATGGGTAGGCCGACACAACTTTACATTAAATTACAATTCTTAGGGTGGACAAACCTATGACTCGATTATACAATTTGCGCTCCGCGCCCGTACTTCGCGGAGTTCTACACCGTCTTTGACTAAAACCTAGGCTTTAAGCCCCAAAACCTGCAGTGGGGGATCCCATGCCCAACAGGCCCCCAACACTATCATCGTGACTCATCCCGAGTCATTCTGCTGGTGCGACGGTCTTGGCATGGAGCCCCTCTAGCTGTGCTTGTGTTGCGTGAAGGTCTGCAGCGCACTGTTCTGCCGTCTGTTGGATCTGTTCTATTCTTTCTGCCGAATTATCACTTTCAGGGGCAAATCCCTGTCTTAAAGCATGCATCACCTTCATTTGTGTGAGCATTCGTTCGATATTGGCAGTGATGTGGAAAGCCTCATCAATCCAAGGCTAGACGCGCGCTTTAAGTACTGCCTCTTTCTGTCATGCGACATCCACCTGTTCCTTCAATGCCTTCGCCTGTTGTAGCTTCGCTAGCTACTGGGTCAGGACAACTGTCTGCATCGTTCCGTGCACATTGTCATACTGCACTTGAAGCTCCCGCGCTTCTATTTCCAGGTGTTGTATGGTGGGGTCCTCCTGTAAGGAAGTGAGGACCGCGAGGGATTCTTCCAACATCATAGTACAGTCCTGCACTGCTTGTCCTATTTCCTCCAGCCCCTTTTGGATAGCACCAACGCACTATTCCCTAACTTTCGGGGGCATGGATGACTGCGCTTTTAATCGCAATTTGGCAATCTAGAGGTTGAGGTCCAGCTGTATCCTCATTGCTTCCTCCTTTGCCTCACGAAATCCACTAGCCAATCTGTGAATTCGCACTCCAACTGGTAGGTCGGTCGCAATCTCTAACTCTGGAGCACAACGACATGCTTCCTCTACTATCTACTCCAACTGTTGATTTTGCGCCAGCGCTTCATCGCATTGTAGACTAAGCTGCTCAATGTTGATTCGCTGTTCGCTGAGCATTTGTACCACGCGTCCTTCCCTCGTGCGGAGTTTTGCTGTCGCTCTGTCTTGTAGCTGGTATAATATATCCCGTGGAAGGGCAGCCAAGTTTAGGCCAAGTCCCTTGATCTGGCCCACCGCGGCTCTATCCTCCGTGCTGTCCGCTGTCAGTGCTCCTTCCGGCAGCACGACGGTGTTAGCCATTTTGGTCCGCAGCAACTGCTCCATTGCCGATGTACCTACGGCACCGTAGGTGGCTACTGTTCCCTCCTGTGGGGGCTACACCTAAAGTTCCTGGAGTTGCACCCTGAGGGCCCCCAACACAATCTACTGCTTCGTCATTGCTTCTTGGAGCGCTTCCCTGGTGACCTCGCGAACTGTGTCGCTGATGTCATATAGGTCACCCTCTGTGAGCATAATGGGTTCACCATCTAGTTTGGAAGCCTTGGTCTTCTTCCGTGGGCCTGTTTGTTTCGTACCGCGTGGCCGTTTCAGTTGTGTAGATGTCGTGCTGGGGTCTGTGCCTTCCACCGTGTCCTCTATCCCCTGTCTCGTGGTCAGGTCCGGGCCTCCTTCCTCCTGCGTCATGGTGGCCCCTGTTGCCGGTGCTACTACCTTTTTAGCGGCCTTGGTTTGCTCTGCGGCAGCTTTCGCTGCCTCGTGGAAAGCCCTTACCTCCTTAGCCAACTGCTCGTTGCGCTTTTGCTGAGCCAACAGCTTGGTGGCATCCTTCCGTTTTTGTACTGCAGTCTTATTGCGCACCGCCAGATCTGAGGCGCGCCACTCGGGTGGCCATGAGTCGAGCATAGTGAAAATGGCATCATCAATCACGATGAACAACAGCTTGGTCTAGTTTTGCATTAGATCCTTACGTGCCTTAATGTACACGTTGTGCATATCCGCCTTGAAGTCTGCAAAGCTCCGTAGACTGTCGTACACTGTGGGGGATAGGCGCGGCCTCTTGTTGATCCACATCCGGATGCTCACCTCCATGAGCACCCAAAAGATCTTGGTCTTGCGGATCCTCGTGGCGTCCTTCGTCGCCCAGAGCGACGCGTATTTTGCTGCTTCTCACAAGTCCTGTTCAAGAGGAGGGAACTGACTATCCTCAAGTAGTTTCCCTTACACCAATATGATGGACAAGAGCAACCACGCGTAGTGGAAGGTCTTGCCCTGCTCCTGGACTTCCTTGTAGTTGGTGAGGAATTCTTCACAGAGGAAGGCGACCTAGTTGAATTGGACCCCCTCCGCGCATTGTTCGGCCAACGCGACGACTGTTGTTGGTACCTCGTTGCTGTGGAATTTTCTCATCACCTTCCCGGCCAGCAGCTAGGTGGCTACGTGCACCCCTTTGTCTAGAATGCTACTAATTACATAGCCTCTCTGCTTCTTTTCCAACTTTTATTTCTTCTTCATGGCCTCTGCGAGCGCCAAATCTCCGCTTTTTCCAGCTATTTCTGCGGGGTCCCTTCCCTCACAGGGAAGCTGAGAAATCCTGTGAATAAGCTCTGCTGTGATGGGAATGGGCTCCTCCAACCACAGGTACCCATCGTGTACCAGGCAAAGTAGCTGCCTGATAACAAAGATCATAATCGGTGTGCGGTGAAAATGCGGAATCCATAGTAGGTGGAGTAGCTCGGCCTTCTCCACACCGTGCAACCATTTCTGTGGTTCTAGTGTTGTAATGGACCCCTCCTTGCTTTGTGTCATGAGGTTCTCAGTCTGTAAATGTGGGAACTTTTCACCGTCTGCGAGGTCCCAATCTTCAAATTTCATCATGGGCACGCGGCCCAGGACCGAGCCTTCAATCAAAATTCCATCTGGGAGGAGCGGGGTTTTGAGTGCGCTCTTAGCGACATCCAAATCCTTGGGTACTTTTGCTTTCCATTTTTGTGGAGGGACATACTTAGGTAGTTTTTCTGCAGCGCGCACTGGCTGGATGTCTTCTTCCATTCCTTCATCCACCCCTATCTCTTCTACAGAAGCCTCGAGGTCCTCCTCCTCATCATCTCTCTCTAGGTTAACAGTCTTGCCCTTGTCTTCCATAGAAATTTTACCAAACCGTGGATTTCATGGGGACATGCAGATTGGTCCCGCTACTTGTGGATCCGTCTTGGGCCTCGACGTCTGGGGCGATTTTGGAATTTCTGGTGCATCCCCCACCTACAGCGTAGGGCTCTGTGCGACTTCCTCGGCTGTCGACATCATTCTATTCAGGAGGTCCTATGTCTCCTTTGGCAATGTTTCAAACACTGAACTTGCTCTTAAAGCCTCCAAATTGGTAAGGTCCATACCCACTTGATAGCGCAACAAATGAATTCTCAAAACACCAAGGGTTGTTCGCTGGATAGCCACCTGTGATTTATAGCCTTTTTGAATTCAAATTCGACCATTCCCCCCACCTTCGGCCCATTAATGCTAGATTGGCGACATATCGTCCCAAATCTAGTTCTGACTTCGTGTCTTAATTGCTCGCCGCCCGCTCCTCTTTGCCTTAAATTGGACATCTTGTCATGAATAGTGACACCAACGGTCACCTCCCAGCCTACCCGCGCGGCAGCGCAACCCCCTATGTGCGGGCGCGACCCCTATGACATACTAATGCTACGCATACCCTCCTGATCGCGCAACTCCCACACAGACTCTTTTATAGTCCCACTCTCTCTTTCAATTGCTTGGAGCATTGAGTCTGTGCTTTTGATTGCTAGTCAGGTGGCCGCACCCCCTGTGAGACTGCAATTCACCTTCCAGCCTAGTTCATGGGCATTCCTCAATTACCCTCACGACAGTCAGCGCTGCACATTCTTCCTTATGCAGTGCGCTCCCCTGGTTACTTTGTCTGGTAAGGTGCGGTCGCAGCCATGGTAGCAGAGTCACAAATGCTCGACGACAATCTTCTAATGCAGTAGTATGGCTGCCCATATCTTGTCCTATCATTCTTAGTTTATCGACGCGACATGCTTGTGCGATTTCATTTTCCAGTTTTTTGATCTCCGCGTCCATTAACATGATTTTCTTCCTCAGTCGTACCCGATCTTCTTTGAGTTTGCGAAATTAAAGGTTCCCTCGCCGAACGAGTTCCCGAATCTGCATATGTTCATCTTTGTGTAGCTGCATAATTCCTTCGTCCTGGTCCTCGCGTACTATCCCAACTGTGAGAGCTATTGCGTGAGGATTCCTTTCCTCCAAAACTATGGCCTCAACTCTGCTCCTCAACTTTGAAATCGTCTCCGCACTCAAGTTTTTACACATGGCCCTATAGGCCCATCGAATCATTGGCACGCGCAGGTCCCAATTAGTTCTTTTCGCCTGGTGAGCCCTGTTCAGGACTTCGCATACCTTATTGAATGCTTCCACGTGGAACGTTTGTGGTGCGCGTCACCTTTCCTACTGCTGTGTCCTGTTCTGGTGTGCTCGTTGCCCTGCACATGTCTGTACCCATCGAGACAGGTGGGCGCGCAAGTTGCTCCATCCTTGCTGACCAACTCTTATTCGAAGCTGGGGGCTTCCAAATCGTAGGCGCATCATCCTTATACATCTGTGCCAATCATCGAAATTTCCTTGATGTGTGCCCCACCATCGTGCGGGTGTTGTGCGTAGTGCCCACTTCAACACATCGAACCACTGCTGTTCCGGTACTGCGCTTTCAAATTTTCTCAGGAATTCATCCACCGTCGTTAATCCATCATATGTCGGCAGCTCTCTTGCCTCTGTTATTATGCAACGCAGTGATCTAATCATCATGTTGCAATTCAACGTTGTCACTTCGTGCAACCGTTTCTGCCATCGCTCTACTCCTTCGTCCAAATCCGAAGTGCAGGAGATTTCGCACTCCCACGAGATCCTCCCATCTGCACTCGAATTCACCCAATCCTGGTCTCGTGCAGTTATCTTATAAATACAATCAAGATCATCGTCGCTTTCATCGTCGCACACTGGTTTAGTATAACGCTCTCCTTTAGCTGGGTCCAGTGGGACTACTACGCGTAGTGACTTTTTCTCGAAGATCATTTTGCGCTTCTTCAGATTGATGACTCCGTTCATATCGGTGGCCCAGTCTATTCCTAACAGCGCGGGATAGGGATTGCTGTCATCGACAATCTCTATTACCTCAAAATCCGCCTGCGTGCTCGCGCCTTCAATATCAACTGTTACCCCTTGCAACCTCCCCATGGGCAAAATCTTCTGTTGGTTCGCCATTCGTAATTGAATAGGGGACCATTGTAACGTGGGCCTGCCCATGCGTTCCCATGTTTGCTTCGGTAATACATTCGTGTCCAAACCTAGATCTAGGATTACCTGATCCATTTCATATTCCCCAATCTGTGCAGTCAACCTCATTTCCCTTCCAGTGCACAATGCATGCTTCCCCAATTTCCGGACTACGCACGGTTCCCCTAACCCCGCGCACCTGGTGATCAGTTCTTGTAGTCCTTTAACTGCCTTGCTGTCGCACAACAGTTTCATGCATGTCTCTAGAAAGGTAGTGAGCATTGAAGGATCCATTCCTGGCTCTGGTTGATCCTTACTACCTGAAGTGGAGGCCTCCACGAAGCTCTTCTTAGCTTCCATGAATGTCTCCTTTGCGCGTTCTAAGTCAAACTCGGGTTCCTTCACAGGAGCCTTGTGAACCCATGTACTTTCCTCTGGTTGTTTCCCCGTATCTTCTCCCGTGGCCGTACCGCTTCTGAGCATCATGTTTACATTTGGGTCTTCTTCGCGCAGCTCAGACCTCATCATTTGTATATTCTGAGTCGGGGAGGCTGGAATACCCCTTTTTCGTAGGACAGTCTATTGTTTCATGATCAAACCGAGCACAATACGAACATGGTATCCTCGTCGGGTTGGTACAGTCGCGAGCATAGTGCCTTGGTCCTTTGCAATTGTAACAAATTAACTGTCCGCGGCCTCTTCCTAGTCCCATTCCACCTCG
Source organism: Pinus tabuliformis (assembly GCA_031772625.1). Lineage (NCBI taxonomy): Eukaryota > Viridiplantae > Streptophyta > Pinopsida > Pinales > Pinaceae > Pinus > Pinus tabuliformis. The sequence continues at coordinate 744,040,827 of CM062806.1, read as the reverse complement.
TCCCTGACCTCACCCCTGAAATCCAATGCACGCCATCCCTGCATCTGGGTTGAGGGATCACGTTTCGATCTGCATCCTATAGGTTGGGGTCCGATCCATCATTAGCTCGTAACTGCAGCAAGTGCGCTCATCATGGCCTACCGACCTGTAGAAATTACAAAACAATTGCTGGGGTGTCTGTGTATATTTCTGCAGCAAATGAAAATTGTCGTTGTGTGTTTCCCTCCTATCTGACAGATCGCGCACCATAAAGCGGGTGCCGCACTCGGCTCTGCCTACACCTCCAGTCTCAGCGCCCTCCTCCTGTCAAGTAGTTCGCGAATACTGGGCAGTGATGCTTGTCATGGCCCTGGCCTTTGCACTTTATGCACCATACTTCCTCGCGTACCGTGGCCTATCCTGCTTCAAGATTTGCATTTCCAAACACAAATTCTGTAGTTGCGCATGGATTTGTTGAACTCCCAACCCAGGGTCTTGTATCGGGGTCTCATGCAATCTCATTGCCATTTCCAATGCTTCGGCTTGGGTGGAAAGTTTCTGCTATGACAACGTTGTCCTCAAGTGCGGTGCTAGAGATGCTACAAACCATGCGTGATGCTGTCCATTTGTCAACGTCATATTGGCTTCGCGGATCGTACTCTTCAGCCGTTGATCCAGATCCCAGGGAGTCTCACCCGGGAGCATCGCGATCTCTTTAAACCCGATGATTGATTGTGTTTTTGACTTTGGTTTGCTAAATTCCCTATTCAGCGCATTCTGGATCTCTGCTATCCCCGCATTTGGGTGGTCGTTAGAATTCTTGATGTACCATGTTAATGCGCGATCCTGCAGCGCGCTCACCAATGTAGCCTTCTTAATATTGTCGTCTGTGACACCTTGTGCTTCCCATACCGCTCTTACCACAAACCAGAATTGGTCTGGATCCTCATTCCCTACTCCTCTAAATACTGGTAGCTTGATCGCGCTCGCCATACTGAACTGTGGAGGTGGTGGTGGTGGAGTGGTTGGAGATGGAGGTGAGGGAGGTGAAGCAGGTGGCGGTGTGGGTGGAAGTGGTAATCGCGGAATGCGCTGCTTTATCAAACTGACCGCGCTTCTCGGAGAAACCTTCGCGAGCTCGTCCTCGCTCTCCTGCGAGGGTGAAATTAAGGAACTGTTTTCTATCACAAACATTAATTTATTCGCATAACCCTCTTTTCACATAACAACATTTTAGTCCAGGTGTTCAAAGATTTAATATGCTTACCTCGTGGTCCTTCAAGAAAGAATCATTCTGCTTCGTTGTAGCTCTTGCTCATGTCTACCGCAAATTCGGTGATAAATCCCGCTATTATCCAGTCGAGCTAATGGTCCATAGCCCGCACGATCTTATCTTCTAATGCTTCTAGTCTGCGCACCAATCCCAGAGTCCACACTATCGGTTTGTCGAGTCTACACCTTCCCTGGCTGTTGGCTAACTTTGCGATCCACTAATACAACTCAGAAGGAAAGGATGCAAAGAAAATCTTATGGATTTCCGTATACATGTAGCGCTCCAACCACATTTCATTAGATACCTGCGGATTTCTGTTTTCCTGCACCGCGAACTTGTGAATCTTCTTGTCCAATAACTCTTCAATTTCCTTCTTTGTTGGGTTCCAGTGGCACAACATCAGACATCCCTTATGCAGATCCTGGTCCTGGCAATGGAACCATTTTTTGGCTTAATGGGGCTTGAACCAGGTTCGGAAGTGATTTAGCTAAGCAAATCCCGATTCTACTGGCCCTTTTGGCAACAGTCTGCGGAGCACGGATTAAGGTCTCACCCGAAGTAGTATGGGAGGGTGCTAGAACTAGGTTTCCGCACCCTGGGGATGTCTGATATGCAGTGATTGGGACGCGGTCCAACCTTCGCGCTTACTGTACTACGCGCAACTGCGGGTACCCCGCGCCTTGTTATACTGTCTTTGTGTAGTTCTAGCCATAGTGCAACCCGTGTTATTTACCCGTCTTTATTAATTAGGCTCTGTTAACCGACTCCACACTGCGCACTCAGCTGCAGGGGTCTGTACACTCAGCTACAGACTCTACTAGGCCTCTGTGCACTCAGTTGCAGAGCCTCTTCCTACCACTACGACCCAACACACTTCAGATTCCACTCTATGCTCTAACCATGCCTTCGCTATTCTATCTATTCTCTACTCCGAAAACTATCTTTACACTTAGAGCCTCGCTCTATTTATATAATCCCATGGTCCGCATATCATGGGTAGGCTGACACAACTTTACATTAAATTACAATTCTTAGGGTGGACAACCCTATGACTTGATTATACAATTCGCGCTCCGCGCCCATACTTCGCGGAGTTCTACACCATCTTTAACCAACACCTAGGCTTTAAGCCTCAAAACTTGCTACGGGGGATCCCATGCCCAACAATTCCAATATAGTTTGGTTGGTTTAACCATTGCTTGATTAAGCTAGTAAACTGCATAACACATGTTTGGTCATGTGTTCACCAAATACATAAGTGAACTCAGAAGATGCCTGTAAATGGTAGCTTCAACTACTTCACCTGAAGTAGCATCCTTTTTCCTCTAGTTTCTTGCTAGAGGAGTATCCATGGGTTTTCACCTGTCCATGTAGAATCTATGAAGTATCTCGTTGGTATACTTTCCGTGAGAGACAAACAGTTCCCCATCACCTTTCCATACTTCCAATCCAAGGAAGTAGTGCATGAGGCCCATTTCCTTCATCTCAAACTCTCTTGCAAGTTCCTCCTTGCAAGATCTAATCAAATTCTCATCACTAGTAAGGATCAAGTCATCAACATATAAAACAATAATCAATAATTTACCTTCTACAAAAATATGTTAGAGGTTTTCATTTGCTTCACTTTTGGTGAAGCCCAAACCGATGAGATAGCTATCGATCCAAGGTGTTGTTGGCATTATGATACATGTGTTGTACTTGATGGAAACCCACTTGTAGTAGAACAACTCACTTGTATATGGTAACTAGATGAATCTATGTAACTAGATGAATATACAGGAGAGATATCAGATGTGACAAAATGCATGGCAGTTATGTTTACAAATGTGACAGAATGCATGGCAGTTGTGTTTCCAGATGTGACAAAATGCAGGGCAGTTCAAAGGAATCAGTTCAGAAGTAATGTAAAATGGAAAATCACATTATAACAAGTCTATTCAGAGGGAAAAAATTCATGGTACAAAGTAATAGGATGAAGGAACAAAGGAATACATATCAGAATCAAGAAGTTGATGAAAAATGACATTTTTAGGTATGTTAAGTTGTATACGCGGTTTCATTGTACAAAAAGAGCGTATAAATGCGGGTTAACAGAACAAAATGAGAGTATACGTATACACGCATTTTCACAGGAGGAAAAGCGCATACATGTTGGAAAACCAAGGTTTTGGTTCGAGGTATTTGGTCCAAGGTATTTTGGTCCAAGTTATTGGTCCAAGGTATCTGGTCCGAGGTATTGACCCTAGGTATTTGGTCCAAGGTATTGGTCCTAAGTGGTTTTGGTCCAAGGTATTGACAAATGATCTAAGTATATAAGGAGGAGAAGATCAAAGGGCTAAGGGTACAAGTAATGAATATCTTATAAAGTGTCATATCAAAAGCAAATATATATGTTATGGGTTTCTGATGCTTTGCTTGATCTAGACTAAATATGCACTTGAGCATTTGATGATGGATGAGATCTAATGATGGATCAAGATCATAATGACTTATTATTATTGAATGATCTGATATTGGGCTAGATCTGATTATGTACACTTGTTTTATTCTTTAAATATCGTGATCTGGGTTTGTCTGAAGTCTGGAGGTGCAACAAAGTTTTGAAGTAAGTATTTGCAGATCTGTACGCTGGTTCGCTTTGATGAAGGTGCATATACACGCTGGTTCGGCTCTTCCAAGTAGCGTATGCAAAAGAAAAGCTTGATGTTCAAGGATGACTGATCTATCAGATCAATGTTGCTGTTTTACTGCTGTCTATCAATGAAGTCTTCTTAGATCTGAATGTAAAACTGAATGCATAAGGAGGCTAGTATTTGATTAATTGATTGTATAAGTGAGAAGAAGTGATCTCTGTCGCTGCCTGTGTAAAGCTTTGTAAGTTTGCAGTAGATATTCAGTATATTGTTGGTTGGTACAGACTTGATTCAAAAGTTTATGTTTGTAGTAGTTTTGAAGGTATACGCAGGTTTGATTAATGGAAGTAGCGTATACACGCAGTTTGGGTTCAACCAAGTAGCGTATACACTCTGATGCATGGTTTTTGAGGTTACAGCTGGTTCTGAATGATGATGCAGGTTTCTGGGTTCAGCACAATGTTCTGGTGTCAGTGATTTGATTGTTCAGATTAATTGAATGTTGGTTGATGCACTTTAGGTTTAAAATTTTTTGATGGGTCCAGCATGAAAATTGGATGAAACATGGCCTTCAGATTGTGGTGTTGTGATCCAGGAGTATCCGGTCTGAAAATTCTTGAAGCATGGTCCCTGGAGGAAGAAAGAAGGTTGTAGTGTTCTATAGGTCGGCACTTATGTACTAGTAAACAGATCAGCTAGTACAAGAGCCAGGGGGTTGTAGCTCCCTTCCAGAAGAAGCTGGAGAATGAGAGAAGGTTGCAACCTTTCGTAGGTGGGTGCCTGCGTACTAGTATGAGTCTGCACCAGTACAAGATTGTAAACATATTTTTCTTATTATTAAAAGAAGACAGAGATGACAACAGCAAGTGGTTTTCACCCACATTGGGTTTCCACCTTAAATCTTGGTGTTCATGTGTGTTGCTTATGTGTGATGGTTTATTATGTTATTACTGCACATGGTTACTATTTAATGTTTAATAAAGTACTGATGCACTGATTAAAGATCAACATATGATGAATTAACTGAATCATAAGTTCACTAGATATACGCTGGTTGCCTTAAGAACAATTACGTGCACACGTGAGTTCCCTTCTCTGAAGTAGCGTATATAAATCTGATTATGGAAATGAAAAATTTATTGATTTGTAAATACTGAGTCACCCCCCTCTCAGTATTATTTCCAACAATTGGTTTCAGAGCAGGGCCTTCATAAGAAGCTTGATCACTTGAAGGAAGATCCATCAATATGAGTGATCACGAAAGCATGGGATCCATGAGACCGCCAATATTCGATGGGAGCAACTTTGTTTATTGGAAAATAAGAACCATAACCTATCTACAATCTCTTGGAACAAATTTCTGGGAAATTTTGGAAGGAGGATATAAATTTCCAACATCAATTCCTACAGACACGGTAGGTGAAAAGCAATATGAAACCAATGCCAAAGCCGTTAATACTTTAAAGGGAATTCTGTCACAATAAGAGTTTGTCAAAGTCATGCAGCTCAAATCAGCCAAAGAGATATGGGACAAAATCATTTAGAGCTATGAAGGAGACTCTCAGGTAAAACGTGCTAAGCTTCAAACTCTCATAATTCAGTATGAAACTCTTAATATGCATAGTGATGAGAGTATAACTAGTTACTTCTTACATATAGATGAGGTTGTTAATTTTATGAAGAATTTGGGTGAAGAAATAAAGGAATTTACCTTAGTTGAGAAAATTTTGAGATCCTTGTCTGCTAAATTTGAATAAAAAATGTCTACCATAGAAGAAAAACAGGATCTGCAGAATATCACTATGACACAGCTTCACGGAATCCTAACTGCTTTTGAGATGAGAAAAGGAGGTCCATCAGATATGAGAGAAGCCGCATTTAAAGCTTCAACAAAAGGAAAAGAAAAGGAAGAACACAATGAATCAGGACACATTTCAGAAGAAGAAGATGAGGTAAATTTTGTCAAGAAGCTTCAACGGGGTTCTGGAAGGTTCAGAGGTAAGCTACCTTTCAAATTCTTTTCTTGTGGTAGAGTCGGTCATTATGCTGCCAGATGTCCTCATAAAGATAAATATGAAAAAGGAAAGGAATATGCAAAAGGGAATAGGAAACAAGTTGTGAATAGGAGTTACTATACTCATGAAGATAGTGATGGTTTATCTAATAGTGATGAAGATGAAACTAGTCAAGATTACAGACTTCTCATGGCTTATGATAGCGATGATTTTTGGGATAGTTTAGAAGAGGATAGTGATGGTTTATCTAATAGTGATGATTATAGACTTCTCATGGCTTATGACAATGATGATTTTTGGGATGCTTTAGAAGAGGAAAACTTTCATGAAGAAATCTCTAAACTCAAAATCTATTTAGAAGAAAAGAATATGATCATAGATACATTGACATACCAACTTGTTGAAAAAGAACAACACATTGAAAAACTAGAATGTGAAATTGTGGGTCTAAGAAAAGATCTTGAGAAAACAAAATCTCTCAATCTTAGATTTGCTAAAGGACCAGAAACTTTAAATGAAATTATCAAAGTTCAACGTTCTTCTCTGATAAAGACAGGTCTTGGATATACTGAAGAAGCATCTCAATCATAGAAGCCGACAACCTCCACCAAAATCTATCTTAATGCAGCAAAGACTAGTGAACAGTATGAAAATCATTAGCAAAGGCATAAATCTGATCACCAGGTAAATCATACTCAATTTGCTCCAAGGATGAATATCAATAGAAGCCACAACCAATCTCAGCCAAATGATACTCAATTTGCTCTAAAGATGAATATCAATAGAAACTACAATCAACAGGTAAATAGATTCGATAGTCATAGAAACTTCTTTAGTGGGCAATGTTTTTCATGTCATAATTTTGGGCATAAAGGTACTCAATCCATTGCTTATAAAACCATCATGACTAGAGAAGCACAAAATCAAAGGAATGTAACAGGAATCAAGAGAAGTTCCTATAATAACTTTTCTCCTCTTAAAAATGAAATAGAATGCTCAATTTGTAACAAATTTGGTCATGAAGACTCTGAATGCAGAAGCAAATTTCGGCAAACACCTCAAAAGGAGCAAACGCCATTAAATCCCAAGATATGGAGAAGGAAAAAATCTAAAATAGAAAGATGAGGTATAGCCTTGTATGCAGAAGGACAAGAAAATCAGTGGTACATTGACAATGGATGCTCCAAACATATGACAGGTGACAAATGGAAACTTCACTCATATAATGTCTTAGAAAAGGAAAATAATGTCTCATTTGGAAATGACACTCCAACTATCATAAAAGGTAAAGGTTCTATTTTCTTGAAAGAAAAGGTTAAAGATGGAAATGTTATGTATGTAGATGGTTTAAAGCATAACCTGTTGAGTGTCATTCAAATGTGTGATCAAAGAAATGAAGTGGTTTTTCGATCAAATGGATGTGTTGTTCATGAGCTTGATACAGGAGAGACTGTGATCAAAGGCACAAGAACTCCAAACAACTTATACATACTCAAAGGAGGACAACAACAGTGCTATGTAAGTGAAAATGATGAAAACTGGTTGTGGCATAGAAGATTGGGACATGTAAGATTTTCTCAAATAAGAAAAGCATGCAGACTCAAGGCTGTTTGTGATCTTCCAGATATCAGCATCCCAGAAAATACAATATGAAAACCATGTCAAATCGGTAAGCAAACTAGAGTTCACTTCATGGAAAAAGAAGGGTCAGCTAGTAAGCCTCTTGAACTTATCCATACTGATTTATGTGGACTAACAAGGAAAAAGTCACCTCGTGGAGAAGAATACTTTATTTTGTTCATTGATGATTTTTCCAGAATGTGTTGGATAGGTCTTCTAAAGCATAAAGATGAAGCATTTGAAAAGTTCCAAGCCTTCAAAGCTTTGGTTGAAAATGAATCATATCAAAAAATCAAATGCCTCGGATCTTATCGAGGAGGGGAATTTATATCGGATGAATTCTTTGACTTTGTCAGCAACATGGAATAAAAAGGCAATTCTCCACCATAAGAACTCCTCAACAAAATGGTGTGGTAGAAAGGATGAACAGAACAGTTCAACAAATGGCTCGAGCTATGCTAGATGAATCTGGAACTCCTGCAACCTTCTGGGGTGAAGCTGCATTTGCTGCCATGACTATTCTCAACAAAGCAAATGTTCAGGTAAATAGCACTCAAACTCCACATGAACTTTGGTATGGTAAGACTCCTACTGTAAAATACTTTAAAGTTTTTGGAAGCAAATGTTTTATCAAAAGGACTGACAAAAAGCTTGGTAAGTTTGAACCCAGAGCATATGAAGGGATTCTTCTTGGTTATTCTTCTAGAAGTAAAGGATATAAATGTTATAATAAAAGACTTGGGAAAATTGTTGAAAGCATTGACGTTGTAGTTGATGAAGCATGCAGAAATATAAAATAGATAAAATCAACAGAAGATTATTACAATGAGGAAGATGGGGATTACTTTCCCACATCAAATCAAAATTATATTGAAGAAGAAACCAATGAAGCACCAGAAGAAGATATAATGGTAGAAGAAAAGGCTCCGTCTAGGTATGTTCAGAAAAATCATCCACAAACTCAAATTTTAAGAGAAAGGGAGGTTGGTGTATAGACAAGAAGAACTATTATAGACACCTCAAGTCATCTAGCATTACTATCCCCCACCAAACCTCAAAATGTAAATGAAGCATGCAAAGATGAATGTTGGGTCAAGGCCATGGATGAAGAACTTGAGCAAATTGAAAAAAATGACACTTGGGAATTAGTTCCTAGACCTCATGATAACAATATTATTGGAACTAAATGGATATTCAAGAACAAGCTGAATGAAATTGGAGAAGTCATTAGAAACAAGGCTAAACTTGTTTGTAAAGGGTATGCTCAACAAGAAGATATAGATTTTGAAGAAACTTTTTCACTTGTTGCGATACTTGAAGCCATAGGAATGTTTCTTGCTCTTTCCAGTTTTCAGAAATTCAAAGTATACCAAATGGATGTAAAATCATCCTTCCTTAATGGAGATTTAGAAGAAGAAGTTTATATTGAACAAACAGAAGGATTCATTCTTGGAAATGATGCAAAACCTGTATGCAGATTCAAAAAGGCTCTCTATGGTATGAAACAGGATCCAAGGGCTTGGTATTACCACCTTGACAAATATCTACACCAACAAGGTTTTACAAAAGGTTCTGCAGATAGCAATTTATATACAAAGATTGAAAATGATAAATTGATAATTATTATTGTTTATATTGATGATATCATTTTTGGTAGCAATGAAGAATCCATAAGTCAGAATTTTTCTTCAGTAATGCAACAAGAATTTGAAATGTCCTTGCTTGGCGAACTTACCTATTTTCTTGGCCTACAATTTCGGCAAACTAAAGATGGTATTTTTCTTTCACAAACCAAATATCTCAAGCAGATCTTGAAAAAGTATGAAATGGAAGATTCTAAACCTGTATGTACTCCAATGGTAACAGGATGCAGTCTCAGCTCAAATGATGAATCAGCAGCAGTACATCAACCAACTTACAGATCCATGATTGGTAGTCTGCTTTATCTAACAGGTACCCGACCTGACATCATGCATGTAGTAGGAATAGTTGGAAGATTCCAAGCAAATCCAAAGGAATCACACCTTTAGGCAGGCAAAAGAAATTTCAAATATCTTCAAGGAACTCAGGACTTTGGACTATGGTATCCTAGAGATGTAGATCTTACTCTTCATGCATATACAGATGCAGATTGGGTAGGAAGTGTTGATGATAGAAAAATCACTAGTGGTGGTGCATTCTATATGGGTTCCAGGTTAGTGTCTTGGTTCAACAAGAAATAAAGTTCAATTGCTTTATCTACAGCTGAAGCAAAATATGTGGCTACTGCATCTTGCCTCACACAACTATTTTGGATGATGCAAACTTTGCAAGACATTGAGATCACATGTACTCCACCCATCTCCATTCTATGTGATAATACAAGTGGCATCAATATTTCAAAGAATCTAGTCATGCACTCCAAGACCAAGCACATACCCATCAAGTACCATTTTCTACGAGAACAAGTGCTTGAACAAAAGGTCACATTGGAGTATGTCCCCTCCAAAGAACAGGTTGCTGATATATTCACTAAACGACTGCCCAGATAAACATTTGAATATCTCAGACAAAATCTGGGAGTAGTTGCTACATCATCTTGCTGTTAAATCTAGTTTTTCAGAGAAAGGTTATTATACGCGGGTTTCATGAAGTATAGTCACGTATACACACGAGTTTCTGTGGCTGAAGAAGCGTATATGTTTTTCTGACAGGAAAATAGTGGGTTAGACTCTGATATGGGTGCTTTGTCTGATGTTGATGATTACAGTCTAACGATATGTTTTGTTCATTAATTTTTATCTGACTGACAAAGATGCCTTGATTAATGACTTGTTAACAATGCACAGGTAGCACAGGTTCAGGGGGAGCATTAGCCTTCACACGCATTCTGCATTGTTGGCATTATGGTTGCTGAGTCTAGCTATGGATTTAGATATTTATACCATTTGTTGCTTAAGTCATGTAAAAGTCTAGGGTGTGATATGACTTCTCATACATTTGAATGAGTCCTATTAGACAAATGATGTAATTTGTATCCCCACTTTGCATAGGATGGACGATGTAATATTTATTGTATTTATGAACAATTGGTATATCCCCACTTGGTTGGATGGATGAGTCAAATTTGGTATATCCCCACTTGAATGGGAGATTGATGTATGTATGAGTCATTGGTGATAGGAAGGTCAAACTCACATAGTTGAGTTATAGAGTCATGTTATTCTTTTGGAAAATGTTTTTGCTGACTCTGCATATGCTTAGGGGGAGCATGGACAGTTAGTGCATCACAACATGTACAATGATATTAGAACATGCACAATGAGGGAGTTTAGTCAGAGAATTTAGCATGTGCCTAGGGGGAGCATGATCAATGTTTATATTCAACTGTTCAGATATGAAAATCTTCATATCAAATGGGGAGAGTATTTTGGTCCACCTTTTCCCTTGATGTAAAAGGGGGAGAGTATTTTGGTGTTGCTTGTTATCTCTAACAGTTTCTACAACGTGCAGTAATCAACACCAACATGGTTGCCATCAAGTCCAAAGGGGGAGATTGTTGGCATTATGATACATGTGTTGTACTTGATGGCAACCCACTTGTAGCAGAACAACTCACTTGTATATGGTAACTAGATGAATCTATGTAACTAGATGAATCTACAGGAGAGATATTAGATGTGATAGAATGCATGGCAGTTATGTTTACAGATGTGACAAAATGCATGGCAGTTGTGTTTATAGATGTGACAAAATGCAGGACAGTTCAAAGGAATCAGTTCAAAAGTAATGTACAATGGAAAATCACATTATAACAAGTCTATTCAGAGGGAAAAAAGTCATGGTACAAAAGAATAGGATGAAGGAACAAAGGACTACATATCAGAGTCAAGAAGTTGACGAAAAAGGACATTTTCAGGTATGTTAAGTTGTATACGTGGGTTCACTGTACAAAAAGAGCGTATACACCCGGGTTAATAGAATAAAAGGAGTGTATACATATACACGCACTTTCAAAGGAGGAAAAGTGCGTACACGTTGGAAAACCAAGGTTTTGGTCCGAGGTATTTGGTCCAAGGTATTTTGGTCCAAGGTATTGGTCCAAGGTATCTGGTCCGAGGTATTCACCCTAGGTATTTGGTCCAAGGTATTGGTCCTAAGTGGTTTTGGTCCAAGGTATTGACAAAGGATCTAAGTATATAAGGAGGAGAAGATCAAAGGGCTAAGGGTACAAGTAATGAATATCTTATGAAGTGTCATATCAAAAGAAAATATACATGTTATGGGTTTCTGATGCTTTGCTTGATCTAGACTAAATATGCACTTGAGAATTTGATGATGGATGAGATCTAATGATGGATCAAGATCATAATGACTTATTATTATTGAATGATCTGATATTGGGCTAGATCTGATTATGTACACCTGTTTTATTCCTTAAATATCGTAATCTAGGTTGGTTTGAAGTCTGGAGGTGCAGCAAAGTTTTGAAGTAAGTATTTGCAGATTTGTACACTGGTTCACTTTGATGAAGGTGTGTATACACGCTAGTTCGGATCTTCCAAGTATGCAAAATAAAAGCTTGATGTTCAAGGATGGATGATCTATCAGATCAGTGTTGCTATTTTACTGCTGTTTGTCAATGATGTCTTCTTTCTGAATGTAAAACTGAATGCATAAGGAGGCTGGTATTTGATTGATTGATTGTATAAGTGAGAAGAAGTGATCTCTGTCGCTGCCTGTGTAAAGTTCTGTAAATTGACAATAGATATTCAGTATATTGCTGGTTGGTATAGACTTGATTCAAAATTTTACGTTTGCAATAGTTTTGAAGGTATACACAGGTTTGATTAACAGAAGTAGCGTATACATGCAGTTTGGGTTTAGCCAAGTAGCGTATACACTTTGATGCATGGTTTTTGAGGTTACAGCTGGTTCTGAATGATGATGCAGGTTTCTGGGTTCATCACAGTGTTCTGGTGTCAATGATCTGATTGTTTAGATTAACTGAATGTTGGTTGATGCAGTTTAGGTTTAAAATTTTTTGATGGGTGCAACATGAAAATTGGATGAAACGTGGCCTTCAGATTGTGGTGTTGTGATCCAGGAGTATCCAGTCTAAAAATTAATGAAATGTGGTCCCTAGAGGAAGAAAGAAGGTCGTATCCTTCTGTAGGTTGGCACCTACGTACTAGTAAACGGATCGGCTAGTACAAGAGCTAGGGGGTTGTAGCTCCCTTCCAGAAGAAGTTGGATAACGAGAGAAGGTTGTAGCCTTCTGCAGGTGGGTGCCTGCGTACTGGTATGAGTTTGCACCAGTACAAGATTGTAAACATATTTTTCTTATTATTAAAAGAAGACATAGATGACAACAACAGGTGGTTTTCACCCACATTGGGTTTCCATCTTAAATCTTGGTGTTCATGTGTGTTGCTTATGTGTGATGGTTTATTATGTTATTACTGCACATGGTTACTGTTTAATGTTTAATAAAGTACTAATGCACTAATTAAAGATCAACATATGATGAATTAATTGAATCATAAGTTCACTAGATATACACTAGTTGCCTTAAGAACAATTGCGTGCACACGAGAGTTCCCTTCTATGAAGTAGCATATTCAATCTAATTATGGATATGAAAAAGTTATTGATTTTTAAATATTGATTCACTCCCCTCTCAGTATTATTTCGAACAGGTGTACCAAGCATGGGGTGCTTGCTTGAGTCCATACAATGCTCACTTTACTCTGTACACATGCAAATATCTATTAAAGGTCTCAAACCCCTTCGACTGCTCAATATATGCCTCCTCCTTAATAAATCCAGTGAGGAATGTTGTCTTCACATCCATCTAGTGGATCTTCCACCAAATCTACGCTGATAGTTCTAGAATTGACCTGATGGATGAGAACCTTGCTACTGGAGAAAAGGTCTCCTCATAGTCAATTCCCTCAACCCGAGAGAACCCCTTGGCCAAAATATTTCCTTGTGTTTCTCTATGCTTCCATATGCAGCATGCTTTACCTTATAAATCCATCTAGAAGTAGCCACTAATTTGTTTTCTGGTCTTGGGACCACTTCCAAAACACTATTTCTGATAATGGAATCATATTCCTCTACAATAGCATCAACCCAACTGGTTTCTCTACAACCTCCTCAAATGAGGACGACTCAGTCTCTACAAGATCACTCATCAGAGCTATGTAGCTAGTGTACCGATTCAGTGACCTCCTCTGCCTGCACTGTGATGTGGGTGCTCCCACATTCTCTGTAGCATCCTGCAATAATCTGTCAGCTTCCTTGGTTCACTTCCTTCCTTCTCTGGATCTCTCTTCTTGAGTGGATGTTTCCACTCTCTGCTCCTCTGATTGTGGTTGCTCCATAAATTCTTGAGGTTGTTCCTTTGGAGCAAAAATCTCGTGAACAGGCTACAAATGAAGCTCCCTCTCAAGAGAATGTATAAATTCCCACTGTAGATCAACAGATTATGCAATATATTAAAGCAAAATACAAGATCTACTTCTACAACAAACTTGCAGAACCTTAATCGATTATGAGCAAGATCAAATAGAACACATATAACTGATAATGAGAAATCAATCACACATGAACACAAAATAATACTCTGGGGAAAGCCTCAGCTAAAAACCCTGATCTCTGTATTATCATACAAGTGGAAATATGTTCAGATTACATAAAGAATCAGCTCACAAGCTATCCTGCTCTCAGTACAATTGAACAATACCACTCACAGATTGAATAGACACAAGATATGCATACCCTCAGCCCTCCAAGCCTCCTATTTCCTTGCGTGGTTTTCCTTGGGGTCCAATGCTGCCACCTGTGTGAATTGGCCCCATCACACTCTCATCAAACCCAAAAATAATTGCACAATCTCCAAGGAATGAATTCCTTCTGCATGCAAGAGATATCCTCCATGGAATATTCCTACAACTGATAGTACACTGTCCCATCATCTGATCTCAACTGGGTCTTTGTTTAAACTGACATGCATGAGTTATTTATGAGAGAATATTCAGTTATCTGAAGTGCAGTAGTTACATGCATGCATGCATTAACTAACTGAACTCACAATTAGTTCAACAAACTATTTGAACTAATCTAATTGGACTTAACTCAATTAACTAAGCTAACTAATTACAACTCAAAGTACAACTCATCCTGATTTCCTTTAATCAAGGGATAACTTCCTCAATCAATGGAGAAACTGTTGCATGTATTCACATAGACTTCATGTTTGATTTTCTACAACTAATTAATTCAAGATGAATTAATTAATTATTTTACAAATTACTGCTAAGATCAAATTCGAATTTTAATTCTCAATTTTAGTTTAGGGACTAACTAAAATTGGAATGTATCCTGAAATGCTATCTATAGCAGTGCTAATTTTAGCACTTCTATTTTTAGCATTTCTTGTTGCTATTTTCAACACTCCCTCTCAATAAGAAAGGGATTATCAGTAACCCCAATCCTGTCTCTGTGGAACTCGAACTTGCATTTTGACAATGCCTTAGTCAAAATATCTACATCCTGTTCCTCAGTTGAAACATACAGAAACAACATGATCCTCTTGACTACACAGTCTCGAAGATGGTGATACCGGATATCAATGTGCTTGGACCTGTAATGAAAAACTGGATTCTGAGAGAGTTTGATACAACTCTGATTATCATAGTAGATCACAGTTGGATCCATCCTCTGACCAAACAATCCCACTCGAATCTTCCGCATCCAAATGGCCTCGCATGTTGCCTGACTGGCAGTCATGTATTCAGCCTCTGCTGAGATAAGTGAAACTGACCTCTGTTTCCTGCTGTACTAGGAAACTATAGCTGAACGAAGGTTGAAGATTCCTCCAGAAGTGATATTTCGGTCTGATAGACTCCCTACCCAATCCGCATCTGTGAAGCCCTGAAGCTTCACTCCCTCTATCCGTCTGTACCACAATCCATACTGAGATGTGCCTCTAAGGTATCTCAACACATGATTCGCTGCCTTCCAAAATAGCTTGGTAGGCTGAAACATAGCTTGACTCAGCTGGTTGACCACAAAGCATAAGTCTGGTTGTGTGTTCACTAGATACATAAGTGAACCCACAAACTGCTGATAAACAATAGCATCTACTACCTCACCTGAAGTAGCACCCTCCTTCCTCCAGTTCCCAGCTAGAGGAGTCTGCATGGGCTTGCACTTCTCCATGTGGAAGCGCCTAAGTATCTCATTGGCATACTTGCCTTGAGACAAAAATACTTACCCATCTTTCTGCCACACTTCCATGCCTAGAAAGTAGTGCATAAGACCCATGTCTTTCATCTTGAACTCTCTTGCAAGGTCCTCCTTGCAAGACTTGATCAACTGACCATCACCTGTAAAAATCAGATCATCCACATAAAGAACAATGATCAATGGCTTACCTTCTACCATGATGTGGTAAAGGTTCGCATCTGCTTCACTCTTGGTGAAGCCTAACCCGGTGAAATAGCGGTCGATCCTGGTGTACCAAGCACGAGGTTCTTGCTTCAGCCCATACAACGCCCTCTTGAGTCGGCACACATGCGAATCATGATTGAAGGTTTCAAAACCTTCTGGTTGCTCAATGTACACCTCTTGCTCAATCTTCCCATTGAGGAACGCGGTCTTCACATCCATATGATGGATCTTCCAACCCATATGAGATTATAGTGCCAACATCGATCTGATAGATGAGTACCTTGCTACAGGAGCAAATGTCTCATCGTAGTCGATCCCCTCGACCTTTGAGAAACCACGGGCAACAAACCTTGCCTTATGTTTCTCAACACTACCATCAGCTGTCTACTTTACCTTGTAAAGCCATCTAGAACTCACCATCGACTTGTCCTGAGGTCTTGGGACAAAATCCCACACACTGTTCCGAATGATAGAGTCGTACTCCTCTACCATTGCATCAAACCATACTAGTTGCTGCACTGCCTCCTAAAATGAAGAAGGTTCGGTCTCTACACACTCCCCAACCAGGGCCATGTAACCAGTGTACTGCTCGGGTGACCTCCTTTGGCTGCGTTGAGAAGATGGTTGTCCCACATTCTCTCGTGCATCTAGCATCAACCTGTCAGCTTCCCTTGAGCATTTCCACCCATCTCTGGAAGATTCAGCATGAGTGGATGTTTCCATTCCCAGATCCTTTGCATGTGGCTGCTCCGCATCAATTTGAGGATCCTCCTCCTTAGGAACTGAAAGTTTCTCCTCTACATGCAACTTGAGCTCCCTCTCAAGTGATAATCGCATGGATTTTTGCTCGTCGAACTTCAGATCTCTGCGTACCACTGTCCTTTGACTGGTAGGCAGGTACAATCGATAATTGTGGGGTGTATCTGTGTACCCCACAAGTATCCCCAACTCAGCTGTTGGATCTAGCTTCCTCCGGGCATCTTTGGTCACATGGAAATAAACCGATGATCCAAATATCCTAAAGTGACTCACATCTGGTCGCTTCCCAGAAAAGGCCTCGACAGGTGTGTTCATCCATAGTATACGGTGTAGGCTACTGTTTTGCAAGTATACTACTGTATTGCATGCCTCAGCCCACAAATCAAGTGGTAAGCTTTGGTCATGCAACATCGCTCGACCTTCTCCCACAAACGATTTGTTCTTCATTTTGGCCACCCCATTTTGCTGTGGGTTTTGGGGTGTCGTCAACTCCCGTTTAATTCCTTCTGCAGCGCAGAAGTCCTTAAACTGTTGGGAGACACACTCTCCACCATTTTCGCTACGCAAGGCTTTTATTTTCTTTCCAGATTCTTTCTCTGCCAAGGCTTTAAACTCACAAAACCTCAAGAAGGTCTGATCCTTTATTTGCATAAAGTAGATCCATCGTCTACGAGAAAAATCATCAATAAAAATAACATAGTACCTTTGTTTAGCGGTGTAGGCTGTAGAGAATGGTCCACAAACATCTGTGTGAACTCACTCTAGGATTGCTCCAGTGTTATGAAACCAGCTCAAAAAAAGATAGAAAAGCTATATCAATGCCTTAGAATTCAGCCTCTTCGAGGGGGCAACTTCCTTTACATTACATAAATGGACAATTCTTGGATGATTCAAATGACAAAACCTCCTTTCTATATATAGGAGTCTAAGGATTCACAATATAACCTAGCCGACCTAACAATAATAATATAAAGCCACAAAAATAATAATAGAGGGATTCTATGGGGTATAGTAATAACAATATGGGGACAATAGGGGCACAACAATATTAGTAAGGGATAAAACTACAATAGTAATGGGGTAATCACTAGTATTATAGGGACCCAACATGCCCCTCTCCTTCAAAAAAAGTGTTGTCCTCAATGCTTGAGTAGTTCTGAATGCTTCTGTATAAAATTCTCATCCTCCCATGTGGAATCTGCAGCGGATAAGTTCTTCCACTTGATATGATACTCCGAAATTGATCGATTTCATAGCTGTTGAGTTCTTGTTTCTGTGACTGCTTCCGGTTCCAATATAATTTTTCCTTCCTCGTCAAGTTCTGGCAATATTGTTTGAACTAGGAGCTTGTCACCTATAACTTTCTTTAAACATGAAACATGGAAAACTGGGTGTAATCGAGAAGCTGCAGGAAGCTCCAATTTGTATGCCATAGTACCAATCTTTTGCAACACCTTGTACGGACCATAATACTTTGGTGATAGTTTATTATCCTTCTTAGCTTGCTTGAGGGACATTTTCTTATATGGTTGTAGCCGTAGGAATACCCATTCACCTTCTGTGCCAACATGAGGTTATCCTTTAAGAGTTGGAGGACTTGTTGTTGATGTTCGATGTGATGTTCCACTACTTGAACCTTAGAATTTTCTCTTAAATATGATGTGATGGATGGTGGTTGATATCCATAAAGTCCCATAAATGGGGTCATTTTTGTTGCTGTATGGAAGTAAGTGTTATACCACCATTCAGCCAGAGACAACCATTTGACCCATTGTGTCTGTTTATCAGATACAAAGCAACGAAGATATCCTTCCAAACATTTTCTTACTATCTCAGTTTGCCCATCAGATTGAGGATGATAAGATGAGCTATGAGGTAACTGAGTACCAAGACAAGAAAATAATTTTGTCCAAAAATTTCCAGTGAAAATGGGATCTCTGTCACTTAAAATAATCTTTGGGTTTCCATGTAGCTTTTGAATTGTTTCCATAAATGCAGTAGAAACTGTACTGGCTTTAAATGGATGTGATAATGCACAAAAGTGTGCATACTTGGTAAGTCTGTCAACTACCACCATGATGACACTCTTTCCCTCAGGCTTGGGTAAACCTGTGATAAAATCCATTGAAACCTCCTCCCAATGTTGGCTTGGAATGGATAAAGGTTGTAATAGACCCGGTGTCTTAATTCTTTCAACTTTATTTTGTTGGCAAACCAAACATTCCGCCACAAACTTTTGAATATCCGATTTAAGGCCATCCCAAAAAAATTCCTTCTTAACCCTGTGGTAAGTTTTTAAAAATCCTGAGTGCCCTCCCAAGGGAGAAGTGTGCAATTCCATAAGAATCTTTTGTTTTAGTTGGGAATTCTTACAGAGGTATAAGCGATCTTTGTACCATAATGAATCATTTTTCCAGCTAAATGTATCAAACATACTGGAATCTTGTTGTAACTTTTGAATAAGTGCCCACACTTCTTCGTCATTCTTCCAATCCTCCCTTGCTTCGTTTATCCAATCTAGTTGGATAATAGAAATGGCGCACAAAAATGCTTCCACATCCTCAACCTTTCTTGAGAGTGTATCTGCCCCCACATTTTGCTTCCCTTTTTTGTAGACGATTTCAAAGTCATAACCCAACATCTTTGTGACCCACTTTTGTTGCTCTTCAGAGGATAATCTTTGTTTTAAAATGTATTTAAGGCTATCATGATCCGTTTTTACCTTGAAGTGTCTTCCCATTAGGTAGGGTCGCCATTTCTTAAGTGCATGGAGTATTGCCAACATTTCCTTCTCATAAATAGCTTTGTGTAAAAACTTTCCCTTGATTGGACGATTTTCAAAAGCAATGGGTCTTTCATCTTGCATTAAAACAACACCAATTCCATTTCCTGAAGCATCACATTCCACAATAAAGGATTTTGTGAAGTCTGGTGTAGCTAAGACTGGTGCTTGGCACATTGCCTCTTTAAGATGTTCAAAGGCCTTTGTTGCTTCTGGAGTCCATGAAAATGCATCTTTCTTCAATAATATTGTTAGAGGTGCTGCCATTCTCCCATAATTCTTAACAAACTTGCAATAATACCCTGTTAACCCGAGAAATCCTCACAGATGCTTTATGGATGTGGGGATTTTCCATTCCTTAATGGC
Source organism: Pinus tabuliformis (assembly GCA_031772625.1). NCBI lineage: Eukaryota > Viridiplantae > Streptophyta > Pinopsida > Pinales > Pinaceae > Pinus > Pinus tabuliformis. The sequence goes on along the minus strand of CM062806.1, from coordinate 744,020,964 downwards.
TTTAATTTTGCTAGGGTCTACCTTAACTCCTTCATGAGATACAATATGACCCAGATATTCCACCTCTTGTACTCCAAAGAAACATTTGGATCTTTTTGCATATAATTGTTTCTCCTCCAATAGTTGTAGCACCCTATCAACATGTTCAACATGATCCTTCCAAGACTTGCTGTAGATTAGTATATCATCAAAAAATACTAACACAAATTTTCTAAGGAATGGTTTGAAAATGGAATTCATAAAACATTGAAATGTTGAAGGCGCATTGGTAAGGCCAAAAGGCATGACCAAAAATTCATACTGACCCTCATGAGTTCTAAATGCTGTTTTCAGAATGTCTTCAGTCTTCATTCCGATTTGATGATATCCCGAACGAAGATCCAACTTGGTGAAGTAAATTGATCCATGCAATTCATCCAATAATTCATCAATGACAGGAATGGGAAACTTATCTTTAATAGTGAGCTTGTTGAGCTCCCTATAATCCGGACACATGCGCCATGATCCATCCTTCTTGTGCACCAATACTACTGGAGCAGAGAAAGAACTTTGACTCGGTTGAATTATACCAGCCTCTAGCATTTCTGCAACCATATGTTCAATTTCACTCTTTTGGGCATAGGGATATCTATACGGCCTGATGTTTGGAGGAACACTTCCTGGAATCAGATGAATAGCATGATCATGATCACGAATAGGTGGGAGACCTTTGGGAGTCTCAAATACCTTGGAATGATTGTCCAAGACCTTTTGGAGATCTGGAGAAATAGATGATTCCAATGTGGAAACATCTAGCGAACATAATTGTGCAATTACACCTCTTTGTTCCTTTTTTAGAAGCTTTGTCATACCGTTAGAGTTGATTATATTTCCCGGTTTCCCTGCAATACCCCTCAATTCAACTTCCTTTCCTTCCACAAAAAAATTCATGAAAAGTTCTTGAAAATTAAAAGCTATTGTACCTAAGGATTGTAGCCATTGGACTCCTAGTACAACATTAGTACCTCCCACTGGAATGGAAAGCATTGGGCTAGTCAATACATATTCTCCCATGGATAGCTTGATATTACGACACTTTCCAGAGCAATTTATTGTTCCTCCATTTGAAACCATCACTTGAAACTCTGGTGCTGGATATAAGAAGCAATTCAATTCTTTTGCTACCTTACAATGAATAAAATTGTGGGTACTTCCTGAATCAATTAACACTATTACCTTTTTCTTTTTGATTTTTCCTTCTATCTTGATGGTTTGAGGAGTGGTAATTCTCGCCAATGCATTACAAGATATGGTCAGATTCATTTCTTCTTTATCTAGGCTTTGTTCCTGGAGTATATCCTCTTCTTTTGACCTTTCTTTCTCCTTTTCTTCTTCCTCTTCACAATATATGTAGAATAATTTCTTCTCAGCACACTTATGACCTTTAGTGTATTTGCTATCACAACTGTAACAAAGCCCTTTTGCTCTTTTTTCTTCCAATTGTTGTGGTGTCAACCTTATAGGTTGTGGGAGACTAGGGGCAATAACACTTCCATCTTTATAGTTGTGAGTGGTATGCTTCCTGGTTGCCATAATTTTGCTTTCCATTTTTCTTGCTAACCTGAATGCCTTCTCTAATGAATCAGGTTCCCAAAGGCGAACATCATGTTGGATATTATCCTTTAAAGTCCCTATGAACACATCAATCCTATGCTCCTCTAGAATATTTTTTACCCTTATGTTCAATTTTTGGAACTCCTCAATGTGCTCCATTATTGAACCCTTTTGTTTGAGACTTATTAATTGGCTAAAAAAAGTGTTGCTTTTTGTATCCTCATAATGTGCTGTCAATTCTTCCGTAAAATTGCCCAAGTGATAATTTGTTTACGAGAGCAAAGCCATTGATACCATACAAACTGATTTGGTTCCAAATATAAAGTTGCAATACATACCTTTTGTGTGTTTTGCACATTATTGAGATCGAAAAATTGCTCCATCTGTAATATCCATGTTGCGGGATCTTGCCATCAAACTTCCTCATATTGATTTTTGGAATATGGTGGGTCTTCGATCCCACATTAGAGTCTATGAAATCATGATTAACATTTCTTTTGTTCGCATCAGGAGTTTCCTTTACTACCTTTTCACCATTAGTAAGTATTTCTTGTAGAAAATTTGTCAAATCTGTCTTCAAATCTGCCATGTCTGTCTTCAAATCTGTCTTCAAATCTATCTTCAAATCATCCATCTTAGCTTCCACACCCTTTATCTTAGATTCCACGCCATTTATCTTAGCTTCTGTTAGTTTTTGTGAAAGTGACATTTTTTGCACTTGGTCTTGTAATTTTGATATATCATGTAGCATTTCTTCCTCTTCTTCATGAGTCATGCTAGAGCTTTCAGGTTGCTTACTAGGTGTTTATATTTTCTTTCCTCGGAGCATCAGTTACCGATAATAATACTCTACTATGCCCTTTGAATTCCTTCAAAATAAAATTTCAAACCAAGCCTAAGAAAAAATTTAAAAAAATCTACACACCTTTTTTCACTTTGTAGGAGCTCAATATTGCCTCTGATGTATCTTTGTAATTTCGGATCATCTAATTCTGAAATTGCAACCTACTGTATCCCTCTGTGTCCTCTTTCCAATGCCACTAGTCTGATCCAAATTGGATTCTCCAAGGAAGAGTTATGCGAAATCTCCCACAGTGACCTGATTATAGACTAGTTCAATAGAGCGAACTTGTACGACGTGCCACGAGTCACTGTTTCGACCTTTGGCTCTGAAAAATACATACACGAAACTACAGTCCGTCCTCTTTCTGTACTTTCTTATGAAATTTCAATTTGATGCTCAAAGAGAAAGTTATGACGATTTTCCCCAGGTCACTTGTTTGGAATGTAATTCAAGAGTCTGCAAAAAGACCAACTTACTCAGATCATATCTCCGCAAATATAGCACAAAAAGCTTTGAACTTCGGACCCAAGGTTCAGCATGATTTCTTCTCAAATGGGTTTTTTTTTCTAGCTTCTGAAACATCGCAGAAAAAAAGTTATAGCGAAAATTCCACGATGACTTATTTGGAGCAGCGAAACCCTAGAATCCAAAGCTCTGATACCAAATGTTATGAAACCAGCTCAAAAAAAGATAGAAAAGATAGATCAACGCCTTATAATTTAGCCTCTTCGAGGGGGAAACCTCCTTTACATTAGATAAATGAACAATTCTTGGATTATTCAAATGAAAAAACCTCCTTTCTATATATAGGAATCTAAGGAGTCACAATATAACCCAGCCAACCTAACAATAATAATATAAAGCCACAAAAATAACAATAGAGGGATTCTATGGGGTACAGTAATAACAATATGGGGACAATAGTGGCACAACAATATTAATAAGGGATAAAACTACAATAGTCATGGGGTAATCACTAGTATTATAGGGACCCAACATCCAGCTCTATTGTCTTGATCCTGAAAGGAAGATTTCACATACTTACCCAAGGTACAACCTTTGCATGTATCCGTCTACTCCAGATTTCCCTTGGGAAGTCCGGTAGAAATATGCTGCATGATCTTCAAGGCCCCATGGTACAAGTGGCCTAATCTTCTATGCCATAGCTCGCCAACATCTTGGCTTTGCACCACCTCTGCTTTGGAACTCAGTGCAGCACAGTTGTCTACCTCCATCTTGTAGAGATTCTTAACTTGAATCCCAATCCTCTTGGTCTGTCCAGTACCGATATGCCTCAGGAATACCTTTCCTTTACTAAAGACTACATCATAGCCTTTATCTTCTAGCATAGCGACAGACACAAGATTCTTCTTCAGACTCGGTACATACTTTACATCAGTCAGGGTGAGAGGAGCTCCATGCTCCCTCTGAAACACAACCGTACCTTCACCTGAAACACGGTACTTTCCATCATCACCCATCTCGATCCGCATCTGGAGATCCTTCTCCTCCAGGGTACTGAAAAGATTCTTGTCGCCGGACATGTGGAAAGAGGCTCCACTGTCTAGGTACCAAACACATCCCACCATGGATGAAACCATGCATGCGATGAGAGAGAAATCCAACTTGAACTGTGAGGCCAGTGCCTCACCGTCTGATCCCTTCGAGGATCCCTTCTTGGATTTCTTCTGTGGAAAATTCATAGCATAATGGCCCACTTCATGACAATGAAAGCATCACACTTTCGATTTGTCAAACTTCTTCCCACCATGGGAAGAACTAGATTTGGGATGGGACGTCTTCCCTTTCCGTTTCCTCACCTTACTCGCTAAGGCTAGATTTTCTTCATCATCTTGTTTTGATGAAGATCCATCTCTGGTGCTTCTTCTTATCTTCTCCTGCATAAGATCCAACCAAAGTCGTTCCCAATCTGGAAGTTTCTCTCTTCCATTAACTGAGTCTTGGTAGCTATGCTAGCTCTTAGGAAGACCGAGGAGTGCAAGACTCACCATGTCATCATCAGCTGTCATGATCCCTGCACTTCCAAGTTCATCCTTGCAGCTGGTGAGCTTGTTCAGATATGTAGAGATCCTGTCGCCCTTTTCACACTTGATTTTCCGAAGCTTGTCTTTCAGCTCCAACTTCCTCTGATCGCTGCTATTCTGATATAGATCTTTCAATGTTTTCCACATCGAAAACGATGTCTCCTTCCCATGGAGGCTCGAGACAATGTGGTCTCGAACTCCCTCCACAAGGATTCTCCTTGCTCTAGCCACACATTTATTCCATTCTGCCAATTCTGTAGCATTAGCTGCTACCGGCTTGGGGACTTCTTGATCAATGAAGTCCTTTAGACCGTTGTCCTCTAATACTGCTTCCATGCGATCCTTCCAGGCTATATAATTCGAGCTTCCATCAAGGGCATACTCAAGTCTTAAACCGCTGAACGCCATTGGTGAAATTGAGATGTGATAAGAACTCGATTTCTATAATCAGGAACTTCAAACTTAAAACTTCTCCCTTCTTTGTATACTGTTCTTCACTTTGATCACCTTTACTCTGATACCATGTAGAAAATCCCACTGTAGATCAATAGATTAAGCAATATACTAAAGCAAAATACAAGATCTATTTCTACAACAAACTTGTGGAAGCTTAATCGATTATGAGCAAGATCAAATAGAACACATATAATTGAGAATGAGAAATCAATCACACATGAACACAGAAGATTACTCTAGGGAAAGCCTCAGCTAAAAACCCCGATTTTTGTATTATCATACAAGTGGAAATATGTTCAGATTACACAAAGAATCAGCTCACAAGCTATCTTGCTCTCAGTACAATCGAACAATACCGCTCACAGACTGAATAGACACAAGATATGCCTACCCTCAACCCTCCAAGCCTCCTATTTCCTTGCGCAGTTTTCCTTGGGGTCCAATGCTGCCACCCATGTGAATTGGCCTCATCACACACTCATCAAACCCAGAAGTAACTGTGCAATCTCCAAGGAATGAATTCCTTTTGCATGCAAGAGATATCCTCGATGGAATATTCCTGCAACTGATAATACATTGTCCCATCATCTGATCTCAACTGGGTCTCTGTCTGAACTGACATGCATGAGTTATTTATGAGAGAATATTCAGTTATCTGAAGTGCAGTAGTTACATGCATGCATGCATTAACTAACTGAACTCACAATTAGTTCAACAAACTATTTGAACTAATCTAACTGGACTTAACTCATTTAACTGAGCTAACTAATTACAACTCAAAGTACAACTCATCCTGATCTTCTTTAATCAAGGGATAACTTCCTCAATCAATGGAGAAACTGTTGCATGTCTTCACATAGACTTCATGTTTGATTTTCTACAACTAATTAACTCAAGATAATTAATTATTTTACAAACAACTGCTAAGATCAAATTCGAATTTTAATTCTCAATTTTAGTTTAGGGAATAACTAAAATTGGAATGTATACCGAAATGCTTTATAGCAGTGATAATTTTAGCACTTCTATTTTTAGCATTTCTTGTTGCTATTTTCAATAGGGAACACCTCATTTCCTTCTCCTAATCAAATTTCAAATCTCTTCTGACCACTGTCATCTCGAGGGATGGAAAATACACATGATAGTTGTGAGGTGTTTCTGTGTACCCCACAAATATGCCCAACTTTGCTATCAGCTCTATATTTTTCCTTTCTTCCTTGGAAACATGAAAATAAATTGATGATCCAAATATCCTGAAGTGTGATACATTTGGTTTCTTCCCTGACAAGGCTTCCTCTGGTGTACTCATGCCAAGAATCTTGTGAGGACTCTTGTTCTACAAATAGACCACTATTTTGCATGCTTAAGCCCACAAGTGAAGTGGTAGGCCTTGGTCATGCAACAACGTCCTTGATACTCCCACAATAATTTTGTTTTTTCCCTCAACCAACCAATTTTGTTGTGGGTTATGGGGTGTTGTCAAGTCCCGTTGAATTCCTTCATTTGCACAAAAAATTTAAACTCATTCGACACGTACTCACCACCGTTATCGCTCCTGAGAGCCTTCACTTTCTTGCTAGTTTCTTTCTCAACAAATGCTTTAAATTCAACAAATATGGGGAATGTATGGTCTTTCTTCTGTATGAAGTAGATTCCACACTTCCGTGAGAAATCATCTACAAATATAATATAATACATGTGCTTGGAAGTGGAGGTTGTCGAGAAAGGTCTAGATACATTAGAATGGATCCTTTCAAGGACTGCATGCGCCTTGCTGTCCCGATAATTGAAGGTAGATTTTGTGTACTTCCCCAACATACACCCTTTGCATGTATCCCACTGGTCTAGTGCTCCTTTGGGGAGGCCTGTAGAAATATGTTGCATATCTTCAAAGTTCCATGATGAAAATGACTAAGTCTTCTATGCCATGTTTCACCGACATCTCAAATTTGCACCTTCTCTGCTTTTGTGCTCAATGCTACATAATATTCTACATCTAATTTGTAGAGGTTCTTCACTCGAACCCTGATCTGCTTCACTTGTCCCGTGGTGATGTGTCTCAAGAAAGCCTTCCCTTTGCTGAATATCACATCGTAGCCACGGTCTTCCAACACAACTATGGAAACTAGATTCTTCTTCAGACCCAATACAAACATCACATCCTTGAGCTTGAGAGGGGAGTCAGACTCCCTATGAAAAGTAACTCTACCAATACCGGTTGCGCTATACCTTCCATCATCTCCCATATCGATGTGCATCTAGAGATCCTTCTCCTCCAAGTCACTAAAAAATTATTTGTTCCCCATCATGTGGAACGAGGCACCACTATCCAGATACCACACACCACCCATCATTGTGCTTTCCATACATGCAATGAGGGTAAAATCAAGTTCAAACTGTGGAGCCAAGGCTTCACCTGTTGCTCCTCTTGTGGTTTTCTTGCTTGCCTTCTTGTGTGGACACTTTGTTGCATAGTGCCCGAATTCATGACAATGAAAGCACTTGATTCTGGACAAGTCTTTCTTCCTGCCCTCTTGACTCGAATCTGCTTTGGATTGAGTTATATTCCCTTTCCCTTTCTTTGCCTTTCCAACCAAGGCATAGTTCTCATCATCCTCACCCTTGGCTAAGGTCCTGTCTCTGGTGCTCCACCTTATCTCTTCCTGTACCAAATCAGACCAAATATTGTCCCAATTTGGTAGCTTCTCCCTCTCGTTCACTAGATTTTAATAGTTGTGCTAGCTCTTGGGAAGGCCTAGAAGGGCTAGGCTCACCAAATCATCCTATGCTACAGTAACACCAAATTGAAAAAGTTCATAAAGACACTTTGTGGACCTGCTCAGGTACTGTGGAATGGTCTCATTCCTCTGCATCTTGATATTTCAAAGTTTGTCCTTGAGTGTCAATTTCCTGTGGTCACTACTATTATGGAAAAAATAAGTCAGTGCTTGCCACATTCCATACAAAGTCCCTTTCCCGTGGATATTGGACAAAATATGGTCTCGTACTCCCTCCAATATGATCCTCCTTTCCTTAGCAACACACTTCTTCTATTCTGCTAGATTCTGAGCATCAACTGCTACTGGTTTCAGAATATCCTTATCAATGAATTCCTTCAATCCATTATCCTCCAGTACTGCCTCCATGCGGTCCTTCCATGCAACATAATTTGAGCATCCCTCAAGAGCATACTCGAGCCTTATTCCATTGAAATCCATCTTCTTTGTCTTGAAGAAAACCTACAACCTTGAACCTCTTGCAATGACAACTTCGAAATATATGCTCTACAATGATTCCAGCTCTAATACCATGTAGAAATTAATTTGTAGATTCAATAATGCTCATGAAATTTGCTAAATCACAAGACTTGAAGCTACTCTACTAATATGCATAAGTTAATTCACCATCTAAAGCAGCTGCTCAAAACCCCTTAATATCTATATTGCATTAATCAGAGAATAGAGAAGAAATATAATGCTTTCTTAAGCTTGAGCACACCTTGCAAGTGTATAGCCTATCCCTTTGCCTGATTGGCTGAACCTCCAACACTTAACTAATTTAAAGCCTTCCCAAGCTCCTATTTCCTTGTGCCATTCCCTTGGGAAATTGCCCCTATTTTTTAGAAATTTCACGCCAAGGAATTGCACAATAGCCTTAACTCAATATTTGACGACATGCACCACATGTACACATGGGAATATGCTACAACTGATAGTACACTACCTTGGAATCTCCATCTCAATTGGGTAACTTGAACTCTCTACATGAAAATTTTATTTTGGGCTGATTGATCACTTAACTGGTTGATCACTGAGTGTGGTTGAATTTCCACTTCCACAACCTGACCTCCACCAGTTCTTGTGACAGTTAGAACTAGTTAAACTGACAATAACTCAAATTAATTGAAATATATTGCTACAAATTAACAATAAAACATGTAGAACTGAACTTAAGTGTCTCAAACTCGAATTCACCAAGTTTACTGAGTGATAAGAGCCATGTCACCTTAGTTAACTACCTCCGAATATTCTACTGAAATAGAAATTCGAATTTTAATCTAGTTTGACCAAGGCAAAGTCAAAACTAGATTTTCTTGCTGCATTTTCAATAGTACATTATCATGGTAAGGGGTGTCTGCATTGGTTAAAGAATATCCTCGTGCCTGAGATGCCAATCTTACGTAGAGAGAAATTTATTTATCAAATGATTTGAAAGATAAACAGACAAGCATCCATTTTCACCAACTTGCAATATTTTATTAATTTATTTTATAAATATATATTAATGTGAATGCAGGTTTTTTTTCCCCAGATACTTTCCAAGTTATATATATGAATATGTTTATTTATTGACAATGCCTTTTTTTTATGTGTTTTTCATATTGCATTTGAAATACCACAACGATATATGGTACAAAGGTCATAAGTTTCGAACCAAAAAGTTGGATGAAAAGAGGAAATTTTTTTATTGTGGGATAACTATAGTCTTCTAGGTCACTAGTGTTTCCTATAGAAGTGACACACGTCCACAAGCCTCTAAAAATTGATACTATGGTTATTTGGATGACATACTTGAGTGTGATTTTGATTCCTTCAAATTGGTTGTATTCTACGTGAAATGGTATAGGCTATGAATGAATGAACATGATGATGAAAAAATTGTTATTCAACATGCTAATAGATTTACCATGGTTAATACAAGGTCATTTGAGTCAAAATTAGATCGCTATGTTCTTCCAAGCCAATGTGAATAAGTCTTTTACTCAGAGATTCCAGGTAGGGCGGGTTGGTCATACGTTGTTAGATATGATCCAAGAGGAAGGCCGATAGAGTATAATGTAGCAGAAGAAGATGATAATGTTGAAGAAGATGATGGCGTAGAGGAGAAGTTAGTTGATGATCATGTGTCATATCACAAAGATGTCGAAGAAATTCAAGGATATTTTCAAGACAATGTTCTTGATGAAGATGATATTGATGATGTACTGTTAGATGAAGAACTCGAAGAAGTTGAACTAATTGTAGGAGATGATGTTCTTAATGATGATATGATTATTGTAAATGATGACATTGATGACAATGCTTAAATTTTTTATTGTTTCAATGCTATTTTTGAACCGGATGACATAAATGATGATCTGGTGGATGAAGAAGAAGATTAATGATATCAAAATGTTGCAATGCACAAGGTATGCATTTATATGTTTTCATTTGTAGATTTGTTCTCTTTCATTCAACGTGTTATCATTGGGTTAGAAAGAATTGGGCTACTTCAATCTTTAACCTAGTTTAGCTATTTCAGATCACTTGAATGGGAAGTTAGTCCTTCTAATCTGAGAGGGCTCTCTAAAAATTTATGAAATCTTCTTGAAACAATTGAAATAGTCAGATGACTAACTTTGATTTCTTTTTGTGATTTTGTTGGTGAAGAAAAACATGATTACTGCTACCATTGGGCATGGAGTCAAATTACAGAAGTGGCAAACAAAAAAGTTTGATGGAAGCTGAGGCATCTATAGCTTTTAAGCTGACACAAATGAACATCTACAGTCATACATAGTAAATGAATGAAATTGGAGCAATTTGATGAGATTTCCAAGTAATCAAGATACTATGTGAAACTGGAAACAACATTATAAAAAAACCATAAAAGCCATGATATGAATCTCAGGTACATAAACAAAGTAGCTGCAAGTTTTATATTAAAGGATCAAAATATTACAAAAGGTCAGTTCTTCACATTCTTCATCAACCCTTCTCAAAGTCGAAAACCTACTTATTTATAGAGAAAATATCTCTTTACATATCTTGCCACTTGGGCCAAATTCGATCCACTATTCTAGAGACCTATTCCTACTTTTCTTCTAACTAACAGAGTCCTCATAGGGATTTTTTATTTTACAATAGTTGGAACTCAACTAGGATTCTACTAGATTTAAAACCATAACTTCTTTTCATTGATGTAGATAACCAAATCCAAATACATGCTAGATTTTCTGGAGTGTCATTAAATCTTCAAACTGTTGATAGACATCAATTTAATTTCCCTTTTTGCTGACTGTCTTGATGAGCTGGCTAATTTGTAGATGTGGCTATTTGCTGACTTGGCAGGCTGAAAAATAGGAGTTTATCATGATGACATGGACACCCTTTATCAAATGAAATCCACCTGGAGCTTGGATGTCTAATATAAAAAATATTCAAAAAGGTAGAAAAACAGAGTTTTTTCATGATTTCGTAGCAAAACAACGTTTTTAGCAGCTTCGTAGCAAACTTTGGTAGCAACTTTGAAAAACACTCCTATGCTACATTTTTCCTCCATCTGCTAGTTCTGAGGTCTTTGGTGATGTTTATGAGCTAAACATATGCTTTTAGAATCACCTTTGCTGAACTTTATACCATCCTTAACTCCCATGGAATGCTACAATAGTTTCGTAGCAAAACTCGGCTTCACTATGGGTGGTTGCTACGAAAGTTCCAAAATTTTGATTTTTTCAAGTTTCCATGATTTTAATTCCTCCTAATGACTTCTAATATCATGCTGACTATACATATGGTTAAGTTAACTAAAATAGGTATAGTAAAGAAAAAAATTGAAGAGTTTTCCATATCATGGAGTAGCACTTACTTCAACAACAATCTTGAGGTTTCTCTTCTTGAGTTCAACCTAGATCATTTCAATTTGACTTTCTAGTGCTGTAACTTGTCCTTGTAGGATTTTCCTATCTGCCTGTAACCAACTATTTCTTTTATACATATGTTCCAACATCCTGTGTAAAGGCAGAGTCCTTTTTATCATCTTCTTAGACTTGTCTGCAATTTCATCATAAAAATCTATTTTCTTTAACACTTCATTTTGGTATTCATCAAACTCTAGCTTGGTCTTGATCACTTCTTGTCTGGCCTCCCTTAACTGTTCTTGTAGGACTTCTATTTCACTTTTTTCTTGAACAACCTCCTTGCCTTTCTTTTGCTTTGATAGTTTCTTTGATAACTCTGTTTTGTTCAATGGTGCTTTAGGTATCTTCTCAACTTGCTGCATTGATCTTATGACAGGATTCCTTGGCCTGAAAATGAAACCTTTTTCTTCTTGAGTAAAATTTATTTTCTTTGCTCTCTTACTTTTCTTCTTAGTTTTAGTTGGGGTCACTTCTACAGGCTTCTCAACTGGGCTTTCTTCAATGTCCATAGCTTCTAGGATGTCAGTCAATCTGCCCTTCTTTGCACTCTGTTCTTGTTCTTTCTTATGTATTATGGCCACAGACTGTTGTCCTGCTCTAGGTTGCTGCCATGTTTTAGGTGTTGCAGATTTGGATTTTGGAGTTTTTCTAGAAGGGGTAGAAACATCTAGTTCATATCCACTTAGGAACAAAAAGGTAAGCCAATCCATGTTCAATCTATTTAGCTCTTCAACTACTAACAATTTGATAAGACCATGATGAAAAACAGAGGTACTACTTGCATTTGGTTTAGCTTGCACCTTGTCAGCCATCTTTCCTAAACTTCTGAAGAGATAAAAAGGAATATCTAAGGACTGTTTACCTGTGAAGTGGAGCAGCAACCTGAAGTGGTATTGGTAGACCATATGGAACCTTCCCTCACATGTAAAATACTTATCAATAACCATCGAAAACTTGGAATAATGTTCTTTAAGACAAGTTCTGGGGATGCCCACTGTCATATCAATCCCTTGATGTTCTTCCTTCAAGAATTCATCACAATTCTGCAACTGGAACTTCTGAAATTTAAACCATGTTTTCCCTGACCTTGGGATTTCAGTAGCATGAGAAATGGTGTCTGGAGAGACATTCAAACTTAGGATGCCCACCTTCATGCCAACCCCTGTGAAATTGAGAGCGAAGTCCTTGGTGATTTTCACATGAAAACCTTGCAATTTTTGACAAAATTGAAGACACCCCACGCTGGCAAATGACTGTATAAAAGCTGGGTCTTCTTCAAGCAGTTTCATGTCTGTGGGCTCATATCGTACTACAACCCCTCCTTTGTAGTTTTTTCTGGTGGCCATGCTTGCTAACACATCGAGAGCTGCTTCCTTTTCACCTGCAAACTAAATTTAGAACACCTAGACCTCACCTAGACCACGACTAAGCCTGTTTTGACAGTGCAAACCCTGATCTATGACAACACTTGTGAACCTTTTTGATATGAACAGATGGTATAAAGGGAAAGGGAGAGGTAAAAGTGAATAAAAAGGAGTGGAGGACATGGGAATCAAGAGGCATAATGACTTAGTACATTCAACATCACTAACAATCATTTTCAACAAAATTGTTATACAACAACAAACTTTCGTAGTGAGACAAGTGCCGAAGAGGATTGTTTTGCTACGGAAGTGTCAGGGACTTTTGTAGCAAATTATGGGTTTGCGTAATAGCATTGGCTGTGAAAATTTGTAAAAGTGTCACACCAACCTAATATGAAATGATGACCTCAAAAATGGATGGAGTGGTGACCTTTTCTTGTTATGATGACCCTATTAAACATTGAATGGACCCTATAATAGGTGTCACATGAACCTAGACATAAAAACCCTATCTATAATGACCAATCAAACTATTTTTTTTTTTAGGGTTATCATAGATAACACAACGTAAATATTTTTTTCTTAATAATTTATATATATTATTGATTCTTACTTTGTTTCTTTCAAATAGTTTATAGTAGATAAATTGGGTGTTGGGAATATTGAGAGTGACGTGGGGGGAGGGGGAGGTGCCATATGAGCTTCCACCTTCATGCGATTGACCTTGTTTAGTAGAGAATAGTGTATTATTCTTGAAACCAAGAGAAGCTCATTATTGGAGGAAATTTATATGCTCTTATTAATTAACCCTGCACATAATGACTTGTGAATGGGGCCAATGTTGAAATTTTTGCAGTTTTTGCTCGTATGCATTGAAATTTAACATGGATATGGTAGATGCATGCATTGACGATATGGGTCTTAAGGTATTGACTATGGTTCAAGAACTAAAGATATTGTATTACTTATAAAGTGAAGCTTCTAGAGCTCATAGGTTAGGAGTGAGGCATTGGACCAACACATAGGTGTTATGACATATAAAGATATTTATTTATTATATGAGTATAATATGTAAATAGTTGCAAGATATTACACAACAAGTTGGATGGGTCTCATGACCTTAATTAAAATTGAGAAAGTCATTACTCCATTATTAATATTCTCCACATTGTTAGCAATTGTGACTTGAGGGAACAACAACTGTTACTTGAGGGAATAATGATTGTGACTTGAGGGAACACCAACTGTTACTTGAGGGAACAACAATTGTGACTTGGGAGAACAACAATTGTTACTTGTAGGAACAACAATTGTGACTTTTTGAGGTAAGAGAAATTGTTACATGAGGGAACAACAACTGTTGCTTGAGGGAACAACAATGGTAATTTGAGGTAACAAAAATTGTATCTTAAAGAAAAAACATATAAAAAAATATTGAAAATCAAACATAAAAACAATCAAACAACAAACGAAAGGATAACGAGAAATTAAAGGATCACAAAAAATAATAAGTCCCAAGAGGCAGAAATGTATAAAAGAGAATTTATAGGTTGCTATCGCTGAGACTTGAGGGAACATAAATTCTGACTTGAGGGAACAACAAATGTTACTTGAGGGAACAATATCTGTTACTTAAGGAAACAACAATGGTAATTCAAGATAACAACAACTATATCTTAAAGTAAAAGCAAATAAAAAATGTGGAAAATCAAACACAAAAACAATTGAACAACAAATTAAAGGATAACGAGAAATTAAAGGATCATAGAAAATAACAAGTCCCAAGAGGCACAAATGTATACAAGATAATTTAGAGGTTGCAAAAAATTAGACCTAAGGGAACAACAATTGTGACTTGAGGGAACAACAATTGTTATGTGAGGGAATAACAATGGTAATTTGAGGTAACAACAACTATATATTAAAGTAAAAACAAATAAAAAAGGTGGAAAACAAAACACTAAAAAAATCAAACAATAAATTAATGATAGAAAACAAAACAAACATAACTATATGTTGAAAATGGCAACAAGAAATGCTGAATAGAAGTGCTAAAAATAGCAGTTCGGGTACCAATGTTGGACATAGCAGCAAGGAATGAAAAATGGAAGTGCTAAAAATAGCATTGCTATAAATAGCATTTCGGGATAGGTTCCTATTTTAGTCAGTCCCTAAACTAAAATAGTGAAGTAAAATTCGAATTTGATCTTAGCAGATGTTTGTAAATTAATTAATTAATTCATCTTGAGTTAATTAGTTAAGGAAAAATAAACATGAAGTCTATGCGAGGACATGCAACAGTTTCTCCATTGATTGAGGAATTTATCCATCAGTTAAAGAGACAAGGATGAGTTGTAAATAGTTAGCTCAGTTAACTGAGTTAAGTCCAGTTAGATTAGTTCTAACAGTTTGTAGAATTAATTGTGAGTTCAGTTAGTTAATGCTTGCATGCATATAACTGTTGCACTTCAGATAACTGAATATTCTCTCACAAATAACTCATGCATGTCAGTTCAAAGAAAGACCTAGTTGAGATTAAAGGAAGGGACAATTTACTATCAGTTGGAGGAATTTTCCTATAAAGGAAACTCATCCATGCATAAGGAATGATCTCCTTCAGGTTTGTGCAGTTATTTCTGAGCCAAGTGAGCTGTGTGAATTCACACAAGTGGAAGCACTGGACCCCAGGAAAAACTGCGCAAGGAAATAGGAGGCTTAGAGGGTAGAGGAGAAGGTTGTGAGATCCTTTGATTGTCTATGAGCAGTATTGTTTAATTGCAGAGAGAGAAGGATAGCTTGAGAGCTGATTCTT
Organism: Pinus tabuliformis; assembly: GCA_031772625.1. Taxonomy (NCBI): domain Eukaryota; kingdom Viridiplantae; phylum Streptophyta; class Pinopsida; order Pinales; family Pinaceae; genus Pinus; species Pinus tabuliformis. The sequence continues at coordinate 744,005,171 of CM062806.1, read as the reverse complement.
TTTGTAACTTGAACAAGATTTCCACTTGTATGATAATATAGAGATTGGGGTTTTAGGCTGAGGCTTTCCCCGGGTTATTTCTTCTGTGTTATGTGTGATTGATTTCTCATCCTTAGTTATATGTGTTCTCATTGATCTTGCTCAATTCGATTAAGCTTTTGCAAAGTGTTGTAGAAGTAGATCTTGTATTTTGCTTTAGTCTATTGCATAATCTGTTGATCTACAGTGGGAATTTCTACATGGTATCAGAGCAAAGGTGATCAAGGAAAATAACAATATACAAGAAGGAGAAGTTCAGAGTTTGTGGTTCCTGAATATAGAAATTGAGTTCTTATCACATCTCAATTTCACCAATGGCATTCAGTGGTTTAAGACTCGAGTACGCCCTTGATGGAAGCTTGAATTATATAGCCTAGAAGGATCGCATGGAGGCAGTATTAGAGGATAACGGTATAAAGGACTTCATTGATCAAGAAGTCCCCAAGCCGACTGATGCTACTCAACTGGCGGAATGGAAGAAATGTGTGGCTAGAGCAAGGAGAATTCTCCTGGAGGGAGTTCGAGACCACATTGTCTCGAGCCTCCATGGGAAGCAGACACCGTTTGCGATGTGGAAAACATTGAAAGATTTATATCAGAACAACAACGATCAGAGGAATCTGGCACTGAAAGAGAAGTTTCGTAAGATCAAGTGTGAAAAGGGCAACATGATCTCTACATATCTGAACAAGCTCACCACCTGCAGGGATGAGCTTGGAAGTGTAGGGATCATGACCACTGAAGATGACATGGTGAGTCTTGCACTCCTTAGCCTTCCTAAGAGCTATCATAGCTACCAAGACTCGGTTAACAGAAGAGAGAAACTACCAGATTGGGAACGCCTTTGGTCGGATCTAATGCAGGAGGAGATACGGAGAAGCACCAAAGATGGATCTTCTTCATCGAAGGAAGATGAAGAAAATTGCACCTTAGCGATTAAGGAAACGAAAGGGAAGGAGAAGGATTCTCATCCCGAATTCAGTTCTTTCCATGGTGGGAAGAAGTTTGACAAATCGAAAGTGCGATGCTTTCGTTGTCATGAAGTGGGCCATTTTGCTACAAATTGTCCATTGAGGAAATCCAAGAAGGGATCCGTGGAAGGATCAGAAGGTGAGGCACTGGCCTCACAGTTTGAGTTGGATTTCACACTTTTCGCATGCATGGTTTCATCCATGGTGGGAAGTGGTTGGTTTCTTGATAGTGGAGCTTCTTTCCACATGATCGACGACAAGAGTTTGTTCAGTACCTTGGAGGAGAAGGATCTCCAGATGTGGATCGCGATGGGTAATGATGAAAAGTATAGTGTCTCAGGTGTAGGCACAATTGTTTTTCAGAGGGAGCATGGAGCTCGCATTACCTTGACCGATGTCAAGTATGTACTAGGACTGAGGAAAAATTTGGTGTCGATCGCCATGCTGGAAGACAAGGGCTATGATGTAGTCTTCAGTAAGGGAAAGGTTTTCCTTCGACACATCACCACGAGACAGGTGAAGCAGATTGGTTCACGAGTCAAGAACCTGTATGCTCTTGAGGTTAAAGATGCATGCAAAGCCTTGAGGAGCAAGGCAACTATTGAAGACTTGGTGGTTGAGAGGGAGAGTACATTACCTCTCAGCATGCAACCATAGGAGAAGTCTCAGACGATTGTGGAGGAGCCACGATTGGTGAAGCAACTTCAGGAGGTTGTGGAGCAGCCACAATTGGGGAAGCTGAGAGGAGACAAAGTGGAGGTATACACTCATGTAGAGACCTCCAATAGGGGGAAATTTCGAGCCAGGTGGGCAGAGGGATCACATGCATCCATACCTCCAGGTAGGAGGTGGGGCAATGTGGAGTGACAGTCCCAAGAAGGCTGGAATAGGGGCAAGATCATTGAGGTACCCAACCTCTTTGATTAGACCTTGCTACGGGAGCCCCGACGAGGAGTAGCAGGACTGGCTAAGTGGGTAGAGGCAGATGCGGATGGAGTGGTAGAGAGAGCTACAGTGCAGGAATCCCAAGACAGTGTAGAGCTAGTAGGCTGCAACAATGCGAGAGGCACAGGAGTGTTGCACCAGTGCAGGATGGCACAAAGAGGTGTGCAATGGTGTGAGATGCATGGAGTGTTGCAGCAGCTCAGAGGTCAGAGAGGGAGCACTTGTCAGCGTCATAGGGAGCTTCAGCATTAGAGTATGTTTCTAGCCCAATAGAGAGGTCAGTTGGGAGTTTTTTTTTGTTTCTAGAGTTGTTGGAGCAACAACACTTGGGAGAAGTGTTGCATGCAGAACATTCCAAAGGTTCAGGATCAGGTTCGAGTTGAATGCCTTTCTTGTTGAGAGGGATTGTTGAAAATGGCAACAAGAAATGCTAAAAATAGAAGTACTAAAAATAGCACTGCTATAAATAGCAGTTCGGGTACCAGTGTTGGACATAGAAACAAGGAATGAAAAATGGAAGTGCTAAAAATAGAATTTCTATAAATAACATTTCAGAATAGATTCCTATTTTAGTCAGTCCCTAAACTAAAATAGTGAAGTAAAATTCGAATTTGATCTTAGCAGCTATTTGTAAATTAATTAATTAATTCATCTTGAGTTAATTAGTTAAGGAAAAATAAACATGAAGCCAATGTGAGGACATGCAACAGTTTCTCCATTGATTGAGGAATTTATCCATCAATTAAAGAGATAAGGATGAGTTGTAATTTGAGTTTTAATTAGTTAGCTCAGTTAACTGAGTTAAGTCCAGTTAGATTAGTTCCAACAGTTTGTAGAATTAATTGTGAGTTCAGTTAGTTAATGCTTGCATGCATGTAATTGTTGCACTTTAGATAACTGAATATTCTCTCATAAATAAATCATGCATGTCGATTCAGAGAAAGACCCAGTTGAGATTAAAGGAAGGGACAATTTACTATCAGTTGGAGGAATTTTCTTATAAAGGAAACTCATCCATGTAGAATGAATTATCTCCTTAGGGTTTGTGCAGTTATTTCTGAGCCAAGTGAGCTGTGTGAGGTGGGAATTCACACAAGTGGAAGCACTGGACCCCAAGAAAAGCTACACAAGGAAATAGGAGGCTTGGAGGGCAGAGGAGAAGGTTGTGAGAGCCTTTAACTTTCTATGAGCAGTATTGTTTGATTGCAGAGAGAGCAGGATAGCTTGAGAGCCGATTATTTTTGTAACTTGAACAAGATTTCCACTTGTATGATAATAGATAGATTGGGGTTTTAGGCTGAGGCTTTCCCTAGGTTATTTCTTCTGTGTTATGTGTGATTGTTTTTTCATTCTCAATTATATGTGTTCTCATTGATTTTTCTCAATTTGATTAAGCTTCTACAAAGTGTTGTAGAAGTAGATCTTGTATTTTGCTTTAGTCTACTGCATAATCTGTTTATCTACAGTGGGAATTTCTACACTATATAATATTTATTTATTTACAAAGACTCATATTTATATACAAATTGAAACCAAGGAAAATAATTTTTACCTGATGGCAGGTAAGGGGGAATCCCCTTGGGTACTTGCAAATTCCAAATATTTGTCATCTATAATTCTGCTGAGAAGAGACTCATTAGTAAGTGGATGGTGATATAAAAATAATCGATGACCATTTGCAAGAAAAGACACACTAGATCCATCAATTGTATTGAGGTGTACAACTCCATTATCATATACTTCATCAACCTCATAGGGACCTAGCCACCTGGTTTATAATTTTTTTAGAAAATATTAGAATCTCAAGTCATAGAGAAATGCCTAGTTACCTTTTTGAAAGGTTTTCTTTTTAATGAATCGATCATGCCACCCAGCTCTTTGTTTTTATAGAGGGATGGTGAAGAGCAGACAAACACATCTCATCTAGTTTGTTTATCTAGTCTAGGCATTGTTTTTGTGCTTCTACGAAGTCCAATCTAACTTCTTAGGCTATTCGAAAAGTTTTAATCTCAAATTCAATTGGGAAAATGAGGCTTTTACCATACACAAGTTGACAGGGAAAAAATCCTATGGTATTACACCAAGTGGTGCGATAAGCCCATAGGGCTTTAGGGAGCCTATAGGCCCAATCTTGGCGATTAGTAGCCACTATTTTTGTTAAGATCTATTCTAACACCTTATTTGTGCTTTCAACCTGCCCATTCACTTGAGGATGGTAGGGAGAAGTGATCTTGTGCTTAATACCATGATTCTGTAATGTTGCTAAAACACTTGCATAGGTTGGGCTTGCTCTCTTTTTTAGGACACACAATGAAATATTGAAGGGCTTTTGTTGGTGACATATTTTTTTTTGAATGATTTTGTTGAATCCTCACAAGAAGGTGATTTAGAGAGTGCATAGGGTCATTGTAACTATTATATGCAAGATCATAAGTAGATATATCCTTCTTAATTATTGGTAATTTATAAATTGATTATTATCTCTAATAACACCAATAATTGCCTATCATTTTGTGTCCCATTTTTTGAGTTTTGAAGGGCTTGTGATTTTGCAATTCTATTTTTGAGGTTCACCATAATATTCCCACTTAGCGATAAATTTTGATGGCAAAATTCTAATTGTGGGGCATTTTGGCTATCAAATATGGTTAACAAATTTAACTTCTCATTGTCAATTGTATGAGATAAGACTATTTAATGTGTAATGAATTCAACCTTCCTCGTGATCAATTTATTTATTTTATACATCGAAGTAGAATTTTTCGTAGCTATATTCATTTTCTTTCAAAATTTCAATGTTATGAATCAGTTTAACATGTTATACCAAGAACTATGAAAAGTTACAAATCCCACTGTTATTCCCACTTTGCAAGAGCAACACAATGTTAACTCTCTGAGTGCCATATATATATATATATATATATATAAGTGTTAACATCTAAAATTATAAAAATTAAGTTTTAACATAAGATTTAAAATTATAACAACTAACTTTTAAGTTATATATGTTAAACATTTTAACGTATAAAATGTTAAAAAATGTATAACATTATATATAATTTTTTTAACATATATAAAATTAAAATTAAGTTTTAACTAGGTTAAATAATCGTTCTTCCATTTTTGAGCATTGAGTCATGTGGAAAAACAAATGGAGCACTAAGTCATGTGGAAAAAGGAATGGAGTATCGAGTCTTGGCTTCACTTATTTGTAGTCAAAGCTCTCAGGGAAATTGAAAACTCGACATTTTGTTCAACATTTTTGACCCTAGTTCATTTGCTGGTGTTTTGTTTCATCCGAAGGCCTTTCCTTTGGGAGCCATGCAAGGTTTTGGGAAGTACCAGAGCCATTCTGGCTGTTTCGCGAGGGTTCACCATTCTAGGAGAATTTTGATGGGAAATAAACCATCCATGGTTTTGGGAAGTACCAGAGCCATTCTAGCCATTGTTCAAGGGTTCAACGTTATAGGAGTATTTCGATTGTAATAAGCCATCTAGTGTTTTAGAAGTACCTGAGCCATTCTAGTCATTTCACGAGGGTTCACTATTATAGGAGTATTTTGATTGAAATAAGTCGTTTAGGGTTTTGGGAAGTACTAGAGCCATTCCATTAGTTTTGTGAGGGTTCACCATTCGAGGAGTATTTTGATTGGAAAAAACCATCAAGGGTTTTGGGAAGTACCATATCCATTCTAGATGTTTTGCGAGGGTTCATTTTTCTAGGAGTATTTTGATTAGAATAAGCCATATCTAGGGTTTTGGGAAGTACTCGAGCCATTCCAACTATTTCATGAGGGTTCACCATTCTAGGAGTATTTTGATTGGAATATGTGAACACAGGGTCATAACGGTGTCAAGTCAAATCCTTTGCAGGTATTTCCCCAAACTTCCAATCTCATACAGGGTTCTATGTTCTAGTTGTATGTTTCCTATCCTCTGCAACAAAGTTATACCCCATTCATTCCCTATCAATTTTTTAGCAATTGGAACAAATATGCAGTCATATACAGGCACCAATAGAACAATGTATAAGCTAATAAAACAATGTAAGATTGTAGGAGGGATCTTGAAATGTGTTCCAACCTTTCTATCCATTGTGCTACCCTATTTTGTGAAAAAAATTAAATTTTGTGCAAAGACAACCCCAAACATCAAACATGCCATCCAAATTGGTGACAACCCAAGAACAACTTTGACATATTATCTCTTGGATTGTGCATAGTCACCAGTTATGGATTGTTTTTCACTCATTATCTAATTCATATTCAATCACTTCTCTGTCAAGAAACGCAAAATACAAGAGTGAGGATATCAATACCAAATCTTCCAGTTAATCTAAAATTGGCCATAACATAGTAATCCAACGAGAAGCAACAATGACAAGACTGAAAAAAATAGGACTTAAGGATCACTGCACCATATTCGTGGTTAGAAGACACCAATATATTGTCCTCTACCTTAAAAAATAATTTCTATATTCCTTTATTCCTACAAAGGATTATTTCAACTACCAAGAGCTTCAACATTTCACACATCACAGGGAAAAACCACTGTGACTCCAATAATTTCGATTTGCAGCATTGGCCAATTTTAGAAAGGTAAATTAATTTTAGTGGCAACTATTTCCCATGATTTATTTAATATAAGGTTAAAAACAATAATTTTGAATTGGGCATAACCAGAGAGGACTTACCTAAATTGATTAGTAGACATATATTTTCTTCTTGACTCAGATTTCAGAGCTTCTCTTTCCTTAATGAAAACTACTTTCTTTGAAGCATTCCATTTGTGAAACTTTGCAACAAAGACATGGATAATTCGAGTGAGAGGAATATGGCCAAGCAATTTATTTTGGTAAAATCTTGTCCCACACAAGAATACAAATAATGCTACTACCATTGTCATAGTAGGAATGCCAAATCCTAGAATCCATCCAACATTGTCTTGAATATACGTGACTATAATGATTCCTACAATAGTACCAATGTGTTGAAGCCCCGAAAATCGGGTCTACAACAAGGGGGATACCCACCCGGTCTAGACCTTGGTTAGCAGCTCCTTTTCCATTTGGGATGGTGGGTCTGACTGGGGATAATGGGACCAGTTTCCTAATTTGTGTGTGTGTGTGTTGAGAATTGATATTTCCTTTCTAATAATTCCTAAGTAAAAAGTTTTTATTCTAAATCTAATCTAACAACATGCAATTGTATTCTAATGAACATAAATATCTAATTCTAAAACTAACCCGAGATTTAATCTTTCAATTATGCGATCTAAAATAGTTTCTAACAACAATTGGTAATAAAGATCATTCAATCGCTATGAGAAAATAATTCAATAAAGATGAACCATTTCGTATAAAAAGTTATCCGAAACAATTGTGAAAAGCATATTGCATAGTAAGTCATTCGTATATTAAACATAAATAGAATAGCCATCACCGTACAAAAGTGCCAAATGATAACTCAAACATTCAAGCATTCATATATAAATAACTGAACATAAATATCACTTAAACACATAAGTAGAAATTGTTAAGAGATAAAAGTACCATTGATAAAAAGTTTTACTCATGAGCTTCAACAATAATGATTTATCTCTTCTTAATTCAACATCTACTAAGAGTACAAAAGTGCAATTTCAGTAGCAGATATTAAATACAGATATCAATAAATCTTGTTCCATTCATTCATCAAAACCTCCTCCGAGGGTGCAGAAGTGTATGTTCTGAGGAAACATTTTTGACAAATTTCAGGACCATTCACTAAATGCATGAGAATGGTTGAAATACTACTAACTAAATTCTAAAAATAGTTTATTACAAAAATATAGGAGGAGGTTTAAATGACCGTCCTCGTCTAAGGCAAAAATAAAACTAAAACTAAAACTAAAACTAAAACTAAAACTAAAACTGAATCTGGAAATTACTATCTATGTATCTGTTCTCTGTGGTCGCAAGCATTCAGCATTGGCTTGAGGATAGTTGGTTGGCCGACCTCCGACTTTAGTTGTCTTGCAAAAACAGAATCGGCAAGTGCTGGCACTATCTTCTCGGCAGAGTTAGTGAGGCATTTGAGAGTCATGCATTGACTGTGTGGTTTAATCAAGTACTTCTAGTAAGAATCTTAATTCAACTTGGTTAACTTGGCAACTCTGCTCTTTCTTCAGCCTTTTGCCTCCAGCTGGTCTGTAGGTGCTGTGCACTTGGGAGAAATTTATGTACCACTTAAGGATATCCCTGATAAATACCACTGTTTCTAGAACTCGAGTTTTTCTTTTAGCCTTTAGCACTTTTTCCTACAATTTTTCGGGATTTTAGATAACTGAACGCTCAGAGGCTTCCTTCTCAAGGGGTTTTGCCCAGCGATGCATCGAAAACTGCCTCTGTTTCTCGATTCGGGCTTCCCTGGTGCCAATTTTCGTCTCTTGCACGTTTTTGTTAGATGACTTCAGAAATCAGAGCTTCTCCTTCTTTTCCCATTATACTCTGAACATTGCTACGTATATCTTTCTGCTTTTCACTCCTGCAATTTACGAACAAGGAAAGGGTAATGATAAGAAATAAGGTGACGGGAAAGCTTTAAATGCCAAAATCATATAAAATATACCACCCTACGTGAACTAACCTCTTGATCAGATCGAAACCTTATCTCATTAATGATCATCAACTAACTTATTAAATTAACATTAATGTGCATAAATTGACATCGGATTATAAAAAACTTTTTGAAAGATGTGCCTTGCAGATCTGCGACAAAGTGATTTTGCGATTTGCTTCGCAATATCGCAGATCGCAATATCGCTGATCCATTGTGTTTTGACAATCATCCATTACCATGTGTTTATGCAAAATTTTATTTGCGAGACGCGTTATCGCATATCGCCAGTTTTGAAGTATTTCACCTCAAGTGATATTTGAGGCATATGAAAACTGCGATGTGCGATGAGTTTCTTCAGTGTGCGATCTCACATCGTGATTTCGCAATCTTAGGAGTTTGCTTATATGGTGTCATCCATTACCTTTTTGCGATGCGATGCTTTATCATTGAGAGAAAGATTTTGTTCGAACTCATCATAAAACTTAAGTCCTTTTGGATTTTGCGGGTATTCTCCTAAGTTTATGGTAGTAAGATTTATTTGCAAAGGGAATACAAGGTCTAATTTATTTTTATTTTCTAGATGAAGGGTCCCCACTTATTTAGTATTGGTATCAAAACTAAAATAAGAAGGGGGGTTGTTGATGGCCACAACAATTGGCAATTCACTTGGAAGATTCAGTTATCTCTGATTTTCTTTTGAATTTTCTAAACTTCCAAAACAGAAGGGTTTTTTGGAAAATCAAACTTTATTATAGAAAGATAAAGTATATCATGCTTTCAGCTGTTAATGCTAGTTTGTTTCTTCTATGTTAACTTTGATTATTTACTTCCTAAAGCTAGTCATTGTATTTACATCAGCCACTACTTGGTTTGTAAAGATAAAAACAAAGTCTCCTCTGTAAATCAGTTTCAAATATGCTAATTTGTCATAGGTAGAGCCTCTGCTGCCAGCAGGCGTTTATAGCCTCGACAGGGTTACTTGTTACCCAACAATGATCCTGTATCCTACTTGGAGAAATATACGATTTTCAAAGGGAAATCCATATCCACACTTATTGCTTTTATTTTATTTTTATTCTTAAAGAAAAATGCCTTGGTTTGGTAGCCAAATTATGATAGTGCCACTCACTTGATTTATAACTTTGCTGAACAAGCTAGCTTGTGATGAGACCCCTTGTCTTTTGATTGCAATAATATTTGCCTTGTGGTGGTATGCAGTTTTGGCAAAGTCAGCAAGTTATAATATCTATGATCATGATAAGTCGGCTCGTGATGAGACCTCTTATTCTTTAAGTTTAAAGTGTATCACTGGATTATTCCTTGAAGGTCGTAATTCTCTAGGTGGGGAGGAAGTCATTGGTTCCTTAAGAATAGCTCTGGACGACAATTGTAGAGTTTTTTGGAAAGAGCTTTTCTACAGAGAATCCTTGTTTTTTGTTATTGATGTTTTTCATTGACTGATATAAAACAAATTCCCACTAAAGGTTGCTTTTTTATCAAAATTCACAAGGTTGAAACTAGTATCATTTCCAAGCTTATAGCCTTTGACTGTAGCTTTCAATAGTAATGACCAATTTTCCAAATCAATTCTATTTATACAAGCGAAAAAAACAAAATCTAAAAGAAATACTAGTCTTTTTCATGAATTCCAAACATAACCATTTACAACTGGATTTATTATCAAAATAAAGGGAAAAAATAATTTACAAAAATAGAACATTAATCTTCTATGGAAAGTATTTTTTAAGGATCTGCCCATTAACAGGTAAAGATTCTCTTTTCCCTGCTAAATCCCGCAACATAAAAGTGGATGGACCTATGATTTCCGCAACTTGGAATGGGCCAAGCCACATTCGTTGGAATTTCGTCTGTTTGCCTTTTTCTTCGTGAGCCTTATCCCATTTTAAAATTAAATCTCCAATTTGAAAGTCCTTTTTGGATACCATGTTTGAATCAAAAGAAGCTTTTACTAATGCTTGATGATGAGCATGAGTTATTTTAGCCTTTTCTCGTTGTTCTTCTAGCTTAAGAATTTGTAGTTGTCTTCACTGTAAGGATGAAGTTGGTGTTTCTTCAATAAATTGAACTAAGGCCAAAGAGGGAATTGCTAGATGAGTTGGGAGAACCACTTCTTTCCCGTAAACTAAATTAAAGGGAGAAGTGCCAATGGAGGCTTTCTGCGTTATTCAGTCTGCCCATAAAGCATACATCAAAGATTTGTGCCAATTCTTATGATTTTGGTCGATGGTTCGCTTAATGATTCTGATTAAGTTTTTATTTGTTGATTCAGCTAACCCATTCCCCTGTGGGTAATAGTTGGCAGGGTATTTAAGTTTAAAACGTCTTTTGAGCACAAATCGAGTCATAGCATTTCCAGAAAAATACGATGCATTATCAAACATTAAAGCAGAGGGTAAACCAAACCTGGTGATTATGAACTGATCTATGAAATCGATGATGTGTTCAGCATTAGATGTCTTGAGAGGAACGGCTTCTACCCATTTAGTAAAATAATTTGTAGCTGTAAGGATATACCTATGTTGTTTAGAAGAGTGAGGAACGATCTCACCTATTATATACAATCCCCATTGATCAAAGGGTTGATCGATATTGACTGGTTGCAAAGGCAATGACGGTTTCTTTTGTCTTCCAGTAGCAGTTTGACAAACTTGACATTTCCTTACATAGCTATGTGCATCTTTAAATAGTGTAGGCCAATAGTACCCTGCGCGCAAGATCTTATGTGTTGTAGCATCTCCAACATAATTTTCACCTACCGGTCCATCATGGGGTTCCTGCAACACTTTTTCAGCTCCAGATTTCTCAGGACATCGAAGGAGAACAGAATCATAATTCATCCTAAATAATACATTGTTTACTAGTTGCTATTGCTTAGCCTTCAATCTTAGGGCTCTTTTCTTTGTATAATCCAGGTTTGACGGAGCATATCCGTTCTTCAGATAAAATATGATATCAGCATATAATGATTCAATATTGTTTAGGCTTACCTCATACATTTGTACTTCTGAAGATGGTATTTTGGAAATAAGCGATGCTTCGGCCAGCATTTTGCAAAAGCCTTGACCTTTTACAATATTTGCTGGTTTAATTTTAGCGTCGTATTCTTGTAAGGCAGTAACCCAATTTTCTCTTTTCTCACCCATGTCTTTCTGTACTAAGAGATTTCTTACCGCTGGAAATGGTACTATGATCTTTGTATGGGTTTTAAGCAGAAAGGGTCTAAAGTGCTTAATCGCTTTGAAAACAGCATACGCTTGTTTCTCGACGTCAGAATAATTTAATTTGGCCCCTTGTATATTTGAACTGAAAAATGAAATTGGGGCTTCCGCCTTGTCTTGATTTTCTTAAGTGAGTATCGTAGCATATGATCTATCAGAGGCAAATGTATACAGAATGAAAGGATTGGAAAAATTTGGAGTTGCTAAGGATGGGGCATTTACAATCGCTTGCTTAATCAAATTGAATGCTTCATATTCCTCTTGGCCCCATTTGAAGATTGAATTCTTTTTAATCATTGCTTGTAAGGGAGATACAATCCTTGAGAAGTCTGGAACAAACCTCTTAACAAAATTAATTTGGCCAAGGAAGGATTGCATGGCTTTCTTGTTGTGAGGCAAGGGTATTTCAGAAATCTCCTTAATTCTATCGGGATCAATATGGATTCTAGATTTTGACACTATGAATCCAAGAAGTTTTCCTTCACTTAATGCAAAAAAGGACTTTTTTGGATTAAGTGAAATCCCATACCTTTGGCAACGTTGGAAGATCCGCTTTAATTCTTTAAGATGATTACCACATTTCTTAGAGTATACAATTATATCATCTAAGTAGATTACTACTGATTTGTTTACTAATCCCTTAAATGTGATGTCCATGGCCCTTTGAAATGTGGCGCCAACGTTGATCAGACCAAAAGGCATCTTTTGATATGCGTAAGTACCCCTTTTGGTTCTGAACGTAGTTTTTAATTGATCGTCGGGATGGACCAAAACTTGGTTGTAACTGGAGAAACTATCCAAAAAAGACATTAATTCTGATCCTGCAACTGCTTGCAATATTTGCTCCATGGGAAGCAGAGAAAGTTATCCTTTTGGCAGGATTTGTTCAGGTTTCGAAAGTCAATACAAATTCTAATGTCTCTGTTTTTCTTTCTGACGGGAACTAAGTTGGAAACCCATCTAGAATTTCAAACGGGAAAAATAATTTTGGCTTTCAATAATTTGTTGAGCTCAGACTTAATCTGGTTTTCCAGATTAGGATGGATCTTCCTCAGCTTTTGCTAGACGGGTTTTTCATTGGTTATCATTGGGATAGTATGCTGAATGATAGAAGTGTCGTAGGTCTTTAGATCATCGTAGTTCCAGGCAAAGACACTTTTGTATTGTTTCAGGAGATGAACATAAGCTAATCTTTCTTCTTTGGTTAGGCCAAGACCTAGGTTGATATTCTGCGGCTTGGTATCAGTTCCTAGATTTACTAATTCATAGTTCAGAGTTGAACTCTGAAGTTTTGAATTGGTAGATCTCTTGAATCAGTCTTTCAAATCATATAGGTCTTCCAACTTGACTACTGATTTTGGCATAGCATTATTAGTGCTTTCTTGTTGCAACTGTTTGTCATGTTGGTCCTCGTCAATTATCTGATTAGTGTAAGATCCCTCTGATGTGAGGAAGCTTACAATATCAGGATCATCATTGAAAATTATCCAGTTTGTAACATTGTCAGGAATTGAGGGTCTAAAGATTAATTCGATTGAGAATCTGTCTGGGCTATAGTCTTCTGAGGGAATGAGCTTGGAGGCTACGTTTGCCAAGAGGTCAGCACTAGCATTTTGGAGTCTGGGAATTGGTGAAATATTGAATGCTATAAAATGTTCAGTCAGGTCTTGCACTAAATATTGATAATGCTTTAAATGACCTGATAAGCAATGTATAGTATTTCGTACCTGTCTAATAACAATTTCAGAATCTTCGAAGACTTGTAGATACTTGATATCTAATCCGATTGCCTTGTATAATCCTTGGACTAAAGCCTCGTACTCTGCAGTGTTATTGGTGCAATCGAACTCGATTCTACAAGTTAGCATAGTTTTGTTTCCCTCTGGACTAACTAATACGCATCCTACCCCTGCTCCATCGTTAGACTTTGAACTATCAAAAAATAACTTCCAAAATAAAGATTTATTTACAGGACTATCTATAAAATTAACACAATTAAAACTATCCATTTGGGAAAATTTTTCTACTTGAGACAAAACAAAATGTTCTAAGTAAGGTGAAGTATGAGCATTAAAATTTCCTAAGAAAGAATCAACAGAATAGTTGCCAATTATATTGTTGCTGTATGCTACAGGTTCATTTTCTCCTTCCAATTCTGTTACTATGTATTTTTGATGTATTTCTCACTCAACCTTTATCTGATTCGGTTTACCATTGTAAGGGAGCCACATATGTGACCAATCGGTGGCAAAGTATCTATGAAGCTTTTCAGACCAATCCCTACTAAGAATTAAGCCATAAAATTCTGAAATATCTGCAACTAGAATATCAATAACTTGACATACCTTTGGATTCGATGACAGCCTTATGGTAACTCGATTTAGTTCGCCGATCACTTCAACCTGCGATCGGTTCAGCTGAACTATGCATATTGTAGACTTTTGCGGTTGAAAGTTCAACTTTGCACATATTGATTTAGGTAAGATATTAGATGAAGCTCCTGAATCTACTAAACAATTATGCAAGTTTTTGTTGAAAACTTCATAAGTAAGAAGAAATGGGGGAGTATGAGATCTTGACCTTCCTCCAATTAAAGCGATATTGTTTGGATCAACTTTATTAGTCACATTAGTTGGAGGTCTTCCCATCTCATGGGAAGCTTGTGAGATTACAACGGCAGGAAGAGGTGCAACAAGAATCGCGTGTAATTCTTTTAAAAGGAGCTTTTGTTGATGTTTTAATTTGCTCAATTCATGAAAGGTAATGTTAGCCCTAGTCTTCTTCATATCTTCTATAATATTATACTCCATTTCATCAGAAACAATCAAGGTTTTAGATGGAGTTGGTGAATCGGATTGAACTGGGCTTGTTTGAGTCACTTTGGGTGACGTTTTCTTACCTACGACTTTATCTTTAGATATCGAGCTTGCGCTCTTTTGTTTAGGAGTTGGTTGTGGAGGATCGAGTTGATTTCTACTTTTGGTATTGACTGGTGATGCCTCTTGATCCTCTTCGTCAGGGAGAATGAAGTCCCACATTCCTTGCACTTCTACAACTTCTTCTTCATCAGTGGGCTCCTCATTGGAAACTTCCTCTTCTTCTTCTTATAATTTTGCATTTGTAATAGCATTGGGAGGTTTTGAATCAGTTGAAGGATTTCTTCTATAAGGCCTGTAAGGATTTTTAGAAGAAGTCTCTACTACTTGTTTCTTAATATATACCATCTCATTAGACATGGTTTTCAAAGCTTTCTGCAATCCTTCTAAATCAAATGGGTCTTTCGGTTGTTTTTTCTTGGGATCTTCTTTGAAAGTGACCTTCTTAGATTTTCGTTCATCAACATCATTTTTCTTCTCTAAGGCTATGATACGTTTTTCTACCACTATTGCTTCTTTCATATTATCAGCCAAAGTTGTTTTGGCAGCCCTATCGACAAAGATTGCTATGTTTGATGGTAGAGAAGATATGTACCATTCACTTCGAACTTGTTCGCTAGGCTTGGAAGTGGTAGAAATTTTATTTAAAGTTTATTGAAACGTGAGTTAAAATCTTTGATAGGTTATCTTGATTCAGTCTTAAGATTCGATATGTCATTGATCAATGTCGCAGTAGACCTATCATCACCGAACTTAGTCAAGAATTTCTCTTGGAAAATATCCCAACTAGTGATAGATCCGGATGGTAATGAAAAATACCAGGATCTGGCTGCTCCTTGCAAAGTGTAAGGGAAGAGCCGGACAACAACATCTTCATTAGAAACTCCATTGAGGTTTATAGATAGCATAAAATTGTTGATGTGTTCTTCTGCTAACATGCCTGCTTTAGGATTAAACTTAGACAACCATTTTTCAGGATGGGCCGGTAATTGACTCAAGGACGCAGGCATTAAGATTGCCCCTGGGTTATTCCATGGGTTTTGGGCCATCGTTGAACTACTAACAGAAGAAAGCGTAGAAGATGTTTCTTGCAGTTGGAAAGATGAAGATATTACAGTTCCAGATGATTGTGAAGGAGATGTTGAAGTTTCAGTAGTGTGTTGGACAATAATTTGAAGTGGAGGAGTGGATGGTTGACTTCGCAGTGGAGAGGTCAAGATGGATGACAATGATGAAAGAGTCTCGCTATCAGACCCTTTAGGTGATTTCCTTGCTCTTTTCCTTTTAGGTAGAGGTAATTCAATTGGTTCGATACCAAAATTTTCACTCTGCAATCCGGTAAGAGGATGAGAAGGGTTATATTGCGAAGTCACACTACCTTGAGATATTTCAGATTTCTGGGGTGATATAGAAAATCCTTGAAGTTTATGGATCAAAGATTCTACTTTAGGAGGTTCAATAGTTGATTTCTCTGAAATGTTCATGTTTGTGGCAGTGGTTGTTGTTTTAACGACTTCTCGCTCAAGATTTAAAGATTCTAAGTGTGATGGAGAAGTTGGGGGAGATGTTGAGGGTGATTTACTCTTAGAATGGTATTTAGATTTAGATTTACTAGCCATTCATAGTTCAGGCCCTCCTTCTAGCGCCAAATATGTTGAAGCCCCGAAAATCAAGTCTACAACAAGGGGGATACCCACCCGGTCCGGACCTTGGTTAGCAGCTCCTTTTCCGTTTGGGATGGTGAGTCCGACTGGGGATAATGGGACCAGTTTCCCAATTTGTGTGTGTGTGTTGAGAATTGATATTTCCTTTCTAATAATTCTTAAGTAAAATGATTTTATTCTAAATCTAATCTAACAACATGCAATTGTATTATAATGAACAGAAATATCTAATTCTAAAACTAACCCGGGATTTAATCTTTCAATTATGCGATCTAAAATAGTTTCTAACAACAATTGGTAATAAAGGTCATTCAATTGCTGTGAGAAAAAAATTCAATAAATATGAACCGTTTCGTATAAAAAGTTAGCCGAAACAATTGTGAAAAGCATATCGCATAGTAAGTCATTCATATATTAAGCATAAATAGAATAGCCATCACCGTACAAAAGTACCAAATGATAACTCAAACATTCAAGCATTCATATATAAATAATTGAACATAAATATCACTTAAACACATAGGTAGAAATTGTTAAGAGATAAAAGTACCATTGATAACAAGTTCTACTCATGAGCTTCAGCAATAATGATTTATCTCTTCTTAATTGAACATCTACTAAGAGTAAAAAAGTGCAATTTCAGTAGCAGATATTAAACACAGATATCAATAAATCTTGTTCCATTCATTCATCAAAACCTCCTCCGAGGGTGCAGAAGTGCATGTTCTGAGGAAACGTTTTTGACAAATTTCAGGACCATTCTCTAAATGCATGAGAAGGGTTGAAATACTACTAACTAAATTCTAAAAATAGTTTATTACAAAAATATAGGAGGAGGTTTAAATGACCATCCTCATCTAAGGCAAAAATAAAACTAAAACTAAAACTAAAACTGAATCTGGAAATTACTATCTATGTATTTGTTCTCTGTGGTCGCAAGCATTCAGTGTTGGCTTGAGGAGAGTTGGTTGGCTGACCTCAGACTTTAGTTGTCCTGCAAAAACAGAATCGGCAAGTGCTGGGGCAATCTTCTCGACAGAGTTAGTGAGGCATTTGAGAGTCATGCATTGACTGTGTGGTTTAACCAAGTACTGCCAGTAAGAATCTTAATTCAACTTGGTTAACCTGGCGACTCTGCCCTTTCTTCAGCCTTTTACCTCCAGCTGGTCTGTAGGTGTTTTGCACTTGGGAGAAATTTACGTACCACTTAAGGATATCCCTGATAAATACCACTGTTTTTAGAACTCAAGTTTTTCTTTTAGCCTTTAGCACTTTTTCCTACAATTTTCCTAGCTTTCAGATAACTGAACGCTCAGAGGCTTTTCTTCTCAAGGGGTTTTGCCCGACGATGCATCGAAAACTGCCTCTGTTTCTCGATCCGGGCTTCCCTAGTGCCAGTTTTTGCCTCTTGCGTGTTTTTGTTAGATGACTTCAGAAATCGGGGCTTCTCCTTCTTTTCCCATTATACCCTGAACATTTCTACATATTTCTTTCTGCTTTTCACTCCTGCAATTTACGAACAAGGAAAGGGTAATGATAAGAAATAAGGTGACGGGAAAGCTTTAAATGCCGAAATCATATAAAATATACCACCCTACGTGAACTGACCTCTTGATCAGATCGAAACCTTATCTCATTAATGATCATCAACTAACTTATTAAATTAACATTAATGCGCATAACTTGACATCGGATTACGAAAAACTTTTTGAAAGATGTGCCTTGCAGATCTGCAATAAAGCGATTTTGCGATTTGCTTCGCAATATCATAGATCGCAATATCGCAGATCGCAATATCGCTGATCCGTTGTGTTTTGACAATCATCCAATACCATGTGTTTTTGCGAAATGTGATTTGCGAGACCCGTTATCGCATATCGCCAGTTTTGAAATATTTCACCTCAAGTGATATTTGAGGCATATGAAAACTACAACGCGCGATGAGTTTCTTCAGTGTGCGATCTCGCATCGCGATTTCGCAATCTTAGGAGTTTGCTTATATGGTGTCATCCATTACCTTTTTGCGATGTGATGCTTTATCATTGAGAGAAAGATTTTATTTGAACTCATCATAAAACTTAAGTCTTTTTGGATTTTGCGGGTATTCTCCCAAGTTTATGATAGTAAGATTTATTCGCAAAGGGAATACAAGTTCTAATTTATTTTTATTTTGTAGATGAAGGGTCCCCACTTATTTAGTATTGGTATCAAAACTAAAATAAGAAGGGGGTTTGTTGCTGGCCACAACATAATGCATATAAAAAAGTACCACTAATTGAAGAATGAGCTCTTGTGCTTCTTCTCTTTTGGATCCTCCTCATCAAACCAATCTACACCAAATTCTTGTAAATGAGGTTTTTGACCTCATTTCCCCGAAGAAACCAAGTAGATTGAGAAGAAGGAAACCCCAATTTGGAATGGTGAAGCTTTAGGACAATATTTTGAGACATTGTGTCATGGATGAGGTCTGAAACTCCCCAAAGAGGGTGATAAAGGGACAAAAATTAATCTCTGTAACAATACATTTCATACAATGTTAGTTATTTGGGGTTCTGTACACTAGGTCAAAGCAAATACATAGCAAACTTGGTGTTATCCATAAATTTTTTAATGAATTCATTGATCAAGTAGTTAGACATATAGAGGATTATCCATTTCTTAATGTTGGAAAACTTTAAGAAATCCCATGGTATGTCTAAAAGGTTAATCCAGTTAGGTACTCATCAACCCTAGTTCTGACATATGGTTTTCTCTTCAAGGTTTATTTTTTGAAAGTAAGGTCCATGTTGGCTTTATTGAGTTGGTCCTAATGTAGTCTATCTTTGAACAATCATGTAAGATCATGTGCCAACAATATGATGTTTATTGAATGTTAAGCTGTTCACTAGTGTTCCATTTTCATTTGTGGTACTAATCAACCTAGTTATGACAAAAGGTTTAATATTCAATGTTTATTTTTTGAAACCATGTTGCCTTTATTGAGTTGGTCTCAACATAGCCAATCCTTGAACAATGATGTAAATTCATGTGCAACAATATGAAATTTATTGAATGTTAAGTTATTCACTAGTGTTCCATTTTCATTGTGGTACAAATGCATGCCATAAGTTTATAATGAGAAGATATTTGATGCAAATACTAAGTTGTAATTTCCAAAGAATTACCTCTCAATGTAAATCACCTAATCTTTACAAATTCCACTCATTGTTGGGTTATGTTTCTAAACACTTTGAAGTTCAAACTTCAGATTTCTTTTCACATTCTACTCACTTCATATTTTACCACAGATTCTGCAATTTGAACTTGTGTCAAGATGAATTTTGCTAACATCATAAACTTCATTCTTAGGTTGTCTTCAAGGAGTGATCTTCATGCTTCTTCCAATGAAACCAAAGCTCTGATAGCATGTGGAATTTCTCTCTCCATTTGTAAGGTGTGAGTTGGAAAAGCTTTAAAACTTTGGAATAAAATTGCTCTATTCATTGTCTAAGATATTTTGGAATGGTTATGTTATTTTGTTGAATGTGTGGCAGATGTTTTTGGTGCATACTGGTCATTTTATTATGCCTTTTTGTTTGTTAAAGTTGACCAAGGTAACCATGGTTATTTTTTCAAAATGAACTTGGGATCTCACAAATTGTCCTTCAGGACTTTCACACCAAGTGAGAGCCTAGGAGGTAAGACCTTAAAGCTTCTAAGGATTTCTTTCAACTATTTTATTGAGGTTTCTAGTAATTTATAAGTACATTTTATTGATAGATAATAGGTAATTGAAAGATATAAAAGGAGGAACTCTTCACATTTGAAAGGAAACAATTAAAGAGGAGGAAATACCCTATATGAGGCTAATTCCATCATCATTTTGTAGGTTAAAGGGAATAAAGGCATTTTGGTGAAGTTATTTCATCACAACTTCTTTTGTTATAAATCATGTTGAAGTTTGGGCTTCCAAATTAAATTTGTTGGTGTATCCCTCATTCTATGGTTGTATACACATTATCTATGGGATTTTTTTACTTGGAAAAGGGATTTTAAGAAAAATTATTCATCTCTCTTTATCTATTGAAGTAAAAAAATATCATAATGAAGAAAATGTTGCATCTTGTTCTATTTCGAAAGCTTGTTTTTTGCTCACTTTTTCATTAATATTTGCACAAAATAATAGTTGGAATATAATTGAAATAATAGTTGGCATATAATTGGAGGTGAAATAGAATCTTTATAGCCTTTTCGTTTAGCTTTATATATTAATGTGGTTGATTTAATTGGTAAGATTTATGTTAGTCATCTTGTTGAACTCTAGTTAGTCATATTTAGTTGAGTGGAGAGAGTGAATGGCTCTTGTTCACTTCACTTCAACTAAGTTGCACAAGGGAGTTAAACTAGGAGTGTATGGTTTTTTCTCTTATACTTCACCTTACTCCACTCCACTAGAAATAACACATGAGGCACTTCAGGAAAACATGTGGATTTAGCTTCAAATCACCTCTCTTCACTTCACTTCAACCAAGATGCATGAAAGAGTTAAATTGGGCATGTTTGAGATCACTTCACTGCACATCAATTTTTAAAGGGCACATGAGTTGAATGCATGGAATTTACTTCACTTCACTTCATATAAAGTCAAGGGAGACACATTTCATGGGAGTGGTGCCTCCTTTTGGAGGATGAAAGTTATATAAAGTGAGGGTTAATGGCCAATATTTGGTATAATTTGTTTGATAGTAATCAACAATGCTTCATCTCTATCTCTTCTTTACTTCTTGCCTTGCTATCTATGCTATATGTAAGGTAGGTTATTGAAATCTATTTATTTCACTACTTCCAAGCGTGTTTATGTAAGGAAAATAAAATTTTTATTTTTATTTTCATTTTTTATTTATTTTATTACTTCCATGAATGTTTACAATAGGAAAGTAAAATGTTTTCTTTCGTTGAATATATATTTCAGAAATATTGGTAAAGGTTGAAAAGAAGGTAGGAGATTATTTGTTTAAATAATTGAAATAACTTAATGTGAGATTGATTTTTTGTTTAGATAATAAAAATAACTTTTATTTTGTTGAAATATGTAGTTTGGGGGGCATGGCCACATTGATCTTGATTTGTTTGATGATGATGAGTTATTCATTTCTCTTCACCCAATTGTAACAATTAATAAGCTTGTGGTTAGAATGAACAAAGAACTTGTTCGCTTTATTCACATTAGAGATAAACATACTAAGATTAAATATAGGACCAACATCTTCAACCAACATCTTTAGAGATATCAAGTAATAACCATATTTTAAAGTGATTTTTTTAATGTCATAATTTCAATTATGAATGTTTGTTTTTTAACTTTTACATTATCTAATTGAAAAGAAATTTTCTTTCTTATACAAGATTTTTTGGCAGAGATCACACATAACATATGGCCACCATGAGCCAATTTTCAATAATAGAGAATGTCAAAATTGAGGATCCTCTATCAAAAGAGGAGAGCAGGGCAACCATTATAACATTGTCGACTAGTGCACAAGGTAAAGAAAACTCTAATGCTATTTATATTAATGAAATACTTGTAATAATAATAAAAAAACATCAGTTTAACATTTATTTCTTGTTACAGATGATGATCCACCCCTCTTGCAGAAACCTTGATGATGTCTGGAGTACATGATCAATCCGTCAAAAATAAAGAAAAATAAAAAGAAATGATTGTACAAGTTATACCATTAGAAATATCATTTGCAAATTATGAAAACATATCTTTGATGATAAAATTTATTGAGATTAAGTATTTTGTGTCTATGATTAATGAATGAATGTTATATGTTAATGAATGATTTCTATAGGTTTATTTATGTACAAAACCACATATTTTTCGTTATCAATTTTCTATTTTGCTAGTGTATGCAATAATATTAATGTGTTCCTATCAATTTTTTTTTATAGTAGATATATTGGGTACTAGGGAATGGAGAGCGATGTAAGGGAGGGGGGAATGGCCATAAGATCTTCCACGTTCACATGGTTGGCCCTGTTTAGTAGAGAATAATTTAGGATTTGGATAGTCTTGGAGAAAACCTCCCTTGTTCCAATAGACGGACAATCAAGACAATGTTGACTTCGTTGCTGCTCCATCAAATCGAAGAATATCTGCTCCAAGATTAGACTACTGCAATAAATTATTCTTGGAACCAAGAGGAGCTCATTCAGGTATTCACGTGCCTCAATCTTGTCTAATTTTTATTTAGTCATAAAAATGTTTCTTAATTTATTTTATTATTTTGCTTATTCTTTATCTACCTTTAACACATTTTATGTGCATTTTATCTATTATTATTCCATAAAGTTTTTGTCCACAAATGTAACATGGATGGAAAGAAACTGGACGAATTTCTCCTCTTTAGTAGCCATTCCTTTTCAGGTGTGCACCCTACCTTTTGAATTTCAATTCTAATCCTCCTTTGTTTTCAGTTATTTGCTAATCAATTTTTAGTTATTTGTCAGTTATTACAATGATTGGAGTCCCAAGAGAAGGAGATCATACTTTTTCTTACAAATTTATTTTGCTATTAAAGCTTTCTTTGAGTTAACATTGTTCATGATTTTCCATGTACGGAAATGAAAATGTCTAGAAGATATTTACAAACATTTTTGACTACTTCCCATTGATAATAGTACTGGTGAGTTGAATTTTGAATGTTATAATGAATGTGAATGTCAATCAACTAATTTTTTTCAACGTCTTGTGTTTGTTATGCTTCTGCTACCGACAATGGTTCTTTCTTGCAAACATCCTGTTTTTTATTTTTTGTAGGCTGACACCCATGGGGGGGTTTAAACAATTGTATATCAGGGATATCTCCTTATACATGTATCTCTTTCACTATGTGATATGAATCCATTGTAGGTCCATAAGTGTTATTAACAAACATAAAAATAAAAAAAGTATTCTATAAGACTTCAAACTACTAGTTCCTCCAATATAAAGTCTTCTATAAGACTGGAAAGTCCTCTGACTATGCGACACTCTTCCATGTCATCCTTTTGCTTCCAAACCATAGGTAGGCCTCGAAATCCCACTGACATGAAAGAGACAAGGAGCACATAGACAAGAAACTAATGAAAACCATCAATCATAAAGGAAAGAAACAACATACTTATCTTTTACAAATAATCAACCCCTTATTAATTCATAGATGATATGCATCCACTTTGTCAACTTCATCTTGCAATATTGTAAGAAAAACTCATTCAAATCTTCATGCATGGGTTAGGGTTTTTATTAATATATAGCAGAAGCAATCAATCCTAGGGTACAAAACCTAGATCCTTCTAATTCGACCCTTGACTATAGTTCACAAATTAACATAATCAAATAATCAAGACCTTTTCTTTCAAATTCCTCTCAACTCACTAGTGTTTTAAATTAATAGGAGCCCAAATGACAAGACCCTAGATTAAATAATCAACCAATAGATGTAATTGACATCATCTTAAGCAATCAGACTAAGTATCAAAGAGACTATCAATACCAATAGTAATCAAAGATGTTAAATAATTATCCTTTCAAGAAAATTCAGCTCCCTCTTAAACTTGAGCTACATGATCATTTTTCAGCATCCTCAATTCCCAAGAGTTAGAGCTTATTTAAACAACATTGAAGGTTTCCTTACCATACTTTGTAAGGGTATCACAATGTGCTTCAACCTTCCAATGGAACTAGGTCGTTATACCCTTCTCAGTATTCTTCATATTGTCTTGATCATGGTCGAATCCAGCACACACTGTTCATCAAAATTTTTCGAGATCCAACCTGCTTCATGTCTATCAACACAAGTTATCATATCGTCCACTAATGCATAAAAAAATTGTTTCCTGTTTACCATAGCCAATTCTCAAGTAGAAAAAATTAGTCACAACCATCCAACAATATATAGAATAATCAATCAACTGAACATAACATGATGGATCAACTCTTTCATGTCATCCTTTTGTTGCCAAACCCTAGGTAGGCATTGCAATCCCCTTTGACATGAAAGAGACAAAGAGAACATAAACAAGAAACTAACCAAAACCATCAATCAAGGAGGAAAAAAACAAAATACTTATCTCTCAAACATAATCAACCCCTTCTTGATCCATGGACTCCATGCGTCCACTTTGTCTGCTTCATCTTGTAATCTTGTAAGACACCCTCATTCATAACATCATGCATAGGTTAGGGTTTATGTTAGTAGAAGCAATCAATCCTAGGGTACAAACCCTAGATCCTTTTAGGTCAACCCTTAGCTAGATCACATATTCAAATAATCAAGACCTTGTATTTCATCTTCCTCTCAATACACTAGGGTTCTAGATTCTTAATCAACAAGAGCTCGTAATATTTACAGAAGACTCATATATTTTCTCAGGTTATACATCACAGGATTTGTCATAAAATGGCTTGTCAAATTATTTTACAGAATTTGTGAGAATAGTCTTGCAAATGGATGTTGGAGGAAATAATTCTTTCCAAGATCTTAGAATAACTTCACATTTCCATCACAAAAAAATAGGTCTTAGGAAATTCACATTACTTCACAAGATATGACCTCGATCCTCTACAATATATCTCAAAATCATAGTGGTCTATTATACTCTTCATACGTAATTCAGATCACCATGCTTGGGTTATACATATCTTAGATCAGAAAAAATGTGTCTTAGACTTGTGAAATATAAAACTCGGATTATACTTGATATCACAGAATTCTCTTCTTTTAAAATTTCATACACATTACAGACTTTTAGAGCATGAAAGAATTCAATATAACCATAAAGATAAGCTTCAAAAATTTGACCTTCAAGAGCATGTTTTAACAAAGACATGAGGCGACTCCTATAATTGATCTTATTCATCTTCCTTAATGTTAGAACAAAGAAGAGTAAGCTTCAAATCCATGCCCTTTTTAGGAGTGAACGAATGACAATTTATAGTCACCATACCAAGCGAATGGGTGCCTCCAAAACTGAGCTGAATTCACATGAGGAGGGTTGACTTCACATGTCTAAATAAAAATTATGTTTTCTTGCTTTTTGACCAGGTCATGAAGAGTCTAAGCAAAATATTGCTTATGACAAATTACATATAATTTTTTCTTTTTTTCACACAATATAAATTATATTTTACAAAGGAAAGTTATTCATTATGAAGACCAAACATAACTACATTCTTCAACATGACTAAATTCTCTTTATTAAATGAAGATGAAATTTTATTCACTATTAAAAATTCCCTAGTTATGGGATTTGAGTTATAATTCTTTGAGGCTAACAAGGAGTTTTAATGCTCCCAACTAGTTGAAGGAATTTTTGTTGTATAATGCGTATGGTATGCGTATTGAGACTTGAGCATGTAACTTTTTGCCTTCAGATTTTTGTACAACATTCAGGGAAATTTGTTCAGGTTATGAGTGTTGAACAATACACATAGTTACTTAAACGTGTTGCAAATGATGATATTCATAAGTGTATTCCATTCAAGAAGTGTGTCAATATTTCCAAGGATCTAAAGCTTACATTGGACATGTTAGCTTGGACCTACAATTTGATGCTAATTTGACATCATATGGTGGTTTTTGTTGCAGATGTTAGATTGTTAAATTTTTTCTTCACTCAAAGTGTGGTTTGAGGATTCTTCGTGCTTACTGACAAGTGGTTATGGTTTGTATGTGATATACTCACATCACTATAATGCACAATGCATGAACACATTTTGTTTACTCTTTTTTTTTCATACAGTCGTGTGTTTTATTTATTGCAATGCCATTTCTAGTTGCTTTTGAATATGTGCCAAGGTAGAGCTTGTTCTAGCTAATAAACTTGATACGACGAGGGAATTGTGGCTATTTCTTTTTGACATTTCTAACCTTTTCTTAGTCATAAAATTTTCATCACCATAGACAATTGTAAATTTGTTTTTTATCATTCATTGTTTGTTGCTCCGACATTTTTTGACATATTGTGATCCACTACAATGTTCTTGGTGATTTTTGACATGAATCAAGCGTTTTTTTGCTGTAATGGTTGGCTATTGGTGTTGTAATGCATAGCTTGGTGGGAAAATGCATTAGTGTTCATGAGAGATATTTTTAATTTCTTTAAGGTGGTTCGGAATATCCTTGAAGATTGCATGAGAAATTTATAACAATTTGTGTTTTGGATTTTTGTGCCAATGCATTGGAAAATATCAATGACTCATTCATTGCATTTCTTTATCACTCCTTAATGTTGTTTTCATATATGATTTGTCAGAGTTTTTATCCATTGTCTTTGTATGTAGTCATAATGTCATGTCAATACATTTGCATATTTGAGCAAGTGTCATTGAATTTTTCATCATAATATTGACTATTTTGTTGTTGTTTTCTATTTACTCTAACTTTGATTGAATTTATACATTTTTATGTTGTATTGAGGATGTTTATTTCATGCACATGTGACCATTCAACATTGTATTATACCTTTGCTAATTGATCTTGTAGACTTTTTATTCTTCAACACTTTGGGATTAGTATCCAGTTCACTTAAAGGAAGTTGTTGCTTTAAATTCAACTTCAATTGCATTTTTTTTCACAATTTCTATTTATAATTGAGATTAAAGTTTTAAAAATAATGGTCTTTATGCAAGCATGTTGAGGTTAACAAGTCTGTCCATGCAGTCGTTTAATGTTTCCAACTCATCCGTTTCCAAGATGTTTGAAATTGTACTGAATCTTTGCAATGTTTAGGTGAGTTGTTTTGATAGTAGTATTTAAATTGTCTTGGTATTATTTGATAACTGATTTTGTTATAGGTTCTGAGGGTATCTTACGAGAAAAATAGGAAATATCATCTATTGTAGAAGGAGGTAATAAATCCTTCTGATCCTAAGGATGGAATGCAAACAAGCATTTATAATCAATGGGCTAGTCCTCTGAAGAGAAAGAGGCCTCCTCAACCAATGATTTTTTTTTTTTAAATTGCACACTCTGACAGCAGTGAGACATCGATATAACTGTAACAACGTATATTGTTAAATTGATGAGCCCGTTGGTCTTGCGACGAGTTTCCCCATGGGCCAAATGTCGCAACTACAACATTTTCGTTACAACATATTTTGTAAAATTAGTGGGTTTTGCAACGTTTTTGACAACCATAATGTCACAACTATGACACATTCGTCGCAAAGCATTTTGTAAAATTAGTGGCATTGTGAGTCTTTGGACTACATTTCCCACGGCTTCATCATCGCAACTACGACACCTTCCAACTCATCCTGAAGATGAACCACTGTCGCTGGTTCGAAACATCGATTACAACAACAACCAAATGCAATGTAAATCTGGACACTGTTTTACACAAAGATGAAAATCGCAGAAACTTGAAATCCGAGATACGACACCTTCGTCACAATGTACTTTTAAAAATTCGTCGTATATGTGTCTTGTGGTGGGTGGGATTTCCCACGAACTAAACGTCACAACTACGACACGATCGTCGCAACATAATTTGTAGAATTCATAGGGTCGTCGGTCTAGTGATGCGCATTCGCATGGAAAAACATCGCGATTAAGACATGCTTTTCACATAATTAACAGGGTCATCAGTGTTGCGACAACCATTCGTACGCCTAAAAGTCATAACTATGTCAAGTATACGTCAATCTGTTTACACTGGTTTTGACGTCACATGGTAGTCTACCTTCAAATTTCAAATGAATTGCGATGGCGATTGTTGTCAAAATTCCGTCTCCACAAATTGCGACGAACATTTCTATCACACTTCCAATGATAATAGAGATATTGAAAATATGACTATAAACAACACTTCACGATTATTTATTTCGTTATAACTACAAATAATTATAAAAAAACATAACCATAAAAAATTGACTCAATATTTAATATTATAAATTATTCTTATATAAATTAAATGCCTGTTCCTTTTAATTTAACTAATTTACCACCTCATAATGTTGTGTCATTATCACCCTTTTATTTTTAAATATGTAATATAATTATGTAACAAATGATAACCTAGCTTGAGTCTCTTTTATTAATTATATTTAATGTAATAGCATAGCTTGAGTCTCTTTTATTGGTTGTATTTATTACATATTTAATGTAATAAGTAGTGATTTGAGGTCGATATTTATGTTGGGACATTTTACTTATACATTGCATCTCTCTTAATTCAACTTGCTAATATCAACTCACAATCACTCATCTGCATTTTCTATTTTACACGGGATATAATATAAATATATAATAATTAATATGCAATTACAATTATATAATTAAAACAATTTTTTTATTAAAATAATAAAAATGTTATAATAATTAACCATTTTTTTATTAAAATAATAAAAATGTTATAATAATTTATAAATTAGTTTTGAGCATTAGTTTAATTAATTAAGTTTTTGTTATTAAAAGTATTTTGCTAATAAATTCTCGGTCGTATCTGCGCGCGGAAGAGCTCTGCGAAACGAGCTAGGTCAGACTGCGATCAGGGTTGCCGGAGAGGCGCTCAGGCCCGGGCCTGAGGTTGTCTGCGCTGCAGGTGCTCAGCTGCTCTGGTCGGTGTTGTTGGAGTTCTTCCTGATCTGATCGGGGGTGGCCCTCTGCCCCCACTTCTCTGCGTCTCTGCCATCTACAGCGGTGAGAAAGGATGATCGTACCAGTGTAACGCAGCTCTGTTTGGTCTGATACGGGTGGATCATGGATCCCCTGCCACCGGAGGTCCTGGCCTTCAAGTCGTTAGTGGCTTCTGGCCCCAAGCGTCCTCCTTCTGCGACCATGCAGAAGTTTGTCAAAAAGATGGACACTATCCCATCAGTGGCTCTGCCGGAAGAAGATACTTGCAAAGCTGCCTTGAATCTGGCTGAAAAAGGCCTCATAGGCCAGTTCACAGGCCTCTGGCCATCGCCAAAAACGGTAGAGGAGTGGACTCAAAGGAATTGGAAGCCTCTCATTAAAGAGGGTGTCAAAAGCTACTTCGTGGGTAAGGGATTCTTTGTTTTTGTATTCGAAAGCCCTGATGATAAAGGATTAATCTTCAGAAATGGACCTTACTTCATGGGCCCTCAGGGCCTTTACCTAAACAAATGGTCGCCTGACTTTGATCCTACTCAAGACGTTCCTTCAGCTGTCCCGGTTTGGGTCAGGCTTCCCCATCTGCCCCTCCACTGTTGGAATCACCTCCAGATCATAGGGAATGCCTTGGGAAAATACATAGATCAAGCAGCAAGGAAGGACCAATATTCCTGTGCACGCATCTGTGTCGAAGTGGACCTGGAAGAAGGGCTCCCAGAAGCCATCAAACTTACAGTAGCTGGGTGGACGTATGTACAGGAGCTAGACTATGAGCAGTTGCCGTTTAAATGCAGACATTGCCATGGTCATGGTCATTTCGCAAAGCACTGCAAGAAAAAGACTGAGGATCAAATGGGCAAACAAAACGGGGATCAGTGGACCCTAGTGCAGAAAAATGCAAATGCAAAAAAAGGCACAGGAAAAGGCAATAGGAATGGAGAAACCAGCAGATCCAAAATAAATCAAGAGGAGGAAGAAAATCCAAATGAGACACAAAGTGAACAGCATAGGAATGGAGAAACTAGCAGACCCAAAATAAACCAAGAAACAGAAGCAAGATCAAAAGGGATAGAAGGCGAACAGCAGAGCCACCAAGTGAACCCAACAAAGGAGCACGAGGAGCAGGAAAATAATACTCCATTGCACAAAGAGGGAGAGGAAGCAGAACTGAGCGAACCCAATCAGGGCAGCCCCACCAACCTATCATATGCTGATATGGCAAAGAAAAAACCAAGGGAGAGCTCGGATTCTTCGGAAGATGAAATCTACGAGCGCCCATCAAAAAAAGCAGGAAGGAAATCCCGAAAGGAAAAAAGGGAGGAGGAGGCAGAAAGACACAAAACACAAGGAAGTCAGCCCACAATAGAAATGTCTATAGGGCGAAACACCAGGCCAAAGCCCTCCAAGGGAGGACTCATCAATCAAAATAATAAATAATGAAATTAGTCTCTTGGAATTGTAGAGGACTGGGGAATCCCTCCAAAATCGAGGCCGTCAAAGACCTATTGAAAGATGAACCCTCAGAAATTCTCATGCTCCAAGAGACAAAACTAGAAGGGCAAGCCCTTTTAGAGATCAGTAAATCAAAGTGGAATAAAAAAGCAGGTAAAGCAGTCAGTGCAAGAGGCACCTCCGGGGGCTTGGCAACCCTTTGGTCTGAAGAGCTCTTCCAACTGAATAACTTCCAAGCAACCCAGCACTGGATCTTCACGGAATTGAAACACAAAGCAAGTAAGTTAACTATATCTCTATTTAATCTTTATGTGCCAGTTTCTTATACTGAAAAAAGAGAATGCTGGAACAGCCTCTCTGCCTTTTTAGAATTATCATCTCCCAACAATATCATTATAGCAGGCGATCTAAATATTATTATGAAAGCAAAAGAGAAGAGAGGAGGAATAGACAGCAGGGACCCCTTGCTACCCATGGTTGAGGAACTCACCCAAACCTGGGACCTATTGGATTTCAATCCAGTACGGGGTATATATACCTGGTCCAATAACCGGACTGGCTCGGATCACATATCTGCAAGACTTGACCGCTTTCTAGTGCAAAGCTCCATAATGATGGCAAAAAAAATCATCATCACAAAAATTTTACCTAAACTTACATCAGATCATAAGCCAGTTCAGCTCCTCCTAGAAGAAGAAGAAGATCTGGGACCAATCCCATTTCGTTTCAGTCCCCAGTGGATTGAGAGAGAGGGTTTCTTAGACACGGTAAAAGAAGCTTGGTCCAAACCCATCAATGGATCAACTAGTTATGTTTGGGAACAAAAGTTAAAAGCTACCAAACAAGCCTTGAAAGACTGGATTAAGAAACCAATCCATACGCCAACAGAACAAAGAAAAGAAGCAGTTCAATCATTACAAGCACTGCAAACTGACATGGAAATTAAAGAGATCACAACAGAAGTGTTGGAAACAGAAACTCAAGCACAACGATCAGTACATCAGTCATTCCGAAAGGAGGAAGAATACTGGAGAATAAAATCTAGAAGCCTGTGGTTAAAGGCGGGAGATCGGAATACTGCTTACTTCCACAGGCAATATAGAGCAAGACTGTCAAGAAATTATATAGCAGAAATTAAAACAGCAGATGGGCAAGTCTGTAAAGGATACAATCAAGTCAAGGCAGCTGCTGAAGCACACTTCCAGAATCTCTACAATTCAGATGCTCAAAATAACGAAGAGGAAACTGCTGCATTTCTTTCAAATATCCCCACACTCATCAACCCTGAAGAAAATGCAACCCTCTGCAGACCCATAACAGAAAAGGAAATCATAAATGTAATTTGGGCCATGGAAGCGGACAAGGCACCGGGGCCCGATGGATTTACAATCCACTTCTATAAAACATGCTGGCATATTATCAAGGAAGACCTGCAGAAAATGATAAGAGGGTTTATGGCAAAAGCCAAGATAGGTGGAGGTACCAACTCTACTTACCTAGCTTTAATCCCCAAAGACTCCAATCCAGAAACTTTTTCCAGATTTCGACCAATATCGTTGTGTAATGCGTCTTACAAAATATTGGCCAAATTGTTAGCAAACAGAATTAAGCCACTGCTAAAAAGGGTGATATCCAGCTCCCAAAGTGGCTTTGTAGAAGGTCGACATATTCTGGATAATGTAATCCAGGTTCAAGAGACAATCCACTCCAGCAAACAGAGGAAAGAGAAAGGAATGGTGATAAAATTAGACATGGCAAATGCGTTTGATAGAGTAAACCGCAATTTCCTTAGCAAAGTGCTTCTCACATTTGGCTTCTCGCCTACTTTTGTTCAACTCATCAAAGCCTGCATTGACAATCCATGGATCGCGCCCCTTGTTAATGGTCGACCAACAAACTTTTTTAAAGCTAAGAGAGGCATACGACAGGGATGCCCACTCTCCCCTTATCTGTACATTCTTATGGCAGACTCTCTAAGCAGAAAGCTCAATGCAGAAAGAGATACAGGTATCTTACCAGGCCTCAAAACAACAATAGGAACTGAGCCTTCGAACCATGCACTTTTTGCAGATGATTCACTCCTCCTAGGTGGAGCATCCACAAGAATAGCCCGAGCATTTGACTCGGTCCTTAGAAGCTATTGCAGAGTCACTGGAGCGGCAGTTAACAACAACAAGAGCGAAGTTTTTAGTTGGAATATAAATCAGCATGAACTAGCTGGTATAACATCCATTCTTGGGTTCAAAGGACACACAGAATGGGATAGATTCACCTACCTTGGCCTGCCTATTATCTCTGGAATCAATAAAAGAGCCTTATGGAGTGGAATAATCTCAAAAATGAAAAACAAGATCGCAGCATGGGGGGGTTACTGGTTGACTAAGGGTGGCAAAGTTGTCTTGATCAAATCGGTGCTGTCAGCGTACCCAATCTTCCAGGCAGCTTTCCTCTTGGCCCCTCGCAATGTTATGGAGCAGATCTCCAAACTACTCAGAGAATTTTTGTGGCAAGGAGGGAAAGGCAGTGAAAAAAGATTTCATCTGGTGAATTGGGATGTTGTAAAGAGAACGAAGGAAGAGGGGGGATTACAGATAAGAGACCCTCATCTTGTGAACCTGGCCCTGGGAGGAAAAATCCTGTGGAAATTGATCCACGATCCCACCCATCCTGTCAGTAGCACTCTGCGGTCAAAGTATGGAATAAGCAAAGACCTCAGCAACGTAACTCATATATCCACAGCTAAAAGCACGCAACTCTGGAACCTGTGCTGTAAAAGCAGTCAACACTTCAAAAATCACCTGTATCGTATCCCTGGAAGTGGCAAGCATATCAATATATGGACGGATAGTATAATGAGGAACGCCCCCTTAGCAGATAAAGTGGATATAACAGAGCTGAGAACCTGGTTAGAGCGCGCGGGAGTCAATCGCCTCTACGATCTATCGAAGTGGAATCAGCGAGGCGAGTGGGAGGGCTGGGACCTCTTTGGAGTCCCGAACAGGTTGAAAAATCAACAAACACTGCTGGAAGAATACCTGGAGGACGCCGCCCCTGTTCATAGAGCCGCAAAAGACTGCTGG
Source organism: Pinus tabuliformis (assembly GCA_031772625.1). Classification (NCBI taxonomy): domain Eukaryota; kingdom Viridiplantae; phylum Streptophyta; class Pinopsida; order Pinales; family Pinaceae; genus Pinus; species Pinus tabuliformis. The sequence continues at coordinate 743,971,701 of CM062806.1, read as the reverse complement.
GGGTGGGGTCAAACTGGAGTTTACTCCACAACAGATGGCTACCGCGTTCTGCAGGGGATAAGAAATAGCAATCATTCTTCAACTTTCTGGAAAAGCGTATGGGATTCGTTTGCCACTCCAAAGGTAAATTTCTTTTGCTGGACACTGATCCATAACAAAATTCTCACGGGAGATAACCTGGAGAAGCGGAAAATAGCAGGGCCTCATAGGTGTGCTATGTGCAAAAACAACTCAGAAACAGCCCATCATCTATTTATGGAATGCAGCATAGCTCAAGAAGTTTGGGGACTCATATTAATGGATTTGCAGACAACTGTTCCTTCTTTTAACTCCGCAGCTGACCTGTTTGCCTCATGGAAGCATCATTACCCACATCAAATTCCCCAAAAATCCTTCTGGAACAGAATCTGGACAGCGATTCCCAAATACGTTTGCTGGCAGATCTGGTTGGCACGCAATCAACAGATTTTCAATGAGGTGAGACACACATCGCTGCAAATAGCTGCAAAAGCTAAGGCCTTTTTGATGGAAGCAGCCCAACAACAGTATATAAAAGAAGATTCCTTGCTTCTGCCAGAAGAAAAGAGGTGGTTAGGCTCTCTAGTGCCTTATCCGAGCAGAAACCATCCTAAACCACAAAGTAACAATCAGGAATGGCGATTAAGAGATAAAGAGGACTACTTTCAGAATTGGTGGAGATCACAAAAAATACACACAGCCTTCTTTGATGGGGCGTCAAAAGGGAATCCAGGGACAGCTGGAGCAGGGGGAGTCATCTACTCTCCGGACGGTGACTCAAAAGACATCTTTTACTGGGGATTAGGACAGAAGTCCAATAACCAGGCTGAGCTGTTAGGACTTCTCAAAGCCTGTCAAATTGCAAGAGATAAAGGAGTGAAAAAGCTGCAAGTCTTCGGAGACTCAGAATTGATAATAAAAAATTTAAATATGGGGGATCGATTCAACAATCCTAGCCTCAACAAAATGCTGGAAAGACTGAAAAGAGTACTCCAATTCTTTGACAGCTGCAAATTCTATCATATTCTCAGAAATTTAAACAGTGAAGCGGACAAAATGGCAAACAAAGGAAGTGCAATCATGAAAGGGCTTATCTTCGTTAACGAAAATAGTTTTATGCAAATGCCCTGAATTTTGTAATAGAGGAAAAAAGGCAGTATCCAGAGAAATGCAATGTAATGGAGGACAGCAAGAAAAAGTCCCATTTGTTTCCAGATAAATAAAAATCATATAACCGTTTTAGTTAAAAAAAAAAAAAAGTATTTTGCTAATAAGAAATTACAGATCAATAATCTATGATGCCCTCAGAATTACATTTTATTAATAAACCAACAAAAAATAATCTTTTTTAAATAAATCTTCTCGGATACAAATTTTATTTCTTACCTTCAATATAATTAAAATTTAAAGAATAAAACACTTTAAAATTGAGTCCATTCAAATTAAAATGGAAAGACGTTTCACAAAATTGTTTTATAGATATAGCCTTTTGATTTGGTATTTTGGTTTTTTAATATAAATTAAATTTAATAATATTATACAGTAATAAATTTGATTTGTAATTAAAGTATTTAGGACTGTATAATATTAATTTATCATTAATATTAAGGTAATTAAAAAAGTGTTATTTTTAATGTGATTTTTTGGAGTTTTTGGTGTTAGAATTTGGGGGAAAAATTGAGGCGAAAGTTTGATTTGTGTTATTTAAACTAGATTTTTGAATGTATATATGGATTCAACACCCTCAAAAACTTTTGGGGCATTTCTATTGTGCAAGGGTTACCCATCAAGCTTGTAATTTCAATAAATTCCTATTGGATTTTAGAGAAATTAAACAAGAAAATCTTTCAAAAATCGCACTAAAAACAACTAAATTAAAAAATATAGATACTTTTATTTGACTCTATATATAAAATAATTAATAACATATAAAAAGCGCTGTAATTATTTTTTACATAAATATATATAATACACTCACTAAAAAATATGATATTATATATTAATTTTTTTCATATTTTTAATAAATTTTAATTAATTATAAAAAATTATGTATGAATTTTAAATTTAAAAATATTTAATTAAAATCAAATTCAATCAAACTATATTGCAATTTATATTTCATATTACAAATAAAAAATATATAATATAAAATTATGAGTTAAATTATAGATGATATAGTACAAATTAAAAATATATAATACATAGTTATGAATTAAATTATCAATACATATTTATAGAAGATACAATACCATTTTTGTTTGTTTGGTTTGGTTGTAATGAGAGAGTCAATTATCATATCTCCATATGTCGTAGGTTAAGTTACATTTTTATATGTATGTTTTAAGTTTAAATAGATTTTGTTAATTAGAGTTTAAATCATTTTATATATCACTAATAAATAAAGGTGCTTATTATGTTTCTCAATGGGCTATAATAAATGGTATTAAAAACTTAGGGGAGGGGAGTGAGTTTATCACTTTGATATAATATAGGAAATGAAGGAGCATCTTATGTAATGATCTGAATTTAACAGGAACGCAATAAATCACAGATATAATCATAAATACATAGATGTAATGGAAATAACATTTTATTTTATTAATATCAAACACTGAAATATGCTTACAAACAGAAAATGAACTAAATTAGCTCGAGTGATGGTAGCTTATCTTTGAGAAGAGATGTGGCAGCTACATGCCTCGAAACTATGTTACAATGAAACTCAAGGGCCTATTTATTATTAAACAATAAGGGAAATCCTAAACAACCAAAACCCTAACCCCATGAGATGGAACACCAAGAGTTTGTGGGCTATGTTGGGGTTAGTTGGGTACCCAACTTCACGAGGTCGTAACTTGGTCATATTATCTCCATTTTGTGTGTACAATACCTTGTTGGAAATATCTGTTCGAGTACTACAGGATTTGCGGCAGGCCCTTTCCTATGACAATGGGCCTGCTGTGGACCTCAAAAAAATGCCTTTTAGGGGGTCAAAACTACTCTAAAAGTTCAGGACCCAAGAAACTACTAAAAGTAGTAAATGCTGCAATAAACAAGGAAAAAAATGAAACCAACTGGAGGTCTAGGTGGAATAGGCGGTGACCACCAATATCCACCTAGATCAGTCCTCCCTCCTTAGGAAGCAATGGTCCACATTGCGTGCAGAGCCTCCATGAGGTAAGGAAATTTCTGTTGAACATGGTCCTTGGTGAACCAGTTGCCTTGGTGAAGGAGTTGGCCTGCTTTGACAACTAGATATTGCTGGATCATCTGTTGGCGAGTGTTCTTGATCTATGTATCCATGACCTGATTAGTTGGGGCCTGTTCCATGCAGTTTGGGTTTAGCTCTGTTGGTGTGAGTTGTTCTACATTGTCGGATGTGTCCAATAATGGTGGAAAGTAAGGCCGAAGGCAGTCTACATTGAACACTGAGTGAAAACCAAGGAATGGTGGAATTATGAGCTCGAAGGAATTGTCCCCTACAACCTTGGTGATGGTGTATGGTCCATATAAGAGTGGGCGAAGCTTGCTGTGGGGTCCAACGAGGCTTTCCTTCTGCAAATGTAACCAAATTTTATCGCCCACCTGGAACTTGTGTAGAACCTGATGGTGATCATGGTGCTGCTTGAACTTAGCATTGGCTCTGTCCACTATATCATGGACTTGCTAGCATATGTGTTGAATGCGCTCAATGAAGTTGTTAGCCCTGTCGGCTTCGGAATGGATGTGAGTTGAATCTGCCTGAGTAACTGCAAATGGTATGGCCACATCAATGGGACATAATGGTTGAAATCCCAACCCTAACTAAATAGGGCTGTGGCCTGTTGAGCAGTGGAGAGCTCTGTTGTAGCTATGCTAGACATAGGGGAGGATTTCATCCCATGTTTGAGGACGCTTCGAGCTATACATGCGCATAATGTGTACGATCTTCCTGTTGACGACCTCTATTTGGCCATAAGTTTGGGGATGGAAAGTCATGGACTTAGTAAGTTTGGTATCCAACACCGACCATAGACCTGACCAAAATCCATTTAGGAATATGCTATCCTAATCTGAGACAATGGTCTGGGGGATACCAAAATGTACCCACACTCACTCAAAGAAGAAATTAGTAGTGGCCTCTGCTGTGATACTCTTCTTGTAAGTTGCCATACTGACCATCTTAGATAACATGTTGATGACCATGAAAAAACAGTCGTTGTTGTGTTTAGAAGAAGGAAGGCCCAACATGTAATCCATGGGGATGGATTCCCAACATCGACTAGGAGTAGGAAGAGGAGTGTATAGGCCTTTCTTCTTGATGGTTAGGTTAGAAATGGTGTAGGAAGCGTAGAATTTAATGTACCTCCCAACATCTTGATGAAGGTTTGACCAATAAAAATGCTTTTGCAATATTGCCACTGTTTTCTCTACTCTAAAATGTCTAATGACCCGGATGTAGTGCACCTCCCAAATCATCTTGGCACACTCACTTGAAGGAACATAGAAGTGGCATAACAGTACATCCTGGAGGTGAAAATTTGGAACTTTCTTACCTTCTAGGAGTGTATGGTATGTGCTGCCAAATTCTTGATTGTTGTTGTAAAGAAACAACCACCTCGAAGTCTCGTACCCACAAGAGTTGAGCACAGTGATCAATGCCATGACTGGTGGTTGGCTGAGGTAGTTTGCAACATTATTGGTGTTGCCCTTCTTGTACTTAATGTTCAAATGGAATTGTTGCAGGTATGTGGACTATTTCTGATGGCTATCATTCTGCAACTTCCATTGTGTCTGTATGAAGTGTAGGGGTCGGTGGTCTATGTGGATGATCGTTTCCTTCCCTAGAATGTAATGCTTCCATTGACGAAAGGCCTACACAATGGAATAAGTTTCTTTGTCATAAGTGGGATGTTGGAAATAATACTGAGAGGAGTGGGGGGTGAATCAGTATTATCAGATCAATAATTTATTTTTCAAAAATGATTTGTATACGCTACTTTAGCTAAGTGAACTAGCATGTATACACAACTGTACTTAAGACAACCAACGTATATGCAGAGATCTTTTGATTTACCCAAATTATCATGCATTGAACTTTAACTAGTATATCAGGAATTCATTAGATAGTGCAGTGAAAGTAGAATAAAGCATCACACATAAGCAACACACATGAACACCAAGATATAAGGTGGAAACCCAATGTGGGTGAAAACCACCTGCTGCTGTCGTCTCTGTCTTCTTTTAATAATAAGAAAATTCTGTTTACAATTTTTGTATTGGTGCAGTCTTATACCAGTACGCAGGCTTCTACCTGCAGAAGGCTACAACCTTCTCTCATTCTCTAGCTTCTACTGGAAGGGAGCTACAACCCCCTAGCTCTTGTACTAGCCGATATGTTTACTAGTACGTAGGTGCTGACCTACAGAAGGCTACGACCTTCTTTCTTCCTCCAGGGACCACGTTTCATAAATTTTCAGACTGGATCCATCAACAAAATCATAAGTGTAATTCAATCATTAAATATATCTGCATTAGCCAATCACCTTTTGAACCAATCACAACCGAATCAATCAATCACTTTGACAACCCATCAATCTGATCATTCAGAGTACTGTCACCAGACTACAATAGCTAGAACCCAAACCAGAACCCAGAACTCTGCAATAGCAAACAACAACAACTAAAACATATTTTATAAGGTATACACTACTTTCATGTGTCGAACCTACGTGAATACGCGCTTGTCTCAAAGCCAACCAGAGTATACATCTGCAAACATTAGTTCATAATTCTGTAGCTGTTCCAGACTTCAGTTATACCAAGATCATATCATTTACAAAATAATATATGTATCAGTATTCAGATCTAGAATATTCATGAGCAAAAACGCATAATGATAGTTCATTTTACGCCTTAAGATCCTGATCCATCATTAAATCTAGTTCCTCATCATCCGCTAAGGTTCATCCTTGGTTGAGATCTAGCAATGCACCATAACCCAATAACCTGCATACTAGATCTCACACTTCATCAGATATTCGATACTTGCACACCTTGGCCTAATGATCTTCTCCTTCTTTTATAGTTTGTAGGCCTTTCTCAATACCATGGACCAAAACCACTTAGGAAAAATATCTTGGACCAAATACCTAGGGCCAATACCTTGGACCAGATACCTTGGACCAATACCATGGATCAAAATACCATGGACCAAATACCTCGGACCAGAAACTTAGTTTTCCAAGGTATACGCGCTTTTCCTTCTGTGAAAGTGCATGTGTATGTATATGCGACTTGTATATAATGAACCTGCGTGTATACACAACTTGGTCAATGGTGAACTTGCATATACATCTCTTTCTTCATTCCGTGAAGACTGATATGTAATTCTTTGCTGTTTACCTACTATACTGTAATCTTTCATCTGAGTGAGTTGCCATCAAGGACAATACCTGTATCATAATGCCAACAATCTCCCCCTTTGGACTTGATGGCAACAACCACACCATGTCACTCTCCCCATTTGACATCAAGGGCAAAGGGTCATGCTCCCCCCTGAGTACATGCTGAATTCTATGATATGCTAAAGTGTGCTGATTGAGCTCCCATGATCGAGTCCATGATCCCTTGAGCACAAGCAAAGTCTGCTCAAATATGATGCTATACATACATCACCAATGACTCATACATACATCCATCTCCCAACCAAGTGGGGATATACAAAATTTGACTCATCTACCCAACCAAGTGGGTATATACCAATTGTTTATACATGACAAAAACAAGAAACATTACATCATCCAACCCATGCTTAGTGGGGTTACAAATTAGGTCTTTTCATGACCTTTACATTAAATGATATACATGATATATGTAACAGAGACCAAATATCTTAAACAAGACCATGATAGTCATTAGCAAGCAACATCTATCAACAACATCCAGACCAACAACCTGTATATGTCCATCATTAGTTCCCAAAATATCATCAACCTGTGACAAAGTATGTCAGCATATATCAACTCATCCTCTTGATCTCATCAAGATCAACTTGCTTCATTCCCTTATCATCATAAAGTAAGAACTCATTAGGTACCAAATACTTCTAGTCATAATGCCAACAATGCTTTATTAGAAGCATACCATGTTCTCCCCCTGAACCTGTTCCACCTGTTCACTGTCAGATCTGATCATTGCATATGTCAGTAAGAGATATCAAAGCATCATCATCAATTAGATATACATCAGGTTATCAAAAAATTTATGAGGACCAAGATATTTCCATATGTTATCAGCAGATTGTAACCATCATCAAACAAAGCAGATAATTGACAGAACCATAATAGACTCCTTTTTTTGAGTTTGGCCCACTGCTTTTCTTCAAACCAACATATATGCGACTGTGACCATAGAAACCCGCATATATATGTGACTACGCTTCATGAAACTCACGTATAACCACCTTTCTCTGAAAAAATAGGATTTAACAGCAGGATGATGCAACAACTACTCCCAGCTTTTGTCTGAGATATTCAAATGTCTCTCTGGGCATTGGTTTAGTGAATATATCAGCAACCTATTCTTCGGAGGGAACATACTCCAATTTGACCTTTTGTTCAAGAACTTGTTCACGTAGAAAATGATATTTGATGGGTATGTGCTTGGTCTTGGAGTGCATGACTGAATTCTTTGAAATACTGATGGCACTTGTATTATCACATAGAATGGAGATGGGTGGAGTACATGTGATCTGAATGTCTTGCAAGGTTTTCATCATCCAAAGTAGTTGTGTGTAGCAAGATGCAGCAGCCACGTATTTTGCTTCAACTATAGATAATGCAATTGAATTTTGTTTCTTGCTGAACCAAGACACTAATGTGGAACCCATATAGAATGCACCACCACTAGTGCTTTTTCTGTCATCAACACTTCCTGCCCATTCTGCATCTGTATAGGCATGAAGTGTAAGATCTATATCTCTAGGATACCATAAACCAAAGTTCTGTGTTCCTTGAAGATATTTGAAAATCCTTTTGACTGCATGAAGGTGTGATTCCTTTGGATTTGCTTGGAATCTTCCAACTATTCCTACTACATGCATGATGTTAGGTCGAGTACCTATTAGATAAATCAGACTGCCAATCATGGATCTGTAAGTTGGTTGATGTACTGCTGCTGATTCATCATTTGAGATGAAATTGCATCCTGTTACCATTGGGGTACATACTGGTTTAGAATCTTCCATGCCGTACTTTTTCAGGATCTGTTTGAGATATTTGGTTTGTGAGAGAAAAATACCATTTTTATTTTGTTGAACTTGTAGACCAAGAAAATAGGTAAGCTCACCAAGCATGGAAATTTCAAATTCTTGCTGCATTACTGAAGCAAAATTCTGACTCATGGATTCTTCATTGCTACCAAAAATGATATCATCAACATAAACGACAATTATTAGCAATTTACCAATGTCAATCTTTGTATATAGATTGCTATCTGCTGACCCCTTTGAAAAACCCTATTGGTGGAGATATTTGTCAAGACGATAATACCAGGCCCTTGGAGCCTGTTTTAGACCATAGAGAGCCTTTCTGAGTTTGCATACAAGTTTTGCATCATTTCCAAGAAAGAATCCTTCTGGTTGTTAAATATAGACTTCTTCTTCTAAGTCTCTATTAAGAAAGTTAGATTTTACATCCATTTGGTATACTTTGAATTTTTGAAAACTAGAAAGAGCAAGAAACATTTTTATGGCTTCAAGTCTAGCAACAGGTGCAAAAGTTTCTTCAAAATCTATACCTTCTTGTTGAGAATATCCTTTGCAAATAAGTCTAGCCTTGTTTCTAATAACTTCTCCATTTTTGTTCAACTTGTTTTTGAATATCCATTTGGTTCCTATGATATTCTTATCATGAGGTCTAGGAACTAATTCCCAAGTATTATTCTTTTCAATTTGCTCAAGTTCTTCATTCATGGCCTTGACCCAACATTCATCTCTGCATGCTTCATTTACATTTGAGGTTCAGTGGAAGATAGTAATGTTAGATAGCTTGAGGCTTCGGCAATATTTCTTCTTGTCTGCACACCTGCCCCTTTTTCCCCTAAAATTTGAGTTTCTAGATGATTTTTCTGAACATACCTGGATGGAGTCTTTTCTTCTATCATTATCTCTGCTTCTGGTGCTTCATTGGTTTCTTATTTAGAATTAGTGTGATTTGATGTGGGAAAATGATCCTCATCTTCTTCATTGTCATAATCTTTGGTTTTTTTATCTGTTTTGGATTTTTTCATGCTTCATCAACCAAAACATCAATACTTTCAATAATTTTCCCAAGTATTTTATTATAACATTTATATCCTTTACTTCGGGAAGAGTAACCAAGAAGAATACCTTCATCTGCTCTCGGTTCAAACTTACCAAGTTTTTCATCAATCTTTTTGATGTAACATTTGCTTCCAAAAAATTTGAAGTATTTTACAATAGGAGTCTTACCATACCAAAGTTCATGTGGAGTTTGAGTGTTGTTTACCCGAACATTTGCTTAGTTGAGAATAACGACGACGGTGAATGCAGCGTCACCCCAGAAGGTTGCAGGAGTTCCAGATTCATCTAGCATATCTTGAGCCATTTGTTGAATAGTTCTATTCATCCTTTCTACCACTCCATTTTGCTGAGGAGTCCTTGCGGTGGAGAACTGCCTTTTTATTCCATGTTGTTCACAAAAGTCAAAGAATTCATTCAAGGTAAATTCCCCTCCTCGATCAGATCTGAGGCATTTGATTTTGCGATCTGATTCATTTTCAACCAAAGATTTGAAGGCTTTGAACTTTTCAAATGCTTCATCTTTATGCTTTAGAAGACCTATCCAACACATTCTGGAAAAATCATCAATGAATAATATAAAGTATTCTTCTCCACAAGGTGACTTTTTCCTTGATGGTCCACATAAATCAGTATGAACAAGTTCAAGAAGCTTACTAGCTGACCCTTCCTTTTCGACGAAGTGAGATCTGGTTTGCTTACCGAATTGACATGATTTGCATATAGTATTTTTAGGAATGTTGATATCTGGAAGATCACAAGCAACCTGGAATCTGCATGCTTTTCTTATTTGATAAAAGCTTAGAAGTCCCAATCTTCTGTGCCATAGCCAATTTTCATCATTTTTGCTTAGATATCACTGTTGTTGTCCTCCCTTGAGTATGTATAGGTTGTTTGGAGTTCTTGTACCTTTGATCACAGTTTCTCTTGTATCAAGCTCATGAACAACACATCCATTTGATCATAACACTACTTCATTTCCTTGATCACCCATTTGACTCACACTCAACAGGTTATGCTTTAAGCCATCAACATACATAACATTCCCAGCTTTAACATTTTCTTTCAAGAAAATAGAGCCTTTACCTTTTATCACATCAGGAGTGTCATTTCAAAATGAGACATTCTTTTCCTTTTCTAAGGCATTATATGAGTGTAGTTTTTCTTTGTCACCTGTCATGTGTTTTAAGCATCCACTATTGATGTACCACTAGTTTTCTTGTCCTTCTGCATACCAGGCTATACCACATCTTTCTGTTTGCGGTTCTTTCTTTCTCCATATTTTGGGATTTAATGGAGTTTGCTCCTTTTGCCCAAATTTACTCCTGCATTCAGATTCTTCATGGCTAAAGTTGTTACAGATTGAGCATTCTAGTTCATTTTCAAGAAGAGAAAAGTTATTATAGGATCTTTTTTTGATGCCTATCACATTCCTTTGATTTCGTGCTTCTCTATTTATGATGGTTTTGTAAGCAACACATTGAGCAACTTTGTGTCCAAAATTATGACATGAGAAACATTGACCATTAAAGAAGTTCCTGCGATTATCGAATCTACTGACCTGGTGATTGTAGTTTCTATTGATATTCATCTTTGAAGCAAATTGAATATGATTTACCTGAGGTTGGTTGTGGCTTCTGTTCATCCTTGAAGTAAATTGAGCCTGATTTACCTGGTGATTTTCTTTATGTCTTTGCTAACGATTGTCAAACTGTTCACTGCTCTTTGATTCATCAAGATAGCTTTTAGTAGAGGTTGATGACTTCTGTGATTGAGATGTTTCTTCAGTATATCCAAGACCTGTCTTTATCAGAGGAGAACGCTACACTTTGATAATTTCATTTAAGGTTTCTGATCCTTTAGCAAATCTAAGATTGAGAGCTTTTGTTTTCTCAAGATCATTTCTTAGACCCACAATTTCACATTCTAGTTTTTCATTGTGTTTTTCTCTTTCAACAAGTTGGTATGTCAAGGTATCTATAATCATATTCTTTTATTCTAAACATATTTTGAGTTTAGAGATTTCTTCATAAAGGTCATATTCATCTAAAGCATCCCAAAAATTATCATCTTCATAAGCCATCAGAAGTCTATAGTCATTACTATTTTCATCTTCATCACTATTTGATAAACCATCGCTATCTTCATGAGTATATGTTATAGACATTTTTGGGCATTGCAACCCCAATCATACATGTCCATAAACCGAGGGCTTCTAAGTCCCTAAAAGTGTTGCTTCACACCCTAAAAGAACAAGGTCAATTGATTACATCTTCTCCCAGAAGTTCTCCATGGAAAACTGCTCATAACTGGTCAAAACTGGACCATACAGGCTACTCAGTGCTAAGGGTGTGATGCATCTCACCTGCTCAGTTCAAAAAGTGCGATGCATACTAGAAAGCCCTTCTGTAGGGTGCGATGAGCGAGAGTGGAAAAATGGCAGAGACAGTTTGCAAGGTGGAGGATCATGGAATCTTCCAGAAACTTCTCCTATGACACTTGCCTCTCTGAATTCGCCCAGGGATGAGTAAGAGATCATGAATCTCCAAGTGGAACCAAGAACTATAAGAGAGAGGACACTAATAAAAAAACCAGCAGCTGACTCACCCCCCGGCAAACATCTACATATGGATCCCTCATCACAGAGATCCAGAGGCTGGAATCTTGTATTTTGTAAGGAAGTTCTGTTGGTTTCTTGGTGAAATATCATGGTGTTGGGTGATCTAAGCTTTTCATGAGGTGAAGAAGGGATTTCATGCTGGGAGGATAACGCTGGGTCAGAACAATAGGTTGTAATCCTCTTTGCTATTTCTTGATATTAATAAATCTATTCTAGTTTTCCTCCACATTCTTGTATGATTGATGATATATGCATTTGTGTGGTCAATATATATCTAGTCCTATATTGTTTATGATTGTAGATCTCTGTTCTTCAATAGTGTTATGCTGCTTTGACTCTACAGGTGCTCTTTGAAGCTGGGCAAGCAAGGAAGGAGCGACAAAGATCTGTCAGAAGGGAGAGGAACCAAGCAAGGAACCAAGCGCAAGACTGAGGTTGGTCTCCTTTGTTCCCCTCTTATCTACTTCTCATAAATGAAAGCGAAAGTAGCTTTGGTTTGTTTGTTTCTAAGATAGATACCCATCTTAGTGGGACTAGCAGTTCCGAGTGGACACTAGATTTCCCGATAATAGTATAGTAGCTCTTTTTACTTACACTTTGTTTTCTATTCCATTTTGCAGATTCCTTCCCTTTATCATATTTATCTTTATGAGGACATTTGGCAGCATAATGATCGACTCTACCACAGGCAAAACATTTGAAAGGTAGTTTACCTCTGAATCTTCCGGAACCCCATTGAAGCTTCTTGACAAAGTTTACTTCCTCTTCTTCTTTTGAAATATGTCCTGATTCATTGAGTTCTTCTTTTCCTTTTGCTGAAGCTTTAAATGTGGCTTCTCTCATATCTGATGGACCTCCTTTTCTCATCTCAAAGGTAGTTAAGATTCCGTGAAGCTGTGTCATAGTAATAGTCTGTAGATCCTGCTTTTCTTCTATGGCAGATACTTTTGATTCAAATTTAGCAGACAAGGATCTTAAATTTTTTTCAACTAAGGTAACTTCCTTTATCTCTTCACCCAGATTCTTCATGCAATTAACAACCTCATCTATACGTAAGAAGTAACTAGCTATACTTTCATCATTGTGCATCTTGAGAGTTTCATATTGAATTATGAGAGTTTGCAGTTTAGCACGTTTTACCTGAGAGTCTCCTTCGTAGCTTAGAACGATTTTGTCCCATATTTCTTTGGCTAATTTGAGCTGCATAACTTTGACAAACTCTGATTGTGACAGACTTCCCAATAATGTATTGACAACCTTGGCATTGGTTTCATATTGCTTTTTACCTTCCGTATCTGTCGGAATTGCTGATGGAAATGTATATCCTCCTTCCATGATTTCCTAGACATCTGTTCCAAGTGATTGAAGATAGGCTGTGGTTCTTATCTTCCAATAAACAAAGTTGCTCCCATCAAATATTGGCGGTCTGATGGATCCCCCGCTTTCTTGATTACTCATGATGATGGATCTTCCTTCAAGCGATCAAGCTTCCTATGAAGAACCTGGCTCTGATACCAATTGTTGGAAATAATACCGAGAGGGGTGGGGGTGAATCAGTATTATCATATCAATAATTTAATTTTGTAAAATGGTTTTTATACGCTACTTCAGCTAAGTGAACTAGCGTGTATACACAACTGTACTTAAGGCAACCAGTGTATATGCAAAGATCTTTTAATTTACCCAAATTATCATGCATTGAACTTTAACCAGTATATCAGGAATTCATTAGACAGTGCAGTAAAAGCAGAATAAAGCATCACAAATAAGCAACACACATGAACACCAAGATATAAGGTGGAAACCCAATGAGGGTGAAAACCACCTGTTGCTGTCGTCTCTGTCTTCTTTTAATAATAAGAAAATTCTGTTTACAATTTTTTGTATTGGTGCAGTCTTATACCAATACACAGGCTTCTACTTGCAGAAGGCTACAACCTTCTCTCATTCTCCAGCTTCCACTAGAAGGGAGCTACAAACCCCTAGCTCTTGTACTAGCCAATATGTTTACTAGTACGTAGGTGCCGACCTACAGAAGGCTACGACCTTCTTTCTTCCTCTAGGGACCACGTTTCATAAATTTTCAGACTGGATCCATCAACAACATCATAAGTGTAATTCAATCATCAAATATATCTGCATTAACCAATCACCTTTTGAACCAATCACAACCGAATCAATCAATCACTTTGACAACCCATCAATCTGATCATTTAGAGTACTGTCACCAGACTACAGTAGCCAGAACCCAAACCAGAACCCAAAACTCTGCAACATCAAACATCAGCAACTAAAACATATTTTGTAAGGTATACACTACTTTCATGTGTCGAACTTGCGTGTATACACACTTTTCTCAAAGCCAACCAGCGTATACATCTACAAACATTAATTCATAATTCTGCAGCTATTCCAGACTTCAGTTATACCCAGATCATATCATTTACAGAATAATATATGCGTCAGTATTCAGATCTAGAATATTCATAAGCAAAAACACATAATGATAGTTCATTTTAAGCGTTAAGATCCCGATCTATCATTAGATATAGTTCCTCATCATCTGTTAAGGTTCATCCTTGGTTGAGATCCAACAATTCACCATAACCCAATAACCTGCATACTAGATCTCACACTTCATCAGATATTCGATACTTGCACACCTTGGCCTAATGATCTTCTCATTCTTTTATAGTTTGTAGGCCTTTCTCAATACCATGGACCAAAACCACTTAGGACCAATACCTTGGACCAAATACCTAGGGTTAATACCTTGGACCAGATACCTTGGACCAATACCATGGATCAAAATACCATGGACCAAATACCTCGGACCAGAAACTTATTTTTCTAAGATATACTCACTTTTCCTTCTATGAAAGTGCATGTGTACGTATACCCGACTTGTATACAGTGAACCTGTTTGTATACGCAACTTGGTCAATGGTGAACCGGCGTATACATATCTTTCTTCATTCTGTGAATACTGATCTGTAATTCTTTGCTGTTTACCTGTTATACTATGATATTTCATCAGAGTGAGTTGCCATCAAGGACAATACCTGTATCATAATGCCAACATGGTATACTTTCAAAATGTGTCTAAGAGTCTCTCATTGTGATAAACCACTAGATTCCCTTTTTGAGTAAGAACTGCACCAATAGCATAGTCGGAGGCATCTGTCTCAATCTCAAATGGTTGTTGTAGGTATGGTAATGTGAACATAGGTGCAGAGTAGAGGTGCTGCTGCAACTAAACAAAAGCCTTCTGTTGGGTTTTAGGCCAAAAGAAATTTTCTTTCACTCCACTCTTGGTGACTTGACTTAAAGGCCAAGTGATATGAGAGTACCCCAACATGAAAATGCGGTAGAAATTGGCGAGACCCAGAAAGCTGTAAAGCTCTGTTAAGGTGGTTGGGGATGGAAAATCCCAAATGACTTGTATCTTGGTTGGGTCCACATGAAAACCCTTCTCATCAATGATGTACCCCAGATATTGAACCTAAGTCATGCCAAAAGTGCATTTCTCCATAATGGCGCACAACTTGTGTTGTCGCAGGGTTTGAAGGACCTGTCGAATATGGTGGAGGTGCTCTTCCCAACTTTGGCTGAAGATCAAGATGTCATATAAATACACCACCACGAATGAATTGGTGAAGGGTCATAAGATGTCGTCCATCAACCTCATGAAGGTTGCGGGGGCATTCGTCGACCTTAAAGGCATGACCAACCATTTGAAAAGGCCCTCCTTATATTTGAAGGCAGTCTTCCAAACATCGGAGGGTTTGATAGGCACCTGGTGATAACTAGACTTCAAGTCAATATTGCTGAAATATTTAGCCCCATTGAGCTGGTCTAGAAGGTCATCAATCCGTGGGATTGGCTACCTACTCCGGACAATGATATTGTTCAGCACCCGATAGTTAATACAGATTCTCCAGGTCCCATCCTTCTTTTGTACCAATATAATCGGGCTCCCATAATGTGATGAGCTTGACCTGACTACTTGGCCCGACACTCACTTGTGTTGTGAGTGGAGCTCTTATGAAAATAACATCATTTTCCTGTGTCCTTTGTCTTTGGGGTGTTGTTCTTTTCTTGTGGCTTCAGTGGGTTGTCCTAGGTCTCCCCCGCCTTGGCCTTTTCCTTTTCTCTGTGGTTTGCGGGCACCTTTCCCTTGCTTTGGATTCGCATATCCAAAGTATCACTTCTTCTGTTTAAACTTCTCCTCAATATTGATAGTGTATCAGTACATCATACTGAGCGAGGAGATTTCGAGGAAATAAATCTCGTCTTGGATGTATCTGTGTAAACAACCGCTATACTTAAGTGCCAAATGCCGCTTAGAGTATTTGATACCCAACTTCATGCGAAGGGTATAAAAAAATTAATAAACTCCAACATGTCTTGGTCCCTTCCTTGCCACAGTGTGATGCACTTTATGTATTTATCCTTATAATTCCCGAGAGGGTAGTACTACTCCTTGATAGCGTCCCGGAAAGAATCCCAAGTGGGTGTGGCTGAAAATAGTGAGGGTTTTATTCGTCCTTCTTCTCACATTAGGTTTACCACCAATCCTTAATGTGGGGTGTAACTTTGAGAAGTGAAAAACTAATCTTTTCCTGACTGGAAAAATCATGAATAGAAAAATATCCTTCTAGCAGATTTAACCATTTATGTAACAACCCTCGTGAAAATTCCATGTAATAAAAGTTAAAAATAATAACCACAAATGAATGGGACACTTATTCCAAGCTGAATTTTTGGCAAGACATCCTAGTGGGTGTTCATTTGGTTTTTTATGGCTAAGGAAATTGGCAAAGGAAATGGCTAAGGCTTTGGAAAGGCAAAATGACATTTTTGGCACAATTATTTATGAAAATAATGGAAATTACGAGAAAAAGGAGGTGAAAGTTCATAGGTTTCATGTGAGGAGGAAAATGAAGGAAAGTAATGGAAAATGAAGAAAATAGAGGCCTCATTCATAAAAAGGCTTCTGAAGATTAGTTGGTAACCTTTTGTCAGTTTAGTGTTGGAGCTCTCTCTGATTACTCTCTCTCTCTCTCTCTCATACACTTGGATACTTAGAATTTTCTTGGAGCACTCTTGGAGGGTGCGGCATACTTGTATTCTTGGACCAAGAAGGAAAAGGAAGAGAAGGAAAGCACAATAAGGCATCGACATCAAAAACTACATAAGATTTTCTTGCATGTACCGAGTTGCATATATGATTTCTTCACTAGTTTTGGCATGCATGGTATATGCATGTGGAATTTTGGTTGTAATATGTCATTGGCATGGATGATTGCCTAGATCGACAGTGGATTGCCTAGCCTTGACATTTCCTGGATAACCATGGTGATTTCAGGTTTAATTTCATTATTTGTTTTGGTTGGTTCTCATGTTACCTTAGCTTGGGTTGAGTTATTAGTCCTAGAAGCCCTCGTTGAACAAATGCTCTGGAAGCCCTTGTAACAACTTGGGTTAAGTTACTAGTCCTGGAAGCCTTGGTTGGGAAAATGCTCTGGAAGCCCTTGGTGGGTTGAGTTACTAGTCTTGGAAGCCTTGGTTGAGTTACTAGTCTTATAAGCTGTGGGTTGAGTTACTAGTACATGAATCCTTAGTTGGACAAATGCTCTGGAAGCCCTAGAAGGCTTGGATGGAGACTAATATGATGATGGTTTTGGTGATGTACGACCATGAGGTGGAATCAATGTTTGGTGGGTTGAGGTGGATGGCCTCTGGAAGCCCTATATGAGCTTTAATTGATGTGTTCTATGAGATCCTACATTCATGCTTGGAATATGGCATGGGGTGAATGACTAAAGAGAGATTTGGCTCAGCCATTCTACGGTCTGGTGGACCGTGGTAGTCCCATCTCCAGTTGGTTCATTTAATTCATTAATGAGAAATCCATTCCCTTGATTTTCATGTGAAAAGGTACTGATGTATTTATGGATTTGATAGCTGATATGTTTATTGTATTTCTGTTCCTATTATGCTGGTTATATGCACATTTTATGACAACATCTATGTATGGCTCTCAACATGTTTTTACTTGTATGTGAATGGATAATGTTTCTATGACCTAATAGATGATAATGAATCATATATCATGAGGGAAAAATGGTTCATAGTGATTCTCAGATAAGTATGAGATCCCTACATTTAATTATGTTGCTTACACCTGTAGGTTACATGTCAATGATCTGTTTGATGAAATGCCTGCCATGGCTAGTAGGGGTCCAGTCAAGGTCTTGAGCAAGTATCTGGTTTAGTACTGTCATTTCAATGTTACGTTACTGATTTGAAGAGATGGATCAGTTTTAGGTAGTGACCTGGGCTCCAGGCCTTAAAAGGTGGCTCAAATCCCAGAGTCATTGGCACAACACTGATAATTTTGGTCCACAGTTGCTGCCAGGTAGGCCTGTGAGAGAAACTTCAGGTTGTTGGTCGCTTCCTTGCTGATAGCATGAGAGAGAATATGGCCTAAGAGACCTAAAATAGTAGTGGGACTGAGGGACATGCTGTCTGAGTGGCTAACTTGTCTTATGAGGTTTTCTTTGATGATGTTGGATGTCTATTTGGTGTGTTTCCATTGGTTCCACTTCCTTAATGTGACTTAGGAGGTCGAATCATATCATAGTGGCCTCTCGTCACATGTTTACCCTGATTGGCTAGTTGCTTGGGTAGATGTGGGAGGAGGGTTTTACAGAGTGGTATCAGAGCATGGTTCACTCCTCGGACTAGATGGGATATGTGTTAGTCATGCATGCATGTCAGTTTCATGTGTGTCTCTTACACTTATATACTTGTTACATTTTCTTGATGATTGATTAAGGTTGTAGTATGATTATGTATTGCTTATGCATATTCATGTTTGCATATGGTCAAGTGTACCATGATGTAGTGGATGTTGTCATGCATGAGGTTGTAGTGTGTGTTGTGTTAAGGTCATCCATTAATGACTAGACCCTAGCTAGAATGACAATTTCATGGTTAAATTCTTATGTACTATTTTGATATCTTGTCACGATTATGTTATACATGTATCATGCTGATTGTTGATCTTGCAGACAAGGTATCTTCCCCGAGCTATACTAAGGTACATTGGTTTATTGTGATTTGGTTTAGATGACATGATATACCTTGCAGGAAGAAATATCAAATGGCTAGCAAGATTTTTGACTACAGAGACTCTCGCTATGAATCCAAAGAGAAGTATGGTGTTAGGAACTCTTCCGATTTGGCAGTTACACTGAGAAGTTCAAATGAATAAATAAGGAGTTGAAAGGCAGATAATAATAGAATCATACAGTCACAGTGAAAGTTAGCAGAGGTGAATGCAGTAGTACTCCAGAGCTTGTCAGATTTGCAGCGATAAGGACCACTTTGGATAAGTCATGAGTAGGATGAAAAGACTAATGGGGCATATGGTAGTAGATCACATGGAGGTCACTGATCAGATAGAGATGACACAATCTGAGATGGCAGATTTTTGGACACTCTGGAGAGGAGAAGATATAGACACATGTATGATTCTAGTTTTGATTCAGATAGGTACTATGATCATCGCCGTTATCATCCTAACTGGAGGAATGATAGGGGATACTTTTCAGATGAGTTTAAGAAAGAAAAGCCACCTAGTTTTGATGGATAGATAAAGAGATCACAGGATGTAGAGGCACAGTTCTTGGTATGAAGAAGTTCTTCAGGTTGCATGACGACTCAGAGAACATGAAAGCTATTGTTGATACTTTCAGTCTTAAATGTAAAGCAGACATCTGGTGGGAAGAGTGAATAATGTCAGAGATATAGATGAGGAAGATATGAATTGGAGTGATTTTGAGCGGCTATTCAAGAAGAAGTATCTGTCGGAGAGATACTTGGATGAAAGGGAAATATAATTATATGAACTAAAGATGAGATCCATGACAGATGATGAGTACACTAGTAATTTCTTAGAACTGTTGAGGTATGTGCTTACCTCAAGGAGGAGAAGGCTAAGATTCAGAGATTCATTATTGGGATACTGTTGTATTCAAAGATAGGATTGAATTCAATGAGCCTAGATCATTGGAGGAGGCCATTCGAAAGTTAAATCATTGCTATGAACAATCAAAGCGCAGAACTAAGACTAAGCCAAACTAAAGAGGTAATGTAAAGAACAAAGGAAAATGGGATAAGAAGTGAGCAAGGCCACAGGGTACCGATAACAAGGAGAATGTTGCACCACCTAAGAGGTTCAATGCATCAGATAGAGGACAGGGACATCAAGCTGAAGAGAAGAATAAGGATGGAGGCTGGAAGCCTATAGAGTGTTGGACTTGTGGCAAAGATCATCACAGGAGAGATTGTCCACAAAATCAGGGTGGTAGACCTCAAATATACAGTGCATAGGAGGCATAGAATATTGCAGATGTAGGCCTGAGTATTCCTCATATCTATATAGCTGTGGACAACAACCAGGTAGAGCATTAGGAATCTATCATTGAGATGGACGGTAAGCTTTGTGATCATGTTATTTGTATTTTGATTGTCCCCAGATCTAATTATAGCTATGTTAGTCATGACTTGGTGGCTAAGTGTAGTTTGAGTAAGGAATTGCATGCAACGTCTTGGTTAATACAGTTTGCTACTGGTACGAAGAAGCGAGTTCAACATTGGGTGAGGGGTTGCACATTTGATTTGAATGGTATGCCTACCACAAGACATTTGAATGTTTTACTGTTGGGTTCATACAATATGTTGTTGGGCATGGATTGGTTGTATCTTCATAGATCCAAGGTTGACTAATATGACAAAGCTATTGAGTGTGTTGATGACAATGGGGAACCAAGAGTCTTGCAAGGTAAGAATAAAACCACATTAGTTAGGATGGTGATAGTTATGCAAGAAAAGTGTAGCCGCAGGAAAGGGTGCAAGATATCTGTAGTACATATTTCTAGCGATAAGGGTAAGGAGGTTGAGGATGCATATGTGTTGAGAAAGTACCCGATTTTACATCAGTTCAGGGATGTATTTTTGAGGACATTACAAAGTTGCCACCTCACAGGGAGGTATAATTTTCTATTGAGTTAGTGCCAGGAGAAGATCCAACATCAAAAGCACCTTACAAGATGAGAACACCTAAGTTGGTTGAGTGAAAGTTTTAGCTGAAGGAAATGTTGGACAAATGATACATTAGGCCAAGTGTATCACCATGGGGCACACCGATCTTGTTTGTGAAAAAGAAAGATGCTACTCTCAGATTATGCATTGATTACAGGGAGTTGAACAAAGTGACTATCAAGAACAAATATCCCTTGCCGAGGATTGATGACTTGTTCAATTAACTGAAGGGAGCAACAATGCTCTCGAATATTGACTTGAGATCCAGATACCGTCGAGTGTACATCAAAGAGGAGGACATATGCAAGACTGCATTCAGGATCAAGTATGGGCATTATGAGTTTGTTGTTGTTCCATTTGGATTAACAAATGATCCAACTACATTCGTGTATTTGATGAATAGTGTGTTGCATCCATATTTGGATAAGATTGTTATTATGTTCATTGATGATATACTGGTATATTCTAAAAATGAGGAAGATAATGCCGAGCACTTAACAACAATGTTGATCTTGTTGAGAGATCAATTATATGCTAAGCTCAACAAATGTAGTTTATTTTAGACTGAGGTACACTACTTGGGACATGTTGTCTCCAAGGAAGGCATTGTAGTAGATCTAGAGAAGATAAGGGCCACCATGGAGTGGGTAGCTCCTAAGAGTGTGGATGAGGTGAGATATTTCATGGGTCTGGAAGGATACTATAGGAGGTTTATCAGAACTTCTCACAGATTTCTTATCCCATTACATCATTGTAGAGGAAAGGTAAGAAGCTCGAATGCACTGAAGAGTGTGAGTCTAGCTTTGAGCAGCTTAAGCAGTTGCTGACACATGCACCAGTGATACAGATTGTAGATCTAGACAAAGAGTTTGTGGTATGAAAAAATGATTGCAAGAGAGGGCTTGGTGGAGTCCTTATGCAGGATGGACATGTAGTATGCTATGAGTCATGGAAACTAAATGAGCACGAGAAGAACTACCTGACACATGATCTTGAGTTAGCAATAATTATAAATGCATTGAAGATGTGGAGGCACTATCTTCTTGGCAGGTGGTTTTTGCTTATGAGTGATCGCATTGGGTTGAGGTATTTGTTTGACCAGCCGAATCTGAATGCCAGGTAGGCTAGATGGTTTTCCACGATCAACGATTTTGAATTCGAGATCAGGTAAATAAAAGGTAAATAAAATAGGGTGGCAGATGCTCTCAGTAGAAAGATATAGGTACATCACTTGAAAATTATGAGCTCCTATGGGACAGACTTATAGGATAGGATGTTGTAGGAAGGACAATATGATGTTAGGTATATGGAGATTGTGCACAGGTTGCAGCAGGGTGACAGTACATGTATAGGTACAGGTCATGGTAAAGGTGCAAGTACAGGTGCAGGTATAGGTACATGTAATGGTACAGGTACAGGTGGAAGTAAAGGTACAAACATAGGTAAAGGTACAAGTACAAGTGCAGGTGCACAGGGCATGGACTATTGTCTTACAACAGAAGGATTGGTCAGGTTTTGAGATAGGATATATGTACTAGATAACATTGATCTCAAGGATATTATCTTGAGGGTCATACGAAACCACATTCAGGTCACCCAGATTATCATAAGACACTCACAACAATGAAGAGGTATTGCGATTGGCCGAATCTGAAGAGGGATGTAGTAGAGTTTGTGGCTAGATGTTTCGATTGTTAGCAAGTGAAGGCAAAATGCAAACATCCAGGTGGACTACTACAACTGATCACAATTCTAGAGTGGAAATGGGAGGTCATTTCCATGGACTTCATCACAGGGCTACCTAAGACAGTGAAGCAACATGATTCCATCATGGTCATTGTAGACAGGTTAACAAAGGTTGCACACATCATTTTAGTGAAGTCTACGTTATCAGCTAGTGATGTGGCACAATTATTCATCCGAGATGTGGTTAGACTCCATGGTGTTCCAAAGAAGATTATGTTAGATAGGGATGTGGAGTTCACTTCCAGGTTTTGGAAGGAGTTATTTGCAGGTTTGGGCACAAAGTTAGCCTTCAACACAACTTATCATCCACAGAAAAATGGACAGACAGATAGGGTCAATAGGATATTAGAGGACATGTTTAGGATGTATGTGATGCATCAACAATAGAAGTGGTAAGAGTATCTCCCTTTAGTTGAGTTTGCATACAACAACTTTTATTAGGAGTCATTGAGGACGAGTCCTTTGAGACATTATATGGGCGGAGTTGTAGCACTCCCATTAGTTGGAGTGATCTGGTTAGCAAGGTATTGATTGGACCATATATGTTGGCAGACATGGAATAGGAGAGGTAGGTGATTAAGAAAAATCTTAAGACATGACATGATAGGCAGAAAAGTTATGCAGATACAAACAGGCTGTTCAAGGAGTTCCACGTTGGGGAACATGTGTACTTGCGTATCAAACTGAAGAAAAGCTCCTTGCGGATTGGATCATGTGCTAGGATTGCACCATGGTTTTGTGGATCCTT
This sequence comes from Pinus tabuliformis, assembly GCA_031772625.1. Classification (NCBI taxonomy): domain Eukaryota; kingdom Viridiplantae; phylum Streptophyta; class Pinopsida; order Pinales; family Pinaceae; genus Pinus; species Pinus tabuliformis. The sequence continues at coordinate 743,948,157 of CM062806.1, read as the reverse complement.
CAGTATCATTGGGAGGATTGGGCTAGTAGCATATCAACTTGCACTGCCTATGACATTGAAATTCCATGATGTTTTCCATGTCTCATTGCTTAGGAAGTTTGTTAAAGATGATGATCATGTAATTGACTGGTCTGTATTGCAGGTGGAACCAGATGGAGAATTCCAGTCGGAGCCTTAGTGTATATTGCATAAAAAGGTGCTCATGCAATGGAACCAAGCAATTGAGCAAGTTAAAGTGTAGTGGAAGCACTTTGGGCCCGATGAAGCTACATGGGAGATGACAAATCATATGCGGGCCATGTATCCTTCCTTGTTTTCCAGCTGAGGCAAAGCAACTTGATATGGTGGTTTGGTATTTGTTTATGGTGGTTTGGTATTTGCTTATGGTGGTTTGGTATATGCTTTATGATTGTTGACATATGCTTTATGATGGTTGATATATGCTATATGATTTTTTGATATATGCTTAGATATGGTGCTTAGTATATGTTTTGATATATGTTTTGGTATATGATTTGGCATATGTTTTGGAAATATCTATATATTTTGATGACATTGCTATATGTACACCCATGTATGGATGTAAATACCGTAACGAGTTGTGTTATAAAGCTCCACTATGTGGTATGGGTTTCATGTTATTATGATTATGTTGTCATGTTATTATGCTATCATGTGGTTATGTTATCATGATGTTATGATGTCATATGATTTGGAACTCAGCAAGATGATAATTGTAAATATTGTAATGAGCTGTGTTATAAATCTCCACTATGCGGCATGTTGTCATGTTGTCATGGTGTTATGTCTTGAGTAGATCTTTCATTGTAAATACTACATCGAGTTGTGTTATAAAGATCCATGAGAAGTATGTCTTCTTTGAGTAGGTTGCTGAGGTACATGTGTGATTGAACACCGAGGACGGCGTCCCCCAAGGGGGAGGGTTCTTAACAACCCTGGTGAAAATTCCATGTAATAAAAGTTAAAAACAATAACCACAGATGAATGGGACACTTATTCCAAGATGAATGTTTGTAAAGACATCTTAGGGGGTGTTCATTTGGTTGTTTATGGATAAGGAAATTGGAAAAGGCAATGGATAAGGATTTGGAAAGGCAAAATAGAATTTTTGGCACAATTATTTATGAAAATAATGGAGATTAGGAGAAAAAGGAGGTGAAAGGTCACAGGTTGCATGTGAGGAGGAAAATGAAGGAAAATAATGGAAAATGAAGAAAATAGAGGCCTCATTCATAAAAAGGGTTCTGAGGATCAGTTGGTAACATTTTGTCAGTTTAGTGTTGGAGTTCTCTCTCATTACTCTCTCTCTCATACAATTGGATACTTAGAGTTTTCTTGGAGCACTCTTGGAAGCTGTGGCATACTTGGATTCTTGGAGCAAGAAGAAAAAAGAAGAGCATGAAAGCGCAATAAGGCATCGACATCAACAACTACATCATATTTTATTGCAGGTACCGAGTTTCATGTATGATTTCTTCACTAGTTTTGGCATGCATGGAATATGAATGTGGATTTTTTGTTGTTATCTGCCATTGGCATGGAGGATTGCCTGGATCGACAATGGATTGCCTAGCCTTGCCATTTCTTGGATAGCCATGGTGATTGTGGGTTTACTTTCATTGTTTGTTTTGGTTGGTTCTCATGTTTCCTTCACTTGTGTTGAGTTATTAGTCTTGGAAGCCTTGGTTGAACAAACACTCTGGAAGCCCTGTAACAACTTGGGTTGAGTTACTAGTCCTGGAAGCCTTGGTTGGGAAAATTCTCTGGAAGCCCTTGGTGGGTTGAGTTACTAGTCTTGGAAGCCTTGGTTGGATAAACACTTTGGAAGCCATGTACAAGATTGGATTGAGTTACTTGTATAGGAATCCTTGGTTGGACAAACGCTCTGGAAGGCTTGGATGGAGACCAATCTGATGATGGTTTTGGTGATGTACGACCGAGAGGTGGAATCAATGTTTGCCGGGTTGGGGTGGATGGCCTCTGGAAGCCCTATATGAGCTTTGATTTATGTGTTCTATGAGATCCCACATTCATTCTTAGAATATGGCATGGGAGTGAATGGTTGAAGATAGATTTGGCTCAACCATTCTACGGTCTGGTGGAACATGGTAGTCCCATCTCCGGTTGGTTCATTCCATTCATTAATGAGAAATCCATTCTCTTGATTTTCATGTGTAAAGGTACTGACGTATTTATGGATTTGATAATTGATATGTTTATTGTATTTATGTTCCTATTATGCTGGTTATATGCACATTTTATGACAACATCTATGTATGGCTCTCAACATGTTTTTACTTGTATGTGAATGGATAATGTGTCTATGACCTAATAGATGATAATACAACATATGGCATGAGGGAAAAATGATTCATAGTGATTATCAGATAACTATGACATCCCTACACTTAATTCTGTTTCTTACACCTGTAGGTTACAAGTCGATGATCTATTTGATGAAATGCCTATCATGGATAACAAGGGTCTAGTCAAGGTATTGAACAAGTATCTTCTTTAGTACTGTCATTTCCATGTTACTTTACTGATTTGAAGAGATGGATCAATTCTGGGTAGTGACCTGGGCTTTGGGCCTGAAAAAGTGGCTCAAATCTCGTATGTGCCATCACAACACTAAAAATTTTGGTCCACAGTCACTAGCAGGTAGGCCTATGAGAGTGACTTTAGGTTATTGGTTGCTCCCTTGTCCATAGCATGAGAGCGACTATGGCCCAAGAGACCTAAAAAAACAGTGGGACCCAGGGACAAGAGTCGCTGACTTGTCTTCTGAGGTTTCTATTGATGATGTTGCATTTCTGTTTGGTGTGTTTCCGTCGGCTCCACTTCCTTAATGTGACTTAGGAGGTCGAATCATATCATAGTGGCCTCTCGTCGTATGTTTACCCCGACCGACCGGTTTCTTGGGTAGATGTGGGAGGAGGGTGTTACAATTTATCTACAACATTCGCATCTATCTGACCTTCAAATATGGGGATGTCAAAGTTAACATGTACCTTAAAGTGTGTGGAGCTTCCAGAGTGGCTGTTGGAAGAAGATGCGTTGCCTTTGGGTAGCCGCTGAAGGATCTAGGGAAAATTGTCCATCATCACATTCCTCTATCGCTCGAAGGATTCTTCGAGTAATATTTTGAAAGGATCTCTTGCCCCCTCATCTTTATTCTCTTCCTCCATGGGAGGCCATCAAGATTTGCGAGGTTGGTCTTGGAAAGGTTTGACCAATTCGAGCCCTAACTCCTTATATCTCGACGTTGTTGGGGACATATTAAAAAAAATAGAGAAAGAGCAGACCGCTCTGATACCAATGATTCGAACTTAAAGAGGAACCCAAAAAATCACATATATAACCATAAATACAAAGATGTAGTAGAAATAACACTTCATTTCATTAATATCAAATATTGAAATATGCTTACAAACAAAAATGGAAATAAACTAGCTCAGACAATGGTATCTTATCTCTGAGAAGAGATGTGGTGGATACATGTCTCTGAACTATGTTACAAAGAGGCTCATGGGTCTATTTATTATTTAACAAGGGAAAACCCTAAACAAAAAAAAAACCTAACCCCAGGTAATGAAACACTAGGAGTTTGTGGGCCTTGTTGGGGTTAGTTGGGTACCCAACTTCCCTGGGTCGTAAATTGGTCATATTATCTTTGTTTGGTGTGTACAATACATTGTTGGAAATATCCCTCCGAGTAATATAGGATTTGTGGAAGCCCTTGCCCACAACTATGGGCTTGCTGTGGAGCTCAAAAAAACTTCGTTTATGGGGTTAAAACTGCTCTGGAAGTTCAAGACCCGAAAAACTTCTAAAAATAGTAAATGCTGCAATAACCAAGGAAATAGATGAAACAAAATGAAGGTATAGGTGGAATAGGAGGGTGGCCACCAATATCCACCTAGATCATTCCTGCCTCCTTAGGAAGCAATAGTCCGTATTGCATGTAGAGGCTCCATGAGGTGAGGAAATTTCCATTGAACCTGGTCCCTGGTGAAGGAGTTGGCCTACTTTGACAACTTGATATAGATGGATCCTATGTTAGTGTTTTTTTTTTTTTTTTGTATCTATGATCTGATCATTAGTGGCCTATTCCATGCAGTCCAGGCTTAGCTCTGTTGATGTGAGTTGTTCTGCAATGTTAGATGTGTCCAACAATGGTGTAAAGTATGGCCGAAGGAGCTCTACATTGAACACTGGGTTTAGACCAAGGAATGGTGGAATACTTAACTCAAAGGATTTGTCCCCTACAACGTTGGTAATGGTGTATGGAACATATCGGAGCGGGCGAAGATTGCGGTGGGGTCCAACGAGGCGTTCCTTCTATAAATGTAGTCAAATTTTCTCACCCACCTAAAACTTGTGTGAAACTCGATGCTGATCATGGTGTTGCTTGTACTTAGCATTGGCTCCATCAAATATATCATGGACTTTCTAGTGGGTGTGTTAAATGCGCTCAATGAAGCTGTTAGCCCTATCAGCTTCAGACTGGACGTGAGCCGAATCTACCTGAGTAGTTGCAAATGGTATGGTCACATCAATGGGATATAATGGCTGAAATCCCAACCCTACATGAAAGGGGCTGTGGCCCATTGAGTTTTGGAGAGCTATGTTGTAGCTGTTTCGGGCATAGGGGAGTCTTTCATCCCATGTTCGTGGATTATTCAAGTTATACATGTGCAGAATGTGTATGATCATCCTATGTTTGACCATCAATTTGGGGATGGAAAGTCGTGGACTTAGTAAGTTTGGTATCTACCATCGACTAGAGACCTCATGAAAATGAACTTCGGAATATGCTGTACCGATATAAGATGATGGACTGGGGGATCCCAAAGTGTATTCACACTCGCTCAAAGAAGAGCTTAGCAGTGGCCTTTGCTGTGATACTCTTTTTCCAGGCTGCCATAATGGCCATCTTAGAGAATCTATCAACGACCACGAAAACATAGTCGTTGCCGTGTTTAAAAGAAGGAAGGCCCGACATGTAATCCATGGAGATGGATTCCCAAGGTTGACTAGGAGTAGGAAGAGGAGTATATATGCCTTTCTTCTTGATGGTTTGTTTGGTAATGGCGCACATAGTGCAGGATTTAATATACCTCCCAACATCCTGATGAAGGTTTGGCCAATAAAAATACTTCTGCAGTATTGCCACTATTTTCTCTACTCTGAAATGTCCAGCGACCCGACTATAGTGCACCTCGCAAATCATCTTAGCACACTCGCTTGAAGGAACACATATGTTTCACAGGTGGCATAACAATGACTTCTAGAGGTGAAAATTTGGAACTTGAACACCTTCCAGGAGTGTCTGGTATGTGCTGCTGAATTCTGGACCGCTCTTGTAAAGATGTGGCCACCTCGAAGCCTCGTGCCCAAAGTAGTCAAGAACAATGATCAGCGCCATGACTGGTGGTCGGTTGAGGCAGTCTGCAACATTATTGGTGCTTCCCTTCTTGTAATTAATGTGAAAATGGAATTATTGCAGGTATGTGGACCATATCTGATAGTGATCGTTCTGTAACTTCCCTTGTGTCTGTATGAACTATAGGGGTTGGTGGTATGTGTGGATGACCATTTCCTTCCCCAGAATGTAATGCTTCCATTGAAAACAAGCCTACACAATGGAATACATTTATTTGTCATAGGTGGGATACTTTTGGACTCTGTCTGAAAGTGTCTCACTATCGTAAGCCACTCGATTACCTTGCTGAGTAAGAACGACACCAATAGCATAGTCAGAGGCATTTTTCTCAATCTCAAATGGTTTTTCCAGGTTTGGTAATGTGAGAACTAGTACAGAGAAGAGGTGTTTCTTCAACTCAACAAACGCCTTCTGTTGGGTTTCAAACCAAAATAACTTTTCTTTCGCTCTGACCTTGTGTTGTAGCGGCTACAACCACCCTCCAAAATTTTGCCTTAGCTTCGTTTTGGAGCCTCCCTACCAACCATTATCAACAACATGTATTGCCTTGTCAAGTACATAAGATTCAGTGATTTTCTAGCAGACTTCCAGCCTATGCATGAGATCTTGTTACATCCCCCTCATAGGTTGTTTCTCTGGACTTGGTCCATCTGTAGGCTGAAAAAATCCCTCAAAAAATTGTGCAATTCTGGAGGGGAACTAGCCTTCGCTCCAGAAATTGCACAATTTTGTCTGGCAGCCTAATGAGCTTCAGAATTGTGCAAATTTGCGTGGCAAGCTTCACTGAGAAAATTACGCAATTCCTCCCAGCAGGGCTGCTCAACCCATAAATTGTGCAATTTTGGGTAACAGTCAACTGCTCAGCCCATAAATTATGTAAACCTTATGGGAAGCCAACCTAGCTCCCTCCTAGAAATGCACATTTTTTCCCCTCAGCTGAGCAGGCTGTTGCATGTGCCATTGAGTTGACCGGTTCCACCCAGGACAGGGAAAACTTGACTTGCATTCATGGGTTGCTTTTTCTCAGAATAATAGAAAGAAACAAGCAAAAATCATCCCTATATTTTAGGGAAATATTTTAGCAGCTGGAGGTTGCATGCAAAGATCGTTTTAGAATCTTTCCTCCAGGTGTTGCTTTTTCCTAGATCTATGGCATGTGCGTCATGAGCCTCAAAATTATTTATTCGACGCTTCAAAGCTCACTTATTCACATCGATCTTGGAGCTCTGACATCCCACAACACATCCAAGAGTCTTCGACACATCTAGCTCAACTATTCACGGGTAAGTCGTCTTAACTTGTCTTTTGCAACATTTCTATCATTTTTTATGTTTTCACTTGTGTGAGTGTTGTTTCCTTGATTTATGTGAATTATTGCTGTCATTTACATGCATACCAGCTCGTGCTAGCACCGTTTCAGTTTTTGTTAGCATCTCACTACTGTCGCATGCATGAAACTGTTTTGCACGAACGGTCGCTGATTCAGCAACTCACTTCACCCACATGCATGTTGTTCCATTTTTTGAATCTTTCATTCACTGTTTGCATGCAATATCGTTCACTCCTGCTTACACTCAGTATCACCATGCAATCACATTCACATTTGGTTTTAGTTGCCTGTCGGCGGGTCTCGGCAACATTGGCCCGGACTCTACCTCACCAAGATAGCATTGCCCAATCCTAAGAAGGAAGGCTCTGTCTTCCCCTCAGGAAATGCACATTTCTACCCAATGACTATCCTCTAGTATTGCATTGTACAATTATGAGGGACAGTGACTACTGGCCCAGAAAATTGTGCAATGCAGTAACTAGGCCTACAACCACTACCAGCTGAAATTCACATTGCACAGTTCCAACAGCTAGCAGGCTAGCCTGGATTGCGCATTATGCAAATCCAGTAGCCAGCCAGCCTCCCCAGACAACCCAGACTACCTTTTTTGCAAGTCTGGTAGCCAGTCTCCTAGCCTCCTAGAAGAAATTGCGCAATCCTTGCCAGCCAATCCCTAGGTATGTTGCATGTCATTCCTCAAGTTTGTTTTGGTTTTAGTTGACAGATTTCTTTCCATGTTTGTCTCCAGGTCTAGCAGGTGTTCGTCCGCCTCTTAGCAGTTCAGGATTAATGGCCTCCAAGAGAGCAGGATCAAAGGACACTGACAAAAGTGCAACTGGGGCAATAGTCAAGCGAGTGTCTACAAGTCCGCCGATCTATGAATATACCAAGATGATTGTAGGCAAGGACATCAAGATGAAATGGAAAGAGGTCAATGATGCATTTGTAGGCACATTTTGGGAATACTTCGAAGATTGCCAAGTCTATGTGAACATCCACAGTCTGGCTTGTACTGGATTGAATGCAGGTACCCCATGCTCCCATTTGCAGACATGATACATTGGATCGTCTCACACACTGATCCCGAGATGTTGACATTGAGAAGTGTCAGCGGGACATATATTTCTACCTTCAGGGCACAAGATTATGATGAGATGTATTAGATGTTGAAGCCCGTGATCATCATGGAGACACCTTTCGACTTACCCAACATCAATTCCAACTCTAGAGATATCTTGAAGAACTGGGTGAAGGAGCCGGCTAAATTTAGGATGACACCCAACTAGGTCTACAAGACGAAGATACTGTGGAAGGCATATCAATAGTTGGTCATCTTTTCATGTCGTCTGTATGGCCAATAAAGCACAGAAACCTTCCCACAGAGTTGGGTGATCACGTTGGACCAATTGGTCGGAGAAGGAAAAGCATGCAATTGGTTTGACATGTTGGCTCATCAGCTGAAGGAATAGGTAATAAGGGCTCAACAGCCACCCAAAGGTATGCAATCAGGAATCTACATGTTTGCCTACATTTTGGATGCAATCTCTGCCTGAAAGGAGTTCTCGGGATTGAAGTGGGCATGGAAATCAGTGGAGACCTCTCTGAACACTTATTGTAATATGTTGTCTGAATGTAGCTTCAGAGGAGTTATCGCACAACTGTCTGATTATTTTGTCACCCTATTTTACAAGATGATATTCGAACAGGATCCACCCTGCATGTCGAAGGCACCAATGGAGGCACTGATTGACATAGATGATTGGTATGTCTCACCGTCCGACACCTTCATATGGATGAATAGCGCGAAGAAGCCTCGGCATGTTCTACCAAAATTTTCCTTGGACAAACTCGTCATGCAAGAAGTATCATATCACATCTCAGCATGATTGACGGCTAGGCTGCACCAGAAGAAGAAGGTACCTTGGCCCACTCTTCCGTTGTGGATAGGGTTATACAAGATATAGAGTTTCAAGCATCCGGATGTCAAAGCAGAGTAGATGAAGAAGTATCCATTCGACCTCCGAAGTTATAATCCGTATGACTCGCATTGTCTTATGAAAGATCACTATGAGAGAGTACAATTTAACTAGATCCATGGGGTATGTCATTGGGTAGAGGAAGACTGATGGAGATATTGTTACAAATCCTCTAGACTCAATGAACCAGTCAGCCTCACTATGGAATGGATAACGAAGCAGCGTGAAGTAGCATCCCAGAGAGCACCAGAAGCAACAACACGCTAGAGAGCACCAGAAGCAGCAACAATGACAGAGGTGAACATACCACTGCACGACAAGAGAAAGAGGAATATTGTCGACTGCATGGAGGAAGAGAAAAGCTTCAAGTTCTGAGGAAACCCACTTGTGTAGAAAACAACTTTGGCCATAGAGGCAACAATGCAAAAAGAGAAACGTGCAAAAGCAGAGAGAGAAACGAAGAATGAAGGAAACAGAGAAGGAGTTGCATGAGTTGAAGGAGCAACTTCAGAAGGAACAGGAGCTACGTAGACAGGAGAAGGAAGTACAATAGGAACATGTAAAACAGGGGGTAAAACTTGTACAGATAGATGAAACAATGCCCATATAGGTAGTAGACTCATCAGAACAACTGGCATCAGGGAGACAGGGTGAACCATCACAGGAGCAGGACTTCGCTTAAGAGTTAGAGAAAGCACTTGAAGAAATGGATATGGATATGGAGCAATAGGAGTTGGAGCAAGATATCAACCTCATGCCTCACCACCAAGAGGTCGACCCACCAGCTTCACCGCATCTAGAAGAGGAGTAAGTCCCAAGCGACCAAGGAGACATTGAGATCCTTGGAGATAATTCAAAAGGAGAGATGCACAACATCTTATTCGACGAGTCTCAACATAGAGTTGTGCAATCTCGTAGAGTTTCGACTTTGGATGATCATACATCTCTTGCATAGTTTTAGGAACGAGTGATCATGTCTGACGTGCTCAAACATCCAACATTATTTTCCAATGCTACCAGAGCATATGCTGAAGCCACTAGCTCAAGTGTTTGCTTCGTGATGGATGAGAACGAGTGAATGGCTAAGGAGCTACAGACGACCAAGCAGGGAGGAGAATTGGTTACAACATCCGCCTGAGCATAATTGAATAAGGCAATACTGGATGAAGTATTGTCTCTTGACATAGTCATGTAGGTGTTGTATTCCAAGTTTGGTACCGTGCATAAGGCAGTTGTCCATCTCAATGGGTGGCATCAATGATGTGCTAGTAGAGCATGTATCTTGTCGAACATGCATGTTGCTCTTGATTACATGCAAACATGGATGATGAGATACAAGGGAGCCCTGCTTCACTTGCCTAAGATGATGAAGCCCAAAGCGGTCGAGCTGAAGGTACGCATTCGGAGTTAGCTCCGGAACTATGAAGAGCTCCCGTAGCTCATCACTAGTCTACAGGCTTCCCATGCATGTGTATTCAAGAGTATGGATGTTGTTGTGTGTGCACATGCGATCCAATCTATTAGGACACTCACCCAGGCGAAGACAAAGGCACAGGTCTGACTAGAGCTTGACTCGTACTTTGACGAGTTGATGTGCATAGCCACTAGCCCAGACTTGTCCATTAGCGCAGACACCATGCACAAGTACGTTTCTGGTCCAGCTGCACTCAAGACAATGATGCACATGCTATCAGATGAGTTGGAAAGAGGAGCCTGAGCAGTGTACCTAGATGCTATGGAGGCAAGAGTTAGGTTCCAGAAAGATGTCACCTTAGAGTACACGGACACCATTGCGGACTACCGAGCTTGGCATCAGTTTGCTACTGTCGATCACCGTGAGGATGTCGAAGAGTTGGTCTTCCAACAGTTGTCTGAGTCATAGTGATGTCTTGCATGGCTTTCTCAAGCCATTTTGTCTCACATGGGTACATGTGCATTGTAATGTAACGTCTTGTCAAGTGTAAGTTCAAGTGTCGATAGTTGGATGTAATAGTCATAGAGTAGATGAAGATTCATGAGGGTAGATGAACTGTCACAAAGGGGAATGTCAAGGGCCACCCCACCCTTTGCTATATATAGTCCCTCATAACTCATTGTATAGGATTTTGGTTAGCCAAGCTTCCGATAGGAGTATCTTAGAGAAAGCTTGGACAATATTGTAACGAGCCTTGGCTTCTCCACTATGCAGAGCTAGTATATCTCTTTGGAGGAGCAGGCGGTTGTGGCTGTAACGTTCTGCTGTCGGAACTAGTGGTTGGACATGGATGTATTGTATGAATGGAACTTACACTTCTTAATATAATAGAGCCATCACATTTCATGCATATGTTGTATTGTATTTCAACTATCTCGAGTACTCTAAATGATATATGTATCTGTTTTCTTATGCATGCATGTGTCACTGTTTCTGTATATGTATGTATGAATCTTTATGAAATGTGTTGTTGGTTTAACCATCACTTTAGATTTCTAGCTTACTTGCCTTCCATGTTGTGATGCATCTTTGCTCACGTGTTCCCTTCTTAACTCCGTGCTATCACAGGTTTCCAAGGGGCAAGCTCACCTCACCCTCTGTGTGTTAGAACTGCTCATGCAACTTCCTTGAATTACTGCATATGTCACAACCTTGCTACCAACAGGGACATCTTACTTATCTCTGTGCGAAACCGCAGTCAAGGAATTATCGTACGACCCACTACTGGGACTCCTACACCAAACGATCTGAGGTCTAATTGGGACTTCTTACTAGGGAGATCCCCTAACATGTTGGTGGATCCAGTACCGTCAACATTTCTGGTGCTAGAAGGAGGGCCAGATGACAAGCTATGTCCTCTCATCTTGTTTTGAACCTTTGCATATCGATCATGGAGTCTTGCACTCTCCTCCCTCCATGATGTTTTTCGCATGCCGAATTTGTCACCATCTCGAGGGAGTTTTTTTTATCTCTTGTCTACATACATGTATGATGGTGAAGGCGAAGTGGCTTTACGAGGCAGATGAATGTTTTGACAAACATGCCAGTCTGCTGCTTCCATACACGCTTCGCGAATCCCCACATCGGTGGTTGTGCAACATACCGGCTGACAGTGTGCACTCACTTGAGAACTTCTATGATCTCATTGAAGATACTTTCTATCATTTTGATCCTAAACATCTTGACCAAAAACTGTTACAACAATAGAAGGCCCCGCATGAATCTCCTATGGATTTTTGGCAGTGCTTCTGTGATTTTCAATTTCAAGCTCTGAAGATCCAGATGAAAATTTTCTATCTTTGGGATAGATTCAAGTATTATCTTAAGAAATCAGCCCATCCCAAGAAGAAGTTTGAACTCAAGCCTCGCTCAACATACTTTAGTGATGGAGCTGCGCAATCAAATATGGATATGGTCACTGTCACAAGTGACCATCCATCGTCCCGTCATCAGATAGTGCCACCACTGCAAAGTGATGAGGGAAAATGGGCACACACATTTGTTTAGCTATCACATCCTCCCAACATCACTTCACTTATTTTTCACACAGATTTGGTTGTGAGTCCATCAAGTTTTCATATGCATTTTGTACCACAACCTTCGTCTTCGTACTCAGATGATCCTTTGGGTGATATTGTCTTGTGTTCTTCCATTCCAGACTTTAAACTTGTTGTGAACAAGGATCAATCCATCGACGGAGTTGGTGTTGCACAACCAACATGTGCTGTCATTCATGAAGATTATGACTGGGAGCTTGAGCATCAACACTTGGTGAAGGATGACCCCCTTCTGTCTGAGCCTTCTCCATTCTTTCTTGACATCTTTGGTGAACCTACCATCCATGATTTCTCATGTGTATCTTCATCTATGGATGCACCCATTGTTGATCACTCACAGGACACCCCGGATGTCAGTCCATCAGTTGACAAGAGAGAGGATAAATTATTCATTGAAAATCCACTTGAATTTTCATCTGCCTTTTCCAAAAACACAGAGGATGAATTTGTCTACTTATCATATACCCCTCTATTTGATTTATCAGATCATGAGGATGTCGATGAAATCATTGATTTTTTTTATCGTGGCTGTCGTAATCCATTTACTCCCATATTCGATCATGATCACGATTTTATCGCAATTGATTTTTAGAAGCCACCTGTTTATGATGATCTATTTGATGATGAAGTCGAAACACCCTAGATGGTCGAGGCACTTCAGCCTAAGCTGATGGTTATGTCAGGCCCTCACCGCTCGGAGGTTGGTTTCGCTTCCGATCAGGAAATTGTTCAATCACCCGAGGCTCCTCATCACTCATTTGTATGCATTGAAGATCAATCTCACACACAGATCATGCTTCCTCCACTCAAACTGCATGATCTCATCGCTTGTGCACTAGAGGAATCTTACATTGCAAGCACATGTGCATGATGCAAGTTGTCTTTGTTTCTTTCGTTTGCTTGCATGCCACAATCAAGAGTATGCATATGCTTCAAAGCTGCACGCAGTGTGGCACAACACCGTGATAAGTCCATGGACCACATTTCATGTACTTGCACTCACTTATGTCCCGTGGACACTTTTAAACATGAAGTGCATTTGTCTTCATTGTTATATCTTTCTTGTTTGCTGGTTCGCACAACCGGGTTGCTTGCGGACCAAGACTTCATCAACATGGGTCAACCAATGCACCGATGGCTGCATTGGAAATATCACTTCACGTGATTAGGCCCATGCTCCATTAGTTTAGGAGTAGGAGTAGTGTTTGGTTTCAGTTTGTTTTCTTGCACGCCTGTTTACTTTCTTTCTTTGTATGTTTGTTTGTCTACTTGCTTGTTTTCTTACTCACTTTGCTTTCGCATTTTCTTCTGCTTCTACTTTTCTTTGTTGTTTGTTTACTTGTTTTGTTCGTAGGTTAGTTTCACATGAAACCATGCATGACTCTTGAAACAATCTGGGTAAAGTACAAGAGGCCTTGTGCAACTATCACTACTTGGTTATCTGTCATCCCGCCTCTGTATGAAGAAGTTGTTAGTTTTGGTCCATGATATCGATGGAAAATACGTACTGTTCAAAGTGAACCTCGGTGAAAACAAAATGCTTGTATGCTAACTAGTGTCACTTTAGTCGGTTGTATTTGGGTTAACCCTTGTCAGCTCAGTCAAGTAGAGTAAAGTGAGGGCGAACACCTTAACAGACACGTTAGAGGTATATAATAAACTACTTCTCTGAAGGAACAACCTCTTCTGCCTCTGAAATGAATAAGTGCTATGGACAGTTATGAAAATGAAAAATGAAAATTTTCAAAAAACAAAAATGAATAAGGTGAAAGAAGATAAAGGCTTCCTACGCAGAGAGGTGATGCAAGTAACTCCACCAAGGTACTGATGAGGCTCGTAGGCAGCGGAGTGATGCTTTTGTTGCTGTGTGTCTCCGCCAGGGTATTGTCTAGGCCTGCTGGCAGCACAATAACACTAGAGATGAAAATAAGGCTCTGATGACTATACTGCTTGTGCACCAATATAACCCTCAACCCCAATCGAAACAATTGTGTTGCCTTGGCTTGGAATGTGTGTCAACCAAACAAGATCTTGGTAGATGCTACATATTACAATCAAGCAAGTGTGGAAACCAAGATGAGCTGATAACTAAACAATACTTCCAGAGCTGTTAGAATTGCTTTTCACAAACAAGGTCCATTTAGAGAGCTAGAGTGATACCAGTGTGTCACCATGTGTTGTAGCGGCTACAACCACCCTCAAAATTTTTCCTTAGCTTCATTTTTGAGCCTCCCTACCAACCATCCTCAGCAGAATGTCTTGCCTTGTCAAGTACACAAGCTTTAGTTATTTTATAACAGACTGCTAGCCTGTGCATGAGAGCTTGTTACATCCCCCTCACACACTGTTTCTCTAGACTTGGTCCAACTGCAGGCTGAACAACTCCCTCAAGAAATTGCGCAATTCTGGAGGGGAACTAGCCTTCCCTCCAGAAATTATGCAATTTTGTCTGGCAGCCTACTGGGCTCCAAAAATGCGCAAATCTTCCTAGCAAGCTTCAATGAGAAAATTGCGCAATTCCTCCCAGCAGGGCTGCTCAACCTAGAAATTGCACAATTCTGGGCAGCAGTCAGCTGCTCAGCCTAGAAATTGCGTAAACCATCTAGGCAACCAGCCCAACTCCCTCCCAGAAATGCACATTTTTTCCCCTCAGCTGAGTAGGCTATTGCATGTGCCATTGAGTTTACCGCTTCCACATGGGACCGAGAAAACTTGACTTGCATGCATGGGCTATTTTTTCCTGAAATAACAAAAAGCAACATGCAAAAAGCATCCCTAGATTTTAGGGAGCTATTTTTAGCAACTAGAGGCTACATGCAAAGATTGTTTTAGAATATTTCCTCCAAGAGTTGCTTTTTCCTAGATTTTTAGCATGCACGTCATGAGCCTCAAACTTATTTATTCGACGCTTTAGAGCTCACTTATTCACATCGATCTTGGAGCTCTGACATCCCACATCACATCCAAGAGTGTTTGAAACATCCATCTTAGCTATTCACGGGTAAGCCATCTTAACTTGTCTTTTGAAGCATTTCTGTCGCTTTTTGTGTTTTCACTTGTGTGAGTGTTGTTTGATTGATTTTTGTGAATGTTTGTTGTTGTTTACATGCATACTTCTTGCATTAGCACCGTTTCAGTTTTCATTAGCATCTCACTACTGTCGCATGCATGAAATTGTTTTTCACAAACGGTCCCTGATTCAGTGACTCACTTCACCCACATTCATGTTGTTCCGTTTTCTGAATATTTCATTCACCGTTTGCATGCATGATCATTCACTCATGCTTACACTTAGTATCACCATGCAATCACATTCACATTTGCTTTTAGTTTCCCGTCAGCAGGTCTGGGTAGCCTTGGCCCAGACTCTGCCTCACCTTGAAGACAACATTGCACAATCATGAGAAGGAAGGCTCTGTGTTCCCCTAAGGAAATGCACATTTCTGCCCAGTGATTTTCCTCTAGTCTTGCATTGCGTAATTATGAGGAACAGTGACTGCTGGCCCAGAAAAGTGCGCAATACAGTGACTGGGCCTACAACCACTGCCAGCTGAAATTGTGCATTGCGCAGTTCCAGGAGCCAACGGGCTAGCCTGGATTGCACATTGTGCAAATCCAACTGCTAGAAAACCTCCCTAGATAGCCCAGACTTCCTTTTGCATGAGTTTGGCAGCGAGTCTCCCAACCTCCCAAAATAAATTGCGCAATCCTTTCCAGTCAATCGCCATGTATGTTGCATGTCGTTTCTCAAGTTTTCTTTGGTTTTAGCTGACAAATTTCTTGCCATGCATGTCGCTTTGTCTCCAGATCTAGTAGGCGTTCATCCACCTCTTAGCAATTCAGGATCAATGGCCTCGAAGAGAGCAGGATCAAAGGACACTAACGAAAGTGTAACTGGGGCAGTAGTCGAGCGAGTGTCTACAAGTCTGCCGATCTACGAAGATACCAAGCTGATTGTATACAAGGACATCAAGCTGAAATGGCAAGAGGTCAATGATGCATTTATAGGAAAATTTGGGGAAGACCTCGAAGACCACCAAGTCTATGTGAACATTCACCAATCCGGTTTGTAACAGATTGCATGCAGGTACCCTGTGCTCCCATGCTCGGACATGATACATTGGATCATCTCGCACACTGATCCCGACATGATGACATTGAGCAGTGTTAGCGGGATGAAGATTTATACTTCAGCGCACAGGATTATGATGAGATGTATCAGATGTCAAGGCCCATGATCATCATGGAGACACCTTTTAGCTTACCCAACAACAATGCCAAATCTAGAGATATCTTGAAGAATTGGGGGAAGGAGCGGGATAAATTCAAGATGACACCCAACCAGGTCTACAAGATGAAGGTACTACGGAAGGCATATCAATACTTGGTCATATTCACATGTCATCTGTATGGCCAAGAAAGCACAAAAACCTTCCCATAGAGTTGGGTGATTGCGTTGGACCAACTGGCCAAAGAAGGAAAAACATGCAACTGGTCCAACATGTTAGCTCATCAGCTGAAGGAACAGGTAACAAGGGCTCGACAACCACCCAAAGGTATGCAAGCAAGAATCTACATGTCTGCCTACATCTTGGATGTAATTTGTGCCTGACAGGAGTTGTCGGGCTTGAAGTGGGCATGGACACTGGTAGAGACCTCTATGAACACTTATTGTAATATGTTGTCCGAATGCAGCTTCAGAGGAATTATCACATAGTTTTCCGATGATTTTGTCACCCTGGTTTACAAGATGATATTCGAACAGGGTCCACCCTGCATGTCAAAGGAAACAAGGGAGGAACTGACTGACATAGCTGATTGGTATGCCTCACCGTCCGACACCTTCATACGGATGTACAATGTTGAAAAGCCTCCGCATGTTCTACCGAAGTTTTCCTTGGACAAACTCATCATGCAGGAAGTATCATATCACATCTCGACAAGATTGACAGCTAGGCTACACTGGAAGAAGAAGGCACCTTGGCCCGCTCTTCCATTGCGGATCAGGTTATACGAGATACAGAGTTTCAAGCATGCATATGTTGAAGTAGAGAAGATGAAGAAGTATCCATTCGACCTCTGAAGTTACAATCCGTATGACCTGCATTGTCTTGTGAAATATCATTGCGCGAGAGTACAATTTAACTGAATCCTGTGATTCAGTTGGGTTGTGTTATATTCTTTCCACGACTAGCCCACGTAGTTAACTGGGGAGTTAGTGGGGGAGGGGGGGGGGGGGGGGGGGGGCAGAGTTCCCCCCTTCATTGCACTGATTACGTAGTGGGAGGGTCACAGGGGGTTTGAGGGGTGCAGGTAGCCCCCCTCTATGGGGTCTGGGGTAGCGCCCTAGAAAATTGTTTTTGGACCCTATATTAGGTTGGGTGGACCTACCTATGGTTTTGTGCATGATTTTCGCACATGGTTTTGGATGCGATGGTTTTCGATCCATGGTTTTGGATGCAATGGTTTTCGGTCCATGGTATTGGATGCTTTGACATGTATAAATATGTATTGTAACATTGAAAGGAACATAATGAAAAATCAAGCTGGTAGTCCCGGTTTTGGGATCCAGGGGAAAATATCTTTGTATATGTGTTTTATGTGTTATGCTCTCACATTGTTTATTTTCTATGTTTTAAGAATTCGTATGCAAGTAATTTTTGTACGGGGTTAAAACCTACATTTGGTATCAGAGTTGTTTTGGCTTCAAGGGGATGCCTTTGTTGCTGAAGGGTTTCACTCGAGCCAGTGGTAGACCTTGTTCAGTGGGAGATCTGTGAGATTGATTCTAGTGGTGAAAGAAGATGGAAAGAAGTGGAAAGATAGGGATCGAGAAATTTAATGGTCAGAGTTTTGAATTGTGGAAACTCAAGATGGAGGATCTGTTGGTGGATAAAGATCAGTGGATCACAGTAGATCCGGGTACTAAACCAACGAGAGTGTCCGATGAAGAATGGAAGAAGTTGGATTGGAAGGCAAAGAGCACAATACGATTGTGTGGCTCAGATTCAGTATTGATGAATGTATCAGGGGAAGCTACCGCAAAGGCTTTGTGGGACAAGTTAGGGACTTTGTACCAATCTAAGTCTCTGGTGAATAAACTGTTCCTACGGAAAAGCTATATAACCTGAGGATGAAAGATGGAGACTCGATGACAGAGCATCTGAATGCATTTAATATTGTGGTAAGTCAGTTATTATCTGTTGATATTAAAATTTGAGATGAAGATAAGTGCATCAGTTTTTTGTGTTCTATACCAGATTCATAGGATAGTATGGTTATTGCAATAGGTAGCAATACAACTGTCTTGCAGTTTGATGAAATAGTCTCATCCTTGCTGACAGAGGAGATGAGACGGAAAAATATGGAGAGCCGGAATGGTGATGTCTTGTCTATACGAGGACAATCCCAGAACATAAACAAAAATAAGTCATCGAGTGGGAGATCTAAATCTAGAGGGAGATCTAAATCTCCAGAAAAACCTATAAAGGCGGTGTGCTGGAAATGTGGAAAGGAAGGGCACTACAAAAAGGATTGTAAATCTAAAGCTCCTGATAAAGGAAAGGGATCTAATGATGCTCCTTCTGCAGAGGCAAAAACCACCTCAGATGAAGGTGGGGATGTGTACTTGGCTTCTTCAAGTACACATGTAGATCATGAGACATGGTTGATTGACTTAGGTGCATCCTTTCACTTCACTCCCCATAGATAGTGGTTCTGCGAGTATGAGAAATACGATGGTGGTGATGTCTTCTTAGGGGATGATAGGAAGGCTAGAATTGTTGGTCGTGGAAAAGTAAAGTTGAAGTTGCAATGTGGAAGGGTTAGAACACTTCCGGGTGTTCTGCATATTCCTGCATTGGCCAAAAATATGATTTCTATAAGCAAGCTAGATGATGCAGGTGTAAAAACAATGTTCGAGAAGGATAACTGCAAGATGTTTAAGGGAACATTGGTATTGATGTGGGGAGTTCGGATTGGAACTCTGTACAAGCTGCAAGATAGCACTGTTGTTGATGGGTGCAACAATTATGTGGTTTCTGAAAGTGGAGCAGAAAATCTAGTGGTGTCTGGAGAGAACACCATGCTGTGGCATCAAAGGCTTGGACATATTGGAGAGAAGGGCCTTCGAATACTTCATGGTAAAGGTATGGTAGAAGGTATGAGTAATAGCTCTCTGGATTTTGATTTCTGTGAAAATTGTGTATATGGGAAGTAGAATCGGGTGAGTTTCCCCTCTGGTGGTAAAAGGGCGAAACATATATTAGAACTTGTGCACAGTGATGTGTTTGGACCTGTGAAGGTTCCATCACTGGGTAAGTTTGTGTACTATGTATCATTTATAAATGACTTCTCAAGGAATACATGGATATATTTCCTTAAGAAGAAATTTGAAGTCTTGGATAGGTTTAAAGAATTTAAGGCTCTGGTGGAAAACTAGACAGAGAAGAAGATAAAGGTGTTGAGGATATATAACAGTGGATAGTTTTGCAACAAGGAATTTGAAGAATTCTGTAAGAAGTGTGGTATAGCACGGCAGAAGACTACTCCATACAAACCTGAGCAAAATGGAGTTGCATAAAGAATGAACAAGACATTGATGGAAAGGGCAAGAAGCATGCTTAGTGGTGCCGGGTTAGGACAAGAATTCTGGGCAGAGGTGGTGGAGACAACATGTTACCTAGTCAACATATCACCTTCATCAGCATTAGAGGATAAGACTCCACAAGAGGTATGGACTGGTAAGAAACCCTCTCTTTCACATCTAAGGATATTTGGATGTGATGCATATGTACATGTTCCAAAGGAGAAAAGAACCAAGTTGGATAGTAAATATGAAAAGTGCATCTTTATTGGGTATAAGGATGGTTTAAAGGGTTATAAGCTTTGGAACCCAATAAAAAGGAAGGTTGTGTACAGCCGAGATGTGGTGTTCAGAGAGGTGAAAGATGTTATTAAACATGATGTCCAACCAAAGGAACCTGAGAAGATAGAGTTTGAGCTTAAGGAGGAAGAATCAGACTCTATAGCAGAGAAGGAATCAGAAGATGAAGAGCCACGAACTCCGGGTGTGAGAAGATCAGTTCGAGAAAGAAGGCAGTTGGAAAGGTATAGCCCATCTACTTTCTGTTCAAATTTTTCTTTATCTATTACTGATGATGATCCCATAATTGTGAAGGAAGCAGTAGATTCAGAGGATGGAAAACTCTGGAAAGAGGCCATGGTTGATGAAATGGCATCTTTGCACAAAAATGAGGCTTGGGATCTGGTGGAGTTGCCGGTTGGAAGGAGACCCATTGGAAGCAAATGGGTGTTCAAGAAGAAGACAAATGCAGAAGGAAAGCTGGAGAAATACAAAGCTCGGTTGGTAGCAAAAGGTTATTCCCAGGTGCCGGGAATTGATTTTGGTGATATTTTTTCTCCTGTTGCCAAGGTAACTTCTATTAAATTACTTTTATCTATTGCTGTTGCTTTTGATTTTGACGTAGAACAGATGGATGTGAAGGCATCATTTCTTCACGGGGATCTGGAAGAAGAAATCTACATGAAGCAACCTGAAGGCTTTGCGGTGAAGGGTAAGAAAGAACTGGTATGCAAGTTAAAGAAGTCTCTGTATGGATTAAAACAGTCACCAAGGATGTGGTATCAGAAATTTGATACGTTTATACGGGGACTTGGCTTCACCAGAAGCAAAGCAGATCACTGTGTGTATTTTAAATTAATTGGTGACTGTGTTATTTATTTGGTCTTATATGTGGATGATATGTTGCTGGTTTGAAATGACAAAGAAATTATCTAGGATTTGAAGACCGAATTGCCCTCCAAATTCGACATGAAAGATCTTTGTGCTGTAAACTATATTTTGGGCATGGAAATTAAAAGAGACTAGGCAAAGAGGAAGCTCTGGTTAAACTAGAGGAAGTATGTCGAGACAATACTATAGAGGTTTAATATGCAGGATAGTAAACTGGTGAAGGTTCCTATTCCTATAGGTGTGAGGTTATCTATTGAACAATGTCCCAAGAAAAAAGAAGAGGAAGAGGACATGTCCCGTGTTCCATATGAAAATGTAGTCGGTAGCTTGATGTATGCAATGGTCTGTACTAGACCAGACGTTGCACATGTAGTGGGAGTATTGAGGAGGTTTATGTCAAAACCAGGGAAGGAGAATTGGACAGTAGTGAAGCGGGTTTTCAGGTATTTGCGTGGCACTAGTGATTATGGTTTGTGCTACCAAGGAAGACTAGGATTGGACAGAGTGTTGGATATTCATGGCTTTGTTGATGTAGACTGGGTTGGAGATCTGGATCAGAGAAGATCTACAAGTGGGTATGTTTTTAACCAATTTGGAGGTGCAGTCAGTTGGATGAGTAAGAAATAATCTGTAGTGGCACTATAAACTATAGAGGCAGAATACATGGCAGCCACTCATGCAAGCAAGGAAGCAGTTTGGTTGTAGAGATTGTGTTCAAGTATGGGGTTAGTACAGGGAGCTATAAGGATAGACTGTGATAGCCAAAGTGCAATTTTCTTGGCAAAGAACCTTGCATATCATTCAAAGACAAAGCACATTGATGTTCAATATCACTTTGTGAGGGATATGATAGAAGACAAAAAGGTGTTGCTGGTAAAGGTGGACACTTTGAAGAATACTGTAGATGCATTGACAAAATCTGTAAGGTCTGAGAAGTTCTCTTGGTGTAGATAAACAATGGGCATTGCAGGGCTAGATAAATGACTAAGCTCTCTTATGGCCCCCTGTGGAAAGAAAACAACAAGTGGGAGAATGTTGGGTTGTGTTATATTCTTTCCACGACTAGCCCACGTAGTTAACCAAGGGGTTAGAGGGGGGGCAGAGCGCCCCCCTTTGTTGTGTAGTTGGGGGGGGGGGGGTCACAGGGGGTTTTAGGGGTGCAGGTAGCCCCCCTCTATGGGGTCTAGGGCAGCGCCCTAGAAAAATTTGTTTTTGGACCCTATATTAGGTTGGGTAGACCTACCTATGGTTTTTTGCATGATCTTCGCACATGGTTTTGGACGCGATGGCTTTTGGTACATGGTTTTGGACGCGATGGATTTCGGTCCATGGTATTGGATGCTTCAGCATGTATAAATATGTATTGTAACATTGAAAGGAACATAATGAAAAATCAAGTTGGTAGTCCCGGTTTTGGGATCCAGGGGAAAATCTCTGTGTATATGTGTTATGATTTCGCATTATTTATTTTCTGTGTTTTAAGAATTTGTATGCAGGTAATTTCTGTACAGGGTTAAAACCTATAGATCCACGGGGCATGGAATTGGGTGGAGGAAGACCCATGGATATATTTTTACAATTCCTCCAGACTCAATGAACCAGTTGACCTCGCTTTGGAATGGATAGCGACGCAGCGTGAAGAAGCATCCCAGAGAGCACCAAAAGCAGTAACAACGACAGAGGTGAACATACCAGTGTGCGACAAGGGCAAGAGGAAGATTGTCGACCACATGGAGGAAGATAAAAGCTGCAAGTTCCAAGTAGACCCACTTGTGCAGAAAGTAACTTTCGCCATAGAAGAAAATAGGCAACAATGCGACAAGAGAAACACGCAAAGGCAGAGAGAGAAACATAGAATGGAGGAAACAAAGAAGGAGTTGCATGACCTGAAGGAGCAACTCCGAAAGGAACATGAGCTGTGCAAATAGGAGAAGGAAGCGCAACAGGAATAGGTATAGCAGGGGCACAACTTGTACATACATATGAAACTACGCCTGTACAGGTAGTAGACTCATCAGAATAGCTGGCATCAGGCAGATAGGGTGAACCATCATAGGAGCAAGACTTCACTCAAGAGATAGAGCAAGCACTTGAATAGATGGATACAGATATGGAGAAATAGGAGTTGGAGCAAGATATCGACCTCATGCCTCACACCAAATAGGTCAACCCTCCACCTTCATCGTATCCAGAAGAGGAGCAAGTCCCAAGTGACCAAGGAGACACTGAGATCCTTGGAGATCAGTCGGAAGGAGAGATTCACAATATCTCATTCGACGAGTCTCAACATAGAGTTGTGAAATCTCTCACATTGTCGACTCCAGATGATAATACATCTCCTGCATAGTTTGAGGAATGAGTGATCATGTATGACATGTGCAAACATCCGACAACATTGGTTGATGCTACCAGAGCATACGTCGAATCCACTAGCTCAAGTGTTTGCTTCCTGATAGTTGAGAATGAGCGAGTGACTAAGGAGCTACAGATGGCCAAGCAGGGAGGAGAATTGGTTACATCATCCACCCAAGAATAATTGAAGAAGGAAATACTGGATGAAGTATTGTCTCTTGACACAATCATCATGCGGGCGTTGTATTCCAAGTTTGGTACCATGCATAAGGCAGTCGTCCATCTCAATGGGTGGCTGCAACGATGTGCTAGGAGAGCACGTATCTTGTCGAATGTGCATGCTGTTGTTGATTACATGCAAACATGGACGATGAGATGCAAGAGAGACTTGCCTCACTTGCCTAAGATGATGAAGCCCAGAGCGGTCTAGCTAAAGGCACGCATCCAGAGTCAGATCTGGAACTATGAAGAGCTCCTGCAACTCATCACTAGTCTATAGGCTTCCCAGGCATGTGTATTCAAGAGTATGGATGTTGTTGTGTGTGCACATGCAATCCCATCTATTGGGATGCTCACCTAGGTGAAGACAAAGGCACATGTCCGACTAGAGCTTTACTCATACTTTGATGAGTTGATGCACATAGCCACCAACCCAGACTTGTCCATCAACGTAGACGCCATGCACAAGTATGGTGCTGGTCCAGCCGCACTCAAGACGATGATGCACATGCTATCAGATGAGTTGGACAGAGGAGCCCAAGCAGTGTACCTGGATGCTATGGAGGCAAGACTTAGGTTCTAGAAAGATGTCACCTTAGAGTACACAGACACCATCGCGGACTACTGAGCTTAGCATCAATTCGCTACTGTGTATCTCCAGGAGGATGTCGAAGAGCTGGTCTTCCAATAGTTGTCCAAGTCATAATGATGTCTTGCATGGCTTGTTCAAGCCACTTTGTCTCACATGGGTACATGTGCATTGTAATGTAAGATCTTGTTAAGTGTAAGTTCAAGTGTCGGTAGTTGGATGTAACACTCATAGAGTAGATGAAGAGTGATGAGGGTAGATGAACTGTCACAAAGGGGAATGTCAAGGGCCACCACACCCTTTGCTATATACAGTCCCTCATAACTCATTGTATAGGCTTTTGGTCAGCCAAGCTTCTGATAGGAGTATCTTAGAGAAATCTTGGACAGTATTGTAACGAGCCTTGTCTTCTCCACTACGCAGAGCTAGTATATCTCTTTGGAGGAGCAAGCGGTTGTGGATATAACGTTTCGATGTCGGAACTAGTGGTTGGACATGGATGTATTGTATGAGTGGAACTTACACTTCTTTGTATAATAGAGCCAACACGTTTCATGCATATGTTGCATTGTATTTCAGCTATCTTGAGTACTCTAAATGATATATGTATTTTTTTTCTTACGCATGCATCTGTAACTATTTCTGTATATGTATGTATGAATGTTTCTGAAATGTGCTATTGATTTAACCATAACTTTGGATTGCTAGTTTACTTTCCTTCCATGTTGTGATGCATATTTACTGGTGTGTTCCCTTCTTAAATCTATGTTATCATAGGTTTCCACGGGGCACACTCACCTCACCCTCCATGTGTTAGAACCACTCATGCAACTTCCTTGACTTATTGCATATGTCACACCCTTGCTACCAACAGGGACATCTTACTTGCCTCTGTGCGAAACTGCAGTCAAGGCATTACCGTACGACCTACTGCCGGGACTCCTACACCAAATGGTTTGAGGTCTAATTGGTACTTCTTACTGGGGATATCCCCTAACATGTTGGTGGGTCCAACACCGTCAACACCTTGGTGACTTGACTTCAAGGCCAAGTGACATGATAGAACCCCAACACGAACTTGCAGTAGAAATTAGCAAGGCCCCAAAAGTTGCAGAGCTCTATTATAGTGGTTGGGTCTGACCAATCTTGAATGACTTGTATCTTGGATAGGTCCAAATTCACACCCTGCTTATCAATGATGTACCCCATATATTGAACCTGGCTCATGAAAAAAGTTCATATCTCTAGGTTGGTACACAACTTGTGTTGTCAGAGGGTTTGCATTAGGGGAGTTTTGAGGTAAAAAATGGGCCTCCTAAGGAAATTATAAAATAATAGTGGAAATAATAAAATAATATTAGATTACATCATCAAATTTTAGAGGGAAAAAAAAACTATTTTTTCAACTTGTATTTTCAACTTATCTCCCTATGGGTTTGCTCAAATTTCGAGCGGAAATACTCATTGGATGCATAATTTGATTCCTTGTCTAAGAAGTACACATGTTCAATACTTTTGATGGACCCTGCTACATGAAAAATGAGAAATACATGAAAAACATGATTGCAATCACGTTTTTTCATGTATTTCTCATTTTTTGTGTAGAAGGTGTTAGTGTCTAATAGTCACAGTGATCAAATGTACTCTTTTCATATTGATGATAGAGTCCTAGGTCAAATTATTATATTTTTCAAAATAAAATTTGGCACATCTCATGGTTTTTAAATGGTGACAAGTCATGGTCTAGTTATCATTGCTACTCCCTCCAGTGCATTCAAGGTCACCAAAAGACATCATGGTCATGTCATCATTTCCTTCCCTAGGTCATCAAAAAAGTTAGTGGGTCATCATATAGGTCATGGTCTAGGATATACATTTGATGATCATCATATCAGTCATCAATATCAAACAAGGGAGTCATGTCATTCATTTTTGACATCATCATGGGAGTTAGCAAATTAGGGAATAAAGTTTTCAAAAATAATCAAAGTAACATTTCCTTTTGAAGAAATAATGTTGCAGTCAAATCACATCACTAGTCATTTTATAAAAGTACACATGATGTCATTCAACCATCAAGACAAAATCAAGTTTCTAAGCTATAAAGGAGCATCACAACATTTTTGAACTTTGTTCTGTTCATCCAAAATCTCCAAGAGCTCCTCTCTTCCATTGTGAGACTTGCCATAGCCATAAGAAATTCAAAATTCATCACCATTGTTTGTTTCATCAGTCTACTGCATTTTTGGATGTTGTTGTGCTTTTCATTTAGAGGTTAAAGGGAGAAAGAAAGGGTTAAGTTCTCATCCCACGAGCTTCAAAGGATCTTTGAACAAGTTATTAAAGGCTTCACCAACTCTCTAATGCAGTCTTTTCCCTCAGAAATTGATTAAGATCCCTCTCCTAGGGTTTTTCTGCGCTTTTCATTTTCATGGTCTTTGCTCCATTTGACGAAGAAATTCCCTAGTTTCTCAGTCCAATTATCCTTGTATATTCTCATCAAACATTCCCAATCATTTCCCAAATAAAATTCCCTCATTCTACCATTTTTCTCAAAAACCCAAATTGTTGTTGCGCTTTTGTTGCGTTTCTGGGTTAGGACTATGTTTTGTCCTTTTCACTCCTCTTCCCTCACTCATTTTGAGAAATTACACCACAAAACTCTTCCTAAAATCTACCCCAACCCCCCATAATTTCCTTAAAAATTTTCCTATCCTCCTTCCCCTCCATTCCCTTTCCTCAAGTTGCTGCGCTTTTAGCTTTGTGTTGCTATCTTACAGAAACACAACAACTATTTGCTGCACCAAATTAGAGCTTGGATTTTTAACAAATGGGAACTTAGTTTTGAAAACAGGAGGAGGTTTTTGTTTATAACATACCAAAAAACAAACCTCTCTAATGTTTTGAATATACTTTATGATTTGGTAGATATTCCCAAAATACAAGTTGCTACAAGAGAGCCGCTGCACTTTTGAATCCGTTTTTGGTCATCATTTGCAAAAGAAGTTTCTGACCAAATGAAGATTAATTTTGGAATAAAAAATGAGGTTTTTGTTAAGGACAGACCCAGTCACAATAACCTCCTTCAGTTTCTACACATGTAGCATATATTTGGAGATATTCAACTTTATTGGAGGCCTATTTCAGAAAATGAAATTCTCCAATTTTTCTTTTATGTTTTAGTCATTCTTTTGTGGCACATATTATGATAATATGGGATCGAATTTCAAAAAACTGAGAGTTTTTTTTCTCCAAAAACACCTTATATACAAAAACGTCTTCCATTTTTGTAAAAAGTATTATGGTTAAAGAGATATCAGTTCGTCTTTGACCCCCATTTTTTGCTACGCTTCTGAGTGACTCGCTGCGCTTCTGTCAATGAAGGTATTAATGCATGTAAATGGTGAAAGGTGTTATGCAACCAGCTCACAAAATAGAAGAAAATATAGATCATCAACTTCAAAATCAGCCTCTTTGAGGGGGAAAACTCCTTTACATTACACAAATTAACAATTCTGGGATGATTCAAATGAAAAAACCTCCTTTCTATATGTAGGAGTCTAAGGGGTCACAATATAATCAAAGCTGACATAAAAATAATAATATAAGAGCACAACAATAACAATAGTGGGCTTCTATGAAGTACAATAATAACAAAATGGGGGCAATAGGTTCACAACAATAACCATAAGGGCTACAATGACAATAGTAATGGGGGAATAACTAGTATTATAGGGACCTAACATGCCCCTCTCCTTCAAAAAAGTGTTGTCCTCAATGCTTGAATAGTTCTGGATGCTTCTGTATAAAATTCTCACCCTCCCATGTGGAATCTTCAGGGGTTAAGTTCTTCCACTTGATGAGATACTATGAAATTGATCGATTTTGTAGCTTTCGAGTTCTTGTTTCTATGACTGCTCCAGGTTCCAATATGATTTTTCCTTCCTCGTCAAGTTCTAGAAATATTGTTTGAACTGGGAAGCTATAGGAAGCTCCAATTTGTATGCCATAGTACCAATATTTTGTTTGAGTTGGGAATTCTTACAGAGGTATAAGCAATCTTTGTACCATAACAAATCATTTTTCTAGCTAAATGTATCAGAGGTACTGAGATCTTGTTGTAACTTATTAATGAGTGCCCACACTTATTCATCATTCTTCCATTCATCCCTTGCTTCGTTTATCCAATCTGGTTGGATAATAGAAATGGTGCAAATCAATGCTTCCACATCCTCATCCTTTCTTGAGAGTGCATCTAAAACAACATTTTGCTTCCCTTTTTTGTAGATGATTTCAAAGTCATAACCTAACATCTTTGTGAACCATTTTTGCTGTGCTTATGAAGATAATATTTGTTCTAAAAAGTATTTAAGATTATCATGATCCGTTTTTACCTTGAGGTGTCTTCCCATTAGGTAGGGTCGCCATTTCTTAAGTGCATGTAGTGTTGCCAAAATTTCCTTCTCATAAATATCTTTGTGTAAATACTTTCCTTTGATTGGACGACTTTCAAAAGCAATGGGTCTTTCTTCTTGCATTAAAACACCACCAATTCCATTTCTTGAGGCATCACAATCCACAATTAAGGTTTTTGTGAAGTCCGGCGTAGCAAGATCGGTGCTTGGCACATTGCCTCTTTAAGATGTTCAAAGGCCTTCATTGCTTCTAAAGTCCATGAGAATGCATCTTTCTTCAATAATGTCGTTAGAGGTGCTGCTATTCTCCCATAATTCTTAACAAACTTACGATAATACCCTGTCAACCCAAGAAATCCTCGCAGATGCTTTATGGATGTGGGGGGTTTCCATTCCTTAATGGCTTTAATTTTTCTAGGGTCTTCCTTAACACCTTCATGAGATACAATATGACCCAGATATTCCACCTCTTGTACTCCAAAGAAACATTTGGAGGATTTTGCATATAATTGTTTCTCCTCCAATAGTTTGAGCACCCTGTCAACATGTTGAACATGATCCTTTCAAGACTTGCTGTAGTTAGTATATCATCAAAAAATACTAACAAAAATTTCTAAGGAAGGGTTTGAAAATGGAATTCATCAAACCTTGAAATGTAGAAGGTGCATTGGTAAGGCCAAAAGGCATGACCAACAATTCATAATGACCCTCATGAGTTCTAAATGCTGTTTTTAGAATGTCTTCAGTCTTGATCCTAATTTGATGATATCCTGAATGAAGATCCAACTTGGTGAAGTATATTAATCTATGTAATTCATCCAATAATTCATCAATGACATGAATGAGAATTTTATCTTTAATAGTGAGCTTGTTGAGCTCCCTATAATATTGACACATGCGCCATGATACATCCTTCTTGTGCACCAATACTACTGGAGTAAAGAAAGAACTTTGGCTAGGTTGAATTATAATAGCCTCTAGCATTTCTGCAACCATACGTTCAATTTCACTGTTTTGGGCATAGGGATATCTGTAAGGCCTAATGTTTGGAGGAACAATTCCTGGAATCAAATGAATAGCATGACCATGATCATGAATAGGTGGGAGGCCTTTGGGAGTCTCAAATATCTTGGAACCAAGACTTTTTGGAGATATGGAGAAATAGATGTTTTCGATGCGGGAACCTCTAGCGAACATAATTGTGAAATTACACCTCGTTGTTATTTCTTTAGAAGCTTTGTCATGACGTTAGATCTGATTATCTTTCATGGTTTCCTGCGATACCCGTTAATTCAACTTCCTTTCCTTCTGAAAAAAAAATTCAAGAAAAGTTCTTGAAAATTAAAAGCTATCGAACCCAAAGATTGTAGCCATTGGACACCTAGTACAACATCAACACCACCCATTGGAATGGAAAGCATTGGACTATTCAATACATATTCTCCCATGGATAGCTTGATATTATGGCACTTTCCAGAGAAATTTATGGATCCTCTATTTGTAACCATCACTTGATACTATGGTGCTGGATATAGGAAGAAATTCAATTCCTTGGCTATCTTACAATGAATAAAATTATGGGTACTACCAGAATCAGTCAACGCTATTACCTTTTTCTTCTTGATATGTCCTTCTATCTTGAGAGTTTGAGGAGTGGTAATTTCGACCAATGCATTACAAGATATGGTCAGATTCATTTCTTCTTTCTCTAGGGGTTTCTCCTGGTACATGTCCTCTTCTTTTGATGTTTCTTGTTCCTTTTCTTCCTCCTCTTCACAATCTATGTAAAATAATTTATTCTCAGCACTCTTATGACCTTTAGTGTATTTTCTATCACAACTGTAACAAAACCCTTTTTCTCTTTTTTCTTCCAATTTTTTTGGTTTCAACCTTGTAGGTTGTGGAAGGCTAGGGGAAACAACACTTCCATATTTATAGTTGTGAGTGGTAGGCTTCCTTGTTGCCATAATTTTTCTTGCCAACCTGAATGCCTTCTCCAATGAATTACGTTCCCAAAGGCGAATCTCATGTTGGATGTTATCCTTTAAAGTCCCTATGAACACATCAATTCTATGCTCCTACGAAATATCTTTTACCCTTATATTCATTTTTTGGAAGTCCTCAATGTGCTCCACCATTGAAACCTTTTGTTTGAGATTTATCAATTGGCTAAAAACAGGGTTTCTTTTCGTATCCTCATAATGTGCTATCATTTCTTCCATAGAAATTTCCCAAGTGAAAATTTGTTTACGAGAGAAAAGTCATCGATACCATACAAACTGATTGGGTTCCACATATAAAGTTGTAATGTGTACCTTTTGTGTGTTTTTCATAGTATAGAGATCGAAATATTTCTCCATCTGTAGTATCCATGTTACGGGATCCTTGCCATCAAAGTTCCTCATATCGATCTTTGGAATATGGTGGGTCTTCAATCCAATGTTAGAGTCTATGAAATCATGATTAACTTTTCTTTTGTTCTCATCATGAGTTTCCTTTACTACCCTTTCGCCATTAGTAAGCATTTGTCATAGCAACTTTGTCAAATCTATCTTCAAATCTTCCATGTTGCCTTTAAGTTTTGCTTCTATACCATCCATCTTAGCTTCCATGCCATCCATCTTAGCTTCCATGCCATCCATCTTAGATTCCACACCATTCATCTTAGCTTACATGCCTTTCTTTAAATGATCCATCTTAGCTTCTGTTACTTTTTGTGAGAGTGAAAATTGTTGCACTTGGTCTCGTAATTTTGATAGATCATGTTGCATTTTTTCCTCTTCTTCATGAGTCATGGTAGATATTTCAAGTTTCTTACTAGGTGTTTCCATTTTATTTCTTCAAGGCATAAATGAATGATAATTATGCCTCACTATGCCCTTTGAATCACTTCAAACTAATTTTTCAAACCAAACTTATTTGTCTTTGTAGGAGCTCAATATTGAGTCTGTTGTATCTCTGTAATTTTGGATCTCCAAGGTCTAAAATTGCGACTTGCCGTATCCCTCTGATTCCTATTTCTAACCCCACTAGTCTGATCAATATTGGATTCTTCAAGAAAGAGTTGTGCCAAATCTCCCACGATGACTTGATTATAGATTGGTTCAGTAGAGTGGACATGTACGACCTGCCACGTGTCTCGGTTTTGACCTTCGGACCTAAAAATGATACAAAGAAAAATGACTTCCATCTGATTTCTGTAAATTCTTATGAAATTTCAATCCGATGCTCAGAGAGAAAGTTATGACGATTTTTCCAAGGTAACCTGTTTGGGATGTAATTCGGGAGCCTGCAAAAAACATAACTTCCTTGGATTGTATATCCACAAATATAGCAAGAAAAGATTGAAAATTCAAACCCGAGGTTCATCAAGATTTCGGCTCGAATGGGTTTTAATTTCATCTTCTGAAACATCATAGAATGAAAGGTATAATGAAAATTCCACGATGACTCGTTTGGAGCAGCAACACCCTAGAATCCAAAGCTTTGATACCAAATTTTATGTAACCATCTCACAAAATCAAAGAAAAGATAGATCAACAACTTCAAAATTAACCTCTTTGATAGGGAAACCTCATTTACATTACACAAATGAACAATTCTTGGATGATTCAAATGGCAAATCCTCCTTTCTATATATAGAGTCTGAGGGGTCACAATATAATCAAAGCCGAAATAACAATAATAATATAAGGGAACAACGATAATATAGTGGGCTTCTATGTGGCACAATAATAACAATATGGGGACAATAGGGGAACAACAATAACAATAAGGGCTATAATGACAATATTAATGGGGGAATTAATAGTATTATAGGGACCTAACAAAAGGTCGAACTAGGGTTGAGGTAAATGATTGTACATGAGTTCATCTGAGGTAATTGAGTTTGTTTGTGGTTATTGTAGTGAAGAACCTTGTAATTTAATGCCTTGAGAGTCAAACTCAATCAGTTAGTTTAAAAGGGGAAGTGGTTTCTGTTAGCCTCCTGCTGCAGCAGGTTAATCATCTTTCATGATCGACAGTTTTACATGCCAAATATGTCGTGTTATGCATGCTGCAATGTTCCATATTTGCTACAGATGGCCAAAAGAAGTCTTCATAGGATTGTGCTACTCCAAGTGCCACTGTTGTGTTCCAGTTTTGATAAAGCAATCCATTTTTGGTTTGAGGTAGTTTTTCAGTTGGAGGTACTCAGGCTGGAGTTCATTAACCTCTCCCTTCTTCTCATCACCCTTATTATATAACTCCCTAACAATATTCCATCTTCCCCTATTTTAACCATGTATATAACACTCCCCTATGTAAATACCCCTCCCTAGCATTATAGCCATAATTTTACTAAGTCCGGGGAATCTCAGTCCATCTGGGACTGTTTTTAGCCCATCCGAGTCATTAAGGAGCTAGTTTGACATCTGGTCAGCTAGTAACCTCTTCCTTAGCCCAAAAAACCCATGTTTTCACATTTCCCCTTGTAAAATTTCACCCCATCGCTATAAAAACCCACATTTCGCCCCTAACCCAAAGTTCCTGTGCATAAATATTAACCCCCGCCGCATATAAACCCCATAAACCCGTTTTCCTAAGTTTATAACCCATCCGCCGCGCGTATTAAAAAAGGAATATTCCTGCAAATATTCCCACCCCCTAACCCGCCGCCCCTTCGCATCCGCCGCCAGCCGTCCGATCCACAGCCCCACAGATCAACGGCTGGCGGGCATCCTCATCCCCGACGCGCCCGGCCTTTAACGTCCGGGAGTTCGGCATTTTTGCTGCCATACTCCCGCCACGCGTCAGGCGCCGGGCTGTGGCGGAGCCCCTCCCTCCGAAACCACCACCCCCCATAAGCGGTGCGCCACATACCGCTTACCGCCTTCTGCCAGCTGACGTCACCACCACGTCACCCCCCTGTACAGTCACCCGATGAGTCACCTGCCTGCGTGGCCTCCTGCCACGTCACTGCCACGTGTCCCCGCCACCGTACCTGCCACGTCATCATCCGTACGTGATGATGTCATGCTGATGTCATCCCGCCACATCGCCATGCTGACGTCATGCTGACGTCACCCGCCGTACAATGCTGACGTCATCAACATTTTTTGGGCGCAGAGGCGCAAAAGTCGCACTTCGGAGCCCCGAAATCGAATTCTGAGGCAGTTTTTGATGAGCGATTTGATTTTTTGGGCCAAAATGGAGAATCTTCAGGGAATCTTTAAGGAATCTTCGCTCCATGCAGCCCGAGGAAGCCCGAAAAGGCGCAAAAATGATCCGTTTTCTTCACAGAGCATACCAAAAGGATCAGAAGACAATTCCAGATGATACAGAGGCCGAACAGCGGCCATTTACTGGTGATTAGACCCGCAGCACAGCAGATCAGCAACCCATATTTTGTCAAAGAGTATCAATGGAAGAAAAGACGCCAGAGAGAATCAGTCATGATTTTTTAGGGGCTCGAGGCACCTGAACATTAATGAAGCCCCCAGAAAGTCAAATCGATAAGCATCAGCCCATCCTTGCCTTCAAATCACCGTCAGGGCATTCAAGGCACCAGGACAGCAAGAAAGCATAAACCCATACCCATTTACTGCAGAAAACACTGCAGCAAGCCACCGAGGACAGCATCATTCATTCAGTTTTGACACATCGGCCCTGAGCACGGCCCGAGACATTCTTTGCATTTATTTCTAGATAGGATTAGGTCAAGTAGTCATTTTTTATGACCTAATTAGGTCAAGATGTAATAAAGGAACTCTGCAGAGAGTTTTGGCCCTATATATACCAGCCTCTGTATAGTTTTAAGGGTTGGTTAATTGATAATTTTCACTAGAGACTCGCTGTGTATACCTGAACTTTTATATAATCAAAGATTGCTTAAAGCTTGGAGAGTGAACTGTCTGTTGTTGATGAATGTGTTGAAGAGTTGAAGATGGAATTCCTGCGCTGCGGCCTGAAGCAATAAGTGCCTCTTATCTCTGTTTATGTGTTTGCCATTATCTAAATAGCAGGAAGAAAGAATAGCCTAGAATTAGTTTAAATACTCTCTATGCTCAATTCTTGTTGTTTCTTGATGTTTTCTTCTGAATGAATTGGTTATGAACATTGAATTCCTTCTGGCTCATGTTTACCCCAGTTCACCTGTGTTTGCCAATTACCTAGGAATTCTTAACTGCTCCTAGGTAGCGCTTTGTTCCCCCCTCTGCTAATCTGTTGGAGAGATTCTTAACTGCCTCTCTTTCTTTAGCATTCATTTCATCCCTCAAACCTGAAGATTGCTTCAACCTCAGTTATCTTGCTCCATTTTCCCTCACTGTCATTAAGGAAACGCACCAGCAGTTCCCCTCCTCGACTCCACGCCCAATGGTTTGAAACAGTCAGACTATACTCAGCCTCTCTACCTGAAAGTGTCAGTTTTCCCACCAAAACTCAATCAAAACCCCTGTGCATCATATCTAGCCTAAAATCACCCCTTTCAACAAAGCTAAATCATAAAGAGAGAGCCCTCTTTGACTGCAGGCAGGCTAGGGCCGGCAGTCCAAAGTTGGTTTGTGGTTACCTCGGCCATATCCCTTTAGGAGTCAAAAGGGACAACCTGAGTGATAACATAATGGCGCCTCCACTGGGGAAATGAATCATGTGTTTATTAGTGTGAATCCTCAATTTTGACCAGTTCGCCTCGTTTTCTGGAGAAAGTGTTCCTTGTCTTCAGGGTTTTTCATGTTCAGCTCTGATCTGTGATGGTGGACAGAGATCAGGCACTTTAAGGTTGATTCATCCACCTGGCGACTCCACATCATCCTCATAATAAAGACTCCGCTGGAGAAATGAACCCGAAGGAATTATATAAGCAGATCAGGCTCTTGATTTGGATGATCATCCAAGAGACCATGTTCTTTCTCTTGCACCAGATTTTGCTGTGCATATTGTACTTTAAAAGCGATTTTATGTCAGATTTTTGTGTTTTCCCTTTGGAAAAGATTGTTGAAAAGCCTCCTTGCACATCAGAGCAGCAACTTTCAAATGCTGTTGAAGATCATCATACAACCAAGGAGGAACCAAAAATAGAGCCCAGTCTTCTAGTTCCTGTACATACTCCCGTGCCTCGTAAAGTTCCTGAAAGATATAAGCCGCTCATTTTGCCTCCTGTGCTTGGTCCCCTGCCGGAAAATCATCCTGAATATCTCCCTAGATTTGATGGAGAGAACGACACTACTGCCCAGAAACATATCCAGGCTTTTGAAGATTATCTTAATAAATTTGAAGTGGAAGATGAGGATGTCAGTCTTAGACTATTTTCCCTTTCTTTGCAAAGCGAAGCTAGGACTTGGTTTAAAGCGTTGCCTGAGGCGAGCATCTCTAAGTTTCAGCAGTGTGCCAAGCTTTTCCTTGATAGATGGATGATCAGAGGTAATCTCTTCTTGCTCATCGAAGAATACAATCATTTAGAAAGGCATCCAGATGAATCTGTTCAGCAGTTTTCAGACAGATTCAATCAAGTTTATCAAGCCATGCCTCTAAATATAAGACCTCCCCTTGATCTAGCTCTATTGCAATATCCTAGAGCATTTGACGCAGAAATGGAATTCTGTCTGAGAGAAAGATGCCTGTCCACTTTGAAACAGATGCAGGACATAGCTGTGGACGTGGAAGCAAATCTAAGAAGGAGGGAAGAACAGCGCAAAGCAGAGCAAGAAGAAAGATTTCATAGTATGTTACAAAAGACAGAGGAAATGATGCAGCTGATCACAATGAAAGTGGAAAGTTCAGAGCACCAGAACAGATCTGTTTCACAACAGGAAAGTAGTGACATTCACGAACAAACCTGCCACAAAACAGATGACATATTCGTCCAGCCATATATGATGGAGCAGTCTCCTGATATACTGTGTGAATATAATAGCTTCTCTTCTTTCAACTGTCTGCCCAAGTATGATCTGTATGATGATGACTATGAGCCTAACGACCAAATCAGCCTTGCAGAGGAATCAGATCCTATTTTGGCAGGAAGCAGTGTTCAGGTTCAGCAACCTGAACCCAATGATCAGCGTGCCCGTCTCAGCTATGAAGAAAAGGAGGAAAACGCAGAGTGTGCCGATTTCAGTGAAGGAACTTTACCCTTTTGTTTTGAATCTTTTCAATTTATCAAGGATAACTATCATGCTATATATGATCAAGTGTCACCACCTGTTGCTATTGACCGTCTGGAGGTTAATCAAGATATTGTTCCAAAGGTATCGCCTCTAGTTTTGCAGCCCCAAAGAGCCATTGAATATCAGATTGAGGAGGACCCAGAAGCAGAAGCATATGACCAGATGATCCAAGTGGATCCCCTGCCTCTTTGTTTTCAGCCATCTGAATTATTCAAAGAAGAAGAAGACCAGCAGCCTGCACAGATCAGTCAGGCCCTATTCGAGCCAGATTGTAATAAATTACAAGCACCTCTGCAAGTACTGAATGACCTATCCGCTGGCAGGCAGAATGATGAAAGAGATCAGTGCACGTCGCCATCAACAGGCTGCAAGGCTCAGTATCGAGTTGTCAATGATCTCCCGACTCCAAGGCATGGTAGTGATCCTGAACCTTTGTACAGTTCTTTAATTCAGCCAAAAAATTGTATATATATGTTGCAGGACAGTTTTGTACAGTATTTAAACACTGCAAAGGAGGTCAGTAGCTTCCTGATCTTCTCAAAGATTGACAAAGCCATGACAAATTGCAAAATCTCAGTTGGTGTCACTAGCAAGCACAAGCAACAAAGCCCACTCATGTTATTATTACTTAAGTGGCTGCATTGGCTATTTCACTTCACCTAACAGCAAAGTAAGTGCTGGTTAGGGTAGGTAGGTAGGTAGGATCAATAAGGCAGCCAGCCAAGAGAAATTTGCAGAACACAGTAACAATTGAATACAAGGCAGTCTGACCTGCTGTTCTTGACTTTTCACAAGGAAAAGCCATCCCCAAGTGGAGCCACTGTTAGCCTCCTGCTGCAGCAGGTTAATCATCTTTCATGATCGACAGTTTTACATGCCAAATATGTCGTGCTATGCATGCTGCAATGCTCCATATTTGCTACAGATGGCCAAAAGAAGTCTTCATAGGATTGTGCTACTCCAAGTGCCACTGTTGTGTTCCAGTTTTGATAAAGCAATCCATTTTTGGTTTGAAGCAGTTTTTCAGTTGGAGGTACTCAGGCTGGAGTTCATTAACCTCTCCCTTCTTCTCATCACCCTTATTATATAACTCCCTAACAATTTTCCCTCTTCCCCTATTTTAACCATGTATATAACACTCCCCTATGTAAATACCCCTCCCTGGCATTATAGCCATAATTTTACTAAGTCCGGGGAATCTCAGTACATCTGGGACTGTTTTTAGCCCATCCGAGTCATTAAGGAGCTAGTTTAACATCTGGTCAGCTAGTAACCTCTTCCTTAGCCCAAAAAACCCATGTTTTCACATTTCCCCTTGTAAAATTTCACCCCACCGCTGTAAAAACCCACATTTCGCCCCTAACCCAAAGTTCCTGTGCATAAATATTAACCCCCGCCGCATATAAACCCCATTAACCCGTTTTCCTAAGTTTATAACCCATTCGCCGCGCGTATTAAAAAAGGAATATTCCTGCGAATATTCCCACCCCTAACCCGCCGTCCCTTCGCATCCGCCGCCAGCCGTCCGATCCAAAGCCCCACAGATCAACGGCTGGCGGGCATCCTCATCCCCGACGCGCCCGGCCTTTAACGTCCGGGAGTTCGGCAGTTTTGCTGCCGTACTCCCGCCACGCATTAGGCGCCGGGCTGTGGCGAAGCCCCTCCCTCCGAAACCACCACCCCCCATAAGCGGTGCGCCACATACCGCTTACCGCCTTCTGCCAGCTGACGTCATCACCACGTCACCCCCCTGTACAGTCACCCGATGAGTCACCTGCCTGCGTGGCCTCCTGCCACGTCACTGCCACGTGTCCCCGCCACTGTACTTGCCACGTCATCGTCCGTACATGATGACGTCATGCTGACGTCATCCCGCCACATCGCCATGCTGATGTCACCTGCCGTACAATGCTGACGTCATCAACATTTTTTGGGCGCAGAGGCACAAAAGCCACACTTCCGAGCCCCGGAATCGAATTCTGAGGCAGTTTTTGATGAGAGATTTGATTTTTTGGGCCAAAATGGAGAATCTTCAGGGAATCTTTAAGGAATCTTCGCTCCATGCAGCCCGAGGAAGCCCGAAAAGGCGCAAAAATGATCCGTTTTCTTCATAGAGCATACCAAAAGGATCGGAAGACAATTCCAGATGATACAGAGGCCGAACAGCGGCCATTTACTGGTGATTAGACCCACAGCACAGCAGATCAGCAGCCCATATTTTGTAAGAGAGTATCAATGGAAGAAAAGACGCCAGAGAGAATCAGTCATGATTTTTTAGGGGCTCGAGGCACCTGAACATTGATGAAGCCCCCAGAAAGTCAAATCGATAAGCATCAGCCCATCCTTGCCTTCAAATCACCGTCAGGGCATTCAAGGCACCAGGACAGCAAGAAAGCATAAACCCATACCCATTTACTGCAGAAAACACTGCAGCAAGCCACCGAGGACAGCATCATTCATTCAGTTTTGACACATCGGCCCTGAGCACGGCCCGAGACATTCTTTGCATTTATTTCTAGATAGGATTAGGTCAAGTAGTCATTTTTTATGACCTAATTAGGTCAAGATGTAATAAAGGAACTCTGCAGAGAGTTTTGGCCCTATATATACCAGCCTCTGTATAGTTTTAAGGGTTGGTTAATTGATAATTTTCACTAGAGACTCGTTGTGTATACCTGAACTTTTCTATAATCAAAGATTGCTTAAAGCTTGGAGAGCGAACTGTTTGTTGTTGATGAATGTGTTGAAGAGTTGAAGATGGAATTCCTGCGCTACGGCCTGAAGCAATAAGTGCCTCTTATCTCTATTTATGTGTTTGCCATTATCTAAATAGCAGGAAGAAAGAATAGCCTAGAATTAGTTTAAATACTCTCTATGCTCAATTCCTGTTGTTTCTTGATGTTTTCTTCTGAATGAATTGGTTATGAAAATTGAATTCCTTCTGGCTCATGTTTACCCCAGTTCACCTGTGTTTTCCAATTACCTAGGAATTCTTAACTGCTCCTAGGTAGCGCTTTGTTCCCCCCTCTGCTAATCTGTTGGAGAGATTCTTAACTGCCTCTCTTTCTTTAGCATTCATTTCATCCCTCAAACCTGAAGATTGCTTCAACATCAGTTATCTTGCTCCATTTTCCCTCACTGTCATTAAGGAAACACACCAGCAGTTCCCCTCCTCGACTCCACGCCCAATGGTTTGAAACAGTCAGACTATACTCAGCCTCTCTACCTGAAAGTGTCAGTTTTCCCACCAAAACTTAATCAAAACCCCTGTGCATCATATCTAGCCTAAAATCACCCCTTTCAACAAAGCTAAATCATAAAGAGAGAGCCCTCTCTGACTGCAGGCAGGCTAGGGCCGGCAGTCCACAGTTGGTTTGTGGTTACCTCGGCCGTATCCCTTTAGGAGTCAAAAGGGACAACCTGAGTGATAACAGTTTCTAACACCCCTAGAATTTGGTAATGGTTAGAGAAGATCATGTAATCAGTTCCTATGAAGAAGGATTCGACCCCTTGGAGGGGAAAAATTGTTTTTCATCTATATGTAGAGAAAATGAACTCAAAGGAAAGGTTGGATAGTTTAAGCTCAAACTCTTAGACTAGTGTATTTTGACTATTTGCAGAAAAATAACAGACAGTTACAACTATTTTTATGGGATTCTTGTGTTGTGATCAGTGACTATGTTTTTCCTATGTTGTCTTATATATTTTATTATTAGTAGCCATCTACTTTCTTCTTATGCTTTATCTCATAATTTTTTAAACAGAAATCATCATTTTAATGCTTTATTTTGTTTGGGATTAGCTTTCAATGTTTTCTTTCTAGATAAGTGAATTCATGCTTTTTCTCACTTAAAATCCTTCTATATTCTCCTCACCGCACTACAATGAAAAACCAATTTGGGTCATTGATTTCACCTACCTTGCCCCATCTTATGACTGCAATTGACCTTTAGAATTACTTGACTTAGTTCCTAAACCTAGTGCTCTCTATCCAACAAACCATAATCAAACCCTACTGAGCTAATAATATGCCTAAAACCATAGTATTCTCCAGTCACTTCCATTGGCTGTGAGATTGATTTTAGAGAGATCCTTCTCTGATTTGGTAGGGCTAGCTACCAAGTGAAAATTTGGCCTGTGGTTACCTCTTTGGTTTCCTTTCTCAACCTTGGGAAAACTAAGGAGTGCTAACATTTTTGTGCCATTTTTGGGGAGCGAAAGGTCACATTTTCCTTGGGTGTGAACGATAAGGATCAAATCTGATTGCTGATGGTGGACAATGATTAGACACAGGAAGGCTGAAATCATTCACCTGGCGACTCCAAATCAGTTTCAAATTTAATTCAAAGATCCCACTGGAGGATGAACCTTACTAATAGAAACATGAAAAGAAAATATGGAAAGATCAGGTATTCAAGTTCAACTTTCATCCAAGACATCATGTTCTTTGTCATAAATTATTCCTTCTCTTTTCCTAAGAATGTCAAGAAGGTTTTCCGATGTATACTGTATTTGATAAAATATCACAAACCTACATTTGATAAAATATCACAAACCTGCATTTGATTCCTTTCCTTTGAAAATTGTGAATCCAAATTCTCCTTACACTTTTGATCTTGGTCAAGACCCTTCTTCTGAAACTTATGTTGATCATATTCAACTTGATGAGCCTCAAGAGATCAATACTAATATTACAGCTTATGTACATACTCCTATACCTTGTAAAATTCCAGATAGATACAAGCCACTCATCTTACCTCCTATACTCCATGATTTCCTTGAAAATTATTACAAATATCTTCCCAGGTTTGATGGAGAATATGGTAACATCACTGCTGAAAAACACATTCAGAGTTTTGAAAATTTTCTCAACCTTTTTGAGGTTGAAGAAGATGATGTCAGTATCAGGATTTTTGCTCTATCTTTGCAAGGTGAAGCCAAGAAATGGTTCAAAAACTTGCCAGCTGCAAGCATTTTCAATTTCCATCAGTTTGTGAAAGTCTTCCTTGATAAATGGGTGATAAAGAGGAATCCTTTTCTAATTTTAGAAGAATATAATCATTTGAAAAGACAACCAGGAGAAACAGTGCAACACTTTTCAGCTAGGTTTAATCAAGTATACCATTTAATGCCTGCAAATATAAAACTGCCTCCCGGTTTAGCTATCTTTGTTGGCATTATGACACAGATTTGGCACTATGACACAGGTGTTGTCCTTGATGGCAACTCACTTAGATGACAGATCACAGTTCAGACCTACAGAATGAAGAAAAGAGGTATACATAGGTTCCCTATTGACCAAGCTGCGTGTACATGCGGGTTAGTAGACCAAAAGGCGCGTATAACGTACACACGCACTTTCACAGAAGGAAAGGCGCGTACATGTTGGGAAACTAAATTTTGATCTGTGGTATTTGTTCCATGGTATTTTGATCCATGGTATTGGTCCAAGGTATCTGGTTCGAAGTGATGACCCCAGGTATTTGGTTCAAGGTATTGGTCCTAAGTGGTTTTGGTCCATGGTATTGAGCAAGGCCTAAGACTATAAAAGGAGGAGAAGATCATTAAGCAAAGGACTCAAGTATTGAACATCTGATGAAGAGCAAGATCTAATATACTGGTTATTGGGTTGTGGTGCATAGCTGGATCTGAACCAAGGATGAACCTTAGCACTTGATGAAGGATAAAATCTAATGATGGGTCAAGAACTTAAGGCTTGAAGTGAAGTATCTTTATGTGGTTTTGATCTTTTATCTGTATAACTAGCGCATGTTGTAATCTGTAAATATGATGATCTGGGTATAACTGAAGTCTGAATTGTTGTAAAGTTTAAATCATCATTTACAGATCTGTACGCAAGTTCACTTTAGAAAAAGCGCGTATACATGCGGTTCTGCATATCAATACAACATATACGCAGGTTCGTCTTGATAAAAGTGCGTATACATGTAGGCTCGACAAAAGGAAGTAGCGTATATCTCACAAAAATATATTTTATCTACTTCTGTTTGCTGTTGCAGTGTTCTGGGTTCTGGCTTGGGTTTTGGTTGTCGTATTTTGGTTACTGTATTCTGGTTACAGAATTCTGAAGATCTGATTGAAGGGTTGTCAAAGGAGATTGGTTGATGCAGATATATTTGATGATTAAATGATGCTATTGATGGATCTAGTCTAAAAATTTATGAAACGTGGTACCTGGAAGAAAAGAGAAGGTTGTAGCCTTCTGTAGGTCGACACCTACGTACTAGTAATCATATCAGCTAGTACAAGAGCTAGGGGGTTGTAGCTCCCTTCCTGGAGAAGCTGGAGAATGAGAGAAGGTTGTAGTCTTCTGCAGGTAGAAGCTTGCGTATTGATATAAGACTGCACCAGTACAAAAATTGTAAAAAGAAGTTTCTAATTTAAAAAGAAGATAGAGACGATTGCAGCAGGTGGTTTTCACCCACATTGGGTTTCCACCTTATATCTTGTGTTCTTGTGTGTGACTGTCTACTCTGTTTTTACTGCACCTAGTTACTATTTATATGGTTTTGATGCACTGATTAAAGATCAACATATGAAGAATGAACTGAATCTTAAGTTTGCAGGATATACGCTAGTTGCCTTTAACACAGTCGCGTGTACATGCAAGTTGCATTAACTAAAGTAGCATATATGAATCTGATTATGGAAATGGAAAATAATTGACTTGCTAATACTGATTCACCCCCCCTCTCAGTATTATTTCCAACAATTGGTATCAGAGCAGGTCCTTTAGAAGAAGCTTGATCGCT
Organism: Pinus tabuliformis; assembly: GCA_031772625.1. NCBI lineage: Eukaryota > Viridiplantae > Streptophyta > Pinopsida > Pinales > Pinaceae > Pinus > Pinus tabuliformis. The sequence continues at coordinate 743,904,603 of CM062806.1, read as the reverse complement.
TGATGGAAGATCCATCATCATGAGTAACCACGAAAAAGAAGGATCCATCAGACCTCCAATCTTTGATGGGAGCAACTTCGTTTATTGGAAGGTAAGAACCACAACCTATCTTCAATCTCTTGGAACAGATGTCTGGGAAATCGTGGAAGGAGGATATACATTTCCATCAGTAATTCCTACAGATGCGGTAGGTAAAAAGTAATATGAAACTAATGCCAAGGTTGTCAATACATTATTGGGGAGTTTGTCACAATTAGAATTTGTCAAAGTTATGCAGCTCAAATCCGCCAAAGAAATATGGGACAAGATTGTTCTAAGCTATGAAGGAGACACTCAGGTAAAACGTGCAAAACTGCAAACTCTCAAGATTCAATATGAAACTCTCAAAATGCATAGTGATGAAAGTATAACTAATTAATTCTTACGCATAGATGAGATTGTTAATTGCATGAAGAATTTGGGTGAAGAGATAAAAGAAGTTACTTTAGTTGAAAAGGTTTTAAGATCCTTGTCTACTAAGTTTTAATCAAAAGTATCTGCCATAGAAGAAAAGAAGTATCTTCAGACTATCACTATGACACAGCTGCATGGAATCTTAACTGCTTTCTAAATGAGAAAAGGAGGTCCATCAGATATGAGAGAAGCTGCAGGAAGAGAGGAACTCAATGAATCAGGACATATTTCAGAAGGAGAGGAAGAAGCGAACTTTGTGAAAAACCTTCAACAGGGTTCCGAAAGATTCAGAGGTAAAATACCTTTCAAATGTTTTTCTTGTGGAAGAGTCAGTCATTATGCTGCCAAATGTCCTCATAAAGATAAGCTTGATAAAGGTAAAGAATCAGCAAAATGGAATAGGAAACAAAGTGTAAGTAAGAAGAGCTACTATATGCATGAAGATAGCGATGGTCTATCAAATAGTGATGAAGATGAAAATAGTAATGACTATAGACTTCTGATGTCTTTTGAAGATGATAATTTCTTGGATGCTTTAGATGAAGATGATCTTTATGAAGAAATCTCTAAACTCAAAATTTGTTTAGAAGAAAAGAATATGATTATAGATACTTTGACATTCCAACTTGCTGAAAGAGAAAAACACAATGAAAAACTTGAATTTGAAATTGTGGGTCTAAGAAAGGATATTGAGAAAACAAAAGCTCTCAACCTTAGATTTGCTAAAGGATCAGAAACATTAAATGAAATTATCAAAATGCAACGTTCTCCTATGATAAAGACAGGTCTTGGATATACTGAAGCAACATCTCAAGCACAAAAGCCATCTACCTCCACTAAAAGCTATCTTGATGCAGCAAAGAGTAGTGAACAGGTTGACAATCGTCAGTAGAGGCATAAAGTAGATCACTAGGTAAATCAGGCTCAATTTTCTTCAAGGATGAACAGAAGCTACAACAAACCTTAGGTAAATCATACTCAATCTGCTTCAAGAGTGAATATCAATAGAAATTACAATCACCAGGTCAATAGATTCGATAATCACAGGAACTTCTTAAATGGCCAATGTTTTTCATGTCATAACTTTGGACACAAAGCTGCTCAATGTGTTTCTTAGAAGACCATCATGACGAGAGAAGCACAAAATCAAAGGAATGTGACAGGGATCATGAAACAAACCTACAATAACTTTTCTCTTCTTGAAAATGAAATAGAATGCTCTATCTGTAACAACTTTGGTCATGAAGAATCTGAATGCAGGAGTAAATTTCAGCAAACATCTCATAAGGAGAAAACTTCATTATGTCCCAAAATATGGAAAAAGAGATAACCGCAACTAGAAAGATGTGGTATAGCCTTGTATGCAGAAGGACAAGAAAACCAGTGGTACATTGACAGTGGATGCTCAAAACACATGACAGGTGACAAATAAAAACTTTAGTCATATAATGCCTTAGAAAATGAGAAGAAGGTCTCATTTGGCAATGACACTCCTTGTAGTCATAAAAGGTAAAGGCTCTGTTCTCTTAAAAGAAAAAGTTAAAGCTGGAAATGTGATGTATGTTGATGGTCTAAAGCATAACTTGTTGAGTGTAAGTCAAATGTGTGATCAAGGAAATGAAATAGTATTTCGATCAAATGGATGTGTTGTTCATGAGCTTGATACAGGTGAAACCGTGATCAAAGGTATAAGAAATCCAAATAACTTATACATACTCAAAGGAGGACAACAACAGTGCTATCTAAGCAAAAACGATGAACACTGGCTATGGCACAGAAGATTGGAGCATCTAAGCTTCCCTCAAATAATGAAATCATGCAAATTCCAAGTTGTTCGTGATCTTCCTGATATCCGCATTCCAGAGAATACAATATGCAAATCATGTCAATTTGGTAAGCAAACTAGGGCTCATTTCCCTGAAAAGGAAGGATCAGCTAGTAAGCCTCTTGAACTTGTTCATACTGATTTATGTGGTCCATCAAGGAAAAAGTCACCTCATGGAGAAGAGTACTTTATATTGTTCATTGATGATTTTTCCAGAATGTGTTGGATAGGACTTCTGAAGCATAAAGATGAAGCATTTGAAAAATTCAAATCCTTCAAAGCTTTGGTTGAGAATGAATCAAATCGTAAAATCAGATGCCTCAAATCTGATTGAGGAGGGGAATTTACCTCGGATGAATTCTTTGACTTTTATGAAGAACATGGAATAAAAAGGGAATCTTCCACTGCAAGGACTCCTCAGCAAAATGGAGTGATAGAAAGGACAAAAAAAACTGTTCAACAAATGGCTCGTGCTATGCTAGATGAGTTTGGAACTCCTGCAACCTTCTGGGGTGAAGCTGCATTCACTGTCGTCACTATTCTCAACAAAACAAATGTTCGGGTAAACAACACTCAAAATCCTCATGAACTTTGGTATGGTAAGACTCCTATTGTAAAATACTTCAAATTTTTTGGAAGCAAATGTTACATCAAAAGGACTGATGAAAAACTTGGTAAGTTTGAACCCAGAGCAGATGAAGGTATTCTCCTTGGTTACTCTTCCCGAAGTAAAGGATATAAATGTTATAACAAAAGACTTGGGAAAATTATTGAAAGTATTGATGTTGTGGTTGATGAAACATGCAAAAATCCAAGGCAAATAAAAACCGAAGAGCATGAAGAAGATGAGGATTATCCTTCCACATCAAGTCAGACTAATTCTGAAGAAGAAACCAATGAAGCACCAGAAGAAGAGATAACGGTAGAAGAAAAGACTCCATCCAGGTATGTTCAGAAAAATCATCCAGAAACTCAAATTTTGGGACAGAAAGAGGTAGGTGTGCAGACAAGAAGAACTATTTCAGAAGCTTCAAGCTATCTAGCATTGCTATCCTCCACCGAACCTCAAAATGTAAGTGAAGCATGCAAAGATGAATGTTGGGTCAAAGCCATGAATGAAGAGCTTGAGCAAATTGAAAAGAATAATACTTGGGAATTAGTTTCTAGACCTCATGATAAGAATGTCATAGGAACTAAATGGATATTCAAAAACAAGCTGAATGAAAATGGAGAAGTGATTAGAAACAAGGCCAGACTTGTTTGTAAAGGATATGCTCAACAAGAAGGTATAGATTTTGAAGAAACTTTTGCTCCTGTTGCTAGACTTGAAGCTATAAGAATGTTCCTTGTTCTCTCTAGTTTTTAGAAATTCAAAGTATACCAAATGGATGTAAAATCTGCCTTTCTTAATGGAGATTTAGAAGAAGAAGTCTACATTGAGCAACTAGACGGGTTCATTCTTGGAAATGATGCAAAACTTGTATGTAGACTTAGAAAAGCTCTCTATGGTCTAAAAAAAGCTCCAAGAGCCTGGTACTACCGTCTTGACAAATATCTCCATCAAAAAGGTTTTTCAAAAGGGTCAGCTGATAGCAATCTATACACAAAGATTGACAATAATAAATTGCTAATACTTGTTGTGTATGTTGATGATATAATTTTTGGTAGCAATGAAGAAGCCATGAGTCGGAATTTTGCTTCGATAATGCAGCAAGAATTTGAAATGTCCCTGCTTGGTAAGCTTACATATTTTCTTGGTCTACAAGTTCAACAACATAAAGATGGTATTTTTTAGTCACAAACCAAATATCTCAAACAGATCTTGAAAAAGTATGGCATGGAAGATTCTAAACCAGTATGTACCCCAATGGTAACCGGATGCAGTCTCAGCTCAAATGATGAATCAACAGCAGTACATCAACCAACCTATAGATCCATGATTGGAAATCTGCTTTATCTAATAGGTACCCGACTAGACATCATGCATGCAGTGGGAATAGTTGGTAGATTCCAAGGAAATCCGAAGGATTCACACCTTCAGGCAGTCAAAAGGATTTTCAAATATCTTCAAGGTACACAAAATTTTGGTTTAGGGTATCCTAGAGATACAGATGTTACACTTCATGCATATACAGATGCAGATTGGGCAGGAAGCATTGATGAAAGAAAAATCACAAGTGGTGGTGCATTCTATATGGGTTCCAGATTAGTGTCTTGGTTCAGTGAGAAATGAAGTTCAATTGCATTATCTACAACTGAAGTAGAATATGTGGCTGCTACATCTTGCTGCACACAACTCCTTTGGATGATGCAAACATTGCAAGACTTTCAGATCACTTGTACTCCACCCATTTCCATTATATGTGATAATACAAGTGCCATAAGTATCTCAAAAAATCCAGTCATGCATTCCAAGACCAAGCACATACCCATCAAATATCATTTTCTACGTGAACAAGTGCTTGAACAGAAGGTCAAATTGGAGTATGTTCACTCCAAAGAACAGGTTGCTGATATATTCACCAAACCACTACCCAGAGAGACATTTGAATATCTCAGACATAAGCTAGGAGTAGTTGATGCATCATCTTGCTGTTAAAACTTCTCTGTCTCAGAGAAAAGTTATTATATGCGATTTTCCTGAAGCATAGTCGCGTACATACGTTGGTTTCTATGATTACAGTCGCGTATATGTTGATTTGAAGAAAAGAAGTGGGCCAGAACCAGGATGAAAGGAGTCTGATATGGGTATGACAGAGATCATCTGGCACAAGTTCAGGGGGAGCATATACTTCTAATAATGCATTGTTGGCATTATCTTAGAAGATCTTGGTATAAATTCACATAGTTGTTTTTTATTCAGGTGGAACAGGTTCAGGGGGAGAACATGGTTGATGGTTTGGATGCTGATTGACAAATGTTGCTAGTTGTTGATGATTATCATGTTCTTGTTTTAGATATTTGGTCTTTGTTATCTATGTCATGTATTTTTTTTGTAAAGTTCATGAAACGACCTATTTTGTTCCCCACTATGCATGGGATGAATGATGTAATGTTCTTATTTTGACATGTATAAACAATTGGTATATCCCCACTTGGTTGGGTGGATGAGTCAAACTTGGTATATCCCCACTTGGTTGGGAGATGGATGTATGTATGAGTCATTGGTGATAGGAAGGTCATTTATGATGTATGAATAGAGTCATGTTCTTCTTTTAGAACATCTTTTTGCAGACCTTTCTTATATTCAGGGGGAGCATGGAGCTCAATCAACACTCTTCAGCATATCAGAGACTTTAGCATGAACTCAGGGGGAGCATAACCCTTTGCCCTTGATGAAAAAGGGGCAGAGTGACTTGGGGTTGCCATCAAGTCCAAAGGGAGAGATTGTTGGCATTATGACACAGATTTGGCACTATGACACAGGTGTTGTCCTTAATGGCAACTCACTTAGATGACAGATCACAGTTCAGACCTACAGAATGAAGAAAAGAGGTATAGGCAGGTTCCCTATTGACCAAGCCACGTGTATAGGCAGGTTAGCAGACCAAAAGGCGCGTATAACATACACACGCACTTTCACAGAAGGAAAGGCGCGTACATGTTGGGAAACTAAATTTTGGTCTGTGGTATTTGGTCCATGGTATTTTGATCCATGGTGTTGGTCCAAGGTATTTGGTCCGAAGTGATGACCCTAGGTATTTGGTCCAAGGTATTGGTCCTAAGTGGTTTTGGTCCATGGTATTGAGCAAGGCCTAAGACTATAAAAGGAGGAGAAGATCATTAGGCAAAGGACTCAAGTATTGAACATTTGATGAAGAGAAAGATCTAATATACGGGTTATTGGGTTGTGGTTCATAGCTAGATCTGAACCAAGGATGAACCTTAGCGCTTGATGAAGGATAAGATCTAACGATGGGTCAAGATCTTAAGGCTTGAAGTGAAGTATCTTTATGTGGTTTTGATCTTTTATCTGTAAAACTGGCGCATGTTGTAATCTGTAAATATGATGATCTGGGTATAACTGAAGTGTGAATTGTTGTAAAGTTTAAATCATCATTTACAGATTTGTACGTAGGTTCACTTTAGAAAAGGTGCGTATACATGCTGGTTTTGCATATCAATACAGCGTATACGTAGGTTTGCCTTGAGAAAAGTGCGTATACATGCAGGCTCGACAAAAGGAAGTAGTGCATATCTCACAAAATATATTTTATCTACTTTTGTTTGCTGTTGCAGTGTTTTGGGTTCTGGCTTGGGTTTTGGTTGCTGTATTTTGGTTACTGTATTCTAGTTACAGAATTCTGAAGATCTGATTGAAGGGTTGTCAAAGGAGATTGGTTGATGCAGATATATTTGATGATTGAATGATGCTATTGATGGATCCAGTCTGAAAATTTATGAAATGTGGTCCCTGGAAGAAAAGAGAAGGTTGTAGCCTTCTGTAGGCCGGCACCCACGTACTAGTAACCACATCAACTAGTACAAGAGCTAGGGGGTTATAGCTCCCTTCCAGGAGAAGCTGGAGAATGAGAGAAGGTTGTAGCCTTCTGCAGGTAGAAGCCTGCGTACTGGTATAAGACTGCACCAGTGCAAAAATTGTAAAACAAAGTTTCTAATTTAAAAAGAAGATAAAGACGATTGCAGCAGGTGGTTTTCACCCACATTGGGTTTCCACCTTATATCTTATGTTCTTGTGTGTGACTGTCTGCTCTGTTTTTACTGCACTTGGTTACTGTTTATATGGTTATGATGCACTGATTAAAGATCAAAATATGAAGAATTAACTAAATCTTAAGTTTGCAGGATATACGCTAGTTGCCTTAAACACAGTTGCATATACACGCAAGTTGCATTCAATAAAGTAGCATATATGAATATGATTATGGAAATGGAAAATAATTGACTTGATAACACTGATTCACCCCCCCTAGTATTATTTCCAACACTCTTACACTACTCGGATGCCTTTGATCTGGAAATGGCATTTCAATTGAGAGAAAGGAACACTACAACACTCGAAGAAATGCAGGACAATGCAATAGTTGTGGAAGCTAATCTGCTGGTCAAAAGGTCAAAGTTGAAGGTAGAAGAGAGGGAGAACATAGAGAAGGAGTACCTGACATCTTCAAAGTGAAGCTCGATATTTTGGTAAGTACAATGGAAGAAATGATGAAAAATATCACCATGAGAGATGAATTTGTTGTTCAAAAACACCATGTCCCACTAATTGTAGAAGAAGAAGAGGTTGTTGACCCTAACCATTTAAATGCTAATCCCAATTACCATAGATCAGAAAATGATTGTTTTTTGTATTCATTTATGGACAATCATGAAAATGGATTTGTAGATCAACCTGTGGAGAAGCAATCTGCTGATCCAATGTGTATGCTTGATGACATTCCTTATATTGATGATTTACCCAAGTATGATTAGTATGATGATGACTATGTTTTCGAAATCGAGGCCGACTCTTCAAAGCAATCAATGCCATGTTTTTGGGAGGATGAAGTTCAATTATAGAAGCTCAAATATAACACTTATCCTATGCATATAAATCATGACAACAATGAAGAAAATGCAGAAAATTTTAAAGCAGGTGAAAGGTCTTTGCCTTTATGTTTTACTTCATTTCAATTACTGAGAGAAAACTTTCCTAAGATTAGAAATCAGCAGTCTTTCAGTTTTGATATTGAGCACGAAAAAGACAATGAAATTCCTGATTGGGGCTCATTACCTTTGTGTTTCTCTTCATTCAAAAAAATAAGAGAAAACTATAAGGTTGCCAAGGAAGCAAATAAGCAAGTTGACAACAGTTGGCAACCTTCTCCTAAAGTTGTTGAGAATGTTGTTTGTAATATAGAGCATTTTTTCAATCCACAATCGTAGTTACCAATAAACATTCAGTTTGAAAATGAAGCTGAAAGTGTGGAACATGAACCAATCCACATTAGGTTACAAAAACTTTCTCATATTTTCAATGATCCAATAGGCAGTTATATGGATGATCCCTGTATTCAAAATTCTCATCCTTTAGCTACTTGTGAGTTTGAAGATAGGTTTGTTAAATATTTAGTTTGGCATCGAGCTTCATTGTCTTGTTCTATAGGAGTCTCATTACAAAAATCATTTGAAAATTTGCAGTCATATCAGGACAATTACAAGTTAGAATTGCACGAGAGTAAGGATGAAAATGAAAGTTTACATTCATGGTATAAAGAGCACCTAAAGTAGAATTACAATCTATTGTATGAGATAAAACTCAGTGAACATTTGTTTGAATGTCATTTTGCACCATTTTTGGAGTCAACAAGGGGATACAAAATTTTCAATCCTACCAAATTTGGATTTCTTTGCAAGTTTTTATTGGAGTTGTCATCATGCATAATTTCTATTTTTCTCGTAAACATGCATATGAAAAGAACTCAATCAGTGGATAAAATGATTGCATGGTTGCATTGGATGTTCCATTTTACTTGATCAGGTGATTTATGGATCAACTTGAGTATATAAGGTGTGATGAATAAGCTCAACACCCTGAGCATCTTTTTCAGTGTCAGTTTCTAGTAAAGTTTGCAGTTGACAGTGTACATTTCAACTTTCAGTTTGATTTGAGTCAGTTTGAGGAGGGCAGTTATTTATGAATCCATTTCCCAATGAACAAGGCTACCTGGTCTACGGTGTTCTTGACACCTACTAAAAGAGCTTCCATCCCCAGTTGGAGCCAATGTTAGTGTCTAGTAGTCACAATGATCAAATGTATTCTTTTCATATTGTTGATAGAGTCTTAGGTCAAATTATTATATTTTTCAAAATAAAATTTGACACATCTCGTGGTTGTCAAATGGTCACAATTCATGGTCTAGTTATTATTGCTACTCCCTCTAGTGCATTCAAGGTCACCAAAATCCATCATGGTCATGTCATCATTCCCTGCCCTAGGTCATCATAAAAGTTAGTGGGTCATCATATAGGCCATGGTCTAGGATATGCGTTTGATGATCATCATATCAGTCATCAATATCAAACAAGGGAGTCATGTCATTCACATTTGAAATCATCATGGGAGTTAGAAAAGTAGGGAATACTTTTTAAAAAAAGAATCAAAGTAACATTTCCTTTTGAAGAAATAATGCTGTAGTGAAATCACATCACTAGTAATTTTATAAAAGTACACATGATGTCATTCAACCATCAAGCCAAAATCGAGTTTCTAAGATATAAAAAAGAATTAGAGCATTTTTGAACTTCATTATATTCATCCAAAAGCTCTAATAGCTCCTCTCTTCCATTGTGAGACTTGCCACAACCATAAGAACTTCGAAATTCATCACCATTGCTTTTTTCATCAGTATGTTGCGTTTTTGTTGCATTTCTGGAGGTTGCTGCGCTTTTCATTTGGAGGTTAAAGGGATAAAGAAAAGGTTCAGTTATAATCTCATGAGCTTCAAAGGATCTTTGAAAAATCTAGTAAAGGCTTCACCAACTCTCTAATGCAATCTTTTCCCTCAGAAATTGATTAAGATCACTCTTTTAGGGTTTTGCTGCGCTTTTCATTTTCATGATCTTTACTCCATTTAACGAAGAGATTACCTAGTTTCTCAGTCCACTTATCCTTTTATACCCTCATCAAATATTCCCCAATCATTTCCCACATCAAATTCCCTCATTCTACCATTTTTCTCTAAAACCCAAATTGTTGTTACGCTTTTGCTGCGTTTCTGGGTTAGGTCTGTGTTTTGTCCTTTTCACCCCTTTGCCCTAACTCATTTTGAGAAATTCCACCACCAACCTCTTCCTAACATCTACCCCTACCCCTTATAATTTCCTAATTTTTTTTCCTATCCTCCTTCCCCTCCACTCCCTTTCCTCAACTTTCTACACTTTTAGCTTTGTGTTGCTATCCTACAGAAACACAACAACTATTTGCTGCACCAACTTCAAGATTGGATTTGGAACAGATGGGAAAGTATTTTTTTGAATTGGAGGATTTTTTTGTTCATAACATACTAAAAAATGATAACCTCTTTCAGTTTTTGAACATACTTTAGGATTGGGAGATATGGTCAAAATACAAGTTGCTACAAGAGAGTAGCTGCGCTTTTGACTCTGCTTTTGGTCATCATTTTCAAAAGAGGTGTCTGAGCAAATGAAGATTAATTTTGGAATTTTTTTTTTTTTTTTTTTGTTAAGGACAAACCCAATCACAATAACCTCCTTCAGCTTCTACACAGGTATCATATACTGGGAGATATTCAAATTTCTTGGCAGCTTATTTCAGAAAATCAAATTCTCCAATTTTTCTTGTCTGTTTTAGCCATTATTTTGTGGCACGGATTCCGAAAATATGGGAATGAATTTCAAAAAATGGAGAGAGGTTATTATCTAAAGCAACCTTATATACAAAAACCTCTCCTCGTTTTGTAAAAATTATTATGGTTAAATATATATGAGTTCGTCTTTGACCCCTATGTTTTCACTGTGCTTCTGAGTGACTTGCTGTGCTTCTGTCAATGAATGTCTTAATGCATGTAAATGGTGAAAGGTCGAACTAGGGTTGAGGTAAATGATTTAATATGAGGTAATTTAGTTTTTTAGTGGTTATTGTAGTGAATAATATTGTAATTTAATGCCTTGAGAGTCAAACGCAATCAGTTAGTTTTGAAGGGGAAGTGGTTTCTAACCCCCCCAGAATTTGTTAATGGTTAGAGAATATCATTTAATCAGTTTCTAGGAAGAATGATTCGACCCCTTGGAGGGGATTTTTTTTTTCATCTATATGTAGACATAATGAAGTCAAAGGAAAGGTTGGATACTTGAAGCTCAAACTCTTGGACTAGTGTATTTTGACTATTTGCAGAAAATTAACAGACAGTTGCAACTATTTTTACGGGATTATTGTGTTGTGATCAATGACTCTGTTTTTATTATGTTTTATTATATATATGATTATTAACAACCATCTAATTTCTTCTTATGTTTTATCTCATAAATTTTAAAATATAAATCATCATTTTAATGCTCTATTTTGTTTGGGATTAGCTTTCAATGTTTTCTTTCTAGATAAGTGAATTCATGATTTTGATCACTTAAAATCCTTCTATATTCTCCTCACCACACTAAAATGAAAAACCAATTTGTGCCACTGATTGCACCTACCTCACCCCATCTTATGACTGCAACTAACCTTTAGAATTACTTGACCTAGTTCCTAAACCTAGTGCTCTCTATCCAACAAACCCTAATCAAACCCTACCAAGCTAATAATTAGCCTAAAACCATAGTATTCTCCAGTCACTTCCATTGGTTGTGAGGTTGATTTTAGAGAGAGCCCTCTTTGATTTGGTAGGGCTAGCTACCAAGTGAAAATTTGGTCTGTGGTTACCACTTGTGTTTCCTTTCTTAGCCTTGAGAAAACTAAGGAGTGCTAACATTTTGGCACAGTTTCCGGGGAGAAAAAGGTCACATTTTCCCTGCGTGTGAACGACAAGGATAAAATCTAATTGCTGATGGTGGACAATGATAAGATATAATAAGGTTGAAATCATTCACCTGGCGACTCCAAATCAGTTTCAAATTTAATTCTAATACTCCATTGGAGGATGAACCTTACCAATAGAAACATGAAAAGACAATATGGAAAGATCAGGTATTCAAGTTCAACTTTCATCCAAGGCATCATGCTCTTTGTCATAAATTATTTCTTCTCTTTTCCTGAGAATGTCAAGAAGGTTTTCCGATGTATACTGTATTTGAGAAAATATCGCAAACCTACATTTGATTCCTTTCCTTTGAAAATTGTGAATCCAAATTCTCCTTACACTTTTGATCTTGGTCAAGACCCTTCTTTTGAAACTTATGTTGATCATATTCAACTTGATGAGCCTCAATAGATCAAGACTAATCTTACAACTTCTGTACATACTCCTATACCTTGTAAGATTCTAGATAGATACAAGCCACTCATCTTACCTACTATACTCCATAATTTCCTCGAAAATTATTACAAATATCTTCCCAAGTTTGATGGAGAATATGGTAACATCACTGCTAAAAACACATTTAGAGTTTTGAAAATTTTCTCGACCTTTTTTAGGTTGAAGAATATGATGTCAGTATCAAGATTTTTGCTCTATCTTTGCAAGGTGAAGCCAAGAAATGGTTCAAAAACTTGCTAGCTGCAAGCATTTTCGATTTCCATCAGTTTGTGAAACTCTTCCTTGATAAATGGGTGATAAAGAGGAATCCTTTTCTGATTTTAGAAGAATATAATCATTTGAAAATACAGCGAGGAGAAATAGTGCAACACCTTTTAGCTATGTTTAATCAAGTATACCATTTAATGTCTGCTGATATAAAACCGCCTCTTGATTTACCTCTCTTACACTACCTGGATGCCTTTGATCCAGAAATTGCATTTCAATTGAGATAAAGGAACACTACAACACTTGAAGAAATGCAGGATAGTGAAATAGCTATGGAAGCTAATCTGCTGGTCAAAAGGTCAAAGTTGAAGGCAGAAGAGAGGGAGAACATAGAGAAGGAGTACATGACATCTTCAAAAGTGAAGCACGACATTTTGGCAAGTACAATGGAGGAAATCATGAAAAAGGTCACTTTGAGAGAGTGTTCAAAAACACCATGTCCCACTTATTGTAGAAGAAGAAGAGGTTGTTGACCATAACCATTTTCCTGCTAATCCCAATTACCATAGATCAGAAAATGATTGTTTTTTGTATTCATTTATGGACAGTCATGAAAATGGATTTGTAGATCAACCTGTGGAGAAGCAATCTACTAATCCAATGTGTATGCTTGACGACATTCCTTATATTGATGATTCACCCAAATATGATCAATATGATGATGACTATGTTGTTGAAATCGAGGCGGACTCTTCAAAGAAATAAATGAAATGTTTTTGGGAGGATGAAGTTCAATTATAGCAACTCAAATATAACACTTAGCCTATGCATAACAATCATGGAAACAATGAAGAAAATGCAGAAAATTTTAAAGCAGGTGAAAGGTCTTTGCCTTTATTTTCTACTTCATTTCAATTAATGAGAGAAAACTTTCCTAAGATTAGATATCAGTAGGCTTTCAGTTTTGATATTGAGCACGAATAAGACAATGAACTTCTTGATTGGGGCTCATTACCTTTGTGTTTCTCTTCATTCAAAAAAATAAGAGAAAACTATGAACTTGCCAAGGAAGAAAATAAGCAAGTTGACAACAATTGGAAACCTTCTCCTGAAGTTGTTGAGAATGTTATTTGTAATATAGAGCATTGTTTTAGTCCACAATCGTAGTTACCAAGAAACATTCAGTTTGAAAATGTAGCTGAAAGTGTGGAACATGAAGAGTTTATACAAGATCATGTAGTTTCATCTGAACCAATCCATATCAAGCTACAACAACTTTCTCATATTTGCAATGATCCAGCAGGAAGTTATATGGATGACCTTTGTATTCAAAATTCTCATCCTTTAGCTAGTTGTGAGTTTGAATATAGGGTTGTTAAATATTTAGTTTGGAATCGAGCTTCATTGTCTTGTTCAACAGGAGTCTCATTACAAAGCTCATCTGAAAATTTGCAGTCATATCAGGACAATTACAAGTTAGAATTGCATGAGAGTAAGGATGAAAATGAAAGTTTACATTCATGGTATAAAGACCACCTAGAGTAGAATTATAATCTGTTTGATGAGCTAAACCTCAGTGCAAATTTGTTTGAAGATCCTTTTGCACCATTTTTGGAGTCGATAAGGGGATCCAAATTTTTCAATCCTACCTATTTTGGATTTGTTTGCAAGTTTTTATTGGAGCTGTCATCATGTAGAATTTCTGTTTTTCTTGTAAACATGAATATGCAAAGAACTCAATCAGTGGATAAAATGATTGCATGGTTGCATTGGATGTTCCATTTTACTTGATCAGGTGATTTATGGATCAGTTAGAGTATATAAGGTGTGATGAATAAGCTCAACATTCTGAGCATGTTTTTTAGTGTCAGTTTCTAGTAAAGTTTGCAGTTGACGGTGTACACTTCAAATTTCAGTTTGATTTGAGTCAGTTTGAGGATTACAGTTATTTGTGACTCCATTTCCCAATGAATAAGGCTACCTGGTCCACGGTGTTCTTGACACCTCCTAAAGGAGTTTCCATCCCCAGTTGGAGCCAATGTTAGTGTCTAGTAGTCACAATGATCAAATGTACTATTTTCATATTGTTGATAGAGTCTTAGGTAAAATTATTATATTTTTAAAAATAAAATTTGACACATCTCATGGTTGTCAAATGGTCACAAGTCATGGTCTATTTTTCATTTCTACTCCCTCCATTGCATTCAAGGTCACCGAAAGCCATCATGGTCATGTCATAATTCCCTGCCCTAGGTCATCATAAAAGTTAGTGGGTCATCATATAGGTCATGGTCTAGGATATACATTTGATGATCATCATATTAGTCATCAATATCAAACAAGGGATTCATGTCATTCATTTTTGACATCATCATGGGAGTTAGAAAATTAGGGAATAAAGTTTTAAAAAAGAATCAAAGTAACATTTCCTTTTGAAGAAATAATACTGCAGTCAAATCACATCACTAGTAATTTTATAAAAGTACACATGATGTCATTCAACCATCAAGCCAAAATTGAGTTTCTAAGATATAAAGGAGCATCAGAGCATTTTTGAACTTCATTCTATTCATCTAGAAGCTCGAAGAGCTCCTCTCTTCCATTGTGAGACTTGCCACAACCATAAGAACTTCGAAATTCATCACCACTATTTGTTTCATCAGTCTGATGTGTTTCTGGAGGTTGCCGCACTTTTTGTTTGGAGGTTAAAGGGAGAAATAAAGGTTTCAATTCTCATCCCACGAGCTTCAAGGTATTTTTTAAAAAGTTATTAAAGGCTTCACCAACTCTCTAATGCAGTCTTTTCCCTCAGAAATTGATTAAGATCCCTCTTTTAGGGTTTTGCTCCGCTTTTCATTTTCATGGTATTTTCTCCATCTGACAAAGAAATTACCTAGTTTCTTAGTCCAATTATCCTTGTATACCCTCATCAAATATTCCCGAGTCATTTCCCACATCAACTTCCCTCATTCTACCATTTTTATCAAAAACCCAAACTGTTGTTGCGCTTTTGTTGCGTTTCTGGGTTAGGTCTGTGTTTTTTCCTTTTCACCCCTCTGCCCTCACTCATTTTGAGAAATTACACTGCCAACCTCTTCCTAACATCTACCCATACCTCCTATACTTTCCTTAAAAATTTCCTATCCTCCTTCCCCTCCATTCCATTTCCTCAAGTTGCTGCGCTTTTAGCTATGTGTTGCTATCCTACAGAAACACAACAACTATTTTATGCACCAACTTCAAGATTGTATTTGGAACAAATGGGAAAGTATTTTTGTAAAATAGAGGAGGTTGTTGTTCATAACATACTAAAAAACAATAACCTCTCTCCGTTTTTGAACATACTTTAGGATTTAGAGATATGGCCAAAATACAAGTTGCTACAAGAGAGTCATTGCACTTTTGACTCTGCTTTTGGTCATCATTTTCAAAAGAGGTGTCTGACCAAATGAAGATTAATTTTGGAAAACCAAAAGATTTTTTTGTTAAGTACAAACCCAATCACAATAACCTCCTTCAGTTTCTACACAAGTATCATATACTGGGAGATATTCAACTTTCTTGGAGGCCTATTTCAGAAAATCAAATTCTCCAATTTTTCTTGTCTGTTTTAACCATTCTTTTGTGGCGCGGATTCCAAAAATATGGGAAAGAATTTCAAAAAATGGAGAGAGGTTATTCTCGAAAACAACCTTATCTACAAAAAATTCTCCTTGTTTTGTAAAAAGTATTATGGTTAAATATATATAAGTTCATCTTTGACCCCTATGTTTTCGTTGTGCTTCTGTCAATGAAGGTCTTAATGCATCTAAATGGTGAAAGGTTGAACTAGGGTTGAGGTAAATGATTGTACATGAGTTCATATGAGGTAATTGAGTTTTTTAGTGGTTATTTTAGTGAATAATCTTGTAATTTAATGTCTTGAGAGTCTAACTCAATCAGTTAGTTTAAAAGGGGAAGTGGTTTCTAACTCCCCTAGAATTTGGTAATAGTTAGAGAAGATCATTTAATCAGTTCCTAGGAAGAAGGATTTCACCCCTTGGAGGGGAAAACTTGTTTTTCATCTATATGTAGACAAAATGAAGTCAAAGGAAAGGTTGGATACTTGAAGCTCAGACTCTTGGACTAGTGTATTTTGATCCTTTGCAGAAAATAAATAGACAATTGCAACTATTTTTATGGGATTCTTGTGTTGTCATCAATGACTCTGTTTTTCCTATGTTTTATTATATATTTTATTATTAGAAACCATCTATTTTCTTCTTATGCTTTATCTCATAAGTTTTTAAACATAAATCATCATTTTGATGCTCTGTTTTGTTTGGGATTAGATTTCAATGTTTTCTTTCTAGATAAGTGAATTCATGCTTTTGCTCACTTAAACTCCTTATATATTCTCCTCACCACACTACAGTGAAAAAAAAATTGTGCCACTGATTTCACCTACCCTGCCCCATCTTATGACTGCAACTGACCTTTACAATTACTTTACCTAGTTCCTAAACCTAATGCTCTCTATCCAACAAACGCTAATCAAACCCTACTGAGCTGATAACTAGCCTAAAACCCTAGTATTCTCTAGTCATTTCCATTGGATGTGAGGTTGATTTTAGAGAGAGCCCTCTTTGATTTGGTAGGGCTAGCTACCAAGTCAAAAATTGGTTTGTGGTTACTTCTTTGGTTTCCTTTCTCAGCCTTGGAAAAACTAATGAGTTCTAACAAAAGGGTCCATCGAAAGTATGAAACATGGGTACTCCTTGAATGAGGAATTAAATTTTGCATTCGATGAGTACCCTCGCTTGAAATTTGGGTAAAGGCTTAGGGAGATAAGTTGAAATATGGGTTGAAAAAGAAGTTTTATTATTTTATTATTTTTTAATATTTGTACTTTTTTACTCCAAAAATGGTGAATCATCCCCCATGGTTGACATCATCTTCTTGAATCATATTGGTTCTTATAAAGTTTATTTTGGCTATACATTTTTATTAGGAGGCCCATTTTAGACCTCAAATTCCCCTAATGAAGGACCTATCGAAAATGGTGGAGGTGCTATTCCCAACTTTGGCTAAAGACTAAGATGTCATCTAAATAAACCACCATGAATGCATTGGTGAAGGGTCGCAAGATGTCCTCCATCAACCTCATGAAGGTTTCGGGGGCATTCATCAACCCTAAAGGCATGAATAACCATTCAAAAAGGCCCTCCTTGGATTTGAAGGTAGTCTTCCACACATCGAAGGAATGGATAGGCACCTGGTGATAACCAAACTTCAAGTCAATCTTTCTGAAATATTTGGCCCCCTTGAGCTGGTCCAAAAGGTCATCAATCTTTGGGATTAGGTACCTATTCCAGATAGTGATCTTGTTCAATGCCTGCTAGTCAATACTGAGTCTCTAGGTCCCATCCTTCTTATATACCAATACAATCGGGCTCCCACAAGGTGATGAGCTTGGCCTGATGTTACCTTTATGAAAAAACTCTTGAATCTGCCTCTTGACCTCATCATTCTATAGAACAAAGCATCGATAGATCGGTCCATTTGGTAGTGACGCACTCGGGGTCAGATTGATAGAGTGCTTGACCTAACAGTGCAGAGGTACCCCTGTAGGTGAGGAAAAAATATACCTGTAAGCTGCTACTATGTGGAGGAGCGCTAGTTGGAAGCCGTGGTAACAATTTTATTCTTGCGCTGAGGGCGAATCATAAGGAAAAAAAATTTCCTGGTCTAAAAAATGATCTTACTAAATTTCTTTGTAGATATCAAAGAAATGGCGGTAGGCAGGGTTAGCTCCAATATCCTGTACAAATTGTTTCCCAAAGTAATAATCACAGAGCGAGGTATAGAATCATATATAACATGTCACTTCCACAAGTATGGTTGTCATAATAATACATCACAAAATTCAAGAGGAGCAATATCACATAGTACCTGATGGTGTACAACTATAGATGTGTTGTAGTTGGTATACTTAGGCTCTTCACGACCTCCTCTTAAATGAGCCTCTTTTAGCTCCCGCTACCGACAATGAACTGTAGCGGAGAATCCTTTACCCACCACTGTGAGTGGAAGAGGTGTTCCCCCTCCTTTAGATCTTCAAGACCGTTCTTTTGGATCTTGGTGGTGGCCATAGTGGCACTCAGATCCGCGCCAACGATCTGCTTCCCTTTGTCATTCCCCTTGTCTGGTTCTGACTCAGAGTCGGAACATATGTCTGATTCGGAAGCCTTCAGCTCAGCTACCAATGACTGCTTGGCCCGAGACTTCAATTGTATTGTGAGTGGAGATCTTATGGAACTCACACCATTTTACGTGTCCTTCTCTGTCTTTGCGGTGTTATTCTTTGCTTGTGGCTTCAACAGGTTTTCCTGGGTCACCTTGCCTTGGCTTTGTACTTTTCTCTGGGGTTTGGGGGTGCCTTTCCTTTGCTTTGAATTCACAGATCTAAAGTAGTGCTTCTTCCATTTAAACTTATGTTCAATCTTGACAGTGTATCGATATGTCATTTTAATCGAGGAGATGTCCAGGAACTCCATATCATCTAGGATGTATCTGTGTAGATAGTCATGGTACTTTAGCAAAAAATGTCACTTAGAATATTAAATACCAAACTTCGTGCGAAGGGTATGAAAAAAATTGGTAAACTCCATCACGTCTTGGTCCCTTTGCTGCAACAGCGTCGTCCCCTTTATGCTTTTATCGTAATAGCTCCCGACAGGGTAGTAATGCTCCTTGATAGCATCCCAGAATAAATCCCTAGTGGGTGTGGCTAAAAATAGTGAGGGTGTGATTTCGTCCTTCTTCTCACAGTAGGTTTCCCACCAGTCCTTGACTGGGGGGGCGACTTTGAGAAGTGAAAAGTAATCTTTTCCCGACTGGAAAAATGATGAATAGAAAAATATCCTTTTAGCAGATTTAACCATTTATCTACGATGTCCACATCTATCTGAACTTCAAATATGGGGATGTCAAAGTTAAATTGTACCTTAAAGGGTGTGGCGCTTCCAGAATGGCTACTGGAAGAAGATGTGTTGCCTTTGGGTAGCCACTGAAGGATCTAGGAAAAATTGTCCATCATTGCGTTCCTCTGTCGCTTGAGGGCTTCTTAGAGAAAGATTTTGAAAGGATCTCCTGCCCCCTCATCTTTCTTTTCTTCCACCATGGAAGGCCATCAAGATTTGCGAAGCTAGTCTTGCAAAGGTTTGACCAGTTCGAGCCCTAACTCCTTATATCCAGACCCCGTTGGGGACATGCAAAGAAAAATAGAGAAAGAGAAGACTGCTTTGATACCACTGATCTGAACTTAAATAGAAACATAAAAATCACAAATATAACCATAAATATAGAGATGCAGCAAAAATAACACTTCATTTCATTAATATCTGTTATCGGGAAATCTAGTGTCTATGCAGAGTTGCTAGTCCCACTAAGGCTGGTAGCTACCTTAGAAACAAACAAACTAAAACCACTTTCGTTTTCCTTTATGAGAAGTAGATAAGAGAGGAACAAAGGAGACCAACCTCTGTCTTGCGCTTGGTTCCTTTCTTGATTCCTCTCCCTTCTGATAGATCTTTACCACTCGCTTCCTCGTCTACCCAACTTCAAAGAGCACCTGTAGAATCAAATCAGCATAACACTATCCAAGAACAGAGATCTACTATCATAAACAATATAGGACCAGATATATATTGACCACACAAATGCATAAATCATCAATCATACAAGAACGTGGAGGAAAACTTGAATAGCTTTATTAATAATCAAGAATAGAAAAGAGGATTACAACCAATTGTTCTGACCCAGCATCATCCTCTCAGCAAGAAAGCCCTTCTTCACCTCATGAAAAGCTTAGATCACCCAACACTATGATGTTACACCAAGAAACCAACAACACTTCCTTACAAGATACAAAATTCCAGCCTCCAGATCTCTGGGATGAGGGATCCATATATAGATGTTTGCAAGGGGAGTGAGTCAGCTTTTGAGATTTGATTAGTGTCCTCTCTCTGATAGTTCTTGATCCCACATGGAGATTGATGATCTCTTACTCATCCCTGGGCGAATGCAGAGAAGCAAGTGTCACAGGAGAAGTTTCTAGAAGATTCCATGATCTTCCACCTCACAAATTAACTCTGCCATTTGTCCACTCTCGCCCATCACACCCCATAGAAGGGCTTTTCAGTATGCATCGCACCTCCCATGTGCATTTAGGTGGGATGCAGCGCACTTTGACCATGGAGCAGGTGAGATGGTCCAATTTTGACCAGTTCTGAGTAGTTTTTCATGGAGAACTTCTAGGAGAAGCTGTAATTAGTTGACCTTGTTCTTTTAGGGATCATAGCAACACTTTTAGGGACTTAGGAGCCCTTGGTTTATGGAATTTTATGATTGGGGTTGCAGTGCCCAAAAATGTCTATAACAGTTGCCCCCTAAAGCATGAGGTCGTTAATCTTTTGATGTCGGGTGAAATTATTTATCATGAGGATCCGAAGTTTTTCAAGATGGAAGGCGACCTGTAATAAGATACAATACAATACATTATCTTCATAATATTTTCATGATCTAGCTGAGGCAGGCATTCCCATGCTTAGCTTTATAAATTCATTTACATGTACATAAGACAGACAATCGTTTGAGTGCAGATTGATGATTCTGGTAGAGCCATCATCCTTTGGATTGGATGATTATCTGTGCAGTAATGATGTACATTTGATGTCTTTATTTTCCTGAATATATATCACAGCCCAGATGGATGAAACTAGATCCGGGGTCTTCAATCTCGTTCGATCTTCACTCAAAGTACAAGTCGATCCATGTGAGAGATGTTCTGGAGTCGAACATGGAAAGACATCGCCTGATTACCAGCCAATGATGTAAGCTGTTAACAGGCGCGAGAGGAATCACCGATAATGATGATGACCCTCAAGGTACTACAGTATAATTCACGTGGTTTGAATAAGGGACTTGGCGTCAAACACCACGCAAAATCTTTCGGTCGAAGGTCGCTGATGTAAACCTGTCGCCGGAAGTGAGAAGCTTGCCATTAAGGCATGCAAGCTTCAAAGTACTGAAAGGGTTGTTCCTAGATCGACTTCCCGGATAATGAGCTGATTTCGACAAGAAGCGATCTGTCATAGGAGGGCCTTAGTGAATCCCACATCAATGACACGGAACGAAGCAAATGATTTTAATGGAGGTGAAAACGATCTGATGACATAAGGTTCAGGGTGGCGGTCATGAAAGAATGGAGCGTAAATGTATTGCAGTGGATGAGAGACAGGTGAATTCTCTTAGCGACTTCTCTTGAACATATCGGTGACACTGACATGATGGATTGGTAGAGTTAACACCAAATATGGATGGTGTGATGGACCAATGGTGATATGACCGGTGAACGGAACAACCCAACCCGACTCGGATGCGGAGTGAAAGTGTCATGTTCAAGAGCGACTTGCTACCAACAAAGTTTCTTCAAGTTTTCTTCCCAATTTTTCCCTAGTCATTGCTGACTAGTACCTCTTTATTTTTGTCAAGCTTGAGGAGGATAACATATGCTTGTTCTATAATTTTCCCTTCGGGCAAACCCATCACTATGTTTTAACGAGCCTAGCGATAGTGAAACTCGTTCTTGTTTGTATGGACAAGTTTGTCGCTATTCGGTTTTAACGAGTTTAACGACAAAGATAACTCGGTCCTTTTCAATTTTAGAGAGTCTGAAAAGGGACGTAAAGAAAACTCCAACAATCCTTTTTCATCATATAATCCCTTAAGTCCAAAAAATTATAAAATAATACAAAAGGGATGAATTTTCGGTAATTTTAACGAGCCGAACAAAGCAAGCGCTCGATCTTTTTGTGTAATAATCCCTCAGGTCCAAAAAGATTAAAATCTAAAGGAGGGATAGCACTTCCGGTCACTTTAACGAGCTGGAGAGGCCAATTGCTCGGCAATCTTTTCATATTTTACGAGTCAGATGAAAAGAGCTTAAAGGAGACTCGTTTTTCGAGGAACGAGTGATAAGTTAGGGTAGCAGCTAATTCCAGGTAAGGTTTGGAATTTTCCAATCACAGCAGTGTCACAAGGATGGCTAAAAGGATCACTCTTCGCAGTTGTTCCTCAAAAAGGGTAAACAAACAAATGGAGGTGAATGATCGGCCAATACAAAGTGGAGGTGATGATGAGAACACGACCAAGGCTTCAAAGGCTGATGATAATGCATTCACGATGGTTATTTACCAGAAATTAGTTCATTTTTTAATGAGCTTAAACTCTAGGGGAACATCTGCTCATTGCGTATGTTTATTTTAACGAGCTTGAATTACGCGTTAAAACTGCTCGATATAATGGTCATTGATTATCTTGATTTTACCATAAATAACTTTGTTCCTTCAAAGATTGTACTGCCTGCTCAATTGCTTCATCAAACTAGTTAGAAACGAACAATATATGTTTGAAAAATGTGTCAAAACACTAATATTTTACTTGAATTACGTGAAAAGTAATTTAAAAGTGGTTTTTTACCTCTCATTTTACCATTTCATTTGAACTTTGGTTTGTTGGAGCTTTGGAGGTGTTTTCCCCCTTGATTTTCACCAGTTGATTCCGGGAGATTCTGTGGACGATTCTTGGCATCGTCTGGACCAGGTAGGAGCTGAACCTGAGCTCTTTAGTTTCATTCTTTCCTTTTTGAATTCTGAGCATGTTTTCTAGTTTTTCTGAGCCTTTGGGGTTTGAAAAACTCGCCCTGGCTCCATTGCACCTTTTCTATATCGAAAGGTGCGATGCATATTGGCTTAGCCATTGGCCAGTTAGCATGCATCCCACCCAGAACACTGCTGGGGGTGCGATGGGTGCAAGGGGGGAAATTTGTGCACAGTTTTTCATGGAAATTTTTGCCTGTTTTTCACCAAATCAGGATCTGACTCTTCTCTTGTTTGATTTCAGAGATTAATCGGAGCAAAATTCCTGTTACATGGCAAGAACGTGAGCATGAAGAAGAGGACATGCTTGCTTTACATGATCCGACTACGGTAAATGCACTGCGGAACTGTGGTCTGTTCAAGTTTTTCCGCATCTCTAGCATGAGGCAACAAATCAACTTGTTTTAATATTTGCTTGATGCATGGGATCCTACCAGCCAGGTGTTCCAGATTAGGGGCAAATCTATCCCCTTGATTGTCGTGGACATCTATTTTTTGACCAGCTTATCAAGGCGGGGTGCCCCTATCTCATTATCAGGTTCAGCCCGTGGGGGTGAATCTGTGAGAGATTACATTCGCAGGTATTGCAGAGAGGGATCTCAGCCGAGTAAGGACGGCAAGATCAATATCCGAGATGTCACTGACAGGTCCTTGAGGACCATTCTGTTCACTTTTGCTAGACTGGCTGGTAGTGCGGCTCTTCATGTGGCCAACAGGTCTTATATGCAGTATGCCTTAGAATGCCTTGAACCAAAGGTGTTCAACTGGTGTGACGCAGTACTCTCTGTGATGAAAGAACAATTGACCAAGGTGAAAAACGGAAGATTGAAGAACTTTGGATATGGTTCTATTTTGACCGCTTTTGCCTTGGAAAATATCCCGCTGATGTAGCCGCAGTATGTTTCACTTGGTTTACCTCCACCGACTGAGCCACGGATGCAGAGATGGGTCGACCTTATGTCCAGACATGCTGGTCAGTCTCAGGTTTCCTTTTCTGATACCTTCTTCGAGTGGTTCAATTGTCAGGAGATGGTTTTTTCCGAGTATCCATATGCTGGTATGGATTTCCGGGGTGACCCGGATTTGGTACTACCGGCTGGCGAGTAGTGGGGTGTCATCAGTAAATTCTCTGACCATATCTCTATTTATCGTTTCTTTTTATAATGTTCTTGTGCTTTTTCTATCAGGACTAATCAAAACTCATGTACTCATGCAGATGTTGGACCAGTTCGGTCAGTAGTACGCCTGAGAGTGCCAGCTGCCGCTCCAGCAGGAGAGGCTGTGGGAAGGGATATCCTTCGCGACCTTGGTGTGGCCGAGACTCTTTCAATGTTGCAGGATCAGGTCGAAGGCCTCACTCTTGGTATTCTGGACGTGAGGACTGACGAGCTTCCTCTGAGGTTGCAGCGACATACTACTGGCGTGCCGAGTCGATGGACTAGGATTTTACGCATGATTGCACAGGCGGTGACTTGTTATCACCAACATCATTAGACTAGGGTGCCCCCTAGCGTTTTGAGTTTTGGGTCATTTGACCAATTTTGTCTTGGTTACAGAACATTACGTGTAAACCATAAACAGTTATATATATATTTTTTATTTTTGGAGTTTTATTTTGGTTATGATCCTGATGCAAATATTGATGAAATGCTTCTTTTTATAAATGTTGCAAATGTCTATCTAACACATAATTTTACAATGAGTCTGTTAATGTGTTTAAGTTTCTGGAAATATGCTGATATTGAATAAAATGAAATTGCCTTTCCAAAACCTTGACCCTTAGGAACATGCGATAGATAGCTGGATTTCGGACGGAGTAGATACCAGTGAGTTGTAGTATGACGAGTTGTGAGTCTAGCCTGATGACAAGTCGGCGTATGCCATGTATGATGGCATCAGAGAGAAGTTCTATCAACACACTATATTCAGCGATGTTATTTGTTGACCGACCAATACATACGCCTCTGAAACTTACTAACTCGCCGCTTGGATCAAAAATGGCCTAGGCCGCAGAAGATAGGTTCCGCAAACTACGACTCGCTCCGTCGGCATATCCAAAAAATGATTACAATAGGTTCGACATCTGCAACAAATGTAAAAAGTGGATTACTTGACCAAAACAATTACCCTTAGCAAAAACAAAAATGTAACAAAAGCACATGGGTTACTGCACTGAATCATGCGTAGTAACGCTTAAGGTACAACCCATTACGGGGTTGCGCCAGTGGAATCCCGTCATAATCCATTAACTCGTAGGCTCCTTTTGCTAATACACGTTTAACAATATAGGGGCCCATCCATAAAGACTTGAATTTACCTGCTCCTAATTTATCGGATTCTTGGTCGTAAAGTAAGACCAAGTCACCTTCTGAGAAGACACGGGGTTTGACATTTTTGTCGAACTGCGCCTTGACTTGTTTCTAATGGGCTTCGTTAGCCAAAGCGGCATCACGACGGGTTTCATCTAATTGGATTAGTTCCAAGAAATGAGCCTCCTCTTCTGAAGTTTCGGGGAGAAGGTCGACCGCGAGTTTGAGGGACGAGATTTCACACTGAACTGGTAAGATTGCTTCTAGACCATACACCAGTTGACAGGGTGTAAACCCGGTTGCATTCCTTACCGATGTTCGGTATGCCCACAAGGCCGAGTACAGGATCAGGTGCCAACTCCTTTTGTGGACTCCAATCATCCTTTGTAGCATTCGCTTTAGGACCTTGTTGATTGCTTCAACTTGTCCATTGGCCTGCGGGTAATATGGAGTAGAGCTGTCGTGGGACAACCCCAATTTGGCAGCCAATTCAACCATCATGTGATTGCGAAAATGCGATCCATGATCTGTGACTATGGCCTGTGGAACGCCGAATCTGGCGACTACATGATTGAAAAAGAAAAGGGCAGCCGTTTCGCCGGTGTTGTTTAATGTAGGCATCGCCTCGGCCCATTTGGTAAAATAGTCTACCGCGACTATGATATACCCATGCCCCCCGGTCGAGGTGGGGTTACATGTCATGAAATCTATGCCCCATTTGGCGAATGGCCCAATAGCAACTATTGGCTGTAGTGGTGCGGGTGGTCTTCTGGTTTTGCTATCGAAAATTTGACATGCATGGCAACTTCTGACTGCGGTTATGCAATATTTGAACATTGTTGGCCAGAAGTATCCTGCTCGTAAAATTTTTTGTGTCGTAGCGTAACCAGACTGATGCCCCCCACATGCGCCTGAATGGCAATCATTCAGGAATTTTTCGGCCTCCTCATGGGTGAGGCACCTCCTCAGAACTGTATCGACACCACGACGATAAAGTGTATCACCGACGATCATGTAGTCTTTTGATTGGTATCGAATACGTTTTTGTTCCGAGCGAGAGGTATTAGGCCTGTATTTTTGGGTTTGGAGATAGATGATTATATCTCCATACCACGGATTGCTTGAAGATATCAGAAACAAAGATTCATCCATGATGGTTTCTTCGGATGTTTCATCGTTGAACGACGATGGGAGATCGCATAGTAATTCCGCGAAAACCAGGGATTTCTTTGACTTGGATTTTACAAATTCCAGATCAAACTCTTGGAGAATTGCTATCCATTTTGAATATTTCCCCCCCAGCAACTATCGCGACAATATATAAGTCATGGGGTTGCAATCTGACAAAATGGTAGTTTTTCGAAAGAGGACACAGTGTCGAAATCTCTGTATCGCTTGAACAGCTGCGAGAGCCAGCTTTTCAACATAGGAATACTTGCTTTCTGTATCATTTAAGTTTCTACTCAAATAATATATAGGATGTTCAATTCCATTGTCTTCTTGTACTAAAACCATTGCGATGGTTGTATCTGCTGCAGCGAGATACAGGTTAAAGTATTTTTGATAATCAGGAGCATACATTAATGATGCTTTCATTAGGGATTCCTTTAAAGAATCAAAGGAAGCTTGCGTGACCTGATCCCATACGAAGGGTACTTCTTTTTTCAATAGACGTGTATAACCTTTAGCAAGTTCGGCGTAATTTGGAATGAACCTCCTTAGAAAGTTTGCTTTCCCTTGGAGTTTCTGAATCTGAAGAAAATTTGAAGGTGGAGGCAAATTTATGATTGCCTGAACCTTACATGGGTCGAGACGAATCCTATCCTTTGAGACTACGAAGCCAAGTAAACGACCAGAACTGACACAGAACACACATTTGTGTGGATTGAGTCATATTTTGTAGTGTCGGCAACGTAGAAATATCGCTCTTAAATGCTGTGGATGATCGGTCCGCTTTCGCGAATGAGCCGGAAGATTGTCGAGATATGGTTGAACGATGTTTTTGATGTCATGGAAGGCATAATTCATTGCCCTCTGAAATGTTGCCCCTGCGTTCTTTAAACCAAAGGGTAACTTGCGATATGCAAATGTGCCCCACAGACAAATAAATGCAGTCTTTGACTGGTCCTGTGGGCGGATATTTATTTGATTATAGCCGGAGAATCCATCCATAAATGAAAATATTTCACATCCAGCCCATTCATCAATTATCTGGTCAATAAAGGGTGTAGGGTAGTTGTCCTTCGGACAAGTTTGATTTACATCCCTATAATCGACGCACACTCTAATCGTTCCTTGTTTTTTCATTACAGGAACAATGTTCGATACCCAATCGGTTAAAGGAACCGGGTAAATGAAACCAGCATGGAGAAGTTTTTCAACTTCTGCCTTGATGGCAGCGGATTTCTTGGGGTGCACCTGCCATAGGCACTGTCGTACCGGTTTGACATCTAGATACATCTTTATTTCGTGTTCAACTATACTCGAGTAAATGCCTGGAATTTCATCATAAGACCATGCAAAGACATCTCTGAATTCGCGAAAAAGAGCGTTATATATTTCCAGTTCTGAAGGATAACAACACTTGCCAACATAAATATTCTCTACAACATCTGTTTTGGTCGATATATTTATGGCGATAGTCTCTTCAATATTGGACAAGTTTCGCTCGGAATCCACTGTGTTTACAGTATTTGATAGGAAATAAAAAACTGAAGGATGATGAAGGTCATCAGGAGTATCTTCTTGGCAATCCAGAAGATGGGAATGATGGTGGTAATCTTCCCATGGCGCCCCATCAGTTATCATTGACTGAACAATAACTTCGTCAGTGTAATGCACTTGCGACCAAGGATCTAAAGGGATGTCATATTCCTTAGACCTATCTATCCAAACGCTTGATGAGCGTTTCTTTGGGTTTGCCTTCCATGCCAAAAACATTGATTGCTACAATATCTCTATTGGGCTTGGAGGCAAAATCCGTAGATGATCCATGTTACTATCGTTTTCTGAGATCTTTTGAATAGAAGATATCATATTGCAGGTTCCTATCATTGCCACTTCCGCCAGATTGATTGGAGGCGGGAGGGAAAAAGTCCCCATTAATATAGGGTCTTTTAGTAGGCCTACTCCGATATTTTTAAGCGAATGGGGGCTTCCATGGATCATCGGAATGCTTCCCGTAACTTGGGAACTATTTGGGAGAAATGTTTGTTGGTCGACGATTGTAATTTCTCCCTGAAAGGGAAATGCAATCTTCCTAAAGTAGGTCGACACAACGGCAACCATAGCATATATCCAGGGCCTTCCCAGTAGGATGTTGTAATCGAGGTTTCCGTCGATTACTTCAACATCTATTTCTACTGTTTTTCCCCCCAGTTCAACTTGCAAGTTACTTAAAATCTCATACGGGGTGTATGTTCGTCCATCAAATGCTTTTAACGTCATCAAAGATCGCGACAAGGTTGGAGATCCTAAAGTTTTCCAGCAACTCATCGACATAATACATGTAGATGGCCCCTCATCAATAATTGTTCGATGAACAGTTTTGTTGAGGGCTTTCACTTGAATGAGGAAAGCTAGTTGAGCTGGTAACTGAGGGTCATATCCTTTGTGATTAAACGACACAAGATTAGAATCCTTTGGGTCGATCCCACCTATTGTTGATAATAAAGCCTGCTTTTGGGAGGGGCAATTTTGCAGTACCTCAAGTGTCGACATAGCGGATGGCGATTGGGCCAGATCTTCCACTATATTATAATGTTGTGCTGCTCTGGCACGCGGATTAAATGTCGACTTGTGTAATACTCCCTTTGGCGGTTTTATTGTCAGTTCTGGAATGATGGGTGGCGCAACTTCTATCGAAGTTGTTGTCGAACTACTAGGTTGATCTTTATCCTTGTTGTTCGACAGCTGTGGATTCCCATAATCTTTATTCCTTGTCATTATCAAAGCATCATTTTGCTGTTTCGAAACCGACAACATTAGTACTTGGGACGGGGAAGCATTATTACTGGCAACCAGATTTGTTCCTGGATTTGGGAACGGATCAGTTAATACCGCTGAGGTTTTTGAATTCTTGAAGAATTTTCTAAGCTTAGCTTTATATGGACAGTCTCTTGTCCAATGATCCTCATCACATATAAGACATGGACGATTTGGTTTCTTATCTCCAGAAGGGTTTGCAGAAGATTTTTCAGGTGATGATTCCTCCTGTTTCTTCTTCTTCCCTTTGTTTTTCTTCTTGCCTCCTGGTTGTTTGGTTTCTTTGCCTTTGTCAGTTGAGACGACATTTACTTCCGAGGCGAGAAGTTCTTCTTTCGCATTTTGACTAGAAATCTTACGGGCCTTTTTAGATGTGGCCTTTGTTGATTTCGTGTCTGTCGTACCAATCACGCCATCGTCGGCATGAGAGTCATTGTTCGATTTAGGAGGAGGAGGAACGGAAAATTCCGGTCTGGGAGCGTCAGGGATTTTATCGTAGAGCGTGCCAGACTGAGTATAAATCAAGTCTAAATATTGCACACGAGCAATAACTTGCTCTTCAGTGACGACTCCTCCCTTTGCCACATCTTCTGTAATGGAAGGTAATAATGACTTGATAAACCATTCAGCTAAAAGCTGATCAGGAACGTACGTTTTTACCATTCTACGACGACGTCGCCACTCATGAATATGATCGGATATGTGAGTGGCCGTCGTTTGCTTGAAATTGGTAAGAAGTTCTGTTCCCGTTTCGTACCTTATGGGTAACTGAAAATGGGTTAAAAAGGTTGTGGCTAGGGTACTGAAGTTATCAAATGAAGCTCTAGGTAATTCGATATACCATTTTGCTGCCGGACCAGTTAACGTTCTCTGAAAAAGGCGAAGCCTAATCGAATCATCATTTAAGGTGTTTGATGAACACCACAGATAAAAGGTCATCACTTGATTCGACAGGTCTTCACCCGGATTTCCATTAAATTTAGGAATATCTGACGGAAGTTTATGCGGAATCGCTGGCCACCAAGGGGCGTAAGCAATTGGATCGTTCGTCAGCCGATTTAGATCCGGTAACTCTAAAGTCGTCACGAAGGGTAACTGTTGATTCAGGTTTGGCGAAGCATACCCAGGGTAAGATGGAATTGCCTGAGCAGTTGGTCTTTGCATACCAGCATAATGCATTTGATGCTAGTAACTTTGGTAAGGTTGATGGGCATACCCATTATAGAATGCTTGGTTTTGACCATTTTGAATATACGGCTGCCCACTGTTTGCAAATATTTGTTGCTCAGATCCTTGGTAAACTTGTTGGAATTGCGGTTGTTGATATTGCACCAGCCATGGTTGTGAAGCCATGTGTTGTTGTCCAATACTCACTGTTTGACCAAGATGAGGGGTAATTGTACCCGTTTGGGCCTGTGTCATTCCACTAGTTGGCAATTGTGGTTGAGTCGCAGGGACAAGAGGTTGTTGTATTACAACCTGAGAAACCTGAGGTTGGCATACAACAAACAACGATTGTACTTGCGACACCATCACAATAGCCGGCGTAGTTGGTATATTTGACACAGGTAAACATTGTTGCATCGAGTATACAAATCTTGGTTGTTGAGGCAGTATTGACACCCAACCGCTAGATGTAATTCCAGCATAACCTGAATTTTGTTGTGAACTCTCGTATGGTTGTCCTCCCGGAGGAGACAATGAAAGGGTATATTTCCCCCCATACTGCGGTAATCCGGTACTTAAAGGAATGGTTTTCCCTTGAGGACCGGACTGCCCAAATTGACACAACGAAGGATCAATTTGCTGAGATTCAACATAAGAGTTCCTGGATATTATTCCGGATGAACAAACGGGAACGGACCATACTGTCGAAATAGCCCTTGAGTGGGCCCCATCTAGTGATTGAGAGCTAGTTGGGACAGATGGTATGCCGGCGAACATTGTTGGAGTGACAGCAGGAAGTTCTGCCGTCGCTGTGTCAGATGACACAGTCCTAGATGTCGACGGTTGTTCAGACATTTCTAGTCTATCCAAAAGATTTCCTAGCGATTCTACAGGAGCTTCCGATAACGGTAGACTAATTTCTGATGAAGAAGGATATAGGGTGATCCCGACTCCAAATTGCGATGGAGTACTAGACGGAGGATCTTCCACAATCTCTTCTATAAGAATCATACCAGGTGGAAGAGGTAGACCGTCAGGTCCGTAAAATATTTCCGGTGCCGAAGAAGGTATAGAATCTGCAGTGACAGATGCTTGAGGAATAACACTTTTCGAATCAGCTGTAGATGGAGCCGATTCAGTAATACAAGTGTTTACCTCCACACTAGGATCAGTCCTACTGTCCTTTGGTGGCTGCGGAACTTCTTCTGTAAAGACAGGGATACCAGAAATGTTTGGAGTAACCGAAGTCTCTGATGGTGTTGGAACACTTGTTCTAACTTTACGAGGGGATTTTGAACCGGTTAAACGAGTTTGCTTTGTCTGTAGCAGTTTTGATTCTGGAGACAAAGACGGTTGACTCGTAAGCCTCTGCGAATGACGGGGTTTCAATTGACTTTCTTCCATGATTGCGGATTACTCGATCAACTAAAAATCAAGGGGAAATATGTTTCCGAATTAAATGAATTTTAGACGCTTTGACACAACTTGTTTTTTCAATTTTTAAGAGTCGAGAAAAAACAAAAGATGACTCTAGTCGCCTTTGATTTTTAATGAGCCTGAAGTGACAAGTGCTTAGATGGACCTTTTCCGTTAAGGAGTCTGAAAAGGAACGAAAGAGACTACTCTGGAAATCTAGACAGAGGGATTACCAAACCAATCGCAAAACTGCAGAATACTTTTTACGGTACGGCAGTCAATCTTCCTGAATGCTGTGTTCAGTGCATTGCGATCGATAGGGCGGCCGACATGGCTTCCTATGGATAAAGGATAAAGCCTATTGTGGTCTCCCAATATATACTCGACGGTACGTGGGAGCACAAGTCCGTACTAGCACTTATCATCTCAAAGTGGAGGAATCACCCAACCAGCAATGAAAACAACAGTTACCAGGCTTTATGACACCGGAATACGTCTCTAGCCTAGACTTCTAAATGTTGTGCATTAGGTTCCAAAGCATTTTTAGATTCATTAAATTTATTTTACAGTTGATCTTGCTTAAGAAATTTGCCTTTCAGGTTCACCGCGTGATGTAGATATACAATTCCTAAAATTCAATCTAAGATGATAAACAATCGTTTAATCTTCTTTTTGCAATGAAAATCCTAGCTACTAAGGAAAGAGAGACGATATTCTTTCAACATAGAGCAGAGAGCACACGCTATATGCACTGTCCTAAATCAAACCAACAAACAGTCTAAATGCAAATGCACATGCATGTATTTGTTTTCAGCCTTCTTAATGTGTGAATGATAAAAAGAAAGCTAAGCACAAATCTGAATTATTTTTCAAAGCGACATTACTAACAAGCTTCTTTTCAAGACAAAATGAAGACAATGACGACACTTTGCGATTTGGAATTAAAAACTTGCTTTCGACACTTGAAAAACTACTAATTCAAATCAAATACAAGAGTAACAGTGTAATCGACTATCAAGAATAATCGGATTCTCTTCTATGACTAAAAACGACACTTGCAACACTTCCAAATCAAGAAACGACAGTTCAATTATGCTACTTCTTTTGTAAAAGAGAACTGAAAATGGCTCAAAATACATAAAAACATTTACAGTTCTCTGCACAATGGAGGCAGAATAATGGCAAGGAAGGGGTTTCCAACAAAAGTGTACTGACTACAGACAGTAAAACTCATGAATAGAGCTGAAAAGAGTGAAAAAACCAAAGTCTAGAGGCAAAATTAGCCCTTTCTGATCAGCGCACCTGTTACACAGGGATTTCAGTATGTATCCCACCTACAGCACATGGGAAGTGCGATGCATACTGATATCCTTGAAGAGAGGGTGCGATGGTATAGTGCGAGACTTTTAATCTAGTTTTTCATCACAGTTTGCAGCACAGTTCAGGGATTTAGGCCGAGCAAGTGATAATCAGTAAATAAATCACAGGGGTAGATCTAAGGAGGTTACTAGAGCTACCACGAGGGCAATTAGAGAGCTTGTAAATCAATTGTTCAATTCATAAACAAAACCCGGAGATAGACTGAAGCAGCGTTGATCTACTTTGCACTTGCATAGCAAATGCAGTTCGAAGGCTAGCTGGCTTGATTTCAGGCTCCGTCTGTAAGTTTATAAAGCAACAAATATAGACAAACAAACAATCTATTCGCTCCCCAGTGGAGTCGCCATTTTTTTATCGGGAAATCTAGTGTCTATGCAGAGCTGCTAGTCCCACTAAGGCTGGTAGCTACCTTAGAAACAAACAAAATAAAACCACTTTCGTTTTCCTTTATGAGAAGTAGATAAGAGAGGAACAAAGGAGACCAACCTCTGTCTTTTGGTTCCTTGCTTGATTCCTCTCCCTTATGATAGATCTTTGCCACTCGCTTCCTCGTCTACCCAACTTCAAAGAGCACCTGTAGAATCAAAGTAGCATAACACTTCCAAGAACAGAGATCTACTATCATAAACAATATAGGACCAGATATATATTGACCACACAAATGCATAAATCATCAATCATACAAGAATGTGGAGGAAAACTTGAATAGCTTTATTAATAATCAAGAATAGCAAAGAGGATTACAACCAATTGTTCTGACCCAGCATCATCCTCTCAGCAAGAAAGCCCTTCTTCACTTCATGAAAAGCTTAGATCACCCAACACTATGATGTTACACCAAGAAACCAGCGACACTTCCTTACAAGATACAAAATTCCAGCCTCCAGATCTCTGGGATGAGGGATCCATATATAGATGTTTGCAAGGGGAGTGAGTCAGCTTTTGAGATTTGATTAGTTTCCTCTCTTTGATAGTTCTTGATTCCACATGGAGATTGATGATCTCTTACTCATCCCTGGGCGAATGCAGAGAGGCAAGTGTCACAGGAGAAGTTTCTAGAAGATTCCATGATCTTCCACCTCACCAATTGACTCTGCCATTTGTCCACTCTCGCCCATCGCACCCCATATAAGGGCTTTTCAGTATGCACCGCACCTCCCGTGTGCATTTAGGTGGGATGCAGCGCACTTTGACCATGGAGCAGGTGAGATGCTCCAGTTTTGACCAGTTCTGAGTAGTTTTTCATGGAGAACTTCTGGGAGAAGTTGTAATCAGTTGACCTTGTTCTTTTAGGGGTTGGAACAACACTTTTAGGGACTTAGGAGCCCTTGGTTTATGGACATTTATGATTGGCATTGTAGTGCCCAAAAATGTCTATAACAATATCAAATATTGAAATATTCTTACAAACATAAACAGAAATAAACTGGCTCGGGTGATGGTAGCTTATCTATGAGAAGAGATGTGGCAACTACATGCCTTTGAATTGTGTTACAATGAGGCTGAAGGGCCTATTTATTATTAAATAGCAAGGGAAAACCCTAACTCAGGAGATGGAATTCCATGAGTATGTGGGCCCCATTGGGGTTAGTTGGGTACCCAACTTCCCGGGGTCATAACTTGGTCATATTATCTCTGTTTAGTGAGTACGATACCTTGTTGGAAATATTTCTCCAAGTATTACAAGATTTGTGGTAGGCCCCTACCTATAACTACGGGTTTGCTTTGGACCTCAAAAAAATGTCATTTAGGGGGTCAAAACTGCTCCAGAAGTTCATGACCCAAAAAATTGTTGATAATAGTAAATGCTGCAATAAACAAGGAAACATATGAAACTAACTGGAGTCTTAGGTGGAATAGGTGGGTGGCATCCAATGTCCACCTAGATTAGTCCTCCCTCTTTATGAAGCAATGGTCCCTATTGCGTGCTGAGCCTCCATGAGGTGAGGAAATTCCTATTGAACTTGGTCCTTGGTGAACCATTTTCCCTAGTGATAGATGGTTTGCTTTGACAACTCGATATAGCTGGATCCTCTGTTGGTGAGTGTTCTTGAACTATGTATCCATGGTATGATCAGTTGTGGCCTATTCCATGTTGTTTGGGTTTAACTCTATTTGTGTGAGTTGTTATGCAATGTTGGATGTGTCCAGCAATGGTGGAAAGTATGGCCGAAGACAGTCTACATTGAACACTGGGTGCAGACCAAGGAATGGTGGAATGATGAGCTCTAAGAAATTTTTCCCTACAACCTTGGTGATGGTGTATGGCCCATATCGGAGTGGGTGAAGCTTGCGGTGGGGTTCAACGAGGCATTCCTTCTGCAAATGTAGCCAAACTTTGTCGCCCACTTGGAACTTGTCTGAAACCCGATGCTGATCATGGTGCTACTTGTACTTAGCATTGGCTCTGTCCAATATATCATGGACCTACTAGCAGATGTGTTGAATTTGATCAATGAAGCTATTAGCCTTGTTGACTTTGGATTGGACTTGAGTCAAATCTTCCTGAGTAGCTACAAATGGAATACCCACATCAATGGGGCATAATGGTTGAAATCCCAACCTTACTTGAAAGGGGTTGTGGCCCATTGAGCTATGGAGAGCTTTGTTTTAGCTGTGCTAGACATAGGGGAGGATTTCACCCATGTTCAAGGATGCTTCGAGTTATACATATGCAGAATGTGTATGATCATCCTGTTGATGACCTCTGTCTGGCCATCATTTTGGGGATGGAAATCCGTGGACTTTGTAAGTTTGTTATCCAGCATCGACATGAGACTTGACCAAAATGCAGTTAGGAATATGTTGTCCCAATCTGAGATAATGGATTGGGGGATCCCAAAGTGTACCCACACTTGCTCAATTAAGAGCTTAGTAGTGGCCTCTACTTGTGATACTCTTCTTGCAGGCCACCATAATGGCCATCTTAGAGAATCGGTCGATGACCACAAAAATGCAGTCTGTGCCATGTTTATAAGAAGGAAGGCCCGACATGTAATCCATGGAGATGGATTCCCAAGGTCGAATAGGAGTAGGAAGAAGAGCATATAGGACTTGCTTCTTGATGATTGGTTTGGCAATGGCTCAAACATTGCAGGATTTAATGTACCTCCCAACATCCTGATGAAGGTTGGGTCAATAAAAATACTTTTGCAGTATTGCCACTATTTTCTCTACTTTGAAATGTCTAGCGACCTGACTGTTGCGTGCCTCCCAAATCATCTTGGAACGATCGCTTTAAGGAACAAAAATGTATCCCAAGTGGCCTAGCAGTGCATCCTGGAGCTGAAAATTTGGAACTCTCTTTCCTTCCAGGAGTGTTTGGTATGTGCTGCCGAATTCTAGATCGCTGTTGTAAATATGCGGCCACCTCGAAGTCTCATACCCATAGGAGTCGAGCACAATGATCAACGCCATGACTGGTGGTCGGCTGAGGTAGTTTGCAACATTATTGGTGCTTCCCTTCTTGTACTTAATGCTCAAATGAAATTTTCGAAGGTATGTGGACCATTTCGTATGGCGATCGTTCTGCAACTTCCATTGTGTCTGTATGAACTATAGGGGTCGGTGGTCTATGTGGATGACCGTGTCTTTCCCCAGAATGTAATTCTTCCATTGACGGAAGGCTTGCACGATGGAATACATTTCTTTGACATAGGTGGGATACTTTCGGAATGTGTCTGAAAACATCTCACTATGGTAAAACAATGGATGCCCCTAATGAGTAAGAACTGCACCAATAGCGTAGTCATAGGCATCTGTCTCAATATCAAATGGTTGCTACAGGATGGTATTGTGAGCACTGGTGTAGAGAAGAGGTGCTGCTTCAACTTAGCAAATGCCTTCTGTTGGGTTTCAGACCAAAATAAATCTTCTTTTGCTCTGTCCTTGGTGACTTGACTTAAAGACCAAGTGATATGAGAGAACCCCAACATGAACCTGCGGTAGAAATTGGCAAGGCACAAAAAGTTACGGAGCTCAGTTAGAGTGGTTGGGGCTGGCCAATTCTAAATGGCTTGTATCTTGTCTAGGTCCACATGCACACGCTTCTCATTAATGATGTACCCCAAATATTGAACTTGGGTTATGCCAAAAGTACATTTCTCCAAGTTGGCACACAACTTGTGTTCTCGCAGGGTTTGAAGGACTAATCGAATATGGTGGAGGTGCTCTTCCCAACTCTGATTGAAGATCAAGGTGTCATCTTAATACACCATCATGAATGCATTGGTGAAGGGTCGCAAGATGTCATCCATCAACCTCATTAAGGTTGCAGGGGGCATTCGTCAACCTGTAAGGCATGACCAACCATTTGAAAAGGCCCTCCTTGAATTTGAAGGTGGTTTTCCACACATCGTAGGGTTTGATAGGAACCTGGTGATAATCGGGCTTCAAGTCAATATTGCTGAAATATTTGGCCCCCTTGAGTTGGTCTAGAAGGTCATCAATCCATGGGATTGAGTACCTATTCCATAAAGTGATCTTGTTCAGTGCCCGATAGTCAATACAGAGTCTCCAGGTCCCATCCTTCTTCTGTACTAATACACTCGAGCTCCCACAGGGTGATGTGATTGGATTGATGTGATTTTTATGCAACAACTCTTGAATCTTCCTCTTGACCTCATCATTCTCCAAAACAAAGCATCGATATATCGGTCCATTGGGTAGCGGTGTGCTCAAAGTCAGATCGATAGAGTGCTTGACCTAATAGTGCAGAGGTACCCCCGAAGGTGAGGTGAAGATGTACCTATAATCCTCCACGACCTTGTCCATCTGTTGCTGTTGTGTGGAGGAGCCCTGTTTGGAAGCCATGGCCACAATATTATTCTTTCCCTAAGAGCGAATCATAAGGAAATTTTTTTTATTGGTATGTGAAATGGTCTTACTACATTTCTTTGTAGATATCAAAGACAAGGCAGTAGGTGCTGCTAAATCTGGTATCCTGTACAACTCGTTGCTCAAAATAATAATCACAGAGTGAGGTTTACACTCATATGCATCATGTTGCTTCCATAAGTATGGTTGTCATAATAATACATCACAAACTTCAAGAGGAGCAACATCACACAGTACGTCATCCATGAAGGGCTTGATGCTATAGGGAAGGCGACACTGTTGGCTGATGAAGAGATCTTGTCCTTGGAAAAACTACTCGATGGTGTATGACTGCGGATGTGCTGTAGTCAGTAGACCCAATCACTTCACGACCTCCACTGAAATGAGGCTCTTTTTTCTCCCACTATCGACAATGAACTATAGTAGAGAGCCCTTCACCCACATCTATGAGTGGAAGAGGAGTTCGCCCTCCTCTGGATCTTCAGGCTTGTCCTTCTGGATGTTGGTGGTGGCCACAGTGGCAATAGGCTCTACGTCAATGATATGCTTCCTTTTTTCATTCCCCTTATCGGGTTCTAACTTAGAGTTAGAACATGCCTTTGATTCAGAAGTCTTCAGCTCGACCACTAATTACTGCTTGGCCTGCCACTCACTTATGTTGTGAGTTGATCTTTTATGGAACTCACACCATTTTCTCGTGTCCTTCTTTGTCTTCGGAGTATTTTTCTTTGCTTGCAGCTTTGTTGGGTTGTCTTGGGTCACCCCACCTTGGATTTGTCCTTTGCTCTGTAGTTTGGGGGCGCCTTTCCCTTGCTTTGGATTCATAGATCCAAAGTCTCACTTCTTTTGTTTAAAATTATGCTCAATCTTGACAGTGTATCAGTACGCCATGCTGAGCAGGGAGATGTCCGGGAACTCCATCTTGTGGTGGATGTATTTGTGTAGACATCTGTGGTACTTGAGTACCAAATGTTGCTCAAAATATTTGATACCCAACTTCATGAGAAGGGTATGAAAAACATTAGTAAACTCCGACACGTCTTGGTCCCTTCCCTGCCGCAGCATGGTCCATTTTATGTATTTATCCACATAGCTCCCGAATGGGTAATACTAGAATGAATCCCAAGTGGGTGCAACTGAAAATAGTGAGGGTGTTCTTTCATTCTTCTTCTCACAGTAGTTTTCCCTCTAGTCCTTGATGTGGGGGGTAGCTTTGAGTAGTGCAAAAGTAATATTTTCTCGGCTTGAAAAATCATGAACAAAAATATCCTTATTGAAGATTTAACCATTTATCTACCTCGTCCACATCTATCTAACCTTAAAATATGGGGGTGTCAAAGTTAACTTGTACCTTAAAGGGTGTGGCGCTTCCAAAGTCGCTGCTGGAAAAAGACGTGTCACCTTTGGGTAGGCACTGAAGGATATGGGAAAAATTGTCCATCATCACGTTCCTATTTCGCTCAAGGGATTTTTCGAGAAATATTTTGAAAGGATATCCTATCCCCTAGTCTTTCTTCTCTTCTGCCATGAGACACCATAAGGATTTGAGAGGCTGGTCTTGTAAAGGTTTGACTAGTTCGAGCCCTAATCCTTATATCCCGACCACGTTGGGGATATGCAAAGGAAAATAGAGAAAGAGTAGACCACTCTAATACCATTGATCTGAAATTAAATATGAATGCTATAAGTCATAGATATAACCATAAATACAAAGATTCAATGAAAATAACACTTCTTTTAATTAATATAAAATACTGAAATATGCTTACAAACATAAATGGAAATAAACTAGCTTGGGCGATGGTAGCTTATCTCAGAGGTGTGGCAACTACATGCCTCTAAAATGTGTTACAATGAGACTCAAGGGCCTATTTATTATTTAAAAACAAGGGAAAACCCTATAAAACCAAAACCCTAACCCCAGGAGATGGAATGTCAAGAGTTTGTGGGTGCTGTTGGGTTTGTTGGGCACCCAACTTCCCGAGGTCGTAACTTAGTCATATTATCTCCATTTGGCGTGTACGATACCTTGTTGGGAAGATATCTTTGAGTACAACAATATTTGTAGCAAGCCCTAGCCGATGGACATGTACCTATTGCGGACCTAAAAAAATTCCGTTTAGGGGGTCAAAACTGCTAAAAATAGTAAATGTTGCAATAAACAAGGAAACAGATAAAAACAAATGGAGGTCTAGGTCGAATAGGCGAGTGACCACCAATATCCACCTGGATCATGCAAGATATTTCTAGAAAATGCACATTGAAGGATCTGGAGAAGGCAAGTGATATAATTGTTTGAATAATTTCCTTGGTCTGTTGTTGGTTGCACGGGCTTATAGGATTGGAGATAGCAGAAGTATTTGAGTGTTGGTTCTCGTAGGGTAAAATTATGGATGTGCCAACCCCTACCCTTTTCATTGCAACAAGGTGGGAAAAAACTCAAGCTAGCTCTAACGATCCAACAAATCTTAGAGTGGTGCTCTAATAAAAAATTGTATGGGACCTAGGATCGTGGTGGCCTCCAAAGTGAGTTGGTTGTGTCTTCGTTGCTTGGGATTAGTGACAATGGCATGTATAGATAGTTAGGGTGATTCTACAGATGATCTCTTTGACCCCCTTTCTATAGGTATTCCCATTAAGACCTGAGTTAAGATTGGTTTCTGTTCTCTCTTTATGTTGGTATGTAAGCACACTAGCCTGGGCTGTAAACTTATCTACTTGAAGGTGGGGAATTTGAGGGGTGAAAAGGAAAGGACCCCTCTATTCTCTAGTGTTCTAGGACTAGGGCACATGCTCTATGGTTATGGGTGTAAATTGTGGGTGTAAATGTGCGTAGACAACAAAGTGGTAGAACAAGTTTTTCTTCACCAGAGGAGGTCTCGCCCAAGACATGTAATCCTAGGAGTTCTTCTTTGGATGGTTCAAATGTGTGCATAAAGGAAGTTCCCAGGATGATGCAAGCCCGAGAGGACATCAAAAGTAGACTGTGTTTTTATTGGCCTGTAGTTGAAGCCATATGACATCTCATCCTAGCAGAGTTTTCCCTGGAAGGACTAAAGTGCACACACGTGTTGAGGCCAGGGATTACATAAGCCTGATGAAGGTGGAAAATCCACATAGCAACAAGAAAGGAATTGATTGGAGGAAGTTGCAGCATGAGGAGCTCCCATAACCACATCATCCTAGAGGTCGTTTCTAATAAGAACCAAAGGAGTGATCCAAGGTCCGGGTGTGAAGAAGGACCCTTCCAAGACCTTTTACTTTCGTGATGTGTTAAAATTTCATTTTAAAAGAACATTAATGAATACATCCGTATGCGGAAAAGAAGAGGAACATAACAATCATCAACCCAGGAAAACATAAGCGTTGATAACGGAGTTCATCTAGGAGGGACTACGTCTCTCGGCCCGATGTCAAGATGGTGTAGGCCACTACATTAAGTGTTGTCAATAAAGATGATGTACACAAGAGATGATGTCGTGATCATACAAGAAAAAATTCCCTCACGCAGGAGTGGCTCTAAGAGATGTTCCAGAACTAGAACTCTTAATCAAAAGACTCCTATCAGTATGATACAAAAACATGCATGATGAACATCTCACCAACATGGAACAAAAGGGATTTCAAAAAAAAAACATGCATGGCGACAACAAGAGTATCCAAATAACATACAACAAGGGATCTCAAAGAATAACATGAAGAGTTATGACAACAAGTACATCACATAAGAGATTCTGCATCAAATCAAGCAAGGAATCATGACAACATATAATAAATAAGATCCTGCATCAATATCAATCAAGGATTCGTGCAACATGATGTATAAAAGAAGAAATACATGACAAATCATATACCTCACACCACGGGCCATCTAAAGAAGTGGATGTTCATATCTTTAGCGAAAACAATCCACGGTGAATAGCGTGGTGCACATTGTTGATGCGCAGGCAGAACTCGATACCGATCTGGACTTCGGCTCCCCATGCATCGATAGTTTTCTGGCTTTCACAATCAGGGCATCTGAAACAAAACTTTCAAAAGTGTTGAAGCTTGCTTCGATCTCACAACATCGATCATACAAGAAGAATATTGTTCTAGACTTCTCGGCAACATAGCTCTCTGGCTAGCTGGTTCTGTAGTGCTCTGGCTATGCCACTACAGCTCTGCGACTTAGCCTGACCTTCTGGTTCTTTGGCTACCTTCTCATGGTGCCTTGATTAAGCTCTGTGGCTCTCTGCGGCATATCAGCGCTTTCGTTTTCAAGTGCTCTAGCTATGTCACTGCAGCTCTGTGGTGCTCTAGTTATCTTTGTCTTTGCCTGACCCTCTCGTTCTATGGCTCTCCATCAGGTGCAGCCTCCTCATTGAGGTCTCTGGCACTCAGGTTCTCTAGCACTCCCCAACACAGGCTCTCGGGCTCTTGGGCACTCTCTGGCACGTAGGCTCTCAGGCCCTCACCCTAGCCTCGACTCTCTGCATCCATCGTGTTTTATAACACGTTTTGGGACAAGGTCGCATAAAAATCGGGGTTTGTTTTGTTTATAATAGAAGCAGTTTTCCTAGAAGGATCGGCGGTGCAACAAAACTACAAAATTGCCTTTTTTCTGTTAAAATGGACAAATAAACACGGAAACAAAAAATACACAGAAAACATTGAAAAATCTGATAAGTTGGACTTCAACTTTCATCAAATCGGGCTTATAAATCCATCGGGTCTGCACTATATCGCAATTGCATCTCGCTCTGTTATTGGCCCTGCATATCGGGGGATTTGCAATTGCCGATCGCCGATACGCTGATCTGCCGATCATCGATATGCCTATTTAATCCTGGACGTTGATCTGTTTCCGATCCGACGGTTGAGATTGCGCGTTGCTGATCGCTATCGCATATCGCATCGCTACGGCCCGGGGTTCTTCGCCGATCGCCGATGCCAATCTGATCGCTCCTTTGATCACCGATATCGCAATTGCAAGTCGACGCTGCTCGGGTCCTGCTATCGCGCGCCTGTCTTCCTCCGACCCGATATATCGAAGATCACCAATCAGGGCTTCTAAAGGCCTGATATCGCACATCACATGCCCTCGACTCTGATTAATCGGAGTTTGCTGATCGGGGGTTCTAAAGGCCCGACCTTAAGTCTGCCCTTTGCACTTCTTCCGATGTGATTTTCCTTATAAGGCTTTAAGTCCATTTTTAGGGGAAAATGCCTCATTTTCAAATGAATAAAGGTGAACTCTTTTCGCGATAATTTCATCATCCCGACTCGAATTGACGAACTGTTCGCACCCCCGCGATTAGGAAGACGAGATCTACACTAGGGTCCTAGGTTGACATCATTATGAACACTTTGATTTTTGAGTGTTCATAAACCCTCTTTGTCCTGTGTGTCTTTCTGGAGCCACCTGGATCAAGGAGCGTGCAAGGGTGAGGACCTGGGGTGAAGCAGGCTTCGGAGGACGTCAACAGTGGCAAAGGATTTTCATTGCTAGAAGTTCTACAGTTGGAGGCCCCACGTGACAATTCATCCCAAAGGTCCTCCCTTAGAAGAGCTAGGTGCAACAAAGTTTGGAAGATCCCGGGATGACGTAGGGCTAGATATATGTGGCTGTTAATGAAACAATTTAATAGGCGTGGGACCTTTTATAAATTCAACAAAGAAATTCATTGCAAAAAAAAGTCTCAAGACCCCCTCTACCTTCGTACTCAAGACATCGTAGGTAACAGATGAGTACACAATGTGATTGGCACATATAGACAACATGATGACATGGTCATCGTGATGAAATTAAAAAGATATTAGCATAGGGGACATGTGGAATGCATTTTTGTCTTTTTCAGATGGTCAACT
The DNA here is from genome assembly GCA_031772625.1 of Pinus tabuliformis. Classification (NCBI taxonomy): domain Eukaryota; kingdom Viridiplantae; phylum Streptophyta; class Pinopsida; order Pinales; family Pinaceae; genus Pinus; species Pinus tabuliformis. Next base: position 743,860,538 of record CM062806.1, on the reverse strand, counting down.
CGGTCAAATTTGGGTGACATGTGTCACCACTTAGGATGTGAAACATGGAAATGGTGACGTGAGCATGATGTCATCCCAGAAGGGATACCTTGGATGACCGTTTAGAAAGGAACATAGGCTATGGAATCCGAGATGATTCAACACTGGGTGTATGTGGCAGTTACACCTCATCCTGGGTGGTATTTGATTGGTTCACGAGAACAACAACACATATCAGTGTAACTCTCAACCCTCATACACTTTGATATAAGATCTCAACCTTTCTCTTCTAGATAGGCACTCTCAACTTCTTTCTTTGCAATACATGGACACAATCTTAAGCTCTCTACTCTCACTCAACAATGATGCATTCCACACATTGCACAACTGCAATCCTTGGTTTTATTCCTCTATTACATAGAAAAAAATATAGTCCTTACTATCAATCACACACTAACCAAGTGAGTACTCTCAGCATGGCTCTCCATTCTACTGTTGCATCTGATTAATTGACAGCTGCAACATCATTAAATTTGAGAATGGGCACTTGAGTGTTTTTTCATACTAAGAAATAAATGTCATTCCACTTACACACTCAAAGAGCTCTTCCATTAAATTTCCCCTAAACAGAAAAAATGTCTCTCCAATGGTTGAGATGTACTTTCACATGGCACTCTGAGATTTTGGTCAAATATTCTACACCCAACACTCTTTTCCATTTAATTCTTCATAATGTGCAAGGAAAACTCAAGGATAGCTCATTCTAATAAATCCAAGCACCATTATTTTAGCTGTGGAAGTCATGGTCATTATTTCCATGATCCAATGATATCTGCAGTTGCCATTGCCTCCATTAGCTCAATCTGTGCATTCAAATTGTGCATACAAAATAACTATTGACCTGTTCATTCTTAAAATGCTTATCTGATCGAATTAAGGCCAACAACAAATTTTGGAATATTTGCCAAATATGGTAGAAATGATCGCTGACACTTTCAATTCTTTAACACATACACCCATAGGTGCTTTAGCCCTTGGCTCCATTTTGTGCATGGCACTTATTCATTATAATTAGCCTGAAGGCCCTCTAAAAAATTATCTGCAACTCCCTTTTAAGTTCCTTTGAAATAGGCCCTTGACACCTTTTTCAGTGTAATAATCATGTAGGCCCATAGTCTCATTAACATGAAAAATCCATCACAAAATGGCTCATGGGTGCTCTTTTTGAACAATAGCCCCAAGGAATTAAACATTAGAACTAATATTCTATGCCCATGCTCACACAAGGTGCACAAAATCAAGTCCTGGGCCAAATTTAACCCCAGTATTCCTTCCAAGATTATGTGTCAAGGTGGGTCCACCTGTTGTAGTCACAAGCCAATCGACATTTAGTCGAGAGTACTTGTCATAGCCACCACAATGCCACCATGTCCTGGCACCTGGTCAGCTTAGAGAAACCTCCCTTACGCCTTTTTATTTCCTTCTGGGGTGGTCGCTCTGGGATAACGTGTCTTAGCCTCATTCCCATTGGTTCTTGGCTTTGCCATAACCACCACCACATCCCAACGATTTTTCAACCCATAGCTCCCTCTCCTACACTCTTTTAAAACCTTCCGAGATCTCGAGGTGTTGGGCGCAAGATCCCCCAAGGGAAGTTTTGGGGCTTAAAACCTAGATTTTGCCCAAATCCGATGTAAATACTTTGCGTTTTGTGGGCGCGGAACGTGAAGATTGTAAATGAGTCATAGGGTTGTTCACCCTCATTTTTGTAATGTAATGTCAGCTTTAGAAATCTACCCATGGTTCACGGACCATGGGATTGTATAAATAGAGCGAGGCTCTAAGTTGTAAAGAGGAGAATCAATGGAGAAAATAGATGAAGAATTGAGTCTTATCTAAGTGTAGAGTCGAGTCTTTGGGTCGTAGAGTAGGAGAAGGCTCTGCAGCTGAGTGCGCAGAGGCCTAGTAGTCCACAACTGAGTGCGCGGACCCCTGCAGCTAAGTGCGCAGGGCAAGTCGAGTCTGTAACCTTTGGAGAAGTAATAAAGAGAAGTTTTACATCATTTTTGTGTATCTTTTTCCTGTTTTGTGCATTGAATGTATCAGATATAAATTGCATTTCTATTGTTTATATGATGCACGAACTTATATGAATGTGTTGATAAAGTGAATATAAGATAAAGTATTTGTTTACGCGAAGATAACTAACTGTTATAAGAAGATAAGTAAGATACGCGGTGTAACTTGGGGAAATAACATAGAACGCTACCCTAGCAGCACGAAAGCACCTCAGCCCCTGGTTACAGTTGCACGAAGGTGATTCTAACAGATCGCGAAGGCCTCACAGGTCAGGATAGTGCGCGAAGTGACCTACACGAAGCTATTCATAGTTGGACTAAATCGACCCCTCAGACATCTCAAGGGTGCGGAAACTTGGTTCTAGCATCCCCCCATACTGCTTCGGGTGAGACCTCAGTCCACGCTCCACGGGCTATTTTCGAAAGGGCCAGTAATGTGGGGATTTGTTTGGCTAATTAATTCTGAACCTGGGTTAGGCCCCATCAAGCCAACAAATGGTTCTGTTGCCGGGACTGAAATATGCATAGATATGTCTGATGTCTTATCATTGGAATCCAACTAAGAAGGAAATTGAAGGTTGGTTAGACAGAAGAATTCACGAGTTCGCGGTGCAGGAGAATAGGAATCTGCGACTAACAAAAGAAGAGTGGTTAGACTGCTACCTGTACACAGAAGTCCACGAAATCTTTTTCGCATCTTTCCCTACTAAGTTGTAAGAGTGGATCATGAAGATAGAATATAGCCAAGGAAGGTGGAAACTTGACAATCCTATTGTGTGGACCCCATAGTTGGTGCACAGATTGGAAGCATCGAAGGATAAGTTCACACACCGTGTTGATCACTAGCTTGATCGGATTATAGGAGGATTCATTACTGAGTTCGTAGTAGATACTTTAGCCAACTATACGTGAAGGAGAGTGCTACTTTCTCAAAGGACTGTGAGGTAAGTACGTAAAGTCTCTGAATACTTGGATTAAAATGCTATTGTGTGAAAAGAGGGTTATGCAATTACCTTGATGTCTGGAGCTACATGAAGTGGAAAAACCTACAGAAACGAAGGAAGCAAGGGATCAAAGAATAGCCCTTTGATTTCACCTCCATGAGGGGACGAGGAAGAGATCACGAAGGTATCGCCACGAAGTGTGATCCATTTGATAAGGCAAAGGATTCCACACATACCACCCCCACCCACACCGCCACCACTGCGAGTCAGTATGGAAAGCACGATAAAGTTGCCTATGTTCAAGGGAGTAGGAAATGAAGATCCAGACCAATTTTGCTTCATGATAAGAGCCATATGGGAAGCGCAGAGAGTTATATATGATAATATAAAGACAACGAAATTGGTCAGCGCTCTGCAGGATCGCGCGCTAACTTGGTATATTAAGCATTCTAATGACAATCCGAATGTGGGAATCACGGATATCCAAATTGCGCTAAATAAAGGATTTAGCAGGCCGAAGTCAGAAGCGCAGTTGATCATTGGATTCAAAGAGATCACAATGATACCAAGCAAGACTCCTTGGGAGTTGGATCAGACACTGAAGTGTATGATTCGCGAAGCTAATATGACTTTGACGGATGGACAACACCGTGAATGGTTTGTAGCATCGCTAATGCCGCATTTGAGGAACGCGCTGTCGCAACAGAGGTTAATGACTCAAGCAGAGGCCTTGGAGATTGTGATGAGGTTGCATGAAACCCCGATGTAGGATCCTAACTTGGGAGTTCAGCAGATCCACGCGCAGTTGAAAAAATTATTCCTTGAGATGCAGAGTCTGAAACAGGACAAGACAGCCCGACCAGAAGTGCATGAAGAGGTGTGGTGCGTAAAATGCAAGGGTCAGGGTCATGATAAGGACCACTACCCTGTGTTCATGAATTACCTCGTGGGAGGAGGACCAATGCCGTTAAGGCTGGAAGCACAAGCAAGACCTAGCGCAACACCTGCTTTGTGGTGCACGATTTGTCAAATAGGAGGAAATCATGCTACCGACAACTGCCATTTTTTATAGAAGTACACACAAAATTCACAATAGTTGTTCTGTAATTTTTGTAGATCGATTAGACACAATGAGTGCACTTGTAGAAGCTATGAGTTGATGATGGATAGAACTGCCACCTATAGAGTTTAGGCCAAAACGTGGCCCCTAGACCTGAATGCAAAAGTGGCGCGAACCAGATTCCACGGACGCAAACGAGGCCGAGGTGGAGGAGGACCTGGAAGAGTTCGTGAACGACTGATATGCTACAATTTCAGAGGGCAAGGACATTATACCTGTGATTGTACGAATCCAACAGAAGATAATACCCATGGGGTGATTCTAGGGAATCACCGTGGATATTGGGGGAGCGAGCACGCTAGAAGACTTTGAAGTAATAGAGATTGTTGATGACAAAAACCCCTACCCCTCACTCTTAGGAATTGATTGGGCCACTAACATGAACAAGGTGATTAATCTGAAGAAACGCAAGATGATTTTTGAGAAGAAGTCTTTGCGCGTAGTTATACCCTTCAACCCTATGGAAGGATCGCGCTACACAAAGCCAGTGCGTGACTATGAAAGTGATGATGATTTGGACTGCATCTACAAGATAACTATGCGAGAGCAAGACTGGGTAAATCCCACCGCGGACGGACGGATCTCATTGGAGTGCGAAAGCTCCTGTATGTCAGATTATGATGAGGAGATAGACTGATGGTAGAACTGGTTACACGAGGTAACCACGCTGAAATATAATATGATGACAAGATCGTTGCGCTGCGTATCGACAAAAGTAAGGGATTTTAGATAGAGGAGGAATGACCTGTTATAGAATTTTATGAACCCAACGTTTCAGACTACCAAGTGATATCAATAGATATTCTAAAGATATTAATGATGTATCCATGAGGCTATATTTTAGGGTGTATATATAGGTTATGAAAGAAGTAATCTAAGAAATTAGGTCGGTCATTATCCAGTTAGTTTGTTAATATTCAGATTTTTTTTTTAATTAATTAATTTGTTTGGTTAATTTGTTTAATTAATTAATTAAGTTGTTTGATTAATTAATTAATTTGTTTAATTTATTGATTTTCCTACTTATGATGGGTTAAGTGAGGTAGATACTTTCCTAGATAAGTTTGAAAGGGAGGTGCCGGAAAAGCAACATTTCCAGGCTTTGAATTGGGTACTGCATGCTACGCTCGCAAGGTGGTGGGGTATAGACAAGGGGAGCTTTGAGGATTGGCACGAATGTAGAAGAATGATGTGCATGTGGTTTGGGAAGCCTAGAGTGTGATTGACAGATAAATGCAATGGGCAAGATAAACCGCGCACACATATAGCCAGGTGGATGCCGACATATGGAAAACAACTTATGCTGATGCACATGAACTTCACGTTGGGAGATATGGTCAATAAGCATGTGTTGGGGGGGAAAATGCACGAATGGTTCCTCAAGTTGGAATGATAGGGTGTGGAGAGAATGAGCGCGCAGAAGGTTATCCACACAGAAGCATTTAACGAGGTGTGCAGAGTGCTGAACAAGGTATATAATGCATAGCGAAGTGATTGGGACCTGCGCGTACCAACAATTTTATGGGCTTATAGGGCGATGTGCAAGAAACTGATGGAACATACGCCTTCTAGGCTGGCCTATGGAGCGAATGCTGTAATGCCAATGGAGTCTATCATGGCTAGTTCGCGCATAGCAACGCCCACGGATATGATGGATCGCGGAGCCTTGGAAGAAGGGATCACGCAGCTGGATGAAGAAGAATGCTTGGGACCTGATGAAGAGATCCAACAGGGTGATCTTAGGCTCCAAGAACTCATGAAGGAAAAAGTTTGGTTAAGGGCGAAAAGCGCCATGACGGAAGAAGAAGTCAAGAAGCTTGAGGAAGGAATAAAGAAGGACTTTCTTGATAAAAAGGCTGTGGTGATAAGACAGGAGGCGCACGGTTCCATTGAAAAATTTAGGAGCTACTGTCGAGAGTTGATCAGTGTGATGCCTTGGATCGGGCCATATATTACTAAAGGGATCACTGATGGTGGTGTGATGGAGATGGTAAAGTGCGTGATGCAAATAGTAAAGTTAAAAGGCAGAATTTTCCCAAGAAAAGTGATTGATGGTCGGTTGAAGCGGTATACAGGTGGCCTGGCCACCTGACTAGCTGTGGGAAGCATAGTCTTAGTTCTTTGGGAAGTTGAAAGGAGGCGCGGGACTATAAACTACTTTTCCCAACGTGATGATAGGACTGCACACAGGAGCGAAGTGTCACAAGGTCCACGCCAGCGCAAGGGTAGTTGCACTGCCACATGGGTTGGTTGGAAAGTGACTGTTATAGTCACTATTCATGATGTGATGCTTGGTTTGAGACCAAATGGAGTGGGCGGCAAGCATTAGGCAGGCTTTATGGGCTAGATTGAGGAAAATCTTCCACCAAGGGAGCATTAATGAACCTGATTTGTGGGGAACAGTCGAATTCAAATTCAAAAGGCGCTATAAATTGCAATGACCTGCCCAACAAACAACACTTCGCCATTTGAGAATTGAGCTATTGTGCGCCCAAAGCTCTATGAACCCAGATCTGTTTGATTTTTTGAAGTTGAAGGCATTGTTTGAGCACTTACCTGAGTCGTTGAGAGATTTGTGGAACAACGGTATGACCACACCAGAGGAAGCCATGGATATCAACGAAATGACCGCTGAAGAGGCCAAGCAGGCCATGGCAATAGGAGATGCCCCTGAGAGCATCAGGATAGTCGCAGAAATCCATAAATCACTACGCACACCGAGACCTAAGAAAGATAAGCAGCCCATGGTTCTGGTGCGCGTGTCCCCTAGAAAGCTGCTGTGAACTAAACTGACCATGGAAGAAAAGGGGAAAGCGGTTAATGTGGAAACCGATGAGGATGAGGAAGACCGTGAAGAAATATTGATTGAAGAGGAGGAGGACGAAGAAATGGAGGAAGAAACCTAGGGTGCGGACCCTCTAACCAGGCTGCTAGCGTATGTTCCTCTGCGAAAAGGGAAAGCAAGGGTACCTAAGGACCTAGATGAGAGCAAGATCTCTCTATAGACTCCGCTACTACTTGATGATATCATTTTTTAAGGAGCGCACTTGGGACGGGTGCCGAGTCTAAAGTTTGAAGGCTAGGATCTCAGGGACCACGAAAAGCTCCCACACTTGGAAACCACACAGCTCATGAAGCCGAAGAAAAACACTGCAGCGAGAGTCATAGAGTTGGAGTCACATAAGTGGTTACACGGAGTAGAGAAAGCAGGGTTGTTGAACCTGCTCTAGGTTTCAAATTACCATTGCATCCCAATAACTATATTTGTCATCAGGCAGTTGGTCTGCCTGGTGCATGATGGGTGTTTGTGGATGGAGGAGCCATCCCCATCACGGACCATGTGACTCATAGAATTACCCGACTCCCTTGCAAGGGGGAGGACCCATCGGATATTTCGGAGGGTAAGAGCAACAACTTGGCCATCGCAGAGGCCATGAAGGCAAAATTCAAGCTTGAGAAAAAGAAGAGAGGGTACACGATGTCTAGTATCAACAATAAGGTAGTCAAAGTTGTGACCTAGATATTGGCTGGCAAGGTTATGTTGAAGTGTTGCGCGGATGAGGTGCTTGTGCCGGTGGTAGAACTTGTCGCATAGTGTGCAGAGGGCATCCAGTTTAACTGGTCGGAGTACCTGTGCAAGGAGTTCCTGGAGAATTTCCGTGAGGCACAGGAACAAGGGAAGACATTCCACTATGCATGGCTTCTGCTGTCCATAGTGCTGGTAGTTTGGGAGTTGCTTGAGGATAGCCAGTTCCCCACAATTGCATGGGATATTCCGGAGGTAGCGAAGTACACTTTTCTTTGGGCCACTAAATATGCATAAAGGATTCGAGACAGTAATATATTATGGGTGTTCATGGAGATGAACATTAGAATGGGGATTAACCGCAAGCCGCGGTTATCGCCCACTGTCTATAATAGTCTACAAAGCTTCGCGGAGTTCAAGGTGGACTTCCATCATGTGTACATCAGGGCACGCAAGGACCCCGTGAAGAAGTGGAATGAACTGCCGTACCTGACCACAGACGATGTTATATTCATCGTGCTTGAGTCATGGCTGCCAGAGTGGTGCGCTCCAGCCATCTCCGCGACGGAAACATAAAAGTCTGCTACACAATGGAAGAAGGAGGAGGCAAAATTGCAGATGGCATAGTTGGCAGAGAAGAGAAGAAAAGAGGCAGTAGCAACAAAGGCATAGGAGGTCCGGGACGCCGCGCAGGCAACAATAAAACAACAGAACATAGCCACAGAACAGCAACAGGCAACAGAGAAGGAGCATGAGGGCTATAAGTCGCCCTCGCCTGAGGAAGAGCTCGAGATAGAGGAAGGTGGCATGGACCTAGAAACAACAGCTACACAGTTAAAGTGCTAGCGCCTGCAAGAGTAGGTGGGCCCATGAAAGAAGTCGAAAGCTTCTAAGATTTCTTTCAACCTGATCACCCTCACTGAAGGAGATCTCCATGATATAGGGGAGATGGTGCATGATGTCACCGTGGAGGCCCTCCAGCAGCTCGCGGAGGAGAATCAGATTATGTTGGGGGCCCTTCGGTCACAGATACAGGAGTTGCAGGTGCACACTCCTTAGGCTGGTACTCTCTCAACCAGCCTTGCAATAGGAAGGACTGCGACTGAGGAAATACTGCGCACCCACATGACCAACACCATAGTGCTGCCAGAGGGGGCACTAGTTACAGAGAATGAGGTCGACATGCCTACGATCAGTGCGTTGAAGGGAGTAGGGATCAACATGGCTACGCTCCCTCAGGAGACACTCTATGTCCTGCAGGACAGAGTGACTGCAAAAATGCGGGCTAGGGAGGGCCGTGCACTACAGGTGTTGAGCAAGCAGAAAATTAATATGGAACAACTAAGCCTGTAGCGTGACGAGGTAGTGGCGCAGAACCAACATATCGTGTAGGTGGTTGAGGAGGCCTACCAGATGGTCCCTGAGTTGGAAATATGGGAAGCACAGGGCATTGTGGATGACAATATAAAGAAGGCTACACTGGTGAGTGCATTGCAGGATCGCACATTAACATGGTACACCAAGCATTCTAATGACCATTCAAACGCAGGAATCACAGAAATACAGATCGTATTCAATAGGGAATTTAGCAGGCCAAAGTCAGAAACACAATCAATCATCGAGCTTAAGGAGATCGCGATGCTCCCAGGTGAGACCCCCTGGGATTTGGATTGAAGACTAAAGGGCATGATTCGCAAAGCCAACATGACATTAACAGATGGACAACACCGCACATGGTTTGTAGCATCACTGACACTGCACTTAAGGACGGCGTTGTCACAGCAAAAACTTTCCACCCAAGTCGAAGCTTTGGAGATGGCGATGAGATTGCATGAGACCCTTATACAAGACCCTGGTCTGGGAGTCCAACAAATACACGTGCAATTGCAAAATATTTGTTTGGAAATGTAGAATTTGAAACAGGACAAGACACCTCAGCAAGAGGCGTGCGAGGAGGTATAGTGCATAAAATGCAAAGGCCAGGGGCATAACAAGGACCATTGTCAAGTGTTCACGAATTACTTGGCAGGAGGAGGGCTGATGCCATTAACACCCGAGGACACTATGCAGGATGTGCGACCACACAAAAGATTCTTTGCGCAGGGTTATGGTGGCCAACCCTGCACCAGGATTCGAAAGCGCACTGTAAGGCCTGCGATATATGTCAAAGGACTGGAAAACCATCACGAAGGGACGAGATGCCACTAAATCCACAAATGAAATTGCAACCGTTTGAAAAATTGGGAATTGACTTTGTGGGAACGATCAAACCTCAGGGAAAGACAGGTGCGCGCTACATCATCACCGTGACGAAGTACCTAAAATAATGGTCAGAAGCGCAACCGGTTAAGGACTGCACGACCGCTACGGCTGCGAAGTATTTTTTAAAAAATGTGTTGACACAATTTGGCTGTCCGAAAATCTTAATGAGTGATTGCGGAGCACATTTCTTGAATGAAACCATCAGTGCGCTCACAGAAGAGTTCCAGGTGTATCATCAGAAAAGTACACCGTACCACCCACAATCTAATGGGATAGTAGAGGCATTCAACAAAATACTGCAGACTGCACTGACCAAAGTATGTAATGTGCAGTGAAGCAACTAGGATCTGCGCATATCTGCCGTATTATGGGCATATAGGACAACGTGCAAGAAATTGACGGGACAGACACCTTTTCGGTTAGTCTATGGCACGGAAGTTGTCATGCCGATGGAATACATTGTACCTAGTCTGCGAATAGCAGCGCTCACAGGAATGATGGACCGCAAAGCTCTGGAAGAAAGGCTTGCGAAATTAGAAGAACTCGAGGAAGAATGGTTTCTAGCTGGATTTCATCAGCAGGTACAAAAGCAGCATGAAAAGGCTTGGCACGACTGCCATATCAAGTTGCGCACCTTTAAGGTAAACGAATTAGTGCTGCTATATGACATTAAGTTTGAAAAATTTCCGGGAAAATTCAGAATGCACTGGCTGGGACCATACGTGGTTAAGGAGGTCACAGATGGAGGCACAGTCTAGCTAGTCAAACTAAATGGAGAACCCTTCCCAGGCAAAGTAAATGGTAGTCACTTGAAACACTACACAGGTGGGCCGGCTCTTTGACTAACCGACTGAAGCACAGTCTTTGCCACCTGAGGAGTTGGACAAGGGTGCGGGACTATAAACACACACAACAGATGTTAGTACCAAGGTAAGAACAAAATTCAGACACAGATGATTCAGAAGCAAGAATGCAATGGGTACAACAGGCAGTGGCCTCGTGCACTGCCGACATTCAGGCCGGAAGGACCAGTTGGAGGGACTCCACACCAAGATCGTCGTGCCAATAGAGTCACTTAGGGATGAGTCACAATGATTGTGTTGGGGGTCTATTGGGCATGGAATCCCCCCACAACATGTTTTGGGGCTCAAAGCCCAAGTTTTGGTCAAATGTATTGTAAGACTCCACGAATTGTGGGCGCGAAGCGCGAAGTATAGGTTGAGTCATAGGGTTGTCCATCCTAAGTATTGTAAAGTAATGTAATGTCATGTCGGCCTACCCATGGTCTACAGACCATGGGATTATATAAATAGAGAGAGGCTCTAAGTTGTAAAGAGAGAGGCAGAGAATCTAAGTAGTGGAGCGAAGATAGAGCATAGAGGAAGAGTCTAAGTGTATTGGGTCGTAGTAGTAGGAAGAGGCTTTGCAGTTGAGTGCACAGAGGCCAAGTAGAGTCTGCAGTTGAGTGCGCGGACCCCTGTAGCTGAGTGTGCAAGACAATGTTGAGTCCGTAACCTTGAACGAAGAATAATAAAGAGAAATTGATTCCAAATTCGGTGCATCTGCTTGTGTATTGCATTCTTTACATTTATACTGTTTTGTTTATCGCGTGCACTTATATGATTGCTGGATATACTATTAATTGTCACTAGTTTTACACAGATAAGTTAAGTAATCGGGTAATAACATGCTAAATAGCAAAGGAACTTGGTTTTAATATAGATCGCGCCCCGAGTAGGGCTGCGCAAAGACAGCATCACAGGTTGTGAGGGGCTAATAGGTGCATGTAGGGTCAAACCATGGACCGCCAGAAGCTCATCAGACATCCCCAGGGTGCAGAAACCTGGTTCTAGCACCCTCCCATACTACTTCGGGTGAGACCTCAGTCCGCGCTCCACGGACTGTTGCTGAAAGGACCAGTAGTACCAAGATTTTCTTGGCTAAATCACCTCTGAACCTAGGTCAAGCCCCTACAAGCCAACAAATGGTTCTACTACCAGGACCAAGATCTGCATAAGGGATGTCTGAGGTCATGCCACTAGAATCCCACAAAGAAAGAAATTGAAGAGTGGTTGGACAAGAAGATTCATGAGTTCGCGGCGCAGGAAAACAGAAATCCGCAAATATCTAAGGAATAGTGGTTGGAGCGCTACTTGTATACGAAAATCCACGAAATTTTCTTTGCATCCTTTCCTTATGAGTTGTATGAGTGGATCACGAAGCTAGCAGACAATCAGGGAAGGTGTAGGCTCAACAAACCAATCGTGTGGACTTCGGAATTAGCGTGCAGACTAGAAGCGTCAGGAGATAAGATCGCACGAGCTATGGACTATTGGCTCAACCAAATTATAGGAGGATTTATCACCGAGTTCGCGGTAGACATGACCATCAACTACAGTGAGGCGGAGCGACGTTTCCTCAAGGGACCGTGAGGTATGTATATTAAATCTTTGAACACTTGGATTAAGATGCTATTGTGTGAAAAGCGGGTTATGCGAATAAATTAATGTTTGGGACTACGCAAAGTGGGAAGATCTACAGAAGTAGAAGTAGTGAAGAATTGGAAACCAGTCCCTTAATTCCCCCCTCACAGGAGGGCCAGGAAGAGCTCGCGAAAGTATCTCTGAGAAGCGCGGTTAGTTTGATAAGGAAGCGAATTACGTGCCTACCACCTCCACCTACACCGCCACCCATCTCACCCTCCTCACCTCCATCTCCACCCACCCCACCTCCACCACAGTTCAGTATGGCAAGTGTGATCAAACTATTGGTATTCAGAGGAGTGGGGAATGAAGATCCAAACCAATTCTGGTTCGTGGTAAGAGCAGTATGGGAAGCACAGGGTGTTGTGGATGACAATATCAAGAAGGCTACACTAGTGAGTGCATTGCAGGATCGCGCATTAACATGGTACATCAAGCATTCTAATGACCATCCAAACGCAGGAATCACAGAAATCCAGATCGCGTTGAATAGGGAATTCAGCAGGCCAAAGTCAAAAACACAATCAATCATCGGGTTTAAGGAGATCACAATGCTCCTGGGCAAGACCCCTTGGGATCTGGACCAAAGACTGAAGGGCATGATTCGCAAAGCCAACATGACATTGACAGATGGATAGCACCGCGCATGGTTTGTAGCATCACTAACACCGCACTTAAGGACGACGTTGTCACAGCAAAAAATTTCCACCCAGGCCGAAGCTTTGGAGATGGTGATGAGATTGCATGAGACCCCTATACAAGACCCTAGTCTGGGAGTCCAACAAATCCATGCGCAACTGCAAAATCTGTGTCTGGAAATGCAGAGTTTGAAACAACACAGGACACCTCGGCCAGAGGCGCACGAGGAAGTATGGTGCATAAAATGCAAAGGCCAGGGGCATGACAAGGACCACTCTCCAGTGTTCGCGAATCACTTGGTAGGAGAAGGGCCGATGCCATTAAGACCTGAGGCACAGGTAGGATCGAGCGCGGTGCCTGCATTATGGTGTGCAACCTATCAAATAGGAGGAAAACATAGTACGAATAATTGTCATCTATTGTATAAGTATATGCAGATGTCCCAACAATTTTTTTGTAAATTCTGCAGGTCGGTAGGCCATGATGAGCGCACCTGCAGAAGCTACAAACTAATGATGGATCGGACTCCTGCCTACAGGGTGCAGATCGAAATGTGAGCCCTCGACCCGAATGAAGGAATGGTGTGTGCTAGATTTCAGGGGTGTAGTCGAGGTCGAGGTGGAATGGGACCAAGAAGGGGTCGTGGACAGTTAATTTGTTATAATTGCAGAGGTCCAGGGGACTATGCCCGTGAGTGTACAAACCCGACAAGGACATTATGTTTGTAATGTACTCGGTTTGATCATGAGGCAGAAAACTGCCCTACATTGATAGCAAGACTCCACGAAAAAGGGGTACTTCAGCCCCCTCCGACTCCAAATCTACAAATGATGAGGTAGGAGCCACGCGAAGAAGAACCAAATGTAAACATGATGCTCAAGAGCGGTATGACCACTGGCGATGATAAAGGTAAGCAGTCAGAAGAAAGTGCATGGGTTCGTAAGGATCCTACAAATGAACTCGAATTTGATTTAGAACGCGCGAAGGAGACATTCATGGAAGCTAAGAAGAGCTTCACGGAGGCCTCCACTTCAGGTAGTAAGGATCAACTAGAACCAGGGATGTACCCTTCAATGCTCACTACCTTTCTGGAGATATGCATGAAACTGCTAAGCAACAGCAAGGCAGTAAAAGGACTACAAGAACTTATCACTAGGTGCGCAGGGTCAGGAGAACCGTGCGTGGTCTGGAAACTTGGGAAGCATGCATTGGGCACAGGAAGGGAAATGAGGTTGACGACGCAAATCGGCGAATATGAAATGGATCAGGTAATCCTGGATTTGGGATCGAACGCAAATGTACTGCCAAAACAAACATGGGAACGCATGGGCAGACTCGTGCTACAGTGATCTCCTATTCAGTTACGAATGGCAAACCAACATAAGATCTTGCCCATGGGAAGATTGCAGGGGGTAACAGTAGATATTGAAGGTGCGAGCGTGTAGGCAGATTTTGAAGTGATAGAGATTGTCGATGACAGTAATCTCTATCCCGCGCTACTAGGAATAGACTGGGCCACCGATATGAACGGAGTTATAAATCTAAAGAAGCGCAAAATGATCTTTGAGAAAAAGTCACTACGCATAGTAGTATCGCTAGATCCAGCGGAAGGAGTGCGATACACTGAACTAGTGCGTGACAACGATAGTGATGACAATATTGATTGTATTTACAAGATAACAGCGCGAGAAGAGGATTGGGTGAATTTGACTGCAGATGGAAGGATTTCGTGGGAGCGCGAAAGCTCCTGCACTTCGGATTCAGACGAATAGATAGAGTGATGGCAGAATTGGCTGCACGAAGTAACAATGCTTAATTGCAACATGATGGTTAGATCACTGCGCTGCGTGACAATGGAAGCAAGGGATCTGCCTACATATGATGGGTTGACAACGGTGGATGAATTCCTGAACAAATTTGAAAGCGCAGTACCAGAACAACAGCGATTCGATGGTTTGAAGTGCGCACTGCGTGCAACACCCGCACGATGGTGCGGTACGCATTAGGGAAGTTTTGAGGACTGGCGCGGATGCAGAAGGATGATGTGCCTATGCTTTGGAAAAGCCTAGCTCTGAACAAGAGTCAGTCAGCAGGGGTGGGATAACTTGTGCGTCCACCTTTCCCGATGGGTATGAACATATGCTATACAACCCACACAAGCGCACAACACTCCCAGAATAGAGAATCGAAACAAACTGCAACAATAGGAAAGGTGATGTGTGCTACCAATTATCCACGGAGAGGCATTTGATAGGGTGTGCGAAGTAATGAACAGGGTTCACCAGGCGAGACGCGCTGACTGGGACCTGCGCGTACCAGCGGTTCGATGGGCCTATAGGACCATGTGCAAAACCTTGACAGTGGAAACAATTACAAAGGTGCAAAACAGAGTAGACACTGTAATTTCCAAATAGAATGCAAAGAGGAGTCCACCCGTAAGAACTTCTGTAGTTGTGACAGTGCGCGAAGACTAGGATGAAGAAATCACATAGCTATGCGAGGTCGAGCACATAAAGATTCAGGAAACCATTCGTCGAGGGAACCTTAGACTTCGCGAACTCGAAAAAGACCAGGTACGACTGAGGAAGAAAATCATTTTGATGGATGCCGGGATCAAGAAGCTGGAAAAGGAGATCAAGTAAGCATGTCTCATCGATAAACAAAGGATGACAAGGCAAGGTGCGGATGATCATACCACTGAATTAGAAGACTATCGCCGAGAATTTATGACTTTGTTGCCATGGCTACGACTGCATCTCATCAAACGCGATAATCAGAGAAGTGCACTACATATGATAGAACGTGCAACGCCGATTGTCGCGAGGGAAATTAAGGATTTTTCGTGGACTATACTGGAAGGCGAGTTGAAGCCTCGCATAGGTGGTGCGACCACTGATGAGCCCCAAATTTGGTAACATTTTGGGCTCATTTGGCCTACTTACCCTTGCTCAACCCTTCATTTTTTATCACTTATGCATTATTTCTTAAGTATATTCATGTTATTTGTAGGAAGGAGGGCAGTCACTATTCCTAGGTGGCTAATACATGTTTGTTTCAGGTTTTTTGACATTAAATGGAGCAAAACCACGCAGATGGAGGCAAGGAGACAGCCAAGGTGGCATTGCGGTTTTGTAGGAAGGTTGTCCACAGCCTTGAATGACCTTCCTCGTGATCTCCACCCCAACTCCGAGCTCCAACAGCTATCACCACCGAGCTAGAAGGCAGCCAACGGATTCTAAGGGAACAACAGTTTACTTTTAGTTGGACAGCCAAGCCCCACTAATTTAGGAGGCCAGCTTGGCCCTCATAATGTATAAATATTGAGGCTGTAGCCTTCGATGGGAGCTTTTGAAACTTTGTTATTTATCCTAGACTACGAGCTGATAGCTCTGTTTTTGCTTTTTGTAAGCCATTTTTGGCATGTTATCAGACTTTTGACTATTATCTCTTAATGAATAAGCAGACAGATTTGAGGCAGCTCTGAGTTCTTAAAGGAGCTTAAGCTCTCAGGGTTGGGCCCAACCTGAGAGCCTAAGGCTTCCTTCGTTGTATTGTTACTTGTCTTCCTTTCAGCATTTCATTTCTTTTCCTTTACATGCACTTGGAAACACAGTTTGCTGATTCGAATTTCTTGATGTGATTAAGTAGGTTAGTTTTATGGATAAAGTGCTTACAGTAGTTTAGATTAGAGTAGGAGGATTGGAGTTAATCAGGGTTCCAAGAAAAGGTTGATTGTACACTCACTTCCACCTCTGTTTAGAGATTGGGAGTGTAGACCGTGCCAACCACCAAAAAAAACGCAGTTTTACATGTTCATGCAAGCTTTAACGTAACATTTCCGTTTGTAGAAGTATCCATGCATTTAGATCTTGAGCAATAACTCTTTGTTTCAGCACCATGCACGATTTCTCTTTAAACTACATTGCTGTTCTTTGGTTTCTAATAAAACAGTTAGAGTAGGTTGATGACATTTCGGTTTTGTGCAAGACACGGGTGATTTGTTTCATTTACACTGCGCAGCACCACTCTATCATTCCCTTATCCTTCTGAGCCGTGCCTAAGCCATCTACTTACCTCCCAGTCAGATCATTTACCTCCCAACTCTTCTATCATCCACGTTGTTTTATCTTTTCGGCCTTCCATTGCCTCTAACCTCCTCTAGATCAACCAGCTTTACACACTCCCTCTCCATCTCACCTCTCTATCCATAAGCCATCACAAGCTCCCCTCCTACATCTCTATCCACCCACACAGCTCATTCACTCATCCATCACCCAAAAATCCTATTGCAGAACATCCTATAGAAGTTAGCAGACTTCCTGTAGAAATCCTGAACTTCCTGTAGAATCCCCTGCAGACATCCTGTAGAAGCTTGCAAACACGGTTGCCAGGCATCTGAACCTCGTGAACTTCTGTGGAATGATGCTAGGGATCCCTTGGACCCTCTCTGAGCCTTCCTGACCTTTTCCAAGCCTTCCTCCCCTTTATCAACCCCTGCACAGTCAAGACCCAGTAAGAAGCACAGTCATAATAACTCCAACAACTTGAGCAAAAATACAAAAACATGTTCTCTTCAGATGAAAGTAGTTTAGACACATGCATCTCATCCCAATAGAAGTAATGGCATCACTTTTAGAAGTTGCATTCCCACCATTGCATCATAAGGATTAAGCTGGTAGAATTAGGGTTTACTAGGGTTTCCATGTTTTGTTGGTTTTTCAGTTCATTCTTGCAAAGTAGGTTAATTTCCTTTGAGATAGCTTTCGTTCATCACTTAAAAAGCTTCTTCTGAGAACATATAGAAGTTGGCTTGAGCCCTAGCGGACTTGTGCCAGCTGACCAAGTGACAGCTGCAACAAGAGCTAGTACTTGTGCATACAGCACCGTCGCTTCCAAGTTTGTACGAACTACCGGGTTGATAAAACTAGAGAAGGAAGCTCCAGGAGTTGTAGCATTATTGCTACAATACTGGAGCCCACAATCCTTTTTGGCGCCGTTGCCGGGGAAGCGTCAGAGTATTAGTAATTGTTGCTTTTCTTCTATTTTCCTACTCTTGCCTTCTGCCAAGTAGTTTATTTCATTTCCATTCTGCAAAAGTAGCATAGACATTTCCTGTTTTCATAGATTAACATTTCAATTCCGCAATTTCAATTTTGCAAGCATAAATTAGCATTTCAATTCTGCAAGCGTAGACTAGCATTTCCATTCCTGCAATTTCATTTGAGCAAAGTAGAGTAGTTCTTTCCTGCTTTCATTTCAATTCTGCATTTTTATTTCAGCAAGATAGTTAGTTGTAGATCAATCTGTTTCAGTTTTTGCAGGTACCAGAAAAAAAAAACAACAAAAGAAATCAAAAATCTTTCCATTTCATGCCTCGTAGGAATCGAGATAAAACAGGCAAATTCTTACCCAACACCCCCACCACATCACTGAGTCACCCTTCTCTCTTCTTTGGTGACAGTGATCCAGAAGAACCTATAGGTGAACCTCCTGAGATATACGAAGATCCTATAACAGAAGAAGAATTAGAGACCATTCCATCTGAAGCTATGGCTGACAATAGAGGAGAAGATGAGAGAATAGAAGGTGCCTTCCCCATCCGAGAGACCAATGGAGACATGAAAATGAAGAACATTAGCCCCTCCGCTTTACCTCACTTCCATGGACTGACTACTGAAGATCCTGATACCTTCCTGTTTGAGTTTGCTGTCCTTTGTCGAACCTATGACTATACTGAAGATGAGCAGAAGCTGAAACTCTTCCCTTCAACTCTTAAAGATGCAGCATTACGCTGGTTCATGGGCTTACCTGGGAACAGTATCACCACTTGGGCTCAAATGCAACAAGCTTTCAACACTAAATACCGGGACTACTGTAGGTCCAAGGAAACCAAGGGAGAAATCTTTCGGATGACCATGGGAAATGATGAGTCCTTAGAGGATTACGAGGAAAGGTTCCAACTTAGCTATAAACGGGCCAGGTGCACACTTGACCCTGAATCCCTCAAGTTGGTCTTGCTCCGAGGAGTCCCTAAAGACCTCTTAGATACCCTTCACATGTTAGCTGGAGGAGATATTTACCAGCTGCCTTATGAGGACATCAAGACTGTGTTCAGAAACCACTCTAGGGCAGCCCGGAAACGAGGTAGAGGAAACCTCCTCTCAGTTGGTATTCCTTTCTCCAAACATGAGTTTGCAAATCAATTAGAGGATCTCAAAAGTGAGGTGAGACAGACCATTGCCATGCAACTGGATACATTCAGGATCCAGCAGAAGAAGGAAGAAGCTGAGAGGGCCTTGGCTATCTTCTGCCCTAGGTGTACAAGGAGACACCCTAAGAACGAATGCCCATTGCATTCGGTTGAAGTATGTTTCGTTTGTGAGGAGGACCATCCCACAAATCAATGTCCAACCTTACCTGGGCTTAAAGCCATGTATCAAGGGACAGAAGCCCCCACCGAACCTCTCTATTTCCTCAACCAAAGGAGGCCACAAGGACCTAGACCTTACCAGCAGGGGATGCAAGGGGCACCCCAAGCTTATTACAGCCCCAACCAATCTACTCCTATTCCTTCCTGGGGTCCCCCTGCTCATCCTTCCTGGTCTGTGCCTCCTCCGTGGTCTTATCCACCTCAGTACCATACTCAACCCACTACTCATTCATATCACTCACATGCCCAACCACAACCTCAATGGAATGCACCTCAGTCGGGGTGGAGGCCCCAATACAACACTCCTCCCGCCATTTTGCCTCCACCACTAGTTCAACCTCAACCATTACCTCCTGCTCCTCCTAGGCAACCTCAAATGCCTGCTCAACCGAACCCGAACCCCAACAACAGACAGGCCCAGCAGGTATACACTGGGGAAACATCATGCCCTACCTATGCTTTGGAGATCCAGGAGATCAATCTGCGATCTGGAAAGACTCTTCCGGATCGCCAACCTCCTCCCCCAGAGGACGAGGAAGACAAACAGGAAAGTGAACCAAAGGTTATTCCACCCTTTCCTGAGAGACTAACAGCCACCACACAACCCAACGCAGAGGAGGATGAGCTTCTGGGAGAGCTCAAGCAGTTGTGTGTGAAAATACCACTTCTCCAAGCCATCAAAGATGTACCAATATACAACAAACTGGTTAAGGAAAAGTGTTTCAGACACCCAGGTAGGCGAAAGAGAGATGCTTCAACCATCAATGTCTTAGGACAACTGTCTGACCTTATGTTAGGACAAGTCATCTGCCCAAAGTACCTAGATCCTGGGAGTCCTGTAGTAGATGTCCACATCAATGGCACCATCATACCTCACACCTTGATTGATCTAGGGGCTGCCATTAATGTAATGACCAGGGATACCATGCTCAAACTCAACCTTCAGGGTTCCTTGAGGAAGACCTCGACAGTACTACAACTAGCAGATCGCTCCACCGTGACTCCCAAAGAGATTGTGGAGGATGTCTTGGTCTCTGTTGACTCTTGGGAATATCCTGTAGATTTCTTGGTGCTGCAACCAAAGGCAAAGCTCACTGGATATCCTCTTATTTTGGGAAGGCCTTGGTTAGCCACTGTAGATGCTTACATAAGTTGCCGTGCAGGAAACATGACCATCAAAAATGGTCCTATGTCCAAGTAGCTAGTCCTATACCCTCCTGCCCAACCCTCATTAGAGCATGACTTACCACTTTGGTTAGAAGAAGGAGAAGAAGATGAGGTGTACTCAGCACCTTTGCGTACCCTAGACACCACTAGGGGAGACCCCCAAACTGAGGATGATTTGATTGAGACCTTGATCCAGAATCCACCTCCCAGTGCACTGACCTTAGAGGAATTGGTGGAGGATGCCCAAGCTAGCACCTTAGTGGACCTTTGTGCAACCAACCCTGTCACTCCCAGAGTCAAGAATGTGGAGTTCGGCCCTGAGAGAACGTTAAAGATCAGCTCCTCCCTATCTCCTTCCCAGGAAAAGGAGTTGTGTAGTCTGTTGGCCAGTCATCTAGATGCTTTTGCTTGGAGCTATAAGGAGATGAAAGGAGTCCATCCTTCGGTCTGTACCCATCACATTTACATCAAGGAGGATTGTAAGCCGGTTAGGCAACCCCAGAGGAGAATGAATCCAGCCCTTAAGGACATTGTCAAGGAAGAATTGCAAAAACTGTTGGATGCCGGATTCATTTACCCCATCTCAGATAGCGAATGGGTGTCCCCTCTGGTGTTGGTTCCCAAGAAAAATGGGAAGTGGAGAATCTGTGTGGACTACCGAGAACTGAACAAAGCTACCAAGAAAGACCATTTCCCTCTACCTTTCATAGATCAAGTGTTGGATGGACTGGAAGGAAAGAAGTTTTTCTCTTTCCTGGACGGGTTTAGCGGGTACAACCAAATCCAAATTAGCCCGGAAGACCAAGATAAGACCACCTTCACTTGTCCTTGGGGTACCTTTGCCTACCAAGTTCTTCCCTTTGGGCTATGCAATGCTCCTGCTACCTTCCAGAGAGCTGTCTTGAGCATCTTTTCTGAGCTGGTCCATGATGCGGTGGAAATCTATATGGATGACTTCACCCCTTATGGGTCCAACTTCAAGGAAGCATTGTCCAATCTGGGAAAAGTCCTAACCAAATGCATTGAGATGAACCTGTCCCTTAGTCCTGAAAAATGTGAATTCCTGATGACTGAAGGGACCGTGCTAGGCCACACCATTTCTTGCCAAGGGTTACAGGTGGATCCTAACAAAATTGCTCTCATCAAGAAGGTTCCACCTCCCCAAAAGGTAAGGGATGTTCGGAGTTTCTTAGGATTAGCGGGGTATTACAGGAGATTCATTAAAGACTTCAACAAGCTAGCCTCACCATTGTTTGGTTTGTTGGCAAAATATGTGGATTTTAAATGGACTGACGATTGTCAGAGGGCTTTGAATGAATTAAAGGACAAGTTGGTGTCTGCCCCAATCTTGAGAGGTCCCAACTGGGCCCTACCTTTCCACATCCACACTGATGCCTCGAACAAAGCCATAGGGGCAGCCTTAGGACAAGTGGAACAAAAACTTCCGTATGCCATTTACTTTGTCAGCAAAAACTTGTCTAAAGCAGAACTGAATTACACTGTAACCGAGAAAGAATTCTTGGCTGTGGTCCATGCACTGAACAAGTTCCGACATTATATCACTGGCTATCAAACATTTGTACATACTGATCATGCTGCAATTAGATATTTAATGAATAAACCAGATTTGAATGCTTGTATTATTAGATGGTTACTTTTGTTGCAGCAATTTGATTTGACCATTGTTGACAAACCAGGTAGAGAAAGTGTTGTTGCTGACTTTTTATCTAGATTGGATCTATCTGCAGATGAGGATGGAACAGTGGATGACCAGATGCCCGATGAACATCTGTTTGCTATCTCAATACTCTCTCCATGGTTTGCTGATATAGCAAACTACCTTGTTTCAGCACAGTTCCCTCCGCACCTATCTTCAAGGGAGAAGAGCAGAATCATCAGAAAAAGTGCCTCCTTCACTTGGATCGGGGGCAACCTGTTCAAGCTTGGCCCTGATCAGATCTTAAGGCGTTGTGTAAGGGAGGAGGAAGTCTTTGATATCCTCCTCACCTGTCATGATGGGCCTTGTGGAGGACATTTTGCAGCAAAGAGGATTGCCTTCAAAATCCTGCAGGCAGGCAACTACTGGCCCACTCTTCATCAAGATGTCAGAAGGTATATCAGCCAATGTGACCGATGCCAAAGAATGGGGAAACCGACTCAAAGGGATGAGATGCCTCTCCAACCTCAAGTGACTCTTGAGCCATTTGAGAAGTGGGGTATGGACTTTGTGGGTCCAATTAACCCTCCTTCGAGGCAAAGGTCTTACATCATTGTGTGCATTGACTACCTGACAAAGTGGGCAGAAACTAAGGCAATCAAAGCAACAACAGAAGAAAAGGTGGCCGAGTTATTAAGAGAAAACATCTTCTACAAGTTTGGCTACCCAAGAGAGCTAGTCACCGATCAAGGAAGGCAGTTCACATCCAACTTAATTGAAGACCTACTAGCTCATCACAAAATCAAGCATAGGACTTCCACCCCCTATCATCCACAGGCAAATGGGAAAGTGGAAGTCACCAACAGAGCATTGGAAGGGATTTTGACTAAGGTGGTGAGCAGCAGTAGGAAAGATTGGGCAGATCGCCTGGTTGAGGCCACATGGGCTTACAACACCACCTGGAAGACCACAACCGGCTTCACACCTTATGAGCTGGTCTATGGGAAGAAAGCTTTGTTGTCCATTGAATTTGAATGCAACACTTTGAGGATGGCAGCTCAGCTGGACCTAGATCTCAGCCATGAACAACAATAAAGGTTATTGCAGCTGAATGGACTGGACGAGCACCGAATGCAGGCCCTCCTTCACTCAGAAGTGGTTCAACTTCAGAGAAAGGTGTGGCATGACCAACACCTTAATGACAAGCAATTCCAGCCAGGAGATTGGGCACTGTTGTATGACTCCAGGTACAAAGATTTCAAGGGGAAGCTGAGAACCAGATGGCTGGGACCATATGCAGTGGAAAAATGTCATGGCAATGGATCTGTTCTTATTCGGACCATTGATGAGGAGTCCATCCCCATGCTTGTCAATGGGCATCGACTGAAGATCTACAGGAAACCTCTCTCCAGACAAGAGTTCATCAAAACTATGGAGAAATCAGTGTTGGTCATAGAGAAGGGTTCTGCCTCTGCTTTGGGCATACCCTGAAAGATCTAAAAAAAAATAAAGATCCTTGGGTGAAAACCTTTCTGAGGCTCCCAAGGCAAGTGGTATGGGTGAAAACCTCATTGAGGCGCCCCTATTGTCTTTCAAAAAAAAAAAAAGAAGGGAATTTGAAAAAGATCCTTGAGTGAAAACCTCTCTGAGGCGCTTAAGGCAGATGGCAAGGGTGAAAACCTCATTGAGGCGCCCCTGCTATCTTTCAAAAAAAAAAAAAAAAGAAGAAGAGAAAAAGAAAAAACAATAAGCAAAAAAAAAAAAAGACAGGGACAGCAAGTTTGTAATGTGGAAATGCATGCAGGTTGCAGGTGTTCTATGAAGGAGAGAAGGTCTCTCAACTCAAAGTCAAGGGTCCTTATCATGCTGCCAGGAGACCTCACCAGCACATCCTCCAAGAATACTCATCCTCTCCAAGGTATGGGCACGATTTCATCACAGCTTAAGTCTTCTACAGGAAGGTGCAGGCTTTGTACAGGAAGTTTTGTATTTCTACAGGAAACTTCCTGTAGAAGTTCGGGACGGCCCAGAATTCATTGTATGAGGAGATCTAACGACCAAGGTTCGGTTTGGATGCATGCAAGCTACTATTTTCACCCTTACACACTGTTGTCACCTCCTTCTACCACCCCCGTCGACATGCAATAAAGATACCTGCACAATCAAGGCAGATCATTGAGATTCAAGAGAAAGCAATTTTTTTTTTTAATGAAAAAACGCTACGATGCCATGCCATACCCATCCCAGCTATCTAAGAGCTGTGTGAGCATGATCGTGGGGCCACCGTCTTCATCGTGTAGCATGCACCCGAGGAGGAAAAACTGCTACAGGACATCCTGCAGGAGTCCCGTAGCAGTTAAGCCAACTAGAGTGTACACCATTCCATCGGAGCAACATGCAAGGATAACGCAGGCACATGCAGCCGAATCATAAAATTCATCGTCAGCGGCCTGTGAAGAAGAACCTCCGGACCTGTGCAATCACGCAGCAGCAACCAAATCTACCCATCGTCGTCCAAAAGCCTGAAGAATCGTGTCGCGGCCGCACAGGTAAGTGCCTCGCCCTTTCTTCCGTCGAATTGCATGAATTTTACTTTGAAATGTTTGCGAAGTGTGAAGTGAATGGGTTGAGCGGTCGTATGGCCATTCGACTGGCCACGTCGACCAGTCAGTGGTCTAGTCGGATGTTTGAACGGTGGTCGTGGCAAAAAGGAACGGGCAGTGCACACGTGAGAGCCATCCAGTCGGGGAAAAACGAGTTTTAACAGAAGTGACGGCGGCGGATCTGTGGGGAATGATGCGGCAGTAAGGGAACTCGCAGACGAATGATGGAGTGACGTCGTCCAACGGTCCGGCAGGGACAGCTCACCCCCGCGCCACGGATTCCGCCGGATTCAAATCTAATCGGCTAGATTGCCACCCCACGCATTTATCATTCACCGTTTGAAAGTCGAGTGAGCCTCCGGATCCCTCTGTAGCTCGACACTCCAAGTCTTTGGCCATTCGAACACCTGTTAAGCAGCACAGAGAGCGCAGACCCACTGCAGTATCCTCCAGAATTTGTGCGCTGCTTCTACAGGAAAGCTGTTTCTACAGGAAATTGGGTTCCTCACGTCAAAAGGTGGCGGATTAAAAAGGTAAGCCTGAACCTTCCATGCAATTGGTTTCGAGGGTGGCAAAGTCGACGTCCTACAGTCTGGTCGTGAAAAAATTGCAAGTATTGTCTGTTGTTGCATGAATTGTCGTCCTACAGGATGTGAGTTATAGTTAAGCCGTGTTAAGGTCGTCGGGAGATAAGTTTTGTGAATTGTATGCGTGGCAGAGGCGTAATTCTACGCTCTGTCCCAGTAAGCCAATTTTCTTCCGCACCCGCCACCTCCAGTTAACGTAGCAGGTTTTTCACCATGCCGGGTGGGTTCATCAGAAGGGAACCAACCGACTCCACAAAGCTAAGAGAAAATCCTGAGGTGGTGGAGCTGTTCACGCAAGCGCAATGGATATCATTCTGTGACAAATTGCAGGGCTATGACGATGAGGTGGCAGAGGAGTTTTTGCAAGCTCTGAGGCCGAAATCCAAAACATTGGCCACCGTCAACTTCAGGGGTTTGAGTCTCAGACTCACCCCACAATTTATCAGCCGAGTTACTGAGCTCCCAATGGGATTACCATGGGATAAAGAAGAAAGAAAATTGGGCCAACAGGCTAAGAAAGAATTCTTTCCACCAGAGGAGGAATTCTCAGAAGATAAAAATGGGGTTCGTAGAACCAGCTTACTGCCACCATGGAGTGAAGTTAGCTTGCAGATTATGAAGTACATCACCTGCGAAGGTCGATTTAGCATTGTATATGGGTACCATTTTCGGTTACTCACGGAATTAAGGCATCAGATGGACCTACCTGTAGAAAACAAACTAAGTATCCCCTACTTTCTACTACAGTCTCTGATTGAATGTGCCACCAAGTTGAAAGAAGGCACACCAGACCAGGTAGCCCACCATGGACTCATTAAACTCCTTGTGGAGGATGCGCTCCACACATACAAGGTTCCTCTCTCATGGGAAGCCTTCAGAAATTTGACCAAAGATGGTGATATAAGGATGCTGACCGAAGAGCTCGGTTCATCTAGCAGTGAGGAGAAGGAGTTAGTGCCCGTAGGGAAGAAAGACAAAGGCCAGAAGACCACGACCACGGAGCAGAAGAAAGAGCAAAAGAAGAAACAAGAGAAAAAGGGTGCCAAAGAGAAGGATGACACACCCATGTTGACAGCCAGAGAGAGAAGATTGCAAAGCAAAGTGGACAAGGCTGAGCAGGTCCACATCAGCAAAGGTACCTCGACAGCAGCCGCAACCAAGTCAAAAAGTAAAGTACATTCAGTAAAACAAACTAAGGTGGTGACACCTGTCTCTACAGGAAAAGCGAAACCGGCTTCTACAGGAAGCCAGAAATCAACTGAAAAAGGGTCTTCTACAGGAAGCCCTGAGGAAAGAAAACCCAAGGAGAAGAAAGCTGACATTATTGCAAGGGAGGCAGCAGCTGTGCTGGTCGCCCTCAGTACACCTCCTAAGCCAAAGGAGAAGAGAAAGAGGGAAACCCCTCTATATTTTAAAGCTAGAAGAAGTGTGAGAATAAAGACGGGCATGCCACAGCCTCCGTCTAGCAGCCCAATCATTATCGAAGATGCCCCTACTTCGCCCAAGGAGAGGTCCCCCTCGAGGATATCAGTCACCTATGAGAGGGGGAGCCTGAAGAAAACTACCTGGAAGGATAGGTTGGACCAATTGGCCTCGAAAGCCCAGCTACAGGATGCTGAAGATGCTCTACAGGAAACTTTAGCCCGGCTTAAGGAAACAGAGAGAATGGAAGGAGAAGCACCCCCATCACCACCGAGGGAGGGCGAAGTAGAGCCACCAAAAGAAGTGGAGAAAGAGAATATACCAGAGCCTAGCCCTCAGCCAAGTCTAAGTTCATATTACAACTTTTTAGAGGCTGGCAAAATTATACCTCAGAAATTCACTGTGCCACTGTTTTTTGCATTGGAGGAAGAAAGAGTCCATACACACACGTGGATGAAAATAGCCAAGTCAAAGGGTGTGGCGGACATAGGTCCCTTGCAGGAGCAGCTCAAGGAGGCCAGAAGTGAATTGGCCATGGCTAAACACGTGGCAAATTGCCAACGAGTGTTCCTACAGGAAGAAAACGAAAAGATGAGATTGCAGCTACAGGAGCTGAGGACAGGGACATGTACATCCTCCAGGGACACCACAGCAGAACAACAAGGCAAAAAGGAACTGAACACCAGTCTTGGAGAGCCAACCACACATCTACAGGAAGCAGAGCAGCAAGCACAAATTGAGGTGCAAGCTCTCAGACAACAGCTACAGAAGAAAGAGGCACAATTGGCCTGCATGGCCAGTTGGGCCATGGATGCTATCCAATGCAGACAGCCGGCCAAATCCTATGGCCTGTACTTGAAAGACCAATGGCTGCAATTTCAAATCAATACCTTGGCGCAAAGGGGTATCTCTCAGCTCCAAGACCCGCAGCAATTCACTGAGGTATGCAGTACCAGCTCATCAGAGGATAAGGCCAAATTAGTGGAGTTCTACCTCCATAATTTGGCCCTGCCTAATGTAGTTTCATGGGATCCCAATACGGCCTTGGGAGATATGAAATTAATGGCATTGACCTCATGGTTGAACCATGAGGATAAAAGAGCAGCAGATGCCAAAGCGGTCATGAACCGAGAGCTGAATGAGCCATTGCTAATCAAACCAGAACCAGGGGATTCAGTTGCACTAATCTCGGCACACCAACACTTGTCCACTGACCCTCAAGCTTCACTGAGATATATGGACCAGCAGGCCCAAGCCATAGCCCATTTTGAGGACATGGAGAGACTGTTGGGAGATAACGCTGTCCAAGCTTGCACCCGCAGATGGAATACATTGGCCCACAGTCTGAAAATCCGAGAGTATCATACCCCAACTCAGATGAGGGAAGCTCTGGTACGGGTGGCCCTCTATAAGAAATCCATGCAAAACCTCCAGGCCGGCTGGATAGGCCTTAAGCTAAGCCCACCACTGCTGCTAGGATTGATGGAAGGCAGCACAGAGAAAGATGATAATGAATAGTGGGAAGAGGTGAACAGAAGGGTTGGGTTCCATATCAGCAAGGAGGACACTACTACAGAGGCTTGGGATGTAAGGGTGGCAGTAAAGGCAATGAAGGATGAAGAGCTGGACTAGTTGCTCAAGGATGAGAAAATATTTTAGCTGGGGGGTGATGATGAGCCCCAAATTTGGTAACATTTTGGGCTCATTTGGCCTACTTACCCTTGCTCAACCCTTCATTTTTTATCACTTATGCATTATTTCTTAAGTATATTCATGTTATTTGTAGGAAGGAGGGCAGTCACTATTCCTAGGTGGCTAATACATGTTTGTTTCAGGTTTTTTGACATTAAATGGAGCAAAACCACGCAGATGGAGGCAAGGAGACAGCCAAGGTGGCATTGCGGTTTTGTAGGAAGGTTGTCCACAGCCTTGAATGACCTTCCTAGTGATCTCCACCCCAACTCCGAGCTCCAACAGCTATCACCACCGAGCTAGAAGGCAGCCAATGGATTCTAAGGGAACAACAGTTTACTTTTAGTTGGACAGCCAAGCCCCACTAATTTAGGAGGCTAGCTTGGCCCTCATAATGTATAAATATTGAGGTTGTAGCCTTCGATAGGAGCTTTTTGAAACTTTGCTATTTATCCTAGACTACGAGCTGATAGCTCTGTTTTTGCTTTTTGTAAGCCATTTTTGGCATGTTATCAGACTTTTGACTATTATCTCTTAATGAATAAGCAGACAGATTTGAGGCAGCTCTGAGTTCTTAAAGGAGCTTAAGCTCTCAGGGTTGGGCCCAACCTGAGAGCCTAAGGCTTCCTTCATTGTATTGTTACTTGTCTTCCTTTCAGCATTTCATTTCTTTTCCTTTACATGCACTTGGAAACACAGTTTGCTGATTCGAATTTCTTGATGTGATTAAGTAGGTTAGTTTTATGGATAAAGTGCTTACAGTAGTTTAGATTAGAGTAGGAGGATTGGAGTTAATCAGGGTTCCAAGAAAAGGTTGATTGTACATTCACTTCCACCTCTGTTTAGGGATTGGGAGTGTAGACCGTGCCAACCACAAAAAAAAACGCAGTTTTACATGTTCATGCAAGCTTTAATGTAACATTTCCGTTTGTAGAAGCATCCATGCATTTAGATCTTGAGCAATAATTCGTTGTTTCAGCACCATGCACGATTTCTCTTTAAACTACATTGTTGTTCTTTGGTTTCTAATAAAACAGTTAGAGTAGGTTGATGACATTTCGGTTTTGTGCAAGACACGGGTGATTTGTTTCATTTACACTGTGCAGCACCACTCTATCATTCCCTTATCCTTCTGAGCCATGCCTAAGCCATCTACTTACCTCCCAGTCAGATCATCTACCTCCCAACTCTTCTATCATCCACGTTGTTTTATCTTTTCGGCCTTCCATTGCCTCTAACCTCCTTTAGATCAACCATCTTTCCACACTCCCTCTCCATCTCACCTCTCTGTCCATAAGCCATCACAAGCTCCCCTCCTACATCTCTGTCCACCCACACAGCTCATTCACTCATCCATCACCCAAAAATCCTATTGCAGAACATCCTGTAGAAGTTAGCAGACTTCCTGTAGAAATCCTGAACTTCCTGTAGAATCACCTGCAGACATCCTGTAGAAGCTTGCAAACACGGTTGCCAGGCATCTGAACCTCGTGAACTTCTGTGGAATGATGCTAGGGATCCCTTGGACCCTCTCTGAGCCTTCCTGACCTTTTCCAAGCCTTCCTCCCCTTTATCAACCCCCGGCATAGTCAAGACCCAGTAAGAAGCACAGTCATAATAACTCCAACAACTTGAGCAAAAATACAAAAACATGTTCTCTTCAGATGAAAGTAGTTTAGACACATGCATCTCATCCCAATAGAAGTAATGGCATCATTTTTATAAGTTGCATTCCCACCATTGCATCATAAGGATTAAGCTGGTAGAATTAGGGTTTACTAGGGTTTCCATGTTTTGTTGGTTTTTTTCAATTCATTCTTGCAAAGTAGGTTAATTTCCTTTGAGATAGCTTTCGTTCATCACTTAAAAAGCTTCTTCTGAGAACATATAGAAGTTGGCTTGAGCCCTAGCGGACTTGTGCCAGCTGACCAAGTGACAGCTGCGACAAGAGCTAGTACTTGTGCATACAGCACCGTCGCTTCCAAGTTTGTACGAACTACCGGGTTGATAAAACTAGAGAAGGAAGCTCCAGGAGTTGTAGCATTATTGCTACAATACTGGAGCCCACCAACCACCTGACTAGCCGTAGGAAGCACAATCTCAGCGCTCCAGGCAGTTGAAAGAGAGTGCATGACTATAAAAGAGTCTATTTGGGAGGTGCGCAATAAGGGAGGTGTGCGCAGAAACAGCATGTCACAAGGCTCGCGCCCGCACACGGGGGGTTGCGCTACCATGTGGTTAGGCTGGGAAGTAACCATGGGTGTCACTGTTCATGACAGGATGTCTGATTTAAGGCAAAATGGAGCGGGCGGCGGGAATTTAAGATGCAAATTAAGGGCAAGATTTGGGACAATCTACCACCAAGAAAGCATTGATGGCCCAGAATTGGGGGGAACGGTCAAATTTGAATTCAAAAGGCACTATAAAACTCCAGGGGCTAGCCATGAGACAACACTTGTTCACTTGAGATTTAAGCAGTTGATTAGAGCACAGAGTGTTGAGCGCCGAGCAATATTCGAGCCTGAAGTTCGCGAACGACCACAGACAGTTCAAATAA
The DNA here is from genome assembly GCA_031772625.1 of Pinus tabuliformis. NCBI lineage: Eukaryota > Viridiplantae > Streptophyta > Pinopsida > Pinales > Pinaceae > Pinus > Pinus tabuliformis. The sequence goes on along the minus strand of CM062806.1, from coordinate 743,829,392 downwards.
GATGGCGACTACTAGAAGAGGTTTGGGCTTTACAAAAGGAACCACCGATGAGGCCGCATAGAACCCCATAGTACATGATGTTCCCGAAGATACTAGGGTCATGCCAGAAATCCTGAAATCACCTCAGACGCTGAGGTCGAAAAAAGATAAGCAGGCAGCGGGACCAGTCTGCATGTCCCCACGGAATCTGTGGTTTGGTAAGCTCTCAATGGAAGAAAAGGTTAAGGTTGTCACCATTGAGACAGATGACGAGGAGGAGGACCTGCAAACTCTCATTACTGAGGTAGAGGAAGCAGAGGACATGGAAGAGGACATCCAGCTGGTGCACTCTGCAGCGAAATTTCCTGAGTACGTCCCTCCGTGAAAAGGGAAAACTAAGATACCAAAGGATTTGGATGCCACCAAGAGCGCACTCCAGACCCCGCTCCTCCCTGATGGAATTGTGTTTGAGGGCTCGCACCTAGGCCACGTGCCCATAATGAAGTTTGAAGATTGGGACCTCGCGGACAGCGAGAAGTTCCCACACTTAGAGACAGAGAGCCTCATGAAGCAGAGCACGGAGGGGCCAGTCACAACATTAGAGCAACGAAAATGGCTGTGTGGTGTGGAGAAGGTCGGATTGCTTCATCTGCTATGGATTCCACACTTTCACCATGCGCCCATCATTATTTTCGTCATCAGGTAGCTACTTTGCCTGGTGCACGATGGGTACTTATGGATGGAGGAGCCTATTCCCATCATGGTGAATCTCATCCATAGAATTTCTCGGCTTCCCTGTAAGGGAAAGGACCCACGATGATAGCAGGAAAAAGTGGTGATTTGGCTCTCATGGAAGCCATGAAGAAGAAATACAAGCTCAAGAAGAAAAAGAGGGGTTACGCTATCAGTAGTATCAAAGATAAAGGGGTGCGTGTAGCCACCCAACTCCTAGCTAGGAAGGTAATGAGAAAATGTCGCAGCGATGAAGTACCAGCGCTGGTAGTTGTGTTGGCTAAACAATGCGCAGAGGGGGTCCAATTCAACTGGGCTGAGTTCCTCTGCGAGGAATTCTTGATCAACTGCAAGGAAGCCTAGGAGCAGGGTAAGACCTTCCACTATGCGTGGTTGCTTTTATCCATTTTGCTAGTAGCAGGAGAACTGTCGGAGGACAGTCAGTTCTCGAGCATTGAATAGGACTTACCAGAGGCTGCAAAGTATGCATCGCTCTAGGCTACCAAGGAAGTGAAGTGGATTTGTGAAACAAAGATCTTCTGGGTGCTCATGGAGGTGAGCATCTAGATGTGGATTAATAGGCAGCCGTGCCTATCCCCCATAGTTCACAACAGTCTGTGAAGCTTTGCAGACTTCAAGGCGGACATGCACAATATTTACATCAAGGCGCGAAAGGATCCGGCGTAACAATGGATCAAGCTCCCCTTCATCGCCACTAATGATGTAATTTTTACAGTGTTAGAATCATGGCCTCCCAAGTGGCGTGCTCTATATTTGGTGGAGCTGGATAGGACAACAACACAAAAAATAAAGGATGAGGCCAAGTTGTGCGTCACGCAATTGGCCGAGAAGAGGCGCAATGAAAAAGCGGTAGCAGAGGTAAGGGCAGTCTGCGAGGCAGCAAAGGTAGCCACGGAGCAGGCAAAGGCCGCCAAAGTAGCAGCAGCAGTGCAGACAATAGGGGCCACAACAACGCAGGAAGACAAGGGCTAGGAATTATCTACAGGACAGGAGGCAGAGGACATAGACCTTGCAGAAGAAGGTGCAGACTTGGGCACAACTTCCGCCCAACTGAAAAGGCCGCATGTCATAGAGAGATTGGGTCCACAAAAAAAGGTCAAGGCCTCCAAATTGGCCGTCGACCTGATCACGTTAACGGAAGGCGACCTCTACGACATCGGCGACACGGTTCACGAGGTCACCAAGGAAGCACTCCAAAAAGCCATGTCGGAGTAGCAGAGTGTGTTGGGGGTCCTAAGGGCACAGCTACATGAACTATAGGTGCAGCCCCCATAGGAAGGAATCATAGCCACCTATGTCGCAGTAGGCACATCAACAACATAACAGATGCTACATGCAAGGATGGCCAATACTGTAGTGCTACCAGAAGGGGTGCTAGTAGTAGAGAATGAGACCGACAGAGCCGCGATTGGCAGGATCAAGAGACTTGGCCTTATTTTGGTTGCCCTTCTGCGAGACACACTGTACCAACTGCAGGATGGCATAACAACAGAGTTCTGCACCGGGGAGGGCTGCGTGATTTAGGTGATGAGTGAGAAAAAGATCAACATTGAACAACTCAGCCTACAGCGTGATGAACTAGTGTCACAAAACCAGCAGATAGTTGATGAAGCGTGCCGGTGAGTCCTAGAGTTTCCATCGTCACAGACCTACCAATAGAAATGTGTATCCACTGTCTGGAAAGTGGAGTCCAAAACGTGCGTGAGGAAACAACGTGTGTGCAGCTGGAGCTAAATATCCAGATTGCCAAGTTGCGACTGAAGGCATAGCCTTCCATTCCCCCGGAATTTAGAGAGCAGTGTGTTAGTGCTATCCAAACAGGGTTGGAAGAAATTGGACGGGAAGTACAGGACTGTACCGGTATGTTGGACCAAGCCTTTGGAGTCCTCACATCCTGCAAACAGAGGCGTGCAAGCTTAAGGAGCAGTACGACAATTTAAGGGGAACCTCGCAGATAGTCATCCTCACTCAATGGCTCGCAAAGATGCAGCAAGCAAAGGCATTGAAAGAGCAGGTGGATGCCGCAAGATAGAAAGAGGCACTTTTCAAAGCACGCATCCAGCCATGGATTGATGAGGTCTTCACCATTACGGAAGATATCGAGGGAAATCTCACATAGATGCAACGGATCTACACAATAAGGTAGGGATTCGATCCTCACAAAGAAGAATAAGAAGAGTGCATGCAGTAGGTCCAGCAAACCGTAGAACAGTGCGTTGCAGACCTTCTAGCAGTACGGGACAAGTTGGAGGGGCTTCATGCAAAGATCGTTGCGCCAACAGAGTGACTCGGGCATGAGTCACGATGATTGTGTTGGGGGCTTGTTGGGCATGGAATCCCCCCACAACATGTTTTGGGGCTCAAAGCCTAAGTCTTGGTCAAATGTATTATAAGACTCCGCGAATTACGGGCGCGGAGCGTAAGTATAGGTTGAGTCATAGGGTTTTCCTCCCAAAAAAATTGTAGAGTAATGTAATGTCATGTTGGCCTACCCATGGTCCGCAGACCATGGGATTGTATAAATAGAGCGAGGCTCTAAGTTGTAAAGAGAGAGGCAAAGAAGCTAAGTAGTGAAGGAGCGAAGATAGAGCATAGAGGAAGAGTCTAAGTGTATTGGGTCATAGTAGTAGGAAGAGGCTCTGTAGCTGAGTGCGTAGAGGCCTAGTAGAGTCTGCAGCTGAGTGCGCAGGGTAGTGTCGAGTCTATAACCTTGAATGAAGAATAATAAAGAGAAATTGATTCCAAATTCAGTGCATCTGCTTTTGTATTGCATTCTTTACATTTATATTGTTTTTTTTTTCGCGCACACTTATATGATTGCTAGATATACTATTAATTGTCACTAGTCTTACACAGATAAGTTAAGTAATCGGGTAATAACAGGATAAATAGTAAGGAACTTGGGTTTAATACGGATCGCGCCTCGAGTAGGGCTGCGCAAAGGTAGCATCATAGGTTGCGAGGGACTAATAGGTGCGCGTAGCGATGTGCATGTAGGGTCAAACCACAGACCGCCAGAAGCTCATCAGACATCCCCAGGGTGTGGAAACCTGGTTCTAGCACCCTCCCATACTACTTCGGGTGAGACCTCAGTCTGCGCTCCGCGGACTATTGCTGAAAGGGCCAGTAGTACCGGGATTTTCTTGGCTAAATCACCTCTGAACCTGGGTCAGGCCCATACAAGCCAACACCAGCGAAGGCACCAACAGAGGCGTGCATCCAGAGGTTAGAATTAGGGGTACTTGAGGCGCGAGAAGAGATGGCAAAGGTTCAACTGGAGCTGAACCTTCAGATAACAGAACTATGATTGAAGGTGCAACCTTCAACTCCTCTAGAGGTGAGGGAACAACGCACCAGCGCCATTACATTAGGGATGGAGGAGATCAGCAGTGCAGTGAAGGACTGCACCAAAATGTTGGAAGAGTCATTTGAGGTCTTCACCACTTTGCAGGAGGACCCAAACATACAACGCTTAGAAATAGAGGCGCGCGAGCTACAGCAATAGTATGATGATATAAAAGGGACTGCACAGATGGTGGCCCTTACATAGAGGCTCATGCGGATGCAACACACCAAAGTGCTTAAGGAGCATGTAGACACAACACGACATAAAGAAGTGGTTTTGAAGGCGCGTGTCCAACCTTGGATCAATGAGGCATTCATCATTACAGCCTCGATCAAAGCCAAGCTTGCGCAGATGCAGGGAACACAGGAGTAGATGCAGGGAAGCAGTTCAACGGTCTCTGAACAGAGCGTGTAGGAGATACAACAGGTAGCTGCTCAGTGCGCTACCGATCTTGCAGCAGTTTAGACAGAGTTGGGAGGTCTCCACGCGAAGATCTTCGCACCGACAGAGTGACTCGAGGGCGAGTCACGATGTTTGTGTTGGGGGCTTGTTGGGCACGGGATCCCCCAAGGGAAGTTTTGGGGCTTAAAGCCCAAATTTTGACCAAATTCGATGTAAAGACTCCGCGTTTTGTGGGTGTAGAGCGCGAATATTGTAAATGAGTCATAGGGTTGTCCGCCCTCATTTTTGTAATGTAATGTCAGCTTTAGAAATCTACCCATGGTCCATGGACCATGGGATTGTATAAATAGAGCGAGGCTCTAAGTTGTAAAGAGGAGAATCAATGGAGAAAATACATGAAGAATTGAGTCTTATCTAAGTGTAGAGTCGAGTCTTTGGATCATAGAGTAAGAGAAGGCTCTGCAGCTGAGTGCACAGAGGCCTAGTAGTCCGCAACTGACTGCGTGGACCCCTGCAGTTGAGTGCGCAGGGCGAGTCGAGTCTGTAACCTTTGGAGAAGTAGTAAAGAGAAGTTCTACATCATTTCTGTGTATCTTTTTCATGTTTTGTGCATTGAATGTATCATATATAAATTGCATTTCTATTGTTTATATGATGCACGAACTTATATGAATGTGTTGATAAAGTGAATATAAGATAAAGTATCTATTTACATGAATATAACTAACTGTTATAAGAAGATAAGTAAGATACGCAATGTAACTTGGGGAAATAGCGCAGAACACTACCATAGCAGCGCGAAAGCACCTTGACCCCTGGTTAGGGCTACGCGAAGGCGATTCTAACATATTGCGAAGGCCTCACAGGTCAGGATAGTGCACGAAGTGACCTACGCGAAGCTATTCATAGTTGGACTAACCCTCAAACATCTCAAGGGTGCAAAAACTTGGTTCCAACATCCCCCCATACTGCTTCGGGTGAGACCTTAGTCCGCACTCCACGAGCTATTGCCAAAAGGGCTAGTAGTGTAGGGATATGTTTGGCTAATTAACTCTGAAACTGGGTCAGGCCCCATCAAGCCAACATGAGGCTATGATGATGTGTCCCTGTGGGACCACTCTTGCACATTTGGACCAATAAATGACTAGCGAGGTGGGATGTGCTCCACATATGTTTGACACCTAGTCAACCCATATGCCTTTTCATGTTCCCTTTTTAAACCATATAGGGCATCCCTTTAGGGATAATGTTATGCTCACGTCATTATTACCACATGCTGCCTTAAGAGTGGTGACACGTGTCACCCATATTTGGCCCACTTAACCACCTGAAAGTGCTAAAAAATGCATGCCACATGTCCCCTGTGTTAACATGATGCTAACATCATCATTCTGACCATGTTGACATGTAGTATGTATGAGCCAATTACATTTCCCCATCTGTCGCCCACGCTGTCTTGAGTATAGAGGCAGAGGGGATCCTAAGACTTTTTTTTGCGTTGAATACCTTTGGTAAATTTATAAAGGGTCCCGGGCCTATTCAACTATTGTGTTGAATTCCTTATATGCCTAGCCCTACGTCATCCCGGGATCTTCCAAACTTCATTACGCCTGGATCTTTCAGGGAAGGACCTCTGGGATGAGCTGTCCCATGGGGCCTCCCACTGTAGAAATTCTGCCAATGAAAAGCCTTTTCCGTCGCTGATATCCTCCTGGGCTTGGGTCATACTGGGTGCACCCTTGCACGGTCCTTAAGTTCTTCTGGAGAAGTAACTCAAGGATGATGGCTCTTTTATGCCAATTGATATTCAACATTCAAAATTGGCAACCATGATGTGAGCAATCACCAACAAATCATATAAATAACAAGTAACCTGAACACATAAACAGACACAACAAGGCCATGAGCAACATACACATAGAAAAAAGAGGATTTAATGTGGAAACCCAAAAGGGAAAATCCACCAATATTATTTTATGATGTAAATAGAAGCTCCTACTCTATTACATCAATTTGTTTGTGAGCCACCACTCACATGAAACACCTACTCCCTTAGATTGTTTGCTAGCACCCACTAGCAAGAAGCCTCAAATCCCTTCTTCTGTAGACACCTGATCAACTTACCATGAAGCACCAACTTCATGGATTTATGCAAGCACCCACTTCAGAAGGCATCGACTTCCAATCTCTACTCAATACACCCACTAGATGGAAGCTCCAACTCCCTGTTTTGTAGACTCCAACCCACACTCAATAAGGGACTTGAAACTCTTTGTTCTTGGCAATCACTCTACCTTATTTTAGCTCTGCATTCACTAACTCAACCCTCTATTCTACTCAACAACATACACTCAACCTTCTATTCTCATCAGTTTCCTTCACTCATGCATAACCCACAAAACACTCTGTCTTCTGCCCACTCTCTTCACACTGCAACAACACACATTCAAATATATGCCTTCAACATTTCAACAACATATTCAATAGTCTACTCTCATCCCTCAAAACTTCACATAGTTATCTCATTCATCTCTCTACCTCTTCTTCTGCACTTGAACACACGACCTTTCTTAGTAACACTCTTTCACATCAGAGCTCTCCACAAAACTCACTAAAAAGTGTTTCATTCCCCCAGATTTCATAACTATCATCCATGGTTTTATTTCTCTATTACATAGGGAATGATGCTGACGATTTTGTCATCCACACTACCCAAGAATGTACTCTAGCATGGATTCCCATTCTGTATAGGACAAGACTACTTGTTCAATCTCTTAACTACAACATGGCTTGTTGTCTTTCTGTATCATCCTTTTACTTAGCCACTGCAACTACATTAAATCACAAAATGGGCACACAATGCTTTTCCATGCTGACAATAAATTATTAGACCATCTGTGTAATCCAACAAGGCTCTCCATGCTTAATAATTGATCATAGTGATCTAAGTGTACTTGAACATAGCTTACTGAGCTATGGTCAAATATCCATTAATCCCTGGGCTATTTTTCTCATTTAGTTCTTCTTGGAGAGAGAGGCACTCAGATTTTACTCATTCAAACTGATCCTAACATTCCATTAATTCTCTCTGCAAATCATTTTCCTCGCTATTTTAGTCTGTTGGACTTGACTCTCTTCCTTAGCGCCAATTTTTCCATTGCCACTAATTTGCAGATCTAGATGCTAATATTCTTAATGCCTTCCTGATACAATTAAGGTCAATAGCCAAAATTTTCATATCTTCTAAATATCGAGGATCATCAACAAAGCTACTAATATGTTCCAATCATTAAAACCTGTGCCCATAGTTCCTAAATAACTGCTGACCTGTTCAATGCCTCGTTAACCATAAATGTGGCGCAATGCCACATATGGCACACCTTCCAAATATGGAGGATCTTTACCAAATATACTAACCCATTAAAGCATTTGAAACTTAGGCTCATGATGCTTAGTCCTCGAGCTTGTTCAATATACACCCACAACGTTTCTTAATGAAATGGGCCAGTAATCCTTTGGTCACGTTAACACACAAAACTACTGCTAAACCATCTCTAGACTGCTTGTTGGGCCCCTTTGAGATATAGCCCATGAGGGCTTAATATTCATGCATTAAACCTTCATGCACAAAACCAAGTCCAAGGCTTTACGTTTAGCCCCTAACCTTCCTTGTAGGATTATGTATAGTGTGGGGCTGCAAGCCACATGCATTGGAAAAATAAAAGGCTACCAATATGAGCTGTAACTGCCATCTCCATGTCTTTGTGTCCTGACACCCATTCAACTCGGAGTTACCTATTATGCACTTATTGTTTCCTTCGGGTTGCTGGTCCAGGATGACATGTCCTAGGTTCATTATTATTGGTTCTTGGTTCTCCCATAACCACCACAACATCTTGATGCTTAGTCATCCTGGAGGGACCTTTTTTCACTCTTTCAAAACCTTCGGGGGTAGCAAGTCCAAGATGATGTGTCTCGGTGGGAACCACTACTATGCATTTGGACCAATCAACGACTAGTTGGGAGTGAGTTGTGCTCGACATATGCCCGATGTCTAGTTAGCTCGAAAAAACCTCTCTTACGCTATTTTAAAATCTTCCAGGGTCAAACCTCTGGGATGACATCATGCTTACGTTAAAATAGCCACATGGTGCCTTCTAAGTGGTGACACGTGTCACTTGGATTTAGCCCACTTTGTGTTGATTTTCTAGTACAGTTAGGACTAGAGTAGTTTTTCACAATTGATAGTTACTTCTAATGATATAATCAATTCTTTCTTTACACTTCAATCATCAAGTAACTATACATGAAAAAATTCAACCATTCAATTCTTCAATTAGAGTGGTAAATAGAGATAACAATAAACAATGAACAATAGACACCGAGAATTAGGATCACATCCAGTGGAAAACCCACAAGGGGAAAACCCAACCAAATTATTTCCTTATGAGAGAGATATTTTATCCATCAATAGTACATTAAGAATATGCCAATAAAATCCAAATTTGACCTCAAAATGTCATAGTCAAAAATAGTCAACAGAGAGAGAAAAAGTCAACTTATGGTCACTGAAATAGGTCTGCACAGTGAGGCCGAATTTCAACCCTTAAGAGGCTCATCAGACTCACCGAAATTTTGTCTTGAGGTGATCACAGAAGGTCAATGTATCAATCAAGAAAATCCTGGTCAAGTCAACTATAAATGGATGCGGTCAACATAGGTCAACGTATTAATATAGGAGATAAGTTTCCGTCTTAGAGAATCATTGAACTTCTGGAGTCTTCATACTTCCACAGTGATCTGAAAAATGGTCAAATAGATGCCAATATACCCAAGTCAAAGCACAGTCACCGCAACTTCAAGGAGAAATTCAACACAGATGAATAGAAGTCTTTTTGTCCTTCGCATGTGTGGAGTCTCTCTCTGAAAATTGTAGATCAAACTTGCTTGAGATGATATGCCAAATGAGTGTCAATGATGCCCAATATATATGAGTGTGATGTGGGCTAATTATCCCTATGTGGGCTGACTTGTAGAGTTGTGAGCCCGACTTGTTCAATTAACAAATATGAGTTTTTTCTTCACTGTTTCCAATGAAAAATACTGACCATTGCTATTCAAATTTTCAACACTCCCTCTTATCTAGGGAGGTAGTTTTTCATTCTCTCACAAGTATAATCTTCCCAACCAGTTCATAGGTCTCACAGCCCACAACCTAAGGAAGAGATCACAATCCAAGTCTCTCTCTCTTTCTGTCAATATCAATTTCATCAAAAGGAAATACACATAACATCTGTTTCATCTCAAAGCATCTCCCTGACCACAAGGTCTCACAACTCACAACCTAAGGGAGGAATCATCAAATCAAAACATCTCCCAGACCATAAGGTGTCATAGAAATAAACCTACAGGAGGAATCAACAATACATCTCCTAGATCACAAGGTCTCACAACACATAGCCTACATGAGTAATCAATAATACATCTCTCGGACCATACGGTATCACAACACACAACCTACAGGAGGAATCACCAATATAATACATCTCCCAGACTACAAGGTCTCACAACACACAACCTATGTGATATGGTCCATAATATGATGCTATGTAATCAATTCCCCCTCTCTCTTAGAGAGGGGATCTAAAAAAATCTAAGTTATTCTATGAAATAACGAAACTCCATCCGGGACAATAACTTTGTCAACACATCAACAACCTCCTCATCAATAGTAACATATTCGAGCCTCACAACTCCTCTATGGATAATATTCTGGATGTAGTGATATTTGATTTTGATGTGCTTTGATATATCATGGAACACTGAGTTCTCATAAAGCTTTACACAACTTTTATTATCACAACAAATGATAGTCATCTCCAAAATTTGATCAAACAAATAATAGAACAAGTTTTGAAATCATATAGCCTCACAATAGGCTGAACTAGTAGCAATGTATTCAGCTTTAGTTGTACTTAGAGCAATAGAGGTCTCTTTTCTACTAGACCACAAAAACATAGTTGAGCCTAGGCTCAAACAATATCCAGAGGTGCTCTTTCTATCATAAGAGCTACCGACCCAATAAACATCAAAGAAACCATATAGTTTCCATTCCCCATTAGAAGCATACATTAGACCATACTCAATGGTACCTCACAAGTATCTAATTATGTGTTTAGTTGCAACCCAATGTACATGATGAGTCTCAACCAAGAATTGGCTTAATGTATTCACAAAATAACACATATTAGGCCTAGTGTTCACAAGATAATTCAACGAGCCAATCAATTTGTTATACATAGTTGGATCAATCAAATTAGAATCACTGTCCCAGATATTCTTCAAATTCATCACCATAGTAGTGTCCATGGAAATGCATTCCATCATGCCAAATCTCTTAAGAATAAAAAAAATGTACTTGCCTTGGCATTAAGTTTTTTCCAAATTTCCAATCCCAGATAGTAATTCATGAGGCCAAGATCCTTCATCTCGAATTTGGAAACCAACTTCCTCTTACACTGGAAAATCAGTACTTTGGTTCCCATGAAAAACAAGTCATCTACATATAATACCAATATCAGGGGTTCACCTTAACTACCTTGAAATATATATTTGGATCAACATCACTCTTTTTTAAGCCATGAAACTAGCCTTGCATTTTTCAACACTTCCATCAACAACGTGATTTATCTTGTAAATCCACTTTGAAGACACAACAAACTTCCCTTCAGGCCTTGGCATGATCTACCAAACATAATTCTTTAATATGGATTGATATTCTTCAATCATTGAATCTTTCAATACTTGATCTTCAACAACCTATTCATAGGAGGATGGCTCACACTTAATGAACTTGCAAATCAAGGTTATATAACCAAAATACTTCTTTGGATTCTTGCTTTCCTTGAATGTTCCATGAGCAACAACATGTCCTTTAGCTTCCTTCAATATCTTTTCTACCCAGGCAGGTCTCTTTCTAGTTCCAGGTACCAGATATTTTGGAGATTCACATGTTCATTATCAATGGATTCTTCATGAGGGGCTTGATTCATTGGTCCAATTTCTTTAGACTTTGATTTCACATTCTTCAAAGCAAGTTGTATTGGACTTCTAGAATGCAACATCCTCATCAAAAATAATATCCCTGAAAGTCTCAATATATTGTTTCCCTAAATTATAGAACCTAAAGGCCTTTGAATTATCACTGTAGCAAAAAAAAATACCCTTCTTACCAAATGGTTCCAACTTTTTCCTTTTCTCTTTGGGGACATGAACAAAAATAAGACAACCAAAGATTCTTAAATGTTCAACATTTGGTCTCTCACCTGTAAATACCTCTTTGGGAGTCTTATAATCCAAAATTCGATGTGGGCATCGGTTTTGAATGTAGAAAATAATTCTTGCAACTTATCCCCAAAGAAACGTAGGTAACTCTTGATCATGAAGCATAACCTTAACAACTTCCATAATGACCCTGATTTTTCTTTCAACAGTTTCCTTTTGTTTGGGGTAGTAGGGAACTATAATCTCCCTCTTAATTCCAACATCCCTATAGAAATCAATCAATTTAGTGTATACACATTCCCCTCCATTATCAGACCTTAGAGTCTTGATCCTTCTCCCTGTATAATTTTCAACTTGTGCTTTGAATTCACAAAACTTCTAAAATACTTGATCTTTGGTATTTAAGATATATATCCATTTTTTGTGAGAAAAAGTCATCAATGAAATATACATAATAAAAGCATCCACCCATGGTTTTATCAGGCATGGGTCCACATACATCAGAATGCACAAGGTCCAAAACTCCTTTCGATCTACTATCACTGCTAGTGCATCTTCCTTTAACATTTTTACCGAGGGCGCATCCTTTGCATACTCCATCATGATCTGTTTTAAGTTCAGGCACACCTTTAACAAAATATTTAAATATAGAAAAATCTTTTTAATTCACATGAGAATACTGCCAATGCCAAATTTCACTAAGTTTAGCAGTGTTAGGTAGAAGAGCTTGGATTGAACGACTAAGGAGATGATATAGTCCTCCAATTCATACTCCAATGACTTTCACAGTTTCAAAGGATGGATTTCTCTTCCATACTAAGACTTGTCCATCAACAAAAGCAACTCTATATCCTTTGTCTTCAAGTGATGATATGGACAAAAAATTCTTCTTCAAACCAAGAACATATAAAATATTGTTAATAGATACATTACCGCTAGATTCCAATTGGAAGGATGACGTACAAATGCCCTTGAATTCATATTTTCCATTATCTCCAAGCTCAACCTTTTGAGTAATCTTATTTTCAGCCAATTCAAATATATGTTCACGACTTCCAGTCATGTTCCTAGAGGCACCATTGTCCACTAACCAAATTTCCTCTTGAATTTCAATGGAATCTGTAAGAGAAGAATAAAATGAGTATTCATAATCAGAATCATGTCTCCTATGCCTCCTCTTTAAAGATGGCCTATTTATATCAACAAAAAAATCATGATGTCTTCCTCTTATTTTTCAAACATCATTCCTTTCATATTCATATCTTCGATTCTTTTGAGGATAATGAGCTTGATAATTACCATAAGCTTGAAACCGAAAACATTGAACATTTGATATATCATTTCTATATCTTATATATTTTTGTATCTTCTGTCTCGAGAGGGAGGAGGAGGTATTCTTTGTGAAGTAGATTCCTTTCTTGAATTTGATTTTGGAGTAGACCTTGTGCTCGATCTATTTGCATAACTCCTTTGAAACTTTCTAAAAGTAGATTTCCTTTTCTTGGTGCTTCTTGAATTTGTTGCAAAGGCTTCTATACTTGGATATTCAATGTCTCCTCTAGAAAGGAATCTTGATTCTTCTTGAATACATGTTGCCCATATCTTGTTAAAAGATTGATCATTTTACCTTACACTAATATCTGATGCAAACAAATTCCAAGATCTAGGCAGACCATCTAAAGCTATAACTACCAATTCCTTGTTGGATAATTCTTCTTTAATGGCTTTGAGTTGGTATCTTATTTTAGATATCTTGAAAAAAATATGATTCCATTGTGTCATTATTTTTCATATTGATATTGTGAAGTTTTCCTCTTAGATTGATTGATTGATTGACATTATTAATGGTGTATAATCCGAGAATAACATCATACATAGACTTGACAGTTTTATGTCCAACAATATAGGGGATCAAATGGTCCCTAACAAAATCTAATATGATACTCCTTGCCAATATATCATCTTCATGAAAATTCTCTTTTCCTTCTTGATCAAATGGTTCACTAAATTTACCTGTGACAATTCCCAAAACTTTGTTTCTTTCAAGAATTATTTCAACCCTGGCCTTCCATGCTATATAGTTAGTAGCTCCTTCAATCTTGCTTTCAGTCTTCATGAAGGAATTCATGATGAAGATTGATTGTCACAATAGAGGAAAAAATTCAAAACTCTTTAAAATACCTTTTATATTCCCTTCAAGTGATCTACAAGATGATCTCACAACCCTTTTTCCTTCACCAAAGCTTTGATACCATGTTTATTTTTAGTACAGTGAAGACTAGAGTATTTTTTCACAATTGATAACCAATTCTAATGATATAATAAATTATTTCTTTACACTTCAATCATTAAGTAGCTATACATGAAAAACTTCAACCATTCAATTCTTCAATTAGAGTAGTAAATAGAGATCATAATAAACAATGAATAATAGACAAGAGACACTACGAATTAGGATCACAACTAGACAAAATCCACAAGGGGAAAACCCAACCAAATTATTTCCTTATGAGGGAGATAATATGTCCATCAATAGTACATCAAGAATATGCCAATAAAATCCAAATTTGACCTCAAAATGTCACAGTCAAAAGTAGTCAACAAAGAGAGAAAAATAAAACTTCTGATCACTGAAATACGTTTGCACAATGAGGCCAAATTTTGTCCATGAGGAGGCTGATTAGATAGGATGAAATTCAGTTCTGAGGTTACCACAAGAGTTCAACACACCTGTCAATAAAATATCGGTCAAGTAAATTGTCGATGGATGTGGTCAACATAGGTCAACGTATCAATACATGAGCGAAGCAACTGTCTCAGAGGATCAACGAACTTTTGGAGTACTCAACCTTCCTTGATGATCTAAACAAAGGTCAAACATATGCCAATATATCCAAATCAAAACATAGTCAATGTAGCTTCAAGGAGAAAGTTAACGTAGATGAATACAAGTCTTTCTGTCTTTCGCACGTGTGGAGTCTCTCTTTGAAAATTTCAAATCAAACTTGGTTGAGATTATATGCCAAATGAATGCCAATGATGCCCAATATATATGAGTGTGACATGTGATAATTAGCCTTAAGTGGGGCAGACTTGTAGAGTTGTGAGACCGACTTGTTCAATTAACAAATATGATTTTTTCTTCTTCATTGTTTCTAATAAAAAATACCAATCATTGCTATTCAAATTTTCAACATCTTGGTGCCAAAAAATACCAAATCTTCATGCCATGTGTCCTCTATACTAACTCCATGTTTATGTCATCTAGTGCCAATAGAATACTACCATGTGTCTTCCAGTGAGGAGAGAGAAAGGGGTTCCGAGGCCTTGGTTTTGCACTGATTTCCTTTATTAAAAAATTTAAGGGTCTTGAGCCATTTAACTACTGCATCGCCTTCTCCTTGTGTCATGTCTCCCAACACTACATCACCCCAAGCCTTCACTTTTGTGCTACACCTTTTCTCTTTTGGGGAAGTCCTCCTAGGATGAGATGTCTTGTTGGGACCTCCGCTGTTGAGCTCTCCACTAATCAAATCATTCCTGTTACTATGTGTATTGTCCACTTCCTCCTAGGCTTATGTAATCCAGGGCATTTTAGCTATGCCTTGTTCTTCCAGGGAAGGACCTCTAGGATGATGTGGTTGTGGGACCTCCCTGCTCTATAATTTTTTTCCAATGAAAACCGTTTACTATTGACTTCTTCTCAGGATTGCGTTATCTCGGGCGCAACACTTGCACACTCCTTTGGTTATTCTGGGGAAGGACATCCAGGATGATGTGTTTGTGGGACCTCCAAGCACTACTGCAACTCCACCCATCAACACTCTTGATGCCTACTATGATGCTATGTGGACTATCCACCTCTGATCTGACATATTTCATCTCGTGCCTCAACACTTGCGAACATTTTTGTCCTTAGGGAAAGTTCCGTCAGGATGATCTATGAAATGGGCTTAACCACTCACCAATAGAAATTGCTTCTGCTACTGCAATGTGAGGCCACATCTGCCTGAACCTTTGGTTTAGAGACTCTGCCAAAAACATCCTATGTGTTTGGAAAAAATTCCAAACTTGGTCACCACTTTGTCCCTTCTCCATTTTACTCTAATATTTGACCTTTTGGGGCACCTAACTTTGAATGGAAACAACTTTTGATCTAGGAAGCCATTTGTGGACTTCAACATACCATTGGAAATATCTCTCAGAGCATAGTCCAACTATGGTATTTCTAGGAGCATATGCACTAATATTATGAGGCAAAAACTCCTTCAAAGCTCGGGACTCCTGAGCTTAATATACCATGCACATCAATGCTAGCCCAATTGACATCAATGCTAGCCTGGTTGACATCAATGCCAACACACTTGCTGCCACTTGCCATCCTGACAATGCCAATTGTCCAACAATCTCCCCCTTTAGCATTGACGACAACACAATACTCCATATTGATGGCCATACCTCATGCCTTCCTATTAATGGCCATCTCTCCTCTGCTTGGACCATAAACAACTTACTCTCCCCTTTTTACATCGAGGGCAAAGGGATACAATCTACTTATTCCCCCCTTCCTAATAATGTTTGAGGGTATGGATGCTAATGTGCATTCTTCTTTGCAGACTTCTTTTCTCAAGGGTTGATATCTCTTTGATGAGGCACTTGAATTTTACCAACCAAAATCAGCTACAAAGAAAGGAGAAATTGCATGATTATGACCTTGAGAATGAGAAGTTGAGCAAAACAATTGTTAATTTTAATAATCAACAAGGAGAGGCTAGTATATTGAATGGAATGTTAAACAATCAACTACATGAAAAAGAAACCCATTGTGAGAAACTACAAGCTGAAGTAGTCATATTGAGACAAGGTTTAGAGGAGGTGGCTAAGAAGTACAACATCAATAAAGAAAAAGGGATTGTTGGACAACAACAATAAGAGAAGTAACAATAGCAAAGGAAAGTAACTAATAGCTTTAAGAAACAATGACAAAGGAGAGGAGAAGAGATGGATAACTAGAGGAAGCATCAACCACATAAGATTGCTCGAAGTGGAAATTAAAACAAACAAAATAAGAGAATGAAGTGCCAACAAAATTTCGTTATCTCTCAAGGGCATGATCATCAAAGGAGAAATCTTCCCAGGTATGGAAGTTGGTTCCATGGTCACTTCTTTTCTTGCAATATTTTTGGTCATAAAGACATAGATTGTAGGTGGATTGTAAGAAAACAAAGTGTGATGGGTAACAATGACCCAAGAAGGAATAAGGTTCCCGAGAATAAGCATGCAAGAAGAATTAATGGGTTTGGCAAGAATGGTGTTAGATATAGCAATCCATTTTCCCCATTCCTATATGATTTCAAATGCTACAACTATGGAAAATTTGGGCACAAAGTAGTAAGCTGCAAATATTGGAAGATGAGGCATGCATCTTAGAATATGCATATAAATTTGGAAAACCCTTCTATATGCACTGGATGTATCAAGCGTAAGAATCCAAAAAATAAAGGGAGGAGAACCACTCTTATTTCTCCATTGTAGGTAAAACAAAAGGGCAACAAGAATATACGGGGGAAGAAAAAAGAGTTGGATAAGAAGTGCATTTTAGCCCTGTTTAGCCAAGATAAATCTCAAACAAGGGTAAATGAAACATTAGAAGGTAATGCCTCTGTCAAGACTTAGCTAGTAAATATGTGGAAGAAGAAAGAGGAAAATATGCTGAGGGGGAGTAGATCCTCTATTTCTATTCATTAAAAGAAGAGAATGGCATCAAGATAGGCCAAATAAATCAGATGTAGGGGCTAGAAAGAATTAGACAGAGAAAGGCATCTAAACATTGGAGGTAATATTGAGTCCCTTGGCTAATTACGAGAATAAATTGGTTTATTTCAAATATATCAGTAGTGCGGGAGTAAGGAGGAGGAAAATGTGTGCAACATAATTCTAGGGGAAGTAGAAAACAACATTTTATGTTGTGAGAAGAAGAGGAGCTACAACAAAAGCAAGGTTTAAATCAGGTCCATAGGATCAGTCCCCATGCAGAAGTATGAAGGAAGATGAAACAAGATCAAAAAAAGGAAAGAGAGCATTGGCTTAGGGGGAGATTCTTTATTAGTAGTAGCAAGTAAGGATTTTTAGCCTCAGGAAGAGTGATTGCTTAGGAAATGAAAGGTTTTCATCTTGGGTGAAATACCCTTATTTCATTTAATCTGTGAATTTGATTATTCCTAGCAATATTGTGTTCATGAACACAATTGGTACAAACTTTGCATGCCCCTTAACTTTCAATTGGTACCACTGTGCAAAATGGTGGGTTCATGTGGAGTAACATTTTTATGTAAGTGGAATTTATTTTTGAGGAGTTATGAGAGTTTACCTGGTACATTGTCCAATTTGTATCAACTTTTTGTTGCAATTGGTATCAATTAATAAACAATCCCTATATGGAGAAGAATGATCTTAGGGGGAGAGGAGTTGATTGTTAGAATGCTCAAGAAAAGTGAGCACAATCTCTGAAGGATCAACAAAAGTGAACAACAAGTTGAAATGCATCACTAATGGTTGGTATTTGCAACAACAACAATACCATTTGCAGTTTTAATTGGTATCAGTTTCCTTTTATTTGGTAAAAAATATGCATTGGAAAAGAGAGTTTTTAAGGAAACAACCATAAGGTATCCAAAACTAGATTATCATTCATAGAAGAGTCAATATATGTTCAGGGGGAGCATATCATAAATCTCAAGTTCCTAGAGTAGCAACAACTA
Organism: Pinus tabuliformis; assembly: GCA_031772625.1. Lineage (NCBI taxonomy): Eukaryota > Viridiplantae > Streptophyta > Pinopsida > Pinales > Pinaceae > Pinus > Pinus tabuliformis. The sequence continues at coordinate 743,810,867 of CM062806.1, read as the reverse complement.
TAAGAAGGCACAAGGACATGTTTTGCTAATGGTTGATTCTTGCTTGTGTCTTTGTTTATGATGTTTGTAGATGAGTTTGGATGGAAGACTTCAAGTGCATCATCAAGGATATATAAACCCCTTAAGATAATTATGCAAAGAAGAATGCACATTAGCATCCAAACCCTTAGACATTAATTAGAAGGGGTAGAAGAATTAGTTTGTATCCATTTCCCATTGATTTCAAAGGGGGAGAGTAAGTTGTTGATGGCCCAAGTAGGGGAGAGAAATACATGTATAGGAAGGCACGAGGAGTGGCCATCAATGATGAGGTGTTGTCATCAATGCCAAAAGGGGGAGATTGTTGGACAATTGGAATTGCTAGGTTGGAAGGTGGCAACATGAGTGTTGGCATTGATGTCAACTGGGCTAGCATTGGTGTGCGTGGTGTGTCAAACTCAGGGGGAATTTGAGGCTTTGAATTCATTTATTTTGGGGGAGATAAGATCAGATGATTTAGAAATGATGTCATTGGATTATGCTTGGAAATAGATTTCCAACGGTATGCTAAAGTCCACAAATGGCGTCTTAGATCAGAAGTTATTTCCAATCAAAGGCCAGTGACCCAAAAAATCAAAAGCTGTAAAGCTAAGTTGTTGGAGGACCATTTGGAGCAAGTTAAGTTTGGTAGGGTTGCCAAACGTAACATATTTATTAGTGGAGTGGCTAAGTGAAGGTCCGAGAAAATGTGGGTAAACAAAAAAGTGATGGACCAAGTTTTTATTGGATAGCAGAAGTCCTGCTAGAGACACGTAATCCCGAGAGTTATTCCTCCGATGGTTCAAAGGTGTGCACAAAGGAAGCGCCTGGGATGATGAAAGCCGAGGAGGATATTAGTAGTGGACTGTTTTTTTATTGGCCTCTAGTGGAGCCCACATGAAAACTTATCATGGTAGAGCTTTCCTCGAAAGGACCAAAGTGCGCGTAAGTGTTGAGGCCCGAGATGATGTAAGCCTGGGTGGAGGTGGAAAATCCACACAATAGTAGGAAAGGCATTGATTGGCAGAAATTGCAATGCGAGGGGGTTCCACAACAAAATCATCCCTGAGGTCCTTCCGTGGAAGAACAAAAGGAGCGCACAAGGGTGAACACCCAAGATGATGCAAGCTTGGGAGGACGTCAGCAGTGGCAAAGGATTTTCATTGGTGGAAGTTCTGTAGTGATGGGAGGCCCCATAGGATAGCTCAACTTGAAGGTCCCTCCCTAGAAGAGCCAAGCGTAGCAAAGTTTTGAAGATCCCAAGATGATGTAGGGACATGCATATGTGGTAGTCAACGCAACAGTTGAATAAGCCCAGGAACCTTTATAAATTTAACAAAGGAATTTGTTGCAAAAAAAAGGCTCAAGACCCCCTTTGACTTCATACTCAAGACAATGTAGATTACAGATGGCACAATGTGATTGGCTCATATAGACAGCGTGAAAATATGGTTAGCATGATGACATCAACCTGATGTCAGCATAAGGGACATGTGGCATGCATTTTCAAATTTTCCAGGAGGTAATGTGGGCCAAATCCGAGTGACATGTGTCACCACTAAGGAGGTGCCATGTGGTAATGGTGACGTGAGCATGATGTCATCCTGGAAGGGCTACCCTGGATGGTTTAGAAAGGGCACAGGTAAAGGCATCTAGGCTAACTAGGCATTGGGCATATGTGGAGCACAAATCACCCCAACTGGTCGTTGATTGGTCCAAATGTGCATGAGTGGTCCCACAAAATCACATCATCTCGGCCTCGAGACCCTGGAATGTTTTAAAAGAGAATAAGAGAGGGATATCCATGCTGACTAAGCACCGATATGTGGTGGCGATTAAGGTAGAGCCGAGAACCAATGAGAATGAGGCCGAGACACGTCATCCTGGAGGTGCCACCTGAAAGGAAATAAAAAGGTGCAAGGGAGGTTGCTTCAGCTGACTAAGAACTGTGACATAGTGGAATCATGGTGGCTAAGATAGGTAATCCTAACTAAATATTGATTGGCTAGTGGTTGTAGTGGGTTTACCCACCTTCAAACGTAATCCCAGAAGGAATACTAGGGGCTAAATTTGGCCCAGGACTTGGTTCTATGTATGTTGTGTGACCGTGGGAGAAAAATATTAGTTCACGATGTTTAATCCCTTGGGGAATTAGTTCAAAAAGATTGATCATGAGATGTTTTGTGATGGATTTCACATGTTAATGATACCATGGGCCTACAATATTATTACATTGAAAGGATGTGTTGAGGGCCTATTTCAAAGGCACTTAAAAGGGATTTGCAGACAAATGTTTAGAGGGACTTCAACCTAATTATAATGAATAAGGGTCATGCACAAAATGGAGCCAAGGGATAAAGGACATGTGGGCATATGTATAATGACATTGAACGTGTCGACAAATATTTGTGCCATATATGCCAAAATTTGCTATTGGCCTTAATTGGATCAGGCAGGCATTTGAATAATGAATGGGTCGAAAACTATTTTGTGTGCATAATTTGAATGTATAGGCAGGGCTAATGGAGTCAATGGCGACTACAGAGATCACTGGATCAAGGAAACAAGGACCATGACTTGCAGAGCTAAAATATGGTTCCTAACTTTATCAAAATGAGCCATACCTGAGTATTCCTTACACATTATGGAGAATTAAATGGAAAAGAGAGCTGGGTGTAGAAGATTTGACCAAAAGCTCAAAGTGCCATGCCAAAGTACATCTTGAGTGTTGGAGAGCCATGTTGTCTATTCAAGAAGAATTTAATGGAGGATCTCTTTGTGTGTGCAAGTGGAATGACATTTAGTTCTCAATATGGAAAAACACTGAGCTGCCCATTCTCAGAGTTAATGATGCTGCAGCGGCCAAGTAATTAGACGCAACAATAGGATGGAGATCCATGCTGAGAGTACTCACTCGGGCAGTGTGTGATTGACAATAGGGACTGCATTGTTCTCTGTGTAAGAGGGGAACACAACCAAGGATTGTCGTTGTGCAATGCGTGGAATGCAACATTATTGGGTGAGAGTAGAGAGCTCAGGAGTGTGCGTGTGTGCTACATGGAGAGAGGCCGAGAGTACCTATGCATAAGAGAAAGGACGAGGGATGATATGTAAAGTGTACGAGGGTCGAGAGCTATGGTGATATGTGCTACTGCAAAGTAAGTTAGTAATTTGAGTGTTGCATGGATTAAGTAGATTGAAGGTTTCTAATGAGATTAGAGGGAAAAGTGTTGAGCATATGCTACTAAGAAAAACAAAGGGCTAAGAGCTAGCAAATTCAAATCTGAAAATAGGCAGAGTGGGTGCCTTAACAAAGAGAAATCAAGTTCATTATTGAGTGTGGGTTGGAGCCTACAAAACAAGGAATTGGAGCTTCCATCTAGTAGGTTCTGAGTAGATATTGGAGGCGGGTGCCTCCTACAAGTCGGTGCTTGCATAAATCTATGAAGCTGCAAGTTGGTGCTTACAACAAATCCAAGAAGTCCATGCTTCAGTTGGTTCTTCATGGTAAGTTGATCAGGTGTCTACAAAGAAAGGATTTGGTGCTTCTTACTAGTGGGTGCTAGCAAACAATTTAAGGGAGTTGGTGCTTCTTGTAAGTGGCGACTCACAAACAAATTGATGTAATAGAGTAGGAGATTCTATATACATTATAAAAAAATTGGTGTTTTTTCCCTTTTGGGTATTCACGTTAAATCCTTTGTGTTCTATGTGTTTTCTGCTCATGCTTTTGGTGTGTGTGTGTTCATGTGTTATTTTATATTGTTGCTACATGATATGTTATTGACAGTCACATGAATGAATGCTAAACTTGAATGAAAATATAAATTGGCATAAAAGTTAATTAGCCTTAATACTGTTTCACCCCCCTCTCAGTATTAACATTATTTCCAACAAGGAGTTCTCAGCAAAGCAACACTGAGTGTAGGTGCATATTGGCATTTTAAAGTCCCTTGCTATGACAACATGGGTTAGTCTACTGGGGCATAGGGCCACGAGGTCATGGGGCAACCCATGCAATGGAAAATTGTGATTTGGGGGAAGAAGTCGACCCTCAACCAACACAATCTCCTAGCAAAATTGAACTGCCTCCACCTTTTGATTCTATGGATGATTGTCTTCAAAAAATCTTATTACTTTTGGAACAACTTGGTCGTGACAAGCATGAGGACAAGAACACAATCAATGGTTCTATGAATGACCTTCAACAAAACCAATGACGTATGATGAACATATTGCTTCTTAGTGACACAGTCAAAAGAGAATTCATGAGAGAATGGAGAGCCTAGAAGGAAGATTGGAGCACATGGAAGGTCATGTACATTGTGATTTCAGTCCTCCTATGTCACCAGACCATGGACACGATAACCCAGCTCCGGTGCACCCTCTAGATTAAGAATGAGTGTTGGTTGCTTACCAATTGTTAAGGTTTTTTTGGTCTTACTAGGCATTTTATATGTGGTTCTCTAGTATACTCCTTGTGTTTATCATATAATTTGGTTATTATATTATGGTCAACAAGTCCAACAAGAATAAAATTGTAAATTTTTTAGATTCAAACCCTTCACAATATATCTATGATTTAAACTAATAAATTTTGATTAAAAATTTTGATTATTATATTATTATTAAATAAAATAAATTTTATATTATATACTATTAACTTTGAATTAACAAACAAAGAGTAAATGTTATCTTTACTTTTTATAAATATTAATAATCTAATAATAATACATTTCAATTAATTAATATCACTATCATATCATAACATATTATATAAATAAATATTTAGTATTAAATTAAATTTATGATAACATTATTAAAACATTTGTTTTTTATAATGATATGATTATTTAGATAGATATTGTTAATTTTCCATTACATCTCAGTAGAATTAGGTAGTCAAATAACTATGTAAAAATGTTTTTAATCTACCAAACAAAAAGGTGAAAGAAATTTTAAATTTCATTCCTAGTAATTTATTATAAAAACATTAAAACGAACCTAATATCAAAAGTGTATGATAAACTGAAGTCCATCAATATATTTAATGGCTTAGTTTTAATAAATAAAATAAATTTAGAAAAGTAGTTCATTTCATAATAAAATCTATTAAATTTGACTCTGTCCAACTTGCAAATTTATTGGTGAAATTAACGAGAGGTGACAGAGATCCAGTGAACAATTATAATGTAGTTGATGATGCTGAACCTTTTGTATTTTTTTAGTAATACATTAATAAATATCTGCCCACATAGTGGAGTGTTAGTTGGTAGGTCTGGAACCCATATATGTAACTTTGTGGTTTGGCATGACATCGGCCCCCAAATGGGCATTTGAGATACTCTTGACATAGTGGATGGAGTGGAACTCATGATATTTACATTACATTGTAATAACTCTTCAACATTAGTTTTAAATTTTTTATTGGTTGCATTTATATGGAAAGATAAATAAAACACATTAACACTCTAAGCACTCGATCCAAGATATTTTATTTCCTTCCTAAAAAACATTTTTATTAAAAAAATTAAAAATATAAAATATTATTATTATTTTTAATTCAAAATTTCCATATTATATTAAATCAAATCTATATTTTTACTTGGTTAGAGAGGTATACAATATCATAATAGTGTCCTTTTTATGGGAAGGTTTCTTGATTTTTATAGTGTAAGGGATTTCTAGGCGCGCACACACATATACACACATAATTTCCCTACTTAAGTTTTTTTTATTTTCACGATTGACATGTATATATTATAATAAATTAACACTCAACAAATTACAAGGGTAATTTATGTTATGTCGTATCATGTAATTCAACATTTGTTGAGGTGGTTTATTTATTTTTCTTCTTGGAGACATATCCATTCTTCATGTTGTTCTTGTATTGATGTTGTTGATTCTTGCATTTCCTCATCTTCTAATTCTTTTATGTTTTCACATTCCTACTTTGAGAGAACTTGCTTGTGTCTAGATATTACATGGCCTTGTCCTTTTCCTTTGCTACATCAATCCAACCTCCTCTTCCCTTTTCCTAATAGGGATAGGTAGGTGAGATCACCAAGGTAGGAGTGCTAGGATAAGGTCATGTCTTTTTCTTTTGTGCGAGAAGAGGGACACACTTATTTTCTTCAAGGTGTTTTCCTAGATATGTGACTATTTTTATACATTGGGACCATAGCACGTGACAATGCTACTTCCTAAGGTGCTTGGGATCAATTCAACAAATATGATGGCTTGTTTTATGCTCCTTTAAGAATCACAAGTGCTCTATGAGTTGTTCCTTCTCCTTAAAACACTGATGGATGGAATTCAATATTAGGTTGCTTAGGATCCAAAGGTGTTTGAAGGGAGTTCCTTGTTGGTTATGTGATGCTCTTAATTTTCTCTTGTGTATCAAGCGTGCTTCTTGTGAAATTTTCTAAGTGCTTGAGCAAGTATTTACTAGATTTGGGTAGTGGGCTACTATGTGGTCAAATTCAAAACAAGACTTACATTGGAAGGTAGCTTGTTTATAATCTAGAAGCTATGTCTAAATGTACTCCTTTACAACCAACTTGATTTTTTTTCAAGAACCATTCATTGATATCAATATCTATGTCGATTCCAACATGTTTAGTGATTGGTATCCTTTATGTTTCAATGCTTTGAAAGTGGAGTTTTACCAATGTGCTTCCAATAATTTGGAAGGAATCAAAGCCCCAAAATTCAGTGGAGGAGAGTGAATCTAAAGAAGGGTTCAAAGTTGAGGTCCAAGGCTTCATGCATAGCCAACATTTCCCAGAACCAATGAACCAAGTTGCAGATGAGGTCCCTACCCTTAGTTCAAATTCTAGAATGAAAAATTATTTTATGCATGGGTAGATAAAGGCTTCATCTTTGATTTTGGTTTCTTGGTTGAGAAGGAAATAGATGCATGTGTATGTATACATTTTGACCAAAGGCCATTAAATGTGTGGATTAACCCATTACTTCTAAAATAATTTGTTTGATATATGACATGGAAAAGAACTAGCATAGATAAAGTTGGATCCTCTCTTACTTATATGATTTGTGAGGGAGAAAGGTTCAAAGAGGCTCCCTATGGATTGACTTTGATGAGAGTTGCCTTGAAGGACTTATTTTATTCCAACAAGGGCATGGATATGAGGTGGGAGGAACTAGACCTTGAATGAACTATATCTTCTATAGTGGTTAGTGATTGAAGTAGTCTTTAACATGTGAGTAACAACCTGCATAACCTAATTAGAAGACAACGTCATAGAAGAAAGAATAGAATTAGGCAACATCAAAGAGTCAGGAGAATGGGGACTTAAGGATGAGATCATAGTGATTTCCATAGGATGGAGTAATCGACTAGGGGAGCCATGGCCACGACAATGGTGCCACTATGGTGTGGACCCTATCTATGCCACACTACCACCACTAGGTTCAGTTCCTTGATCCTAAATAAAATTCCTTCGATAAAGTAATATTTTGAGTGTTAATACACCAATAATTATGAGAATTCAAGCTACAAATAATATTATTACATAAGTACTGAAGATTAATAAATCTTGAATTGAGATAATTTTAATGTAAAATTGACTTGTTTCATCTTTATATATAATTGGCTTTCTATTATATTATTATATTCTTTTTTCACTTATTTGAAAAACATGAATATATCAACTCTCTTTCTCTTTATATAGAAAGAGAAAATGCTCAATTCATTAAAATGGAAAAATCACAAATTCAAATTAAATTAAAGTAAAGAGAATAATACACATTTCTTCACAATAAATATACCTAATTGACATGTTATATACCATATATTATCTTCATTTAACATTTTTTTTTTTAAATTACTAAAACATGTAATTTTCATGGGGAAAAGCACAAAAATTATATTATTATTATTAGGGTTACTTTAAATAGTAAATATATTTTGTCTACTTTGAATAAATGTTTCATTTTAAATCTAATATACAATATGTTATTTTTACATTATTTTTCATATTTATATTTATTTTTGTATATTAAAATACAAAAATCATAAATTATGGTTTTTACTAAATTGTAATTTAAGGAAAATCATAAACCAAATCATGCTCATGGAACATGGTTCTAGTTGTAGTTGTGGCCAAGCTCACTTGTTTATGTTTGATTGATAGGACTTTGAAACTTAGAGCTTAATTGCCAATCATTAATATTCCCCCTTGTAAGATAAAAAGTAAGAATATAAAAATCTCTTCATTACAAGTATGTGTCAATATTGAATAATGGATTCTATGGTATGAACAATATATCTTCTTGAATCTGATAACATTGCTGAACACATAAGAATAAAGAGAGATTTAGATAAATGTGTGATGCATTTCTCATTCATATAATACACATATAAATGTATTATCCTATAATGTTTATATTCATCTCCCAAGAGGTCTCTTGGATTCCCGACTTCTATAAAGTTTACTTGTTGCTTTTTGCCTTCTTGTTCAAGTGAATAATATAAACTACTATAATCCCTATGGATTAGGTTTCCAATAATTTGTATATTGATTTCTACGAATTAAAGATGCAAAGCATAATAATTTCCTCAAAACAAATATATATTTCACTAATTTGGTAAATAAGGATTTATATGTACACCCATTAGGCACATTCAAATGAAACACAAAGTAACGATGAATGATGCATTGCACTAGATCTTAAACATAAACCTTAAGCACAAATCCGAAGAGAGTAACCCATTTAAGCACATCAATCAAAATTTAATTCCATAAATTATGAGTTTATAAAAAAAAAGGTTCATATACCCCATATATCACTTAACCATCTCCAACATGCATGATACATGAACTAACTAATTTTTATATATAGTTGAAGTTAATTATATGAACAATTCAATCTGAAATTTGGTTTACGGAAAATATTTGATTTATTAAAAAAATAAATTATCATTTAAAAATCAAACTATATTTAACGTTATATATATTTAATTTCAAAAAATAAAAGCTATTTAATTTAAAAAATAAAAGCATTTTAATAACCAGAGGAATAATTAGGAAAATACAAAATATAAAAATGACGTGATATATATATGAAAATACAAAAATGAGGCAATATATAATTATAATTGGTTTATTTGATTTTAATAAAGTAATAGATTATTTAGATTTTTTTTGGTTAATATGTTTTTTTTATTGATAAATGATTTATATTATATTAATGAAAATTAGATACATAAAGTCTAAGCAAATATGTATGGAGAGACATGATCCATAGACACCATAAAAAGAAACAAAAGGGAGACCATTTGCTCTAGAAGGGGAAATCAGATAGTCTATCTAAAAAGAGAGTTTGGTGCTATTATTATAGTTAGAGAATCAAAAAGAAAAAAACAAAAGATTTGAACAAAGCGTTTGCTAAAGAGCCTGTAGCTACCCATGTTATATCTTACCTTGAGAGAAACATAAGACAAAGCATACAATGCAAAAATATGGACTTGTTCATGTTGGGATGGCACCTCATGAGCTTGAGGGAGAATGGACCAACTACTTTTGTGCACGTTCCCTATTGATTGGACCAACAACCTCAACTTTTCTAGAGCCAAAAGGGCCTTCTTTGGGTGGTTCCTCCATAATGAAACAACTAAAGGGATAGGGGCATGGAGGAGAAGTCATTTCACCAACCAGTTGGAAGTCCATGGATTGGAATGAGGTGCCCAATGACCCACGAACAAGAGAATTACCCCCAACACCAATGTAGATGGTGGAGGGTGGGAGGAGTCGGGAGGGACCGAATTTGATGTGAAAGGACTAGGAGAGGATGTTAGGTCCCTATAATACTAGTGTATCCCCCTTATTGTTATTGTTAGTGTATCCCCCTATTGTTATTGTTGTGCCCATGTAGGCCCCATATTGTTATTGTTATTCCCCATAGAAGCACACTATTTTTATTGTTGTGCCCTTACATTATTATTGTTATGTAGGCTTTGATTATCTTATGACCCCTTAGGCTCCTATATATACCAAGGAGGTCTTGTCATTTGTATCATCAAAGAATTGTTCATTTATGTGATGTAAAGGAGGGTTCCCCCTCGAAGAGGATATTTTTTAAGTCGTTGATCTATCTTTTATTTAGTTTTGAGAACTGGTTGCATAACATTTGCTATCAAAGATTTGGATTCGAGGTTTCGCTTCTTCAAATAGGTTATATTGGAATTTTTGCTATAATTTTTTTCTGCGAGGCTTAAGAAGCTGCAGTTGAAACCACATGGAGTAGAAATATTGGTAAAATTTGTGTACGAATTCCAGAGCTTGATTCACTATATTTTTGGAGATATGATCTGAGGAAGTTAGGGTTTTTGCAAGGTCCTGAATTCAATTTCAAACAGGTGACCTAGGGAAAATGATCATAACTTTCTCTCCGAGCATTGGATTTGAATTTAGTAAAAAGTGACGAAAATTGCACGGAATGTAGTTTTTCATGTATCATTTTCAAGGACAAAGGTGGAAACAGTGACACGTGGCACTCCATACAAGTTCGTTCTTCTGAAGTAGTCTATAATCAGGTCATCGTGGGAGATTGGGAATAACTCTTTCTTGAAGAATCCAATCTTGGTCTGACTTGTGGGGTTGGAAGGAAGACTCAGACGGATATCATAGGATGAATTTTCAAACCTTGGAGATCCAAAATTACATAGATACATCAGTTTCAATATTGATCTCCTAAAAAGAAAGAAAAAGGAGTGTATTTTTTTAAATTTTGTATAACTTTTGTTTGAAAAATCAGTTTGAAGTGATTCAAAGGGAATAGTGAAGCATATATATCATTGTTTGATTCCAAAATAAATTGAAGCAAAAAATGGACACAACTAGTAAGCAACCAAAAATCTCTTCCATGATGCATGAAGAAGAGGAAGAAATGCAACATGATATGTCAAAATTACGAGACCAAGTGCAACAAATTTCAGTCTCGAAAAGAGTAACCAAAAATGAACTAGAATATAAGATGGATGGTTTTAAATCTGACATGGAAGCAATGATGAATGTCAAGATGGAATGTTTGAAGGATGGTTTAAAAACATAAATGAAAAGGGACCTGGAAGGTTTGAAGGAAAGTTTGACAAAGTTGCTACAAGAAATGCTTCCTAGTGGTGACAAGGTACTCCACGAAAATCATGATGAGGATAAAAGGAATACAAATTATGATTTTAGAGACTACCATAGTGGGTTGAAGACTAACCACAAACCAAAGATCGATATGAGGAAGTTTGATGGTAAGGATACAGTGAAATGGATACTACAAATGGAGAAAATATTTGATCTACATGATGTGTCAAACACATAAAAGGTACACATTGCATCTTTATATTTAGAATGAAATCAGTTTGTGTGGTATCAATAACTTTTATCTCGTAAATCAATTGTCACTTGGATAATTTTTGCGGAGGAATTGGTAGCACATTATGAGGATACAAAAAGCAACACCTTCTTTAGCCAATTAATAAATCTCAAACAAAAAGGTTCAATGTCACAACACATTGAGGACTTCTAAAGATTGAATATCAAGGTAAATGACATTCCAGAGGAGCATAGGATTGGTGTCTTCATAGGGACTTTAAATGATAACATCCAATATGAGGTTCGCCTTTGGGAACCTGATTCATTGGAGAAGGAATTTAAGGTGGCAAGAAAAGTTGAAAGAAAAATTATGGCAACAAGGAAGTCTACCATTCACAACTATAAAGATGGAAGTGTTGCTGCTACTAGCCTTCCACAACCTACAAGGTTGACAAAACAACAATTAGAGGAAAAAAGAGAAAAATGGCTTTGTTACATTTGTGATATAAAATACACTAAAGGTCATAAGTGTGCTGAGAAGAAATTATTTTACATAGATTGTGAGGAGGATGGAGAAAAGGAAAAAGAAACATAAAAAAAGAGGATATACACCAGGAACCAACCCTAGAAAAGCAAGAAATGGATCCAACGATATCTTGTAATGCATTGGCAGGAATTACCACTCCTCAAACTCTTAAGATAGAAGGATATATCAAGAAGAAAAAGGTAATAGTGCTGATTTATTTTGGTAGTACCCATACTTTTATTCATTGTAAGATAGCCAAGGAATTGAATTGATTTCTATATCCAGCACCGAAGTCTCAAGTGATGGTTGCAGATGAAGGAACTATAAATTTCTCTGGAAAGTGCCATAATATAAGGCTACCCATGGGAGAATATGTATTGAATAGTCCAATGCTTTCCATTCCAATGGGTGGTGTTGATATTGTTGATTTTTGTGTAGCTTCGGAGATACTCCAAGCCCCAGGGTTCAGGGTTTGGAGGGAAAAGCGCCACAAAAGTCACTTGTGGGCTTGAAACCCAAGCTTGGGGTTTTGCACCCATTGATATTTGGGCCAAAACCATGAGCACATTTCGACATGTGATGGATGAGGATGATAGCTCTCAGCGAGACAAATCTAACACAATGAGAATCATCTGATTCCGAGTTGTAGAAATGGAGATACATATTTTTATATGAGCTCATAGTTTTTATATGGTTTACCTGCACTCTCCTACTGAGAGAATATGCAACCTTATTCTCCTTTCCTTTAATGTATTTGATCTCAAAGTCAAACTCACTAAGGGTATCCAACCATATAGCTTGCATAACATTTAGATTTGGTTGGTCAAACAAGTACCTCATCCCACTGTGGTCGCTCATTAACACAAAACTCCTACCAAGAAGATAGTGCCTCCACATATTCAATGATGGATGATCGCTGCCAACTCAAGATCATGTGTCACATAATTTTTCTCATGCTCTTTCAGTTTCCTTGACTCGTAGCATACCACTTGTCCCTCCTGCATCAAGACTCCACCAAGTCCTCTCTTGCAAGCATCTATAAACACTACGAACTCTTTATCTGGATGTACAATATTTATCACCAGAGCATTTGTAAGAAACTACTTCAATTGCTCAAAACTTGTTGCACATTCCTTTGTCCATTCAAAATTCTTTCCTTTCCTCTGCAAGGATGTAATAGGATATGAAATCCTTGAGAAGTTACTAATGAACCACCTGTAGTAACCTTCTAGCCCCATGCATGATCTAACTTCATCCACATTTCTAGGAGTTTCCCATTCCATGATGGCTCTTATCTTTTATGGATCCAATGTTATGCCTTCCTTGGAGACAACATGTCCCAAGTAATGTACCTTTGTCTGAAATAAGATGCATTTACTAAGCTTGGAATACAACTGATGCTCTCTTAGCAATCTCAACATTGTTGCTAAGTGTTCTACATCTTGTTCCTCATTCTTAGAATATATCAATAGATCATCAATGAATACAATAAAAAAGATTCCAAATAAGGAGGAAACACACTATTCATCTAGCGCATGAAAGTAATTGGAGCATTAGTCAAACCAAAAGGAACCACAAAAATTCATAATGTCCATATCTGGTTCAAAAAGCAATCTTATAGATGTCCTTTTCTTTGATGCATACCTAATGATATCCCAATCTCAAATTAATCTTTGAGAACATTGTTTCTCCCTTCAACTGGTCAAATAAATCATTAATCCTTGGCAATGGATACATTTTCTTAAACGTCATCGTATTCAATTGCTTGTAGTCTGTTAGTGTCAGTCTTTCCAGCCTTCCTCCAGTGATCAAATATGCTCTTACAAAGTTGTCTCAGAGTGTCCAGGTCAAATTTTGTCATTTCAAAGAGTTTTCAAGCAAAATTTGGTCACTAGGCATTAGGTCTAGGGTTTGCTCTCACTCTTTTCAAAGTTGCCCAAATGCCAATCTATGTCACTATTCAGCTGAGTCTATCATCATTCAGAGGTTTTTCATCATCATGTCAAGTTCCATTAGGTCATTTTACACCTTGTTCATGCTTCAGTTGCGCCTAGGTAAGGTCATTTCCCTCTCCTAGGGTTTTGAAGGCAATTTCTCTTGGACGGTCAAATCATCGGCAAAACTTGTATCCTGATGTTCATACACCTTCCCCTATCCTTAAAGTACCTTATTAAATGCTTCCCATCCCTTAGATCCGCCAAATTCCTCATTTTCGCACAAACCCTAGTTTCTTGCTACAACCTAGCAATTTTCTAGGTTGGGCCTGTGTTTTTCCCTTTTGGACCCCTTCCCCTCACTCGATCTCCGCGATTCCACTTTCCCCTGCTTCCTAACATCCCTCCCTACTTCCAAAAATTTCCCCAAGAATTTAGAAGCCTCTTATCCCCTTCATTTCGCTTCATTTCGACAAAATTCCTTGTTTCACACATCGGGATAAGTTTCACTCAAAAGATGTTTCAGAGAAATCAAAGATGAATTTTGGAAAACTGAGAGAGGTTTTTCTCCACAACATGCCAAAGAAGAAAAACCTCCTTCACTTTTTACACAGGTGTCATGGTTTTAGAGAAATGTCAAAAATACAATCGCTAGATCCAATGAGGTTGGCCAACGCACTAAAACGATGGAAAAAGGCCCGATCCACTCCAAATTTTGGCCAAAGCTTCTTTTACTGAGCATGGTACTTGATTGGGGACTCCCAGCCCAAATTTCAAGAAATTTGGATAAAATTTTGTCAATTGAGAATTTTTTGTGCCAAACACAGGTTTTCTTCCCCAACGCGTAGCGCGCCGCGCGCGACCCTTAAGATGGGCAACTCCATTTCAGGAAAACTCAGCATTTTTGGATTTTTCATGCAATAATACACCTTCTCAGCAATTACCAAGAGATTTCATCAAGTTTTGAGCCTCCAGAAGGTCAAAAAACAAGCAAAAAATGACTTTCTGCCACTTTTTTGACACACAGGAAGCAGTCTTGGGAGATTGAAATTTTGGAGGGGCAAATGGATACCAAATTCAGAAATTCCACTTGGGATGGAAAGAAGACATCCAGACCTTTCCAACAAGCCCACGTTTGCCTCATTTGGACACCTAGAAGTGCCTCAAAAGTTGCTCCAAAGGCGCACCACGCGTTCAGAATCAGGGCGCTACGCGTTGGGCAATTTTCACAGAAATGCACCTACAGCTTAGCAAAACGCAGTTTTGACTGGATTTGACTTTTTGGAGTGAATTTTGATCCTCCTTGTTGTAAATGATGTAACTTTATGATATTTTGACACTTATTTATCTCTTCTAGAAGATTCATTCATGTGATAGGCAAAAATTTAATGAATGAATTGGTTTCCTAGCTTATAGAGGCAAGTTGTTTTGATTGCCTAGTTTTTAGTGCTCAGTTTAGAATTGGTTGAAACAGCTCCTAGGATAGTGAGCTCGACTCCTAGAGGCAAGGAAAGATGTTAGATTGCCTATATTATGTACTTTATTGGTCATTTTCATGGTTGGACTCTTGAGGGAGAAGCTTCTATTGTATTACTCATTGTATCTCTGCAATTTTTGGCAAAGGAAGACCAGGGTTTTGCAGTCCTTTTTTGGATTCCTGTGGTTACATGTATTGATGGTGTGTTTCTCTTTGTACTTGTAAGTTTGTTATGTGATTCATCTTCTTACTTTTTCTTCTGCAAATTAGGCAAATGAAGTGTTAAAGTAGAATTCATGATTGCCATGCTCTGCTTTTAAGTTTGCTTAATATCAATGTTTTCATCTGTTTAAGGAGAACTCAAGGTGTTTACTTGCTCTCCTTAGCTCCTCACCAGTCATTCTTTCCCATCTGACTCTTTCAAAGGCATCAATACAGTCTCCTACCTTGCCCCAAAGAACCCCCTGCAAAAAATGTGTCCAATCCCCGCACCCAAAATTGCCTTTCCCCGATTTTCCACCAAAATCCTAAAAATCTCAAATCAAACCTTTTATCAGTTTACTAGCCTAAAATCAGTGTTCTTTATTGGTTATCTCCGCCCTTAGAAGATCTTTGCTGAGATATACCGGAGAGAGCCCTCTCTTGCCCCGTAGGGCTAGCTACGAGGCTAAGTGGTTTGATGTTGCCTTGGAGTTTGCCTTTCTCAGCCTGAGGTGAAATTTCAAGCGCTAACATATTGGCGACCATACTGGGGAGAAAAAATGGTTTCCTTGTTGATGTCATTTGTTTTATAAGCTACAGACGGAGCCTGAAGTTATGCCAGGTAGTCTTCGAAACGCTTTTGCTTTGCATTAGCGGAAGTAGATAAACGCTGCTTCAGTTAATCTCCGGTCTAGCTTGTAAACGTGACATCTAACTTTTTAATTACCCCAGTACATGTATTAAGTTCAGATCTGATTATTGATGGTGGACAACGATCAGACACTGACAAGGCTGAAATCATTCACCTGGCGACTCTTTTCATTGAAGAATCCAGCCACCCGTGCTTCATGGTGACTTCACTGCAGAGAGATCAGTAGCTTTGAGCTTTTCAAGATGGACCTAATCACAAGAAGATATGCTCCCATGAGCCGAGATCACATTCCAGGTTTTCCGAATAAGAATCCAAAGGTAGATTGGTCAAGGAATCTACCTACGTTTAAAGATGATGGTAAGAAGGATGCTGCTTTACATCTAGTTAGATTTCATATGCATATTCGCAAGTTGAAGGTGGATTTTCCTGAAGATTGCTTGATGAAGATATTCTTGGCCACTTTGGAAGGTAAAGCCCAATCATGGTATGAAAGTTTGCCGCCTGCTTGTATTTATTGTTTAAAGGATTTTCATGCTATGTTCATTGAACGATATAAGGACTCTTATCCATCATTAAATTTAGTTCATGACTGTTGCAAACATGCTTCAACTTTTATTGAAAGCCTTGAGAAATATTATGAAGATGATAATTTTATGGACGTTGAGATCATGGAGGCTCTGTATGAAAATCCATTTCAGCATACTTGTCAAAATGATCAGGACATTTTGCAGCAAAATCAAAATCAGCAGGTTGAAGATAATATGGTTGAAAATGATGAAAGGGAGAATGACATTTCAGATCTGCCCACAGAAGACAGCAGCATGCAAGTAAGTCCAATGCTGATTGTAGATTGTGATAATGTCCAGTCAGGTACTCCAGGTTCTGTTGAAATCATTTGGAATGTAGAAGACACAGTAATTCATACTGTTATTCCATCATTAGAACACAGCCTTCATGAAGAAGCAATCCAGTCAGTTCATGAACAACAAGGTGAGATCTTTGTGCAAGTAAGTGATGAATCTCCTTTCAATAACTCAGTAATAAATGATAGTCTGAGTGCCCTGTCATATGGAGATAATTACTGTTTAAGCAGAAGAAAACAAAAGGCATTGTCTCCTTTGTTTGAAGAGGAGATAGATCAGCTCTTGAAAGGTCTTGTTACAACCCAAGCTACAACAGATTTGCAATGCACACATAGTCAGGAAAGTGTTGGGAAAACTTTTTCCTCTGTTGAAAAAGATGACTGTCTTGTAGATCAACAAATAGATAATGTTTTCCTTCACAAAGATGATAATCCGGCTGTCATATCATTTGAAGATGACCTACAGCACATTCACACCACAGAAGAACAAAACATTCAGGATTTCCATTCAGATTCCTCTTCATATGTTTCATGTGCTGAAATGCGTTTCCAAGAAGAGATCTGCTCATCCATTTGTTCGGAGTTTTTTGAAGCTTATGAGCATACTTTTACTGAAGCACATGATGAAGGCAGATCAGAATTTGAAACAAAGGACACCTTGTTCTTTCAGCAGGAGGTGGCAGTGGCAAATCTTCATGTTTTTCACGATCCTCTAGCAAGTTTGTTGCAGCCAGCAGTGAAAATGTTTATTACAGTGTTTTGTTGCAGCCATGGTCAACTATGTTTTTGGATGCCCAGTGATAGGTTTGTACTGTTGACCAGAAGTTCTGATAGGAAGAATCAGTCAAGAAGCCATCTTCTTGATTGGTTGCATTGGCATTTTGATATAGTTTGATGGTATATTGTCTTGTAAGAAACACAGGTGGTTGTCATCATGATTTCAAATCTTGATGGACTGCTGCCCTTCAATAAGCTTTGTAAGTTCTTGTTTTAGTTAAGTCAGTCATGAGTCATTTGTGAGTCAGTTTTCAGTCATGTAGGTTTCATAATTGAGTCGGTTTGAATCAAGTTTCAGTCAATAAATGAGTCAAAGTCTTGTATTGTTTGTCAAATAATGACTCCATCGCCCAATGGATGAAGGCACTGTCTAGCTCTTACAGAGATCTGCGGTTCTTGGCACCTCCAAGGAGCTACCATCCCCATTGGAGCCAATGTTAGTGTCAGTCTTTCCAGGCTTCCTCCAGTGATCAAATATGCTCTTACAAAGTTGTCTCAGAGTGTCCAGGTCAAATTTTGTCATTTCAAAGAGTTTTCAAGCAAAATTTGGTCACTAGGCATTAGGTCTAGGGTTTGCTCTCACTCTTTTCAAAGTTGCCCAAATGCCAATCTATGTCACTATTCAGCTGAGTCTATCATCATTCAGAGAGTTGTCATCATCATGTCAAGTTCCATTAGGTCATTTTACACCTTGTTCATGCTTCAGTTGCGCCTAGTTAAGGTCATTTCCCTCTCCTAGGGTTTTGAAGGCAATTTCTCTTGGACGGTCAAATCATCGGCAAAACTTGTATCCTGATGTTCATACACCTTCCCCTATCCTTAAAGTACCTTATTAAATGCTTCCCATCCCTTAGATCCGCCAAATTCCTCATTTTCGCACAAACCCTAGTTTCTTGCTACAACCTAGCAATTTTCTAGGTTGGGCCTGTGTTTTTCCCTTTTGGACCCCTTCCCCTCACTCGTTCTCCGCGATTCCACTTTCCCCTACTTCCTAACATCCCTCCCTACTTCCAAAAATTTCCCCAAGAATTTAGAAGCCTCTTATCCCCTTCATTTCGCTTCATTTCGACAAAATTCCTTGTTTCACACATCGGGATAAGTTTCACTCAAAAGATGTTTCAGAGAAATCAAAGATGAATTTTGGAAAACTGAGAGAGTTTTTTCTCCACAACATGCCAAATAAGAAAAACCTCCTTCACTTTTTACACAGGTGTCATGGTTTTAGAGAAATGTCAAAAATACAATCGCTAGATCCAAGGAGGTTGGCCAACGCACTAAAACGATGGAAAAAGGCCCGATCCACTCCAAATTTTGGCCAAATCATCTTTTACTGAGGATGGTACTTGATTGGGGACTCCTAGCCCAAATTTCAAGAAATTTGGATAAAATTTTGTCAATTGAGAATTTTTTGTGCCAAACACAGGTTTTCTTCCCCAACGCGTAGCGCGCCGCGCACGACCCTTAAGATGGGCAACTCCATTTCAGGAAAACTCAGCATTTTTGGATTTTTCATGCAATAATACACCTTCTCAGCAATTACCAAGAGATTTAATCAAGTTTTGAGCCTCCAGAAGGTCAAAAAACAAGCAAAAAATGACTTTCTGCCACTTTTTTGACACACAGGAAGCAGTCTTGGGAGATTGAAATTTTGGAGGGGCCAATGGACACCAAATTCCGAAATTCCACTTGGGCTGGAAAGTAGACATCAATACCTTTCCAACAAGCCCACGTTTGCCTCATTTGGACACCTAGAAGTGCCTCAAAAGTTGCTCCAAAGGCGCACCATGCGTTCAGAATCAGGGCGCTACGCGTTGGGCAATTTTCACAGAAATGCACCTACAGCTCAGCAAAACGCAGTTTTGACTGGATTTGACTTTTTGGAGTGAATTTTGATCCTCCTTGTTGTAAATTATGTAACTTTATGATATTTTGACACTTATTTATCTCTTCTAGAAGATTCATTCATGTGATAGGCAAAAATTTAATGAATGAATTGGTTTCCTAGCTTATAGAGGCAAGTTGTTTTGATTGCCTAGTTTTTAGTGCTCAGTTTAGAATTGGTTGAAACAGCTCCTAGGATAGTGAGCTCGACTCCTAGAGGCAAGGAAAGATGTTATATTGCCTATATTATGTACTTTCTTGGTCATTTTCATGGTTGGACTCTTGAGGGAGAAGCTTCTATTGTATTACTCATTGTATCTCTGCAATTTTTGGCAAAGGAAGACCAGGGTTTTGCAGTCCTTTTTGGGATTCCTGTGGTTACATGTATTGATGGTGTGTTTCTCTTTGTACTTGTAAGTTTGTTATGTGATTCATCTTCTTACTTTTCCTTCTGCAAATTAGGCAAATGAAGTGTTAAAGTAGAATTCATGATTGCCATGCTCTGCTTTTAAGTTTGCTTAATATCAATGTTTTCATCTGTTTAAGGAGAACTCAAGGTGTTTACTTGCTCTCCTTAGCTCCTCACCAGTCATTCTTTCCCATCTGACTCTTTCAAAGGCATCAATACAGTCTCCTACCTTGCCCCAAAGAACCCCCTGCAAAAAATGTGTCCAATCCCCGCACCCAAAATTGCCTTTCCCCGATTTTCCATCAAAATCCTAAAAATCTCAAATCAAACCTTTTATCAGTTTACTAGCCTAAAATCAGTGTTCTTTATTGGTTATCTCCGCCCTTAGAAGATCTTTGCCGAGATATACCGGAGAGAGCCCTCTCCTGCCCCGTAGGGCTAGCTACGAGGCTAAGTGGTTTGATGTTGCCTTGGAGTTTGCCTTTCTCAGCCTGAGGTGAAATTTCAAGCGCTAACATAGTCAATGCACAATCTGAGAGTACAATCCTTATTCTTCACGAACAACACCGGTGCACCCCTAGGCGATACACTTGGCATAATTTATCCCTTATCAAGCATTTCCTTCAACTGAAACTTCAATTCCACTAACTTTAGAGTGCTCATCCTATAAGGTTCCTTTGATGTTGGTGTTTCTCCTGGTAACAACTCAGTAGAAAATTCCACTTCCTTGTGAGGCAACAACTTTGAAATTTATGCCGAAAACACATCCTGAAACTACTGCAAAACCGAGTACCTCTTTAAGACTTTTGCATCCTCAACATCCTTACCTTTATCACTTGAAATATGAACTGCAAATAATAAACACCATTTCTTGCGACTATGCTTTGCCTGCATAGCTGTAACCATTCTAATTGATGTAGGCTTCTTCTTTCCCTGCAAGATCCTCTTTTCCCCATTATCTTCTAGACACTTAATAACCTTGTCATAACAACCTAATTTGGTCTTGTGGAGGTGCAACCAATCCATGCCCAAAATCATACTATACAATCCCAATGGAAACACATTCAAATGCATTGAATTTGGCATACCATTCAGCTCAAATGCACAAGCTCTTACCCAATGATGAACTCTCTTTTTAGTACCTGTAGTCAACTACACCAACCAAGATTCAAAAGGCACTTATTTTCTCAAACCACACTTATCCACCAGGTCAAGATTAACATAACTATAGTTAGATCCAGGGTCAATCAAAATAGAAACAACTCGACCACAGAGCTTACCTTCCATCTCAATAATGGATGCCTGGTGATCTTCCTTCTTGTTGTCTATAACTGCATAAATCTAAGGAATGTTGTGGCTCACATCCCCAACCGTCTGCACCTCCTGAGAACTATAGATCTGAGGCTTTTCCACCCTGGTATGATGGAAAATACTTCTTGCGATGATCTTTGCCATATATCCAACATTGTAACTATCCCCTACCATCACCTCTATTCTGCTGCTCTCCAGGCTGTGACTCATGTCCCTTCTCAACTACATTTAATTTCTTGTAAGGAGCAACATTTTCTTTCTCACCTGCATCTTGAGGTCTTCCCCACTTCGGTGGCCACTTCTCTTTAGCCTTTTTATTCCCCTTCAAGTCACATTTAGGCTCGGATTTACGCTTTGATTTCTCATAACAGTGATTTAGTTTACTGATGGATTTATCCAATTACCAAGGCTCATCAAACTCAATCTAGTCTCTATATATTGTTGGAAACCCATTGATGAACCTTTGAATATTTTATTTCTCATCCTTGAGGTAAGGAACATACCTCAACAGCTCTAGGAACCTACTAGTGTACTCATCATCTATCATAGAACCCATCTGCGGCTCATAAAACTCCTTATCTATGTCATCATAATATATCTCAGATAGATACTTATTCTTAAAGAGTCTCTCGAACTCATCCCAAATCAAATCTTCTTCCTGACTTCCCTTGACATTCTTCACATATTTTCATGAAATGTTTGCTTTCCCTTTAAGACTAAAGGTAGTTATTTTGGCTTTCATGTTCTCTAAGTAGTTATGTAATTTGAAGAATTTCTTCATCCTGAGCAACCATGCCTCTGCATATTCTGACTTCTTCATCTCTCCATCGAATGTAGGAGGCTTGACCTTCTTTAACTCCTCAGTAAAGTATTCACTCCTCCTATAAGGATGATGGCAGTGATGTTAGTGAGGATGTCTCCTGGATGAGGAACTATAATGATACGCATACAGAGTAGTCCTCCTCTCAGGTGTATCCAATGATCTTCCACCTCTGACTATGTCCCCTTTGTCCAACTTGTATCCTGACCAAGACCTGCTACCATAGGCTCCATTAGTCTTCTCTTCCTACTCTTGAATAATCCTCAACTGTCCCTTTCTCTACAAGTCTGACAAACTCTAAAGGATCACTACATTGACCTCTTCCTGCTTTTCCTGAGCCCTTGCAATTATTTCTTGAGCCTCAACCAACCTGTCATTGTCTGCCTTGCAACTTCTGATCTTTGCCCTCAAAATCCTTAATGTATCTTCTATACTAGGAGAATACTCATCTCCTTGCTGCCCAACTGATCTGTAGGGAGAGTCACGTGAATTGTAGTCTACCATTTTTCTCATCATCTCTGATTCTCTTCTTCTTGCAAGCACTCCATGTTAGCTAAACCAAATAGATACTATAATCAAAATTATACCTCAATGACATTCAGGGGAGGCTTATCTCATCTGCAAAATCAGTCCAAATTAGTATGATACATGTATAATCATAATCATATCAATATATCAACAACATGCATGATAATACCAACTACATCAGTGACCTCATGCATGAAAACCATAACCATGATAATGCATGCTTAACAAAATGCATCTAACCCATGTGCGGAATGAGCTAACCATAACCATACCACCTAAAGAGAGTGCAACTCGCTCTGATACCACTCTGTAAATGCCACCTCCCACTTTCACCAACATGCCATGGTAAACATGAGCAAAGGGATACTATGACATGACTCAACCTCCTAAACCACCTTAAGGAAATGAAGTCGATAACCCAAGACTTTACTGACTTCCCTCAGGTGCTACAGGATCCCCAAGAGCTAAACCACCCTTCCAGGTCCCAAACCCTGAGTTAACTTTCCCTTTTTACTGATATTGACTCCTAGACGCTGGAATAGCATTGCCTGAATTTGAATGTAACCCTCTAGTCACATGCATGAGCCTGCAAGGGAGCAACTGCAGTCTTTTCTACCCAGTTCTGTGCCAGTGACTGCGAGATCTAAGCCACTTTTTAGGGCTAGGAGCCATATCTCTGCCTAGAACTTAATGAAAATTTCTAGAATGATGAATGACACACAGACAAAGCCTTTAACACAAAACTTAGATAAGGAATTGATCTAACCCAGTATAACCATGACAGTCATTCCGTCAAACACATGGTGAATATGAAATCTACAGGTCATGAATGCATATTTGAACACAAAGATCTGAAACTTATATGAGGTTTAGCAAGAAGGACTAATGCCCTCTCACCATATATGCAATAACATCTATTAGGTCATGCATTCAATAACCATTCATTTACAAGTGAAAACATGTTAAGAGGCATAACTTAAATCCATCATAAAACCATGCTTATAACCAACATGTAACCAGATAAATAATAAGGATAGAACAAACATTAAAGCCACATAATAACAAGTATAATTACTCATGAATTATAAGATAAACTTAGCTCTTATTTACCATATGAAAAACTAAACAGGCCAGGGACTTCCACGTACCACCTCACCATAGATTGGGCTGAATCAAATATTTCTATCAGCCAATCACCCCTGTGCCATATTCCAAGCATGAATGTGGGATCCACTGGGATAAACCAATGCATAAAAAACCAATGGAATCTAGACCTTAAACCACCTCCACCCTCACACTACCTTGATCTCACCTAAACTGGTTCCGAGATCACAAAACCAAACCAAATTTAGATGCCTCAGAATTCCTTCACCGTCCCTTGAGGAATTTTCTTGTCTCCACCCACCTGTTGAGGGCTTCCCGGAGAAATCCATCTCCATCCCCAATGCTTTGGATTTTCCTAAGAAAACCTCACCCTGATCCAAAAAACTTCCGACAATCCAAAGCTCAACCAAGAATGAATTTTGTCACACCATTACTATTAGGAAATGGAAAGGAAAGGTTGAAACCACCGTCAAAGCAGGAAAAACCCATGCCAATGACAACACATGAATGAAATGCACACATTCATATACCATGCATGCCAAAACCAACTAGGAAATCATAAATGCAACCTATTACCTACAAGTATTCCCACTGAAGTCGCTTGATCCAACCTTATTTTGCTTGATCCTTGCTTCCTTTTCTTTCCTTGTCCTTCCTTTTTCTTTCCTTGTCCTTCATTTTGTTTTCATTGCTTGTTTTCTCCTCTTGGTGCTCTTCTCCTCTCTGAGACTATTTCCAAAACTAAACTGACAAAAGGTTGTGAATTGATCCTCTGATGTATATTTATTATTGATGCCTCCGATTTCTTCATTTTTCCTCTATTTTCCTTCAATTTCCTCCTCACATGAAACCTATGACTTTTCACCTTCCTTTTCTCCTAATTTCCTTTATTTTCATAAATAAAATGCCAATAATGTCTTTTTTCCTTTTCAAACCCTTAACATTGCCTTTTTCAATTTCCCTTAGCCATAACAAACCAAATGAACACCCACTAGGATGTTTTTTGCCCAACATTTAGCTTGGAATATGCGTCCCATGACCTTGGTCTTATTTTTCCTTTATTAACTTTATTACATGAACTTTGAACCCGAGGTTGTTACAGTTTCAACATCCATTATTTTTTGCACTTTGCTACCTAGATAAGTTTGTTGATTCAACATTTTCTCAAGCTCTAGTTTTCTTTCATGAGGGTAAGGTGCAAAAATAATTTCCACCCTTTTATAAGTAATTATATGATGGGGATCATATTGCCACCTTTCTCCTTTATCAAAGCCAAATTCTTTTGTCATTTCTTCAACTTGTGTGAGGGATTGTCTGTTGTTCACAATGATTGCCACCACAATCCTTTCTAGTTTGAAGATATACCCTTTGTGTGCAGGAATAAGATGAACTTGATCTACATTAAAACTTTGCCTTGTAAATTCTAGAGAAAATATTCTCATGGGAAAAAAGGTTGGGAAACGATATGGTTTGAATTTAGCTCCATACAGTCTTATCTCAGTGTAATCTTAAAAAAATATTAGTCTCCCACTCTTGTGTCTATACTAAGCTCCAATAATTATTTTTCCTCGGGAAATTTTTTTGGGGGCAACTGGTTATTCAAAATAGTATACACAATGGACATGAATGATTACAAGTATTGGTAAAAAAACTCATTGTTTTCCTTCCTCCTAACAACACTGGTCCATTCAACCACAGATTTCATTTAATTCCTTGAATCCCACATATTCAAACTAAGATGGCTAAACTTATATGCATGTACATATAGGAACAGATAGACCAAAACAGAGGGCTATCTAAAATAGCCAGCAATATGAAATTTCTAAAATTGAAAAATGATGGACTTGGCTAAGTAAGAAGGAATTTCCAAAACAATATTTGGTTGCAACACTAGGCTTAGAAACCCCAAGGCTTGTTCATTCACTATCTTGGTATAATCCTCTCCCAAAAGAGACAAAATTACAACTAAAACATGATGTGCAACTTCTGAAAACAGGGCTCTAGGATACTTTATTGTGAGTGGAGGAATTTGATAATTTGGTGGCAGAATGAGTTTAAACAGACTTTCCTTGTTTTCTTTAGAAATATTTTTATAGGTAAGAAGCAAAGAATCGTCTGTAAAACTCTAAGGATTCTCAACTATAGGAAAATTAAAGGCTTTGTGAATTAATTTTGACGAGACCTCAAGAGTATTTTCCCCTCATGAAGACATAATAAACTTATTTGTGGGACAAGGGAAAATACTAACCAACTTATGAATTCAAAAAAATTATAGATATTTGGGACAATGATATGGTAAAGGCCTAGCTGAACAACTCAAACAAGGATATCAAAGTCATTGAAGTGGTCAAGAACGTCTTGTCAAATATCCATAAGGTCAAATGGGCAATGTGATGTAGGTGCATCTAACCTAGGTCAAATGTTTACTAAGGGAGTTGGTTTATAAAGTTAGGATTTAATTATTTAATGTATTTTTCTATAGTATTAAGAGAGAATCATAATTATTGTAAATAGGAGAAGATTCAAGAGTATTTTGGAAGGTCTGAGAGATTTAAGGGATAGTTGGCTCTTATCTAGGGATAAGGGATTATATGAGAGATCGTATGGATTATGAGAGATATTTTGGGAGTTAGTTTAGGGATATAGAATCTACTTGGGTTCTAATCCATTTGTATAATTTTAGGTGATCCCATGACGCATTGAAGTATGTAGAAGTGTGTGAGTGAGTATGACGAGTGTGAGGCCAAGCATCAGGCCAATATTTCTCTTGTAATTATTTTATTAATTAATTAATTTTTAATATTTTATGTGCATACTTGGTGTGTGGATTTCAGTTTAGTTTGTATGTATTTGTGTGTAAGACCCTATGGTTAGACTTGTATCACAACTAGAGCCATATACTTCTATTTCTCTATCTATAAGTGGCATATGAATAGAAGGTATATCAATTGTCGGCTTTTTAGTTGAATTATGAGCTTTTTTCATGTTTGCAGCTTTAAGAAAAACAAATTATGAAGCCCAGAATTATAAATTACCCAGAAATAGGAGATGATGAGGGACAAAATGTTGATGCAGAACTAACAATGTATAATCCAGACATTGGTTACCATAGCTTTGTAAAATTAAGGATAAACAAAATGATAGGCAAGAAAACCTTTTAACCTTTGTGTACTGAGCGGGAAAATAAAAAAATATTGATGATGTGAGGGAATACAGAAAGATGACATGGAATACGAGAAATGATGTGGAATGTGATGCAGGAGCATATAGCTCAACAATTTCATTATGTTTTAGTTGACTTAGGGGGTCTTATGTTTTCAAGGAAGTTGGATTCCTATGTATGTAGTCATTAATGTTTTGCGTGATTAGAATATGAATTAATTAGATATTGTGAGGATATTTGTAAATGCTCTCGAATGTAGGAGAACATGAGTGATTAGTGGGAATTGAGAGAGTTGGAAATCAATTGTAACTCTTATTGGTCTCATGATTCGAGGAACTAGAGAGGATTCTCAGGGATTAACTGGAGTTAAAAGTGGACTTAGAGGATATTCAAGATTTAGTTCAACAGATTAAGGATCTGAACCAGAATTAGTTCAACAGAACCTTTTGTATAAATGTAAGCCTAAAAAGCATAGAGAGTTAGTAGTTAGAGAAGTAGTTAGTGAGTCAAGTAGTCAGTCAGTCAGATTGTAAGCCTATGGGCAGGAGAAGAAAGGCCACTGATATAGAAGATCAGGCCGAGAAGGAATTCACTATGTAAATATTTGTTTATTAATACAAACAACTCAACTATGAGTTTATGTGTGTGTATGGAGTATTTAGTTATAATCTGTGTGCGAACTAGAATAAGTTCTATGTAACAGAAGTTGCATGTGCAGAATCAGAAGCGAAATACAGAGAAGAGTAACAGAGGGGTGTTATGGCATTGTACACACCGACAGTACAGGAAGAAGCGTTTAGTGTTACAATGAAGGTGGAGGAGCATAAATCTGTGAACGGAGCTAAGGAGGAAGTTGTGTGGCAGAACAGTGAAAGACCAGATCCCTGAAGAAAGCCGAAACCACAGAGGAACATTGAAGGAACGACATAAACCCAAAGTAAAGAGAAGGACGAAGAGGTGAGGTAACGATGCACAGGAATCGTTGGATCTAAAGATCAATGAACGAGGCTGAAGGCGATGGGTGACCAAGATTAAGTCGTGTCACATAAGAAAAAGAAATGAACGACGGAATTTAATTCCAAGTACTTGCGGAAGGTGAAAGGCGAGAATCGATCTGGACCGTCAGATCGACATGGTAGATCGATGATGATTAGTAACTACAGTGGGGGTAGAGAGTATGGGATGCCTTGATCATGGTCGAAGGCCCACACTCAATCAAAATCGTCGATTTCCTTTTCAAATGCTTATGTCGAAGTCAACTACGGGGGTTGAGTGTTTGGTAAGCCGCGTGCTAGTTGAAGGACCGCAGACCGGAGGATTAGATGGCTTCTGTTATCCAATGGATATTAGGTTTTAAGTTGATCAGATGATAGTCTTAAAACTAGACCCGAACATTTATAGATCAAGGACTGATAATTCTCTTCGGCTCTGTGAGGGTGGATAATCGTTGTGTAAGTGGTCTGTGCGATATCATTTGGACTGTCAGATCAAATGGGTTTTGGTCTACGACGCAGGATCACCGAGCAGCGCTGTTGATCGGGAAGGACATCAACCGTCAGATTCAAGACAAGATTGACGGCGTGGTTTTATTTTTTTTGAAGTCCGGTTGTGTTATCGCATATCACATGTGAGAGGCGATGAAGTTACATGTTGGAGTGATGTGATATTGCGACAACCGTTGATCTGGTGGATGAAATCAATGGTGGAAAGGGTAATTTCATATCACAAGTCGGGGATCCTGAATGCATGTTCTATTTGAGTCCTTTGAACTACGTGATTGCGATATATGATGAGTTGGATTTTATATGCATACTGTGGGTATCACAGGGAGTTTCCTACGTCAAGTGGTATCAGAGCAGAATTGTGGCTGAAACATTTGATATTAAAGTAGCATAAAGAAATTTTGCGTGAAAATTTCTTTGAAAAGAATTTAGAATAGGGTTATGTTTTGAAGGTGTGTATACTGGCAAATGGTGATAAAAGAAGGAAAGAGGAGATCAGATTCTAATCTAACAAATAGTAAGCACACAGAGATAAAGTATAACAGAATATTGGGAGAATTGCAGATGAAAAGAAATATAGGACAATCCATTCAAGGTGCAGGTGAATTGTAGAACAAGATCAGACAGAGATCTTGAAGGTGAGATGATATGCTTGTTTTAATTTGATTTGAATATTGGAGAGTTTGTGATCTTTATATTGATGCACAGGTAGTAGCATAAGAAGGTGAGAAGATTGTAGCAACCTAGAGCAAGGAGTGCTCAATTGGTTCTAGAGGAAAGAACCAGAGAAATGCTAAAAGACTGAGCTCATAGGAGAGAAGCTTAGTGAGGCATATGTAGCAAGAAGGAGACCTTTTCCTACAAAGGTATTGTTGCAACTCACAAGAAGATCACAAGGGAAATTCCACAAAGGATGTGGGTAGAATTTCTAAGTAATGAAGGAAGTTGATAAGAAATTCTAAGTGGAAGAAGAGGTGGTCAGAACCAAGTATTTCATTGTGATTGAAATACAAGTGGACAGTTGTGTTCTTAGAAGATGCAGATGAGTTTAAGCCTAGAAGGATCAGAGAGAAGTGCTCAAAGAGGTTCTAGAGAATAGAGAACCAAGTGCTTGCCAAAAGACCAAGTACAGAGGAAAGCTTGGTGAGGTAAGTGGTAGCAGGGAGGGCTTGTTGTTGTAGAGGCTTTAACGCAGCTCATAGTAAGTGAGTGAGGAACTCATGAAGGTAGAAAAGAAGATGACTACTGATAGTCATAATAGAGATAACAGAGGTTCTGAGGAAGACCACAACAGAAGAAAAGTGAAGAAAGAGAATTCCAAGGCAAATGGAAAGAGAATGAGTCAAGAGGAACGTGACAAGGAGATTGCAGAGTTAAAAGAACAACTCAATGTATTAAGGATGATACTAGAGGAAAACCAAAGACAAGGTTGGGTCTTGAGGAAAAAGGCAGTGAAATGGTCTAAGTTACAGAAAAGGCTACAACAGAGGCAAGTGAAGTGGCTGGTGGAAGAACTCAGAGAACTAAGTTGAGAATGGAAGTTTCCATTTGTGAAATAGAACAGGGTGAAGTTCTGGGTGAAGATGAAGACTTGAAGACTGAAACTTCAAGTGAGACCAAAGGGTCACATGATTTTAAATCTGATAATTTGGGTATGTTTGCAGGTGAAACATGTGAAGAAGGACAATTTGTTGACATTGTCGTAAAAAAGGAGGAAGAAGACAGGCATAATATCTATTCTGAAAGAAGATGAGATAGATAGGACTCATGTAAATACCTGTACACAGTTGGGAAGAGGGACAACAACGCAAAATGTATTGAAGAAGAAGGACATCTACTGAAAGATGTTAAGAAAGAAGAAGTCTATGCAAAAGATTTAGAAGGGAGAAAGGACATCTGATGATTTTTCAATAACAAAGGAAGGTATGGAAAGTTGTGTGAAATTTCCAAATTCTACTCCATTGAAATTATTGAGTTATATGGAAAATTATACTTTCAAAGAAGGGATTCGGAAAAGCAGAGGATATATACTCAGGATAAATTGCTGAAAAAGGAAGACAAAGAAATTGTCATGAATGAAAATCATAAGGAAAAGGAGATGGTAATGAAATTTTAGCAAATTGACATTACAAAAGGAGGAGTTCATTATTGTGAACCAGAGCAGAGAGATATCATTGAAACAGATGATACAGAGGAGAGTTTAAATCAACATACTGGTGTGTTGACAAAGGAATTGAAGGAAAACTCAGAGCATCATACTGAGATGTTGCTAGAGAAGGAAAAGGTAATGAGGCCTTATATTTTTAATTCTGATAATTGTTTTATGATTACAAGATTTGTTGAAAATGAGACAAACATGTTTCAAATTGAGGAGTTAGTGTTAGAACTGAAGAAGACTGGAAGTTGCTAGGACAAACATGCTGATGAGGAAAAAGAAAAGCATGAAGATACTATGCTTGAATAAGTTAAATTGATTGTTAGAATCAGTCAAGAAAGTGAAGGACAATTACTGAGGGTTGTTAAGGAAGAAGAAGGAAAATATGTTGGAACTGATGAACAACATAGTGATGTATTTGAGGGGAATCAAGTACAAAGGAAATTGGAGGACAATTTACTATTTGAAAGTAAATTTACAGATATTGAACAGAGGTTGTTTAGACAACAACAAGAGGGTAAGGATGAAAGGGTGATAGTAAGGATCCAACAACTTCAAAGAGAAGACAGTAAACAGCAGTTTGAAGATGAGTGGACAGAGTACAACAACAATTGGCAAAGTAATTATTAGTCAAAGGATAAATTGGACATAGAGATTGAAAGAATAATAAGATTGATGATGAAGGTGCCTCAAAAGAAAACAATAGTAAGAAGACCAAGGAGCAGCAGAAAGAGAAAGACAACAAGAGACTGTGAAAGCATAGCTAGTGGAGAAAAGAAATATAAAGTGTGGAAACCTGGAGAACAACAACAAACAACATCAACAACCAAAGGCAAATTACAGAACAAAGTATGGGATCCAGGGAGACAAAAGACAAAAGCACATGATCAGGAGATCATGATTATTTTAACCTTGGGAGTCTGATGCAGGAGCATACAGCTTAGCAATTTCATTATGTTTTAGTTGACTTAGGGGGTCTTGTGTTTTGAAGGAAGTTGGATTCATATGTGTGTAGTCATTAATGTTTTGAGTGATTAGAGTATGAATTAATTAGATATTGTGAGGATATTTTTAAATGCTCTCGAATGTAGGAGAACATGAGTGATTAGTGGGAATTGAGAGAGTTGGAAATCAATTGTAACTCTTATTGGTCTCATGATTCGAGGAACTAGAGAGGATTCTCAAGGATTAACTGGAGTTAAAAGTGGACTTAGAGGATATTCAGGATTTAGTTCAGCAGATTAAGGATCTGAACCAGAATTAGTTCAACAGAACCTTTTGTATAAATGTAAGCCTAAAAGGCATAGAGAGTCAGTAGTTAGAGAAGTAGTTAGTGAGTCAGGTAGTCAGTCAGTCAGATTGTAAGCCTACGGGCAGGAGAAGAAAGGCCACTGTTATAGAAGATCAGGCCGAGAAGGAATTCACTGTGTAAATATTTATTTATTAATACAAACAACTCAATTCTGAGTTTATGTGTGTGTATGGAGTATTTAGTTATAATTTGTGTGCGAACTAGAATAAGTTCTATGTAACAAAAGTTGCATGTGCAGAATCAAAGGCGAAATAAAAAGAAGAGTAACAGAGGGGTGTTATGGTGTTGTACACACCGACAGTATAGGAAGAAGCCTTTAGTGTTACAGTGAAGGTGGAGGGGCATAAAGGCGTGAACGGAGCTAAGGAGGAAGTTGTGTGGCAGAACAACGAAAGACCAGATCCCTGAAGAAAGATGAAACCACAGAGGAACATTGAAGGAACAACATAAATCCAAAGTAAAGAGAAGGATGAGGAGGTGAGGTAATGATGCACTAAAGATCAACAAACAAGGCTGAAGGCGATGGGTGACCAAGATTAAGTCGTGCCACATAAGAAAAACAAATGAACGACAGAATTTAATTCCAAGTACTTACGTAAGGTGAAAGGCGAGAATTGATCTGGACCATCAGATCGACGGTGATCAATAACCGCAATGGGGGTAGAGATTACGGGATGCCTTGATCATGGTCGAAGGCCCGCACTCAATCAAAACCGTCGATTTCCTTTTCAGATTCTTATGTCGAAGTCAACTACGGGGATTGAGTGTTTGGTAAGCCGTGTGCTAGTTGAAGGGCCACAGACCGGAGGATTGGATGGCTTCTATTATCCAATGGATATTGGGTTTTAAGTTGATCGAACGATAGTCTTAAAACCGGACCCGAACATTTATAGATCAAGGACTGATAATTCTCATCGGATCTGTGAGGGCGGATAATCGTCGTGCAAGTGGTATGTGCGATCTCATTTGGATTTTTAGATGAAATGGGTTTTGATTTACAACGCATGATCACCGAGCAGCTCTGTTGATCGGGAAAGACATCAACCATCGTATTCAAGACAAGATCGACGATGGAGATTCAGCGATAAGGCTTGGGTAGAGCAGACCCAAGAAGGTTATAGGTGCGGTTTTATTTTGTTTGAAGTTTGGTTGTGTTATCGCATATCGCATGCGAGAGGCAATGAAGTTACATGTTGGAGTGATGCGATATTGTGACAACCATTGATCTGGTGGATGAAATCAATGGTGGAAAGGGTAATTGCATATCGCAAGTCGGGGATCCTGAACGCATGTTCTATTTGAGTCCTTTGAACTCTGCGATTACAATATATGATGAGTTGGAGCGTAGAGTGGGACTTAAACCTTAATTTATGAAGGTTTGACCAGGCAGGTCATTGAAATTCCTGGGATTGATGAGATTATGCATTTTATATGCATACTGTGGGTATCGCAAGGAGTTTCCTGCGTCAGAATGTGGGGGTGAGATGGAATGGTGACGTGGATACTCACTTGCTTGACTAGCTTGCCAAATTAATTTATGAGTTGTTGATGACTTTCCGGTGTGTGGTTTCTCCAAAACCAGTTACCACTTATGAAGGGTGCCCATAGTGGTTTATAAAAATGAGGGGAGCCCATAGGAATGAACTACAATTGTTGATCCAGGGATGAGTTATACACAAGTTAATTATTAATTTTTACAATTTTTTTGACCCACTTTTACATAGTTTCAGTCAGTGCCTTTTAACTTGAAAGGTTAGGCTTCGATACACATATAAATCAAACTTTGATAAAGGAATTTTACATATATATATATATATATATATATATGTATGTATGTATGTATATTTTTAAGTCCCTATACTCAAACCACTTATAATATATCTATCTATCTATCTATATATATATATATATATATATATATATATATATATATATATATATAGACATATATATATATATATATATATATATATATATATATATATATATATATATATATATATATGTATGTATGTATGTATGTATATGATGATGATGATGGCTAACGTCCGCTGAGACCAAACATTGGTCTATCGGACCTAAAGGAACAAATTATTTATTTTGATTTAAGATTTTATTCCTATGCTCAAAAAGCTTGGAGAGAAGCCTCCCAGGCTCACTATAATTTTGACTATATATATTATTTTACAAACTAAAGAATTAAAATTTTGCTACAACAATGTCAGTAGCAAATATATTTACAAGATTATATAAGCAATGCAACTTGAAAATTCTGAAACACACTATACTTAGCATGGCATATGAGTAGCTACTTGTGTGTGCTTCGTGGCTCTCCAATCTTCCACATGATTTTATTTAGACTAGCTCAAGATATAGTACGTAAGATAGTCTTCTTGTTGATACTTTTCAACTCTCAAATTTAACCTTGAGCTGTTGTATTATGTTCCTTCAAACAAACCCAATTTAACTTTTACAAATGCTTCAAAAGGATGCCTGAATAGACCTTCTTCTGCACCTTAAGAAGACATCCTTTATGTTGCCAAGTAAGCCTAGATCAACCTCTTTTCTATGCCGCTAGATGGGCTAATTTGTCCCTAAATATACCTTCTTTATGTAGCCTATATAGTGAAAGTTATCTCTTAAACATATGTAGCTTAAATAGTCCTTAAAGGCATTTTCTTGCGACCTAAATTAAGCTTCAAATGACCCTGCTCCTACAACTAAAACATTTTGAAATTTGAGTTTGAATAACATTATCTTTTGTGGCCTTAAACAAGGGTAATGTGACCCTACTATGGCCCATGCAACCCATTTTCTATGTTTTTAGATAGGCCTAACCCTACAGTCTGACTAAGGCTACTTCAACCCTACTCTCTACAGATTAAATGGTATAAATGTGACCCTTCTTCAATGTTCAAATATTCCCTTAAACCAGTGAATCTACCCAATGAATAACCAAATAAAAATAAAACAATAAAACCAAAATATCGTTAGAAAAGTAAAGACTTTAAGCTTATAAATACCTTTGAAAACTCAACGTACTTCCTCATATTGGCATGACTACATAGGCATCTGAAATATCAAATAAATTTGATAGATATGAATGTGATAATGATGCACCTTGGAGGGGAATTGAGCCCTTAGTATATATTGAACGAGGGGCTTCTAAGGGGGGTTGAATTTCCCTAAAAGTGATGGAGCCAACCTAATTATGAGCACAAATTAAGATCATAAATTCATTTTTTATTGGGGTTAACCTGATCTCTATTGTTTAATTAATTTCTAAAATAATATTCCTTTTAAGGAGCTGACAGGATCCTCCTTTGGAAGCTAATTTGGGCTAGAATATTCCTCGTTTAGAGGGTTGATTTTTCAACCCAAGACCCACAAAATTTAATCAAAATTTTCTTGAATATAAATTCCAATATCTGACATCCCAGTGGGGCATATGAACATGGATAATGCTAAGGACCGAAGGTCATTCATTAATCCCACAGGTAGAGGGGATGAAGCATGTTAAGGAAGTTAGTGTGTGTGACTTAGAGGATAAGGCTCCAGAAGAAACTTCATTAAATAAGTTTGAAGGAATACCAGGAGCCACTTTTGTAAGGTTCTGGGGTATGGGAGGAGTGCTAGAGTCATAATTTGTTGTTCTTTCCTAGCAAGGTGGTCATTAGTGCAACATTAGGCCTGGCATCCCTAATGCAAAGATACCTTATAGTAGTTGAGCCTTTAGTTGTAGGAATAGTTGGTGGAGTGAAGTGAGGGGAGAATTTAATGTTTGGAACCCTGGACTAGCATTAGAGGTGTGGCTCAAGGATGTCCCATGGAGTTGGTGTAGACTTTGGCACCTACTTCAAAGCAGAGAGACCACATCAGAGATAGATGGGTCACTTGTGTCTTTGACTAAGGTAATAATTATGTTTTCTCTGCATTTTTCTATACATCAATTCTGTAACTATGATTTAAATGTGTTTAGTAGAATTTTTTTGAGGATGGATGGACGACCCCAGCCATATACCTCTTGTATGGAAATACATGGTGCCTGGTCCCTCTGGAAACATTGTATCAGAAATGTAGGCATGTAGAGGCATGGGCGCTTTCTACTTTCATTTCGGGTGTGTTTTATGGAAATGGGTTAGAGTCTAAAGTGGAAATTACGCTTTCAGTCAACTATTTTTTTGTTCTTTGGTTTGTAGCTAAGCTACTGGACATTGGAGATGTGAAGCTTGGTCACTGGGGTGAGTTTTGGGCATGTGTATGGCTAGCTGTCAGTGCCATTCCCAGCTTCTAGCCCCACACTCGAGTAGTGTTCTTGGTGTTGGTTGAAATGCAGTGGGTCTGGAGCAGTCTAGCCGGTGAGTTGGAAGGAAGTTTGTGGAGGATTTTGAGTGGTGTGTTGAGGCTTGTGAACATGCAACATCGATGGAGGTAGGTAAAACGAGGAGTGGGACCCTCGGGCCTAGGCATGGGGCATCAATAAAGCCAAATGATTTAGGAGAGGTAGTTGAGCATCCTTATGGGCTCTCACTTGGGTGTGTGGACCTACCACTTCCTTTCGACTCCCTAGAGGCACAACTTAACTAGGTCATCATTTTAATGAAGCAACTAGCAAGGGATCATCATGAAGACATAAATGAGATAATTTCATTCATGAACAATCTCCAGTAGAACCAGTGGAAAATGTTGTACCAAATGGCCTCCCTTTGTCGTGGACAAAAATTCCTACAAAAGTTTCTAAATCATCTAGGGGGGAGAGTGGAACACATGGACACGCATGTGCACGAAGCTTTCCATCAAAAACATGACAATGGTCCTATGGACTAGGCTCCAGTAAACAATGTGGATTGAATATGGTTGTGGGTTGTATTTTTTTCTTGGTCTTTTTTGGGTAAGATAGGAAATATGCTTGAGAAAGTGTAGCTTTTTGTTATTTTAGCCAACTGTTTTCTATTTGTATCATCTGGCCAACAATTATGGTAGGACTAAGGCCATTATCATGATTTTGAAAAGCTCTAAAAGATGTACCCTTTTTTCAGAATTAATATAAACTATCAATTTACCAAAAAAAAAAATCCAATATTTGAAAATTCAAAGGGTTACCTTTAACATCTCATTTGGGGCACCTTGATCACATTATGGGGCTCTAACTTTGATATGGAATATCTCCTCAGCTGTGTGGATTTATGTGGCATGCCACCAACTGTTAGAAATGACATGATGAGGAAAATAATCCTATGTTGGTCCTTCTTGCATATTCATTGATCTTCCCATTCAATTTCGTCAACAAATGCAGGGTACCATGACCAAACCATGGGGACTTCTAAACATTTTGACTTCCTTCTCTCCATTGCAGGGCTTCTTGTCCATTGAGGCTTCCAATTGATGCAATCTATAGATGTATATTAAGAGTGTTCAAAGATTAACATTAGCATCAATAAAAACACCATTCAATGAAATGTTACTAGGAGATAAATAGAACTATATAAAGAAGTACAAGCAATGTGACAATATGTCTCGTGAAACATATTTTAATTATTGTTCTACTCAATCGAAGGTTTCTCCCTTGAAGAGGAAAGTGAACATTGCTTTCATCAATAAAGGTATAACATTTTGTGGTATTTTGATTCTTTATATGGCCATTATGGTTGCAATTTGTCATTTTGTAATGAATATAGGTAAAATCTATTATTTTGCATTTATGTCCTCTAGTTGTCTAGTAAATAACATCATAGAATGTTTCATTGAACCACCACATGGGACCATTTTGGGGTATCTCTTACCTACTAGAGGAATATGAGTGTTATGATTAACCTATGACATGTGCTAAATAATAATGTGTCTCGAACTCACTTCAAGGTTGTTTCTCAAGTTTATGTTTGGGGTTCTTTAACATCCAAGTGGGATATAGGTGCCACTAGTAGGTTTTGTGCATTAGAAATGGGTCTTGAGGCCTAAACATGGTCAAGGGGGATACAATGGGTTTAATCCCTAAATGAATGTTCTTGAGCTTTAGTGTCATTGTGAGGGGAGTAAAACACTTAGGAATTAGGCCCTAAATGTATTTTCTCATGTTGGACCACCATGAACAAAACCTACAAAGTGTTTGGCCTAAGACACCTAATTTAGACTTCATATACCAAAATACCAAATATAGAGTCAACTAGATATATAAGCTAAACTAGAAACTCAATAAACATAAACCTTTAAATCGCATAAGAGAACTTAAATATTAGAAAATAAATATGAGAACATTATAAATATTTGCAAATCACACAAAAATTTAACCCGCCAAACACTTAATCGGGAAATCAAATCAACCTTTGAGCTTTACCACTCTTATGTTCTTGATTTAATATTATATCCCAATTATGTCGACCTTGGTCCACACCTATGAACAATGTACTTATACATCACCTGATCTTTACTAATCATCATAACTCATCAACCTTACATCACACTCTATTTAAAGGCATAAAAATCCCTAATTCTAAGCTTCTTGAATCATTAAAAATGAGTGAATATCATTGTAAACATCCTAGGTATATAATGATAGCTAAACATTTTCTAACTAGTTTTGATTGTAGCCAACTTCATTTGAATGCTAGTTGATCGCCAGAATCTGTCAAATATGCACATGTACTTGACTACAATCCCTTTGAATACTCTAGTCAATTATTAGATTTAGTTAGTTACTCAATTGTCCATCGACTTTGATTGATGTAATTTCTTTCAGCTTGATTGCCGACCTATCAACTCAACCATTAATTTTTTTTCTCTTGACTTGACCTCAACTATTTGATCGACTAGTTGTCCTAGTTGATTATTCCTGACCAAAATTGTTTAGTTCATTCTTGGTCATCCTGCCCGAATAGCCAGTTAACCAACTAAAACCCAATTGAATGAAAAAAAATACAACACATGAACATTTTACCACTTTTTTTCTTATTTTCTTGAATTGTTAATATTGTTCCTTTTGTGAACCATGGTACCTAGGCCCAACTCTATGCACCAAAAGAATTTACCAACACTCATAAACCTTGTTAGGTAATCTACACCATTATTTACTATGTCTAATTTTACTAGCAATGTCATATTCCTCCAACAACTTTATATTCCAATTTAGCAACTCCCACATTGATAGAAATAGCTCCAAAATGGGAACCATTGATTTCCCATCTCCGAAATGACTCAATGGTGGATCAGAGAGATATTTTAGGATTTCCATCTATCATTAACCCATTTTAACATGAAGAAAAACTTCCAAGAGAAACCACTTAAATGCAACCAAAAGCTTTAATAAACCACAAAAATGATTTAACACAATAGCATACTACACCACAAAGGAAAATAAATGTAAATGGAAACATAATTTACCATATAAATACAAATGGAAAAACCAACATTCAATTGGCATCACTTAGACTCTTTATTATGCCTTAATGGGCAAGTTACATTCTCTCTAGTTCTTTTCTATGCACCTCATTGAAGTTTGGGCAACATCCCTCTTCTTTCTCAACCAAACAACCCCTTCTCAGATATATAATATAGGAGGCGAGATCAACTTAGGGGATAGTTGGAAGGTCAAGCATCCCCAACCCTTCAACTTCCCAAGCTCACTTCTCCTCTCCTATTTTTCTTTTCTTTTTTCTTTTGCACATTAGGGAAGAGTTGTCATGAAAGTTGTATTTTTTTAATACATTTTTTATTTTTCTTTTACAATAATATTCTACCTTAACCTCACATCTTATGTTCTTGCCTTACATTTCAATTGAATTCATGGATCACCATTAATTGTGATGGAATGAGGCCCTTTATTTTAACAATTCAATCTCCTTCATTATCCGTAGCTTCAAATGTTAAGAATGTCAATCGTCATAGATCTTGTGTTGTATCTAGTTATTTACTTATATTTGATTCAAATCACACCTCCCACTGGGAGGCTTCTGGTCCCTAAAATATACCAAGGATAGGTGAGGGAAACTATTTACAATATGTTTCCTCTCATTTCACTTCACCTTCCTTGGATTCTATCTTTTGAAATACCATTATTCCACACCTCTTGTCATCCTCTATGAGTTCCCCATTCTTGATGCTACATGATTGTGTCTTCCTTTAACTATCCCATAGTTTGTAGTGCAAAACATTTGATAGTAGGAAGAACTTGATGGTCCTCCTCCTCCTCATTTAGAATGGAAGGTTCAAATAAGATCAAATATTCCACATTCACCACTAAACTAATATGCATATGAGGGAATATTAGCCCAAAGGTATTCTTATTCACTTTTCAAGTGATGTCAAACAATCCATATCTAAGGGATTTGAGTTTCTTTGTTGCTACTTGAATTCATTTCTAATGGAGGTAAAGTAACTCCTTGTCTCCAACATGAAATTTGTGATCCTCTCAGTGCTTGTTATGCCTAGATTTATATAGCTAAGAGATGTTCTCAAGTTTTTAGTGAACCCTTAGATGTATTTGTTTGATCTTGTCCTTGAACGTGATCACCTTCTTTTCATTTCCTTATAGCCCTACTTTGTCCTTCTACTATCCATACACAATATCAAAAGGAAAAGGAGGGATGTAAACAAAACAAGTCTTGAAAGGAGATTTGTTGGTAGCAGAATGTTGTAGGAGTGTTGAATGTAAACAAGTTTCTTGTCCCAAGTTTTCGGATGTTTGATATTGTATCCTCTTAACAATTATACCATCGTTTGATTAACAACTTTAGTTTTTTCATAAGTATGTGGATAGGATGCAATGGAATACCTTAACTTTATATCCATTATATCCCAAAGTGTTGTCTAAAATATACCCAATAACATGCTATGTCGATTAGATGTGATGGAGTTTGGTAATCCAAATGGTACCCAAACATGGCTAAACAATAGTTCATATACCTCACATCTAGAGATCATTTTCTTACACAGGATGAGAACACATGTTTTGTTGAAGTAATCCACCTTAATGAGAAGTAGTCATGGATTTTATAAGTCATATGAAAACCTCCAACAAAATCCATGGAGATGATCTTCCATGGCATGCTTGGTACTAGCAATGGAACGTATCAACAAAGTTTTAGGTTGCTTGGCTTATCAGTGCTCAATAACATCTAAAATATTTTCTATCTCTTGTTCCCATATCTTTGGCCAATACATATATTGTTGCAAATTTTCCATTGCATTGTTATGCAAAAATT
The DNA here is from genome assembly GCA_031772625.1 of Pinus tabuliformis. Classification (NCBI taxonomy): domain Eukaryota; kingdom Viridiplantae; phylum Streptophyta; class Pinopsida; order Pinales; family Pinaceae; genus Pinus; species Pinus tabuliformis. The sequence continues at coordinate 743,769,705 of CM062806.1, read as the reverse complement.
CCCGACAACTCTAGAAATGTGTGTTTGTTTCATCAGTTGAAATAGTCTATCATAGGGCATGCACAACTTGGCCAACTTGTGTAGCATCCCATCTTGTAGGTGGTATTAATTTCCTTCTATGGCAATGACCAACCTCTCCTTAAAAGTGCTTGTATACTATAAAATCTTCATCTCCCTCATATTATTCAATTAGAAGTTCATGAGTTAAAGCCTCAAGTTGCATTATCACTTCAATAGTTGCAATCTTCTTTAGTAGTAGTCAAAACAACATGTTATTTTTTTTTTAATTATAATATTAATTTGATTAATAATTCAAATTAATTTAATTGAATTATATATATATATATATATATATAAAGTCCCTACCCTAAATATCTTTCTTTCCACCCACACTCAAATTATATGGAATTCCAAATCCTCATGGCATCAGATAAAACAACATCTAACGTATAACTTCGATTCAAGATTTTGAAATTATCATTATTAGTCCCTACCGGGACTATTGTAATCGAAATGCCTCAGTTTTCAAACCCTGGCACATACATCAATAAACTTTTATACTTTTAACCTATGCTTTGTTAGAAATTTCGTCCCTACCATGTTTTTTTAACCAATGAAATATATCGACCTTTTGTTTTGACCAACCAGCAAAATCTTGTTCTTATTTGGCCTCTTAATGAGGAAAAACTTTGAATAACTTAGAATATTTATAAGTAATAGCGAGGATTTTTCCTTCAACTAAACTAATGCTAGATCTTCCTTAGTATTAATTCTCAAACATTTTATGTTAAGAAAATAGTTTCCCTTCCATATTGTGGCTACTATGACTCGAAAGGTGACACTATACTCATTTCCTTTGTAAACACGTATGGCATAATAGACAAGTGGTTACTATGACTCATAAGGTGAAACTTTACTCATTTCCTTTATAAACACATGCTACTGTGACCGTTGTAGAAACTCGTTGGTTTTCTGTTGCAACAACTTGCTGGTTGACTAGTGCGGAAACTCGCTAGTTAACCGTTGTGTCAACTCACTATTTGACTGTTGCGACAACTCACTATTTGACCATTGAGACAACTCACTCATTGGTTTACCGTTACTACAATCGTTAGTTGACCATTGTAGCAACTCCCTGGTTCAACTTTGCAACAACTCACTAGTTCACAGTTGTGGCAACTCGTTAGGTCACCATTGTGGAAACTCGTTGGGTCACTGTTACAACACCTTTCTGGGTTACCATTGCAGCAAATTTTTGGGTCACAAAATGGTAAAGCATGTAAAATGGGAAACAATCATTGCCCTTCTAGTGCAAGACCCTAAAAAAAGGATCATATTTTCTAGAAAGGATTTAGATTGGTCTGAAGTACATGGAGATTGATCGAATTACAAAAATCCCTTCAAATAGAATTAGAGACTTTATTAGAGGAGAGGAAATGAACCTAGATGCTCCATTTTCTTTCACTGAGGTACAAAATAAACACCCAGGCTCAAGGCCTACTTCTTCCTTGTGATATGAAGTGTAAGTTTTTTAGAGATGCATTGTTTAGATGTTGTTATTAATAGTGCTCGATTATTTTTCATATGTATTGAATTTTCAAACATTTTTATGCAGCTATGCTTGTTCATATGGCACCAAGGACAAAAGAGGACAAAATGAAATGAAGCGAAGATCCTCATTTGTGAAAAAGAGGGGTTGCCAATGCCATTTCATTGTAAAAGTTATGGTTCAAATCCCAGAGGTAACGATAATAACATATAACATGTATGGGCATGATTATAGCCAAGGATGGCCTTGTCATGGCCAATATGACACTTTGGGTGATGTTAGGTCCCTGCATCAACCAAAGTTATCAAGGGACATGGTTTCCTATGTAGAGAGTTGTTTCTTCTTGGAAGTGTCGATTGACTCGGTTTGAAAAATGCATGTTAAAAAATATGTTGACATGGATGCCACAACTCAAGATAGTGATTTATTTTTGTGTAAGAAAGATGTTGTTAACATCTATAATCGTCTAATGTAAGGAAAGTGTCAGTTGCATAAAAAGGATGAAATGAGTGTGAACCCTTGGTATAAAAAACACCAACATGATTTTTTCTTTTATCAAAATCCCAATGGTGGAGAAACCCCTTTTATAGTTGGAATTCAGATGAAGTGAATGTTGGAGACCATGGTGAATCTATCGAATAATAACTTAATAGCCATGGATTCAACATTCAACACAAATAAATATGGGGTGAGTGTATTAGAAATTATTGTTCTAGTACAATATTTTGATTTGTAATGATTGATAATGATTAATGAGTTGTGTTAGTGTCAGCCTTTGAAGCCTTCCACCAGTGATCAAACATGCTCTTACAAAGTGGTTTTAGGATGTTATAGTCAAATTTTTTCATTTTAGTGAGTCTTCAAGTAAAATTTGGTCATTAGGTATTAGGTCTAGGGTTTGTTTTCACTCCTTTCAAAGTTGCCCAAATGTTGGTCCATGTCACCATTCAACTGAGTGTACCATCATTTAGAGGGTTTTTGTCATCATGTCAGGTTCCCATGGGTCATTTTACACCTTGTTCGTGCTTCAGTTGTACTTGGACAAGACTCATTTCCCTCTCCTAGGGTTTTGAAGGTAATTTCTCTTGGATGGTAAAATCATCAACAAAACTTGTATCCTGATGTTCATACACCTTCCCCTATCCTTAATTTACCTTATTAAACACTTCCCATCACTGATATCCCTCAAATTCCTCATTTTCACACAAACCCTAGTTTCTTGCTACAATTTGACAATTTTATAGGCTAGGCCTGTGTTTTGCCCTTTTGGACCCCTTTCCCTCACTCAATCTTTGAAATTCCACTTTTCCCTATTTCCTAACATCCCTCCCTACTTCCCAAAATTTTCTCAAGAATTTAGAAGCCCCTTATCCCCTTCATTTCACTTCATTTCGACAAATCCCATGTTCCACACATCAGGGACGGTTTTTCTTCAAATTGTGTTTTTGAGCAAGAAACGATTAATTTGGAAAATGTGAGAGAGGTTTTTGTCCTTCATTGACCCAAGACGAAAAGCCTCTTTCAGTTTTTATACAACTATCATGCTTTTAGAGAAATGTCAAAAATAAAGTTACCTCAAGAGGGTTGTTGCACCTCTAGAGTGACCTTGTGAAAATCAAGCTTTATCCTAGCTTGGTTGGCCAAATGACTTTCGTGATAAGTCAAATGATAACTAGACACAAAGAGCGATCCAATGAGCTATCATGAGCTCAATTTGGAGTTGAGGAAGACCTTCAAAAGTTGACTGCAATAGCACTCTACATTTAGGCAGCCTCATTTTTCACATTTTGACCAATTTTGGGAGATTTGACTTTTGACAGGGAAAATAACCTCCAAATTGGAAAATTCAAGATTTTCTGGAAATTAGACTCAATAACATTTCCAACGAGCTATCTCACGCCCAATTTGGACACCGGGAAGGCCTCGAAAACTTGTCTGCAAAAAGGCGCTATGCACTTGGCAAGGTTTTCCTTTGTTAATTTGCACTGGTGCTACGCACCTGGCAGCCAAGCCCAAAATCACTCAATTTGCTTCAAATCTCTCAAGTTATAAAATGGCAAGTAAGTAAATCAATCGTTCTTGTTGAAAATGGTTTTGCATCAAGTTTTGGTGGTGTTTTCACTCATAATGTTAAAACCATAGTTTTGACTCAAAACTGCCCATAAAATTCACAAACTGTCTTATAAATTTGACAAGCTCACTCTCTCATATGTTCCTTTTTTGATATTGTTTCCTAAATACCATTCCTTCATTTATTCTTCCCAAATCCCATTCTTACATATAAATTTCCCAAACCCTAATTCCTACATTCTACATTTTCACTACCCCCACTTCATTACAAACCCTATTCACATCACTAAAACCCTACCCACTCTCCCAAACCTTAAACTATTTCCCAAACCCTATACTTTCTCCCCAAAACCCTACATACATCCCTAAACCCTACACTACTCACTAACCCTACTCACTCCCTAAACCCTACTCACATACCTAAACCCTGTTCACACATACATTTCCTCACTCCCTCCCCCATACACTCTGCCCATTCCATTCCTCCATCCTATTCCATACTATTATCCACAAACCATTCATATATAATCACATTTGTCAAAACAAAGGGAAAACAATGGAAAGAGACAGTGAATATGACTATGATAAGCAGCAAAGCAAATGCAAAGAGAAGATGCACGAGGATAATATAGATGATGAACAAGAAAGAGAACAAACAGTTGGAGGATAAACAAAGCCTAATGGAGCTAGAAATCTTGAAACTGAAGAGGCAAAATGTCAAAGAGGACCATGTCACTTTGACTTCCATTGAACAAGAGATAGAGAATGACAAGGAATCATGGCTTGAGATGGTGAATGTGCACTTGGAGAAGCTACTTGAGAGGTCCAATAGAGAGAAAAAGATGTTGAGGCACATGGTCTATCACTATTTGGCACGCAACAAGAGTTGCAAAGCGAGAATAAGGTGCCTAAAGGCCAAGTTGAGGAAGGCTTTGAGGAGCAAGAAAGAGCATGATAAGCTCGAGATCTTGGCCGAAGCTTCCTTGGCCCAACATAGTACTTGATTCAGGTCACTCATCCCAAATTTCAAGAAATTTGGCACACTTTTTGACAATTTTGAAATTTTGAAGGAAAAAACAGGTTTTTTTGCCTAGTGCGTAGCGCAACCCAGTGCTCGCTTTTGTTAGGGACCTCTTCTGGAGGAAAAATCTATATTTTTGGATTCCTTATGAAAAATCATGCATACCTAGAAATTACTAGAAAGGTTTGACAAGTTTTGGGCCTCCAAAAGGGTCAAAAACACCTCAAAAATGCCCTCTCTGCCCCTTTTTTGCCACACAGGAAGCAGTGTTGGGAGAACTGATTTTTGTAGGGGCAAATGGACACCAAACTCAAAAATTCTACTTGTTCTGGAAAGTAGACAGACAGACCTTTCCAACAAGCCCACTTGGACCAAATTTGGTGCACGGAAAGGCTTCCAAAATCATCTGCAAAAAAGCGCTACGCACAGGGAAAGTGGTGTAGCACACAGGATGGAAATTTGCCATTTTTGCCAAAAAAACTCTGTTTTTCGCCTAGTTTTTTCTTAGTTTGACTTTTTTTTCTCTCTCTTGGTCAAACTCATGATGTAAAATGATATGCATGGATGTATTATGATGTAAAAGTAATAAAAATTGACTTGATAGAGTAGATACATCATTTGTAGGTGGTTTGGAGTTGAATGAATCAGTTTCCTAGGATATAGAGGCAAGTTGTTCCACTGCCTATTTTTCAATTCCTAGTTTAGATATTGTTGAAACTGATCCTAGACTCATGAATTCGACCCCTAAAGGCTAGCATGGGTGGTTGGTTGCCTATATCATGTGTTTTTCAGTCATTTTGAAAGGTTGGACTCTTGTGAATGCTTTGAGCATCATTGTATTTTCATCTCTGCAGTTTGGTAAGGAAATAGACCAGGGTTTGCAGCACTTTGTGAGATTCTTGTGGCAAGGTGATTTAGTATTGTTTTTCCTTCTATGATTCAGTTTATCATGTGTTTATGTATGCCATCATCTCTCTCTTTCAGCTTAGCTAAATGAATCAAGTATAAAGGTGGAATTCATTGATGTTGCAGTGCTCTACCTTAGGATTTATTTGGTTTTTCATGTTTTCAACTGTTTGAAGAGGATCCCTGATATTTTCATGCCCTCTCCAACTCCTCACCAGTCTTAAGACTCTCCATTTCACTTACTTTTAAGTACTAAATCACTTGCCTACCTCGCCCTACAGAACCCTCTGCCAGACTGAGTCCATTCCCTGGACCCAAAGCTGCCTTTCACATTTGATCCAGCAAACCATCATAAAATTCAATCAAACACCTTTGAGCATATACCTAGCCTAAAATTAGTCTTTACATCAGTCATCTCAAGCCTTTACTTGTTATATTTCCTAATATTGACAAGGAGAGAGCCCTCTCCTGACCTGGTAGGGCTAGCTACTAGGTTAAGCGTGGTTTGATGTTACCCTAGATCCTGCCTTTCTCAGCCCGAGGTAGATTTAGGCCCTAACAAGTTGAAGTTGACTTCATATGTTTTTTGAATGTGATAATATTAGTTATACACACTTTTGGTGTTTGATGAGAAACAAAGTGGGGCTCTAGTTGCATGGGTGGTGGCATCACGCAATACATCAAAAAACATTTCAATATGGTAGGAGCACCTCATGCATAGGTGTCACCAAGTTGATCATAATTGGAAATTTAATGCCTTCATGGTTAATGATGCATTGGTTGAAATCAGTGCTTTAAGGTAACTTCAATCTTCTTATTTTACAGTACAACTTGTATTTATTCTAAAAAGAACATGCTTGAAATGAATTAAATGTGGTAGGAGAATCACAAGATGCGATGTTATCTTGTGTGTTTGGCATGTATGTCAGGCATGGATAAAAAAATGTGAATCGATTGGCCAGTAGTCCAGAAATATAAAAAGAGATGTTTAGTGATTTGGGTTTGATTATGAATTATTATTCAAGTGATGAAGTGAGAAATGCAATTAATTTTTTCCTCAACAAAGTTTCTAATGAGGAGAAGTTCCTAGACTATTTTCACAAGAATTGGATTGTCGGTGACAAGATTTGTAAGTTGAAAAACTCTTTCTTACATTTCTCTTTTTTGTTTTCATACAGATGAAATATCTTCAATAAGCAAACTTTCTTGAATTAGGGAAGTGGGTAAAAGGATGTCGGGATTTTCCCCGTGCAAATCAGGAGACAAACAATGTTGTGGAGTCATATCATTGTTACATAAAGAAAAACTTTCTATCTGATAGAAGAAAGTAATGTGCTTGTAGGATGGACTGGTTAATATATGTTCTTCTAACAAATGTTGAACATTGTTATCAGTTTAAGGAAATTCTAAAAAAAGAAGGATTTTTGAATAATTACAGGAAAGAGAACAATTTGAAACATCAATGAAAAAATTAAAAAGAATTCTAGATAGTGATTGCAGCCCTCATGAGAAAATGTCTCATTCTTTTTGGGCGAGGATTCAATCTAAACCTATAAGCAATATCTTGTCACTTGTTATCGCACGAATTTCATAACTTGTGATTGCCCATGGTCTATTCGTGGAAACATTTGCAAGCATGCCATAAAGGTTGGTTGGTTGTGTTCCTGTTCAATGGCTTCAAACCAATTACTAAATCATCAAAGAACAATTGATTCATACAATGACCCTCCTTAGATAAATATAGAGGAAATATCAAATCTTGGTGAAGATGAAAACACATTTTCCATGGATAGTCACAATGTTGATGTAAATGCCGAAGGACATGAGTTGGCCAAAGAGGAGTTATTTGGCTACATAGACGTACTTCAAAACAGTCCTCCTGCTACTTTGACCAATATTGAACAGTTGATTTATTTGGTTAAAAAGATGTTGGATGATGCCAACAATCTTCATATTATGGATTATGAATTCACGTGTGGATTGGGTGCTTTTGAGTAATCTTTGAAGAGGAAGAAGATTTTTCTGAGCCCCAAAAAGAGAAGAAAAATAAGCAAACAAAATGCAATATTGGAAATTGACTTGAATATCGCTGCAGATGAAGATGAACAATTTGAGTTTGAGCAACTCCACAAGCGAGGTCGCCCTCACTCCAACAATGCATGGTTTTCCAGGTTTGTTGTCATATATTTGTTTTCAATTTTATTTTAATATTTATTATTGTATTACATGTATTATTGTTTTGTTGAATATGTTCATGTATTTTGGATAAGTGGTGAGGCTATGTTTTCTGATTTGGGAAATGTATCCCAATTGTCAATTAAGGTTAGTAAATAACTCCATGCATTTACATTCAGTCTTTCAATACATCGATTATTTTGTATGTTATGGAAGATGGATTTCAAGGGGTTGTTCCATACTTGCATTATGATTTCATACATTAGTGTCTAATCATTAATTTGATATCTAAATTGGAAGAAAAGCAACGGAAATGTAAAAAAAATTGCAGTAGAAATGTAACGAAATTGTAACAAAACATGTAAAACACAATTTTACCAGTTTTTGATAACTGCTCAATGTTAATGGTGATATATTATTGGAAAATAATATATATTACAACATCACAGATTATGCATTTTCTGACTATGAGTTTCTACACCAGTGGCAATGAGTGTCAGTAACGGTGAGCCAGTGTGTTAGTAATGGTGAACTAGTGTGTCAGCAACGATGAGCCAATGTGTGAGAAACAGTGAGGAAGTGGATGTTAGCAAGAACTCATCGGTCATTCTGTATCTGAGGATGAAGGGGGGTGATCATGAAGATTTCTAATACCATAATCACTATGGATTGCTTCACCAGGACGAAGATACCCTGTTGTTTCCATAATTTCATTCCAACATTCAAACTCTTCTTTTTTATTCAAGGTATAGGACTTTTTATATATCCTTGTTGGTAGCCAAATCATTGGATAGCAAAATCTAAGGTCGATCCAGTTATTCCCACATTGTTCCATGCAAAAAATATATTTAGCAACGCTTGTTAAGGCTATCTTTAAGTTTAGGTAGTTAAATGGATCTTTCTTTCAGGTTTGTTGTCCTGAGCCATCCCAGTTTTCTTTACATCCTCCTTGTGCGGCAGTCTCCAATAGTTCAATCTAGTTTGTGCAATATGTAATGGTTTTCTGCCTGTTTGTGCCTATAATCTCTGCTTCCTCTAATGAACTTGCCAACTCTTGTTGTTCTTTTATCACCTGTGCAAGTATTTGATATTCTCCTCTAACCCATAGAATGCTCTCAGATTTTTTTATAAAAAAATTAAGAGCTTCCACCCAACTGGCTTGATTTCTCAAATAAGATACAAAGTCTCTCAATTGGACATCCCCCACATAAGGGTTGGGATTCCATCTTCTGTTAAGAGGAAAGAAAAAAATTGTTGGTACAATTCACAGAGAACGTCTTTATCTAGATTTGTACAAGCCCTATATGCTTCTATGAAACCATTTATGTATTCAACCCTAAAAGGCTTATTTTTTATGAAAGAATCTTTTTTAAATATCATAAATCTTTCCACCAAGCACAAGTTATAATTGGTTGAAGGATCCCTACAAATAAGTACACCGTCCATTAACGGTTTGAGTTGTTTCTTCTCATTATCCATATGGTCACCTTCCTTTGCAGCTCAACCACTATGTTTTTATGTTTTCCTTCAATTTTGTTTATATATTTTTCCCATGTCTTGCAAATGTCACGAATCAAGTTTTCGTGCAAATGGAAAGGTATTATTTTTCCCTTATAAGAGGGTATACATAGGGCTAATTTATCTTTTGGTTCCTCATCCTATGTTTTCACAATGATATATTTGGTTAGTTTGATCTCTGGTTCCTGTTAGGGCCTAAATCTACCTCAAGCTGAGAAAGGCAGGATCTAGGGTAACATCAAACCACGCTTAACCTGGTAGCTAGCCCTACCAGGTTGGGAGACGGCTCTCTAATTGTCAATCTCAGGAAAATTTGATCAATGAGGCTTGAGATGACTAATATAAAGACTAATTTTAGGCTAGGTATATGCTCCGAAGTGTTTGATTGAATTTAATTTTGGTTTGCTGGCTCAAATGTGAAAGGAAATTTTGGGTCCGGGTAATGGACACAATCTTGCAGAGATCTTTATGGGGCGAGGTAGGCAAATGGTTTAGTACTTCAAATTGAGTGAGATGGAAAGCTTTTAGATTGGTGAGGAGTTGGAGAGGGCATGAAAGTCTCAGGGATCCTCTTCAAACAGCTGAAAACATAAATAACTAAACAAACCCTAGGTAGAGCACTGCAACTCAATGAATTCTACCTTTATCCTTGTTTCATTTAGTTAAGATGAAAAGAGAAAGAGATATGGCATACAAAAAACACATGTAAACTTGCAATTACAAAAGGAGAAAAAATACCAAATCAAACTTGCCACAAGAATCCCATAAAGTGCTGCAAACCCTAGTCTATTCCTTGCCAAAAATGCAGAGATGAAAGTACAATGATGTTCCAAGCTTTCACAAGAGTCCAACCTTTCAAAATGACTGAAAAAACACATAATATAGACACCCAACCACCCAAGCTAGCCTTTAGGGGTCGAAATCATGAGTATAGGAGCAGTTTCAACAAGTTCTAAACATGGAACTGAAAGATAGGCAGTAGAACAACTTGCCTCTATATCTTAGGAAACTGATTCATTCACTTGCAAACTACCTTTTCATGATGTATCTACCTCTATGAGTGAAAATTTAGCATATTTACATCAAAATCCATCAAGTCACATGAATTTACATCATTAGTTTGACTATTAGAGAGAGAAAAGTCAAACTAATGAAAAACTAGGCGAAAAATAGAGTTTTTGGGTCAAAATGACAAAATTTCATCTTGTGCGCCGCGCTCCTGTCCCTGTGCATCGCGCTACTTTGGAGCTGATTTTGGAGGCCTTCCCAGCGCCATATTTTCTAAAAGTGGGCTTGTTGGAAAGGTTTATCTGTCAGCTTTCCAAAACAAGTGGAATTTCTTAATTTTGAGTCCATTTTCCCCTCCAAAAGTTCATTCTCCCAACACTACTTCATGTGTGTCCAAAAAGGGGTAGAAAGGTCATTTTTGAGTTGTTTTTGACCTTTTTGGAAACTCAAAACTTGACAAAAGTTCTTGGCCATGTGAAGGCATTCATAATTTTCCATGAGGAATCCAAAAATGCTGAATTTTCCTCAAAAGGAGGTCTCTAGAAAAAGCGTGCGCTAGGTGGCGCGGCGCACCAGGCAGAAAACCTGTTTTTTGCTCCAAAAATTCAAAATTTGCAAAACATTTCCCAAATTTCTTGAAATTTGGGCTGAGTGTCCTTCATCAAGTGCTGTGTTGGGCTAAGGAAGCCTCAGCCAAAATATAGAGTCTATCATGCTCTTTTTCCTTCCTCAAAACCCGCCGCAACTTGGCCTTCAAGTTCCTTATTCACGCTTTGCAGCTTTTGTTCTGGGCCAAATAATGGTAGGCCATATGCCTCAACATGTGTTTCTCCCTATTGGACCTCTCAAGCAGCTTTTCTAAGTGCACATTTACCAACTCAAGCCATGATTCTCGGTCAGCGTTGATAGCTTGCTCAAGTGGTGTGAACTTTATCTTCCTTCTTTTGGTTGCTTGCTTAGTTTTCTTTATGTTTTGTAGCTCCATGATAGCCTGTTTATCCTCTAGTTGCTTATTTTGTTGCTCAAAGTAATTTATAATCCATTTGTCTCTCTCAAGGTTGATAGACAAGCCATGGATGTCATCCTCCTGCTCTCTGATAATCTCTTTGAGCCTTGAGGTTTCAGTGTCCTCCTCCTCCTCAATCAAGATGAAATCTCTGTCTTGGGCTTTAGAAGGCCCCTCGTCATGCATTGGTTTCTTCCCTCTAGTCTGTACCTACTTTGCTAACGTAGAAGGCAAAGCCCCTTTCACTCTAGGTGAAGATAACATTTGCCTGTGTGGAGAAGAGAATGAGACCCCTTTCACTCTAGGTGGAGATAGTACTCGTTTAGCTGCTGCAAACAATTTTCTTTTGCCTCTTTGATAAGTAATAAATACCGGCATTCCTGTAGACTGAGTATCATGGACCTCATACTGATGTGAAGGCTCTCCTGCCTCATGAAAAACTAATGAAGGCACTTGAGAAACTGTATAGACCTCATGTGAAATGAAATCCTCCCATGACACATTCAGTAAATTGAGCTGATGCAAAACCACAATTTTGATCAATGCAAAGTGATAAATGTTGTTATATTGCTGCTGAGGAGGCTTCCTTTGCACTAATGTGGTCATCTTCTCAATATTCCAGCATATGAAGTAGGGGAGGTTCATCATCCTCACCCTAGTGAAGTGCATCAATAATCTGATATGAAAGGTGTATAGGTGAGAAAATCTACCCTCACAGCTGAAATATTTGATTATGAGCTTCATCAAGGGAGCATATGTGTCCTGTAAGTACCTGAATGGGAAGACTCTACTAATTGTCTCTGAAAACCACCCTTGATATAAGGCTCATAATAATCCCTGTCTACCAGCTGCCCCTTATTCCATTGTTCATCGACATTTGGAATACCAGTTGCTTGAGCTATAGTCTCAGGTGTCAAAATGAATGTCACACCTGCGAAATTGACCTGGTCATTGTCAATGTGGAGCACAAAAATTCTGGCTAGCTCAGGATGGTATTTGACTCTTTCCACCATCTCACAAAATTGATAACAAGATTGGTGCTGGAAGCATGTGACAGCAAGAGGACAAGCCAACAACTCGGCAAGTGAAGTAGGCTCCTCCTAGTTATGTTTTACACTCTTGTGAGGTCTCTTTGGTGCATGAATTTCTCTGGAAGAGTCACTCACTGTTTCCTCATTTATGTCATAGGAAGAATCTGACTCCATGTTTGCCAATGCTTAAGTTTTCTTAGATGAGTATGAAGAGATTTTATGGTGTTAATAGGTTTTTTGCTGCCAAAGATATGAATTTATGAGGGACTGTGGAGGGAATGTGTATGAGGGGTTTGGGAATGTTGCTAGTAGGGTTTTGGAAAATGGAAAGTTTTGGGAATGATTTTTAGGGTTTGGGGTAATGAGATTTAGGGATTAGGGTTAGTAGTTTAGGGATATGGGGAACAGAGAATAGGTAAATAGGGATGTAAAGGGAGGGAGAAAATGGAGTGAGGAAGTGAGAGAGTGAGAATGAGAGGGGTGGGATTAGTAGAAAAATAGCAATATATAAACCCTAGGAAATGGTTTTTCAAGAAACTGTGCAAGTAATTAGGGTTTCAATTTTTCCTATTAAATCACCATGAACACTAAGCAAACTCATTCATTGGCCATGAGGGAGTGTCAACTTACTTGTAAGATGAGGAGTTTACAATTTGAGAGCCTTTGGAGGAAGATGTGAGCGATTTCGGGCCTTGTAGACCTGTGCGCCATGCCACCTCATAGGTGCGCCACACTACCTCGGTGCGTCGCACCAATACAAATTTTCAACGGGGAGTGGGCTCTATGTGCGCCGCGCTCTAACCCAGGTGTGCCGCACCTGCGATTTTCACCCTTCAAACGCAAAATCGCTCTCTTGGCTTTTGAAAATGGAAATGCACTTGCTCTCCTTCACTTGTGGACACAAATGAGCCTTCTTTGTCATGAAAACACTTTATATAGAAATGGCTTTAATTTTTCACTCAAGAAAACCCACTTTGCTAATGTTTATCTTTCATTTTCTTTTTCAAAACTCTGTTTTGGGCAGTTTGCCTTACTTTTTGCCTTTGATGGACTAAATGTTTTGACATTTTGTTTCTTTTGCAGGAACTGGAGTGTGGAGACTTCGCAAAATGACCAGGGCTGCCTCTTGAAAGTATTACATATAGGAAAAGTAAAATTACAATGAAATTTATTATAAAAACAATAGAACTCTGATTTTTTTCCTCAAAACAGGGTTTTGAGGAAAAATCAATGACTGAGCATGTGATTCTTGAAATTTTTGATACTGAGACTTTATTTGACCTCCTCATGGGCCTGCTAGTCATTATTAAGCATTTTCATGACTGAAATGACAAAACCCTAGACCTAATGAGACCTAAGAAACCCTAACATTGGCTTTTGCAGATGTAAAAACACAAGGTGACTAAAAAATGATTTAGAGATGTACAAATAGGCCAGCAGGTAAAGACCATGAGGGAATTTGAGAATGAGACCCTACCATCAGATGATCCATGATCCTAATGGAGTGCAGCTGATTGAGTGAGACACCTAGAATGCGTGCAAAAAGAGAGTTTTTTTATCACTGATGGAGGGATGACGATACCGACACTAACATTAGCTCCAATGGGGATGGTAGCTCTTTGGAGGTGCCAAGAACTACAGATCTCTAGAAAGTAGACAGTGCCAAGCATACAGTGCCTCTTCCATTGGGCCATGGAGTCAATAACTTCAACAAACCAAAACCAATAACTTGACTCAAAACTAACTCGATTACAGGATTACAAAATTGACTCAAACAAGACTGAAAAATGACTCTAACAATCCACACCAAACTGAAATTAGGCTTTCAGTTTTATAGCCTTCACTTCGGGCCCCAAACTGACAGACTGACAACAGTGTACACTTGCAATGGAGGAAAGAAAATGGTATGTACAGTGATATATATGACAGCAGAAAATATCTCAAAGAAAGTACCATTTCAGCAACCGACCATTGACCGGCCCTCCTGGACAATCTTCTCCATTCATTTCTTTTAGCAAGAAAGCATTCTGACCTCGGTATGTAGCAATTCTGAATGGTCCTTTCCACAAGTTTTCGAACTTGCCATGCTTACCTTTGTCCTCGTTTCGAGCATCCCATTTCAGCACTATGTCTTCAATTTGAAACTTGTCTGCCTTTGCTTTCTGATCATACATTTTCTTGATTCTCTCTTGCAGCTTGAAGGTATTCTGAAAAACTTCCTCCCTTGTCTACTGTAGATGGATGATTTGATTTATCGTTCACTGAAAATGATCTTCTTCACTATCAACTTCCTGTAGAAGTTTAACAAACGGGACTGCGAGAGATGTTGGGAACACTATATCAACTCCATATAAAATCTCAAAAGGAGACATGCCTATTGATTTCTTCTGACTTACTCTATCCGCCCATAATGCGTTTACCAATTTCTTATGCTAGCTCTTTTTGTTTGTTTCCAGCAGCATCTTGATGATATTGACTAATGATTTATTTGAAGATTCCACCAATCCATTACCTTGTGGATAGTAAGTAGTGGAATGCCCCAAGGTAATGTTGTATTTGTGACAAAAGTCAATCATCTTTTTGGATTTAAATGCTACTGCGTTATCTGTAATCAACTTATTAGGACAGCCAAAACATGACAAAATATTGTTTTCAAGAAATTGAATGATTACCAAATCAGTGGCTTGCCGAGTGGGGATCGCTTCAATCCATTTAGTGAAGTAATTTGTCATTGTAAGGATCCATTTATGCTGGGCTAAAGATGTAGGATGAATTTCACCGATAAAATCTAAACCCCACGGCTGAAACGGAGCACTTACTTCAACGGGTTTGAGTGGCAAGGGCTGTAATTTTCTCTTACCTTGAAAAATTTGACATTCGTGGCAACTTGTAACAGTTTTGTACACATCAGCAAAGAGGGTTGGCCAATAATATCCCGCTCTCAAAATTTTATTGGCTGTTGTCTTCCAAAATAGGTGACCTCCACAATCTCCCTTGTGAAAATCATCCAAGACATGTTTTGCTTCATCCTCAACCAAACAGTTCAGCAAAACACCACCAAGATCTTTCCAATAAAGTGCTTGATTCATAATACAAAATTTGGCAGCCTTTAATTTCAGGGTCCTACTTTTGTTCTTAGCCAATCTGGGAGGCGGTGAAAGATGTTGGAGCACATAAACAATATCCGAGTACCAAGGAGAAAGAAGAAACATTTCAGCTACCTGAACAAGTGAACTCTCCTCATCTTCTTCGGACATAGCAGCAACGAGATTTATGTCCAAGACATGCAAATTAGATTCCGCCATCAGTTTAGCCACCCCTTGTCCTTTGATTAACTTTGTTGGTTTGATCTCCACATCATATTCTAACAAAGCTGTGATCCATTTACCTCGCCTTCCTTCCGGATTTGTTTGTACTAAGACATCTTTAACGGTAGTGTTAGAAACATAGGCAAGGATATGAGAATGCAAAATATAAACCCGAAAATATTTCAGTGCTTTTACCAAGGCAAGAGCCTGCTTTTCAATAATATTGTACTTTAAGGCTGCATCTCTGATTGTTCTGCTGAAAAAAGCAATTGGTTTCTCAAGCTGGTCTCTTTTCTGCATCAAGACCGCTACCATAGTGTGCTCTGAAGCGAATGAAAATAAAATGAAATCTTGAGAATAATTTGGGCTGATTAAAATTGGAGCTGAAGAGAGAGCCAACTTTACCAAATTGCAAGACTTGATTGCTTCTTCGGTCCACTTTACTACACTGTCTTTCTTTAACATGTTTGTGATTTCCCTTAGATGCTCAGCTAGATTTGGCACAAAACGACGTAAGAAATTCATCTTACCATTGAATGCTTGGATCTCCTTTTTACTTCATGGAAAATCAATTTTCTGAATGGCTTCCACTCGAGCAGGATCGATGCAGATGCCCTCCTTGGATATGATATGACCGAGAAGCTTGCCTTCATCCATGGCAAACAAACTGTTCTTTGGATTGAGAGATATGCCATACTTTCTACACCGTTGAAAAACAATCTTCAAATGGTAAAGGTGCTCATCATCTGAATTGGAAAAACTGTCAAATCATCAAGATAAACAACTAAAAATACATCTTTCTCATTAGCAAAGGCAATATCCATAGCCCGTTGAAATGTAGCACCAACATTCTTCAAACCAAATGGCATTTTAGCATAATGGAAAGTTCCCCACGGAGTGGTGAATGTTGTTTTGTCCCTGTCATCCTCATGGACCAGAATTTGATTATAGCCAGAATATCTGTCAAGTAGTGACATACAAGATGCTCCAACTACTCGTTGAAGTATGTGATCCATCTTTGGCAATGGATAGTTATCTTTCAAAGATATGTTATTTAGATTTGTGAAATCAATACATAATCGAATCTCACCTGTCTTTTTCCGCACGGGCACCAGATTGGAAATCCAATCCGAAAATCGTATTGGAACGATTATACCAGACTTGTATAATCGATTGACTTCTTTCTCTATTGATGGCAGCAATTTTGGATTTATTATTCTTAACTTCTGGCAGAATGGCTTTTGGTTTGGCTTGATCGGAATGATGTGTTGAATTATGCTTTTATCCTATTCTTTCAAATCTGAATAATCCCATGCAAATACATCAGTAAATGAAGACAATAAACGAATGTACTTTGCCTTTACCTGAGGAGGCAATGCTTTTGACAATTTGACCATCTTTGGATTCTCAGTTGTACCAATATTCATATCCTCAACTCCTTTCTCTGTTGGCATCAAGCTTCACTTCTAGGCTACATCATCATGATCAAACAACTCCTCTAAAGGTATTAAGCCTTTAGGAATGACATTGTCCTTCAGCTGCAATACTTCCATCTGATTTACCTCCATGTCAACTTCATCATCATCCTGTTCTCCATCAATAGGAGTATCTTTGTATTTACCTTCATTTAGCAGAAATTCTTCAATTTCTTTGTCATCTTCAAACATTTGCCAATATATTTGATTATCAGGGACAGCGGGACGATGCTTCACATGGATTTCAAATTTTTTGTTTTAATTCATCAGAATTTGCAAATTACTTGCAGCCGTTGCAAGGGAATCTGCAATAACATTTTGTACGCGAGGAACACATGTCAAAGTATATTCAGAAAACAACCTCAAAATGTCTAACACCGCATTACGGTAAGCTCGCATTCGAGGATGTTTTGCTTGGTATTAACCCTTGACTTGCTTAATAACTAACTTGGAGTCACCATATACTGAAATTATTTTAGCATTTAACTTCTTAAGGATTTTTAGACCAACAATTAAAGCTTCATACTCAACCTCATTATTTGAACAATCAAAAGCTAATTTGTACGAACAAACTCTCACATTGCTTGGGACTTTATTAGGTGAGAAAACAGGGCTGCGTATCCAAATACCAATTCCAGCATCCTCCTTACCTACTGCACCATCAAAATCCATGCTCCACAAACCTGCTTCGTCCTCCAAATGCTGAAATTCTGCCTGCTCTTCAAACTTTATTTGTTGTCCATCACTTTGTTGTTGTCGCAAAGTTGATTGTTCAGCAGTGCCATCAAGCTTTTGTCTTTCTTTAGCAAGTACAACTCTAAAATTCTCTGTAATCTCAGGGATATCTTCAACTTCAACTAATTGACTATTTACATCATTAAAACTATTAGAACAAAGTACAAAAGACTCTAAATCAATATGTACATAATTGATTGGATGATTTAATGGTTTCTCCTTGCTTGTTATCATGTATTTCATTTTCTTTTCCCGATATAACTTCCTCAACTGACCAAACACAGGAATAGTGGCATAGGAGAAATCAAGTTGCAATGTCCCTTTGAGTTTGGCTCCCCAAGATCTAGATAGAAGCATGCCAAACCTAGGAGGAATATCAGCCACAACCACATCCATCAAAACATTCTTCGCCGGAATCTGATATAATGTGACAACCAAATATTTAATAAGCCCAATGCATCTGACTCTACCCGAATCAAAGGAATAAAGGTCATGGTATTTGCGAGTGATATCTAACCCCAACTTCTCCATAATTGCCTTTGGCATGAGATTATGAGACGCTCTCGAATCAAACATGGCATTGTGCAAAACATAATCATGCAATCTAAGGCTGATGTAAAATGGAGCTACATCACTATCCTCAGACTGACCTTCTAATGCTGGACCAAAAATAAGCTCAAGCTGGTCATCCTCCACATTAACCATGTCAGATAATGGATCTAAATTCAACATCTTTGACACATGACCTTTATCGCTGCTATTCTTCATTAATTCAGTCAAAGGTATTGATACTTTTAACTTAGCAATTTCATTTTCTAAGCTAAAGGCTGCGGTTTTTTCTACCTCTTTGAGTGGAGTCCCTTTATTTTCAGTCTTCTCCTTTGATGCACTTGGCTAATTTGATATTTCATGTGCTGATTGTGTCTTGCTGGTGGTAGGATCAACTGTCTCTTTTCCCTTTTTCGACACATTTGGAGAGTCATTCTTGGGCGGTGTTGCTTCTTTTCTCTTCTGAATTGGATTGATGGGAACCTCTCTACTTCTGAGTGAATATTGTTGTTGGGTTGTAAAGGCATTCATGTAACCCCTCTGATATTCATCAGATTCTTCTTCAAGAACCGTTTCATTTGCCAAGATAAAATCTTCATCCTTTTGGACAGCTGGGCTTTCTGAATACTCGTCATCCTCTGTGATATAGATCGGCAAACCATCGGATGTAAAGAAATTATTCTCTTCACCTATGATATTCTCATCATCCTCTGATTCTGGACCATGCACAAAATTTTGTTGCAATGGTGTCTTAACTTGCTGCTGTGCCACTTGATCTTGTGCTCTCTGTTCTCATTGCTTGATTCTGAATTGTGGTTGCTGCTGTCCACGAAAGTTGGGATTTCTGATCTGTGTTTCAAGCTTATCTGCAATAGTAAGTCTATCAAACATCTTCTTGATCTTGCAAAGCAAATGATCCGAGGAAGAAGCTTCCTCCTTGATAGTCACTTTTTTCTCGGTTTTGGTTCTAGCTCTCTTGGCCAGCAGATTGGCCTCTATGCTTACTGCAATTTTCTGTATGTCTTCCAATGTTGTCGGATCTCTTTCTCTCAACTGATAGGCCATATTGGGATCGAAGCCATCTAGAAATTTAATCAACGCCATCCCCATAGGTGGCTTTATATCAGCTGGAATTGCATTATAAACAGTGTTGAATCTAACACAATAATCTTGGACACTTTCACCAACATTTCTCTTTATGTTTTCATATTCAGAAAGAATTTGAAGCGATTTTTCTTTACCTCCCAACGATCCAAGAACTGTCTCTGGAGAACTGCCAATGAATTGATAGTACCAGCCGGCAATGCTCTGAACCACTTCCGTACTTTGCCTCCAAAAGTTTTCACAAACAATCTCATGGTGACATTTTCTTCATCAATCTCATGAAGGTCAAAGAAATCAACCATCTTATCCACATGTTGTTGAGCTGTGACACCTTGAGTACCATCAAACAATGGAATTTTTCTTTGATAATCAACAGGCATGGCATCCAAGTCTTGGGGCAGAACGAGAGGTGCATAACGGGCAGCCATTGCTCTGGGTGGATTTGAAATCGGCCTTGGGGAC
This sequence comes from Pinus tabuliformis, assembly GCA_031772625.1. NCBI lineage: Eukaryota > Viridiplantae > Streptophyta > Pinopsida > Pinales > Pinaceae > Pinus > Pinus tabuliformis. The sequence continues at coordinate 743,749,788 of CM062806.1, read as the reverse complement.
GAAGGAGGAGTCGGAACAATAACTATAGCAGATGATGTGATTGGTGTATGAGGTGTAGAAGGAGAGGAAATGCGAGATGTTTGAGGTGTTGACGGGGTTGATGGGGGAGAAGAGATAGGGGGTCTCTGATCAGATATGGTGGGCTGCACGGGAATAACTGAAGTAAAGGGAGTTTCAACGGTAACCTCTGAACCAAATACAACAATAGATGAACCAAGAGTTGCAGATGCGGATTCTAAGAACTCGGGAAGATTTGTAGCCACGATGGAATTTTGAAGATTCAAGATATAATTGTCAATTGATCTATTAGCCCTTTCAGTTTCAAGATCTTTGACAAACTCCGGATTTAGAACAGTAGAACCAACAACACTGTCAGATTTAGTCTCAAACAACGACAGATCAAAATGCTCACCAAATTCAAGATCTTCAAGATATTAAAAAACAACAGGACATGAATGAGATCTAAAAACGGGAATCACAGAACTTTCTTGGCGGAGAATTCGTGGGATGAGATTTGGGTTTTCATACACAGGAGGAGGATCAGGATCAGGATTGGCCCTAGTGTATCATCTGGAAGCCAGTGTGTTGAATTATTCCCAAAAATCAAATGGACATGATCAACTTGTCAGCCTAACAAATTCTAAACTCATCATCCAAAGTCTAGAATTGGTTTAAGATACTGGAGGTAATAATTTGTGGATCAAATGTCAGTTCATAAACTAGACCGGAGATTGACTGAAGCAGCATTTATCTACTTATGCACTTGCATAGCAAGACCAGTTTGAAGGCTACCTGGCTAACTTCAGGCTCCTTCTGTAGTCTACAAAGCAAGATAACAAATTACTTGAGTTTCCCAAGTTGAGTCGCCAATATGTTAGGGCCTAAATCTACCTCAGGCTGAGAAAGGCAGGATCTAGGGTAACATCAAACCATGCTTAACCTGGTAGCTAGCCCTACCAGGTCAGGAGAGGGCTCTCTCCTTGTCAATCTCAGGAAAATATGATCAATGAGGCTTGAGATAACTGATATAAAGACTAATTTTATGCTAGGTATATGCTCCGAAGAGTTTGATTGAATTTAATTTTGGTTTGCTGGCGGAATGGACACAGTCTTGCAGAGATCTCTATGGGGCGAGGTAGGCAAATGGTTTAGTACTTCAAATTGAGTGAAATGGAAAGCTTTTAGACTAGTGAGGAGTTGGAGAGGGCATGAAAGTCTCAAGGATCCTCTTCAAATAGCTGAAAACATAAATAACTAAACAAACCCTAGGTAGAGCACTGCAACCCAATGAATTCTACCTTTATCCTTGTTTCATTTAGTTAAGATGAAAAGAGAAAGAGATATGGCATACACAAAACACATGTAAACTTGCAATTACAAAAGGAGAAACAATACCAAATCAAACTTGCCACAAGAATCCCATAAAGTGCTGCAAACCCTAGTCTATTCCTTGCCAAAAATGCAGAGATGAAAGTACAATGATGTTCCAAGCTTTCACAAGAGTCCAACCTTTCAAAATGACTGAAAAAACACATAATATAGACACCCAAGCTAGCCTTTAGGGGTCAAAATCATGAGTATAGGAGCAGTTTCAACAAGTTCTAAACATGGAACTGAAATATAGGTAGTGGAACAACTTGCCTCTATATCTTAGGAAACTGATTCATTCACTTGCAAACTACCTTTTCATGATGTATCTACCTCTATGAGTGAAAATTTAGCATATTTACATCAAAATCCATCAAGTCACATGAATTTACATCATTAGTTTGACTATTAGAGAGAGAAAAGTCAAACTAATGAAAAACTAGGCGAAAAATAGAGTTTTTGGGTCAAAATGAAAAAAATTCATCATGTGCGCCACGCTCCTGTCCCTGTGCGTCGCGCTAATTTGGAGCTGATTTTGGAGGCCTTCCCGTGTGCCAAATTTTCTCCAAGTGGGCTTGTTGGAAAGGTCTATCCATGTGACTATTAGAGAGAGAAAATTCAAACTAAGGAAAAACTAGGCAAAAAACAGAGTTTTTGGGTCAAAATGACAAAATTTCATCCTGTGCGTCGTGCTCCTGTCCCTGTGCGTTGCGCTACTTTGGAGATGATTTTGGAGGCCTTCCCGTGTGCCAAATTTGCTCCAAGTGGTCTTGTTGGAAAGGTCTATCCGTCAGCTTTCCAGAACAAGTGGAATTTATGAATTTAGAGTCCATTTTACTCTCCAAAAGTTCATTCTCCCAACACTGCTTCCTGTGTGTCCAAAAAGGGGCAGAAAGGTCATTTTTGAGGTTTTTTTGACCTTTTTGGAAACTCAAAACTTGACAAAATTTCTTGGCCATGTGAGGGAATTCATATTTTTCTATGAGGAATCCAAAAATGCTGAGTTTTCCTCAAAAGGAGGTCTCTAGCAAAAGCGCACGCCAGGTGGCGCGGCGCACCAGGCAAAAAACCTGCTTTTTTGCTCCAAAAATTCAAAATTTGCAAAAAGTTTCCCAAATTTCTTGAAATTTGGGTTGAGTGTCATTTATCAAGTGTTGTGTTGGGCTAAGGAAGCCTCAGCCAAAATCTAGAGTCTATCATGTCTTTTTTCTTCCTCGAAACTCACCGCAACATGGCCTTCAAGTTCCTTATTCTCGCTTTGCAACTTTTGTTCTGGGCCAAATAATGGTAGGCCATATGCCTCAACATGTGTTTCTCCCTATTGGACCTCTCAAGAATCTTTTCTAAGTGCATATTTACCAACTCAAGCCATGATTCTCGATCAGCGTTGATAGCTTGCTCAAGTGGCGTGAACTTTATCTTCCTTCTTTTGGCTGCCTGCTTAGTTTTCTTTATGTTTTGTAGCTCCATGGTAGCCTGTTTATCCTCTAGTTGCTTATTTTGTTGCTCAAGGTAATTTATAATCCATTTGGATCTCTCAAGGTTGATAGACAAGCCATGGATGTCATCCTCCTGCTCTTTGATAATCTCTTTGAGCCTTGAGGTTTCAGTGTCCTCCTCCTCCTCAATCAAGATGAAATCTTTGTCTTGGCCTTTAGAAGGCCCCTCATCATGCACTGGTTTCTTCCCTCTAGTCTGTACCTGCTTTGCTGATGTAGAAGTCAAAGCCCCTTTCACTCTAGGTGAAGATAACATTTGCCTGTGTGGAGAAGAGAATGAGACCCCTTCCACTCTAGGTGGAGATAGTACTCGTTTAGCTGTTGCAAACTATTTTCTTGTGCTTCTTTAATAAGTAATAAATACCGGCACGTCTGTAGCCTGAGTATCATGGACCTCATACTGATGTGAAGGCTCTCCTGCCTCATGAAAAACAGATGAAGGCACTTGAGAAACTGTATAGACCTCATGTGAAATGAAATCCTCCCATAACACATTCAGTAAATTGAGCTGATGCAAAACCACAAGTTTGATCAATGCAAAGTGATAGATGTTGTTATATTGCTGCTGAGGAGGCTTCCTTTGCACTAATGTGGTCATCTTCTCAATATTCCGGCATATGAAGTAGGGGAGGTTCATCATCCTCACCCTAGTGAAGTGCATCAATAATCTGATATGATAGGTGTATAGGCGAGAAAATCTGCCCTCACAGCTGAAATATTTGATTATGAGCTTCATCAAGGGAGCATATGTGTCCTGTAAGTACCTGAATGGGAAGACTCTACTGATATGTCTCTGAAACCCAACCTTGATATAAGGCTCATAATAATCCCTGTCTACCAGCGGCCCCTTATTCCATTGTTCACCGACATTTGGAATACCAGTTGCTTGAGCTATAGTCTCAGGTGTCAAAATGAATGTCACACCTACTAAATTGACCTAGCCATTGTCAAGATGGAGCACAAAACATCTGGCCAACTCAGGATGGTATTTGACTCTTTCCACCATCTCACAAAATTGATAACAAGATTGGTGCTGGAAGCATGTGACAGCAAGAGGACAAGCCAACAACTCGGCAAGTGAAGTAGGCTCCTCTCGGTTATGTTTTCCACTCTTGTGAGGTCTCTTTGGTGCATGAATTTCTCTGGAAGAGTCACTGACTGTTTCCTCATTTCTGTCATAGGAAGAATCTGACTCCATGTTTGCCAATGCTTGAGTTTTCTTAGATGAGTATGAAGAGATTTTATGGTGTTAATAGGTTTTTTGCTGCCAAAGATATAAATTTATGAGAGACTATGGAGAGAATGTGTATGAGGGGTTTGGGAATGTTGCTAGTAGGGTTTTGGAAAATGGAAAGGTTTGGGAATGATTTTTAGGGTTTGGGGTAATGAGATTTAGGGATTAGGGTTAGTAGTTTAGGGATATGCGGAACAGAGAATAAGTAAATAGGGATGTAAAGGGAGGGAGAAAATGGAGTGAGGAAGTGAGAGAGTGAGAATGAGAGGGGTGGGATTAGCAACAAAATAGCAATATATAAACCCTAGGCAATTGTTTTTTCAAAAAATTGTGCAAGTAATTAGGGTTTCAAATTTTCCTATTGAATCACCATGAACACTAGGTAAACTCATTCAATGGCCATGAGGGAGTGTCAACTTACTTGTAAGATGAGGAGTTTACAATTTGAGAGCCTTTGGAGGAAGATGTGAGCAATTTCAGGCCTTGTAAACCTGTGCACTGCGCCACCTCACAGGTGCGTCGCGCTACCTCGGTGTGTCGCGCTAGTACAAATTTTCAACAGGGAGTGGGCTCTGTGTGCGTCGCGTTCTAACCCAGGTGCGTCGCGCTTGCGATTTTCACCCTTCAAACGCAAAATCGCTCTCTTGGCTTTTGAAAATGGAAATGCACTTGCTCTCCTTCACTTGTGGACACAAATGAGCCTTCTTTGTCATGAAAACACTTTATATAGAAATGGCTTTAATTTTTCACTCAAGAAAACCCACTTTGCTAATGTTTATCTTTCATTTTCTTTTTCAAAACTCTGTTTTGGGCAGTTTGCCTTACTTTTTGCCTTTGATGGACTAAATGTTTTGACATTTTGTTTCTTTTGTAGGAACTGGAGTGTGGAGGCTTCGCAAAATGGCTAGGGCCGCCTCTTGAAAGTATTACATATAGGAAAAGTAAAATTACAATGAAATTTATTATAAAAACAATAGAACTCTGATTTTTTTCCTCAAAACAGGGTTTTGAGGAAAAATCAATGACTGAGCATGTGATTATTGAAATTTTTGATACTGAGACTTAATTTGACCTCCTCATGGGCCTGCTGGTCGTTATTAAGCATTTTCATGACTTAAATGACAAAACCCTAGACCTAATGAGACCTAAGAAACCCTAACACTGACTTTTGCAGATGTAAAAACATAAGGTGACTGAAAAATGATTTAGAGATGTACAAATAGGCCAGAAGGTAAAGACCATGGGGGAATTTGAGGATGAGACCCTACCATCAAATGATCCATGATCCTAATGGAGTGCAGCTGATCGAGTGAGACACCTAGAATGCGTGCAAAAAGAGAGTTTATTTTATCATAGATGGAGGGATGACGATACCGACACTAACAATTCCTGATCCTCTGTTTGCACAGTAGTGTGTTTGGTCAGTTTCATCTCTGGGTTTTGTTCCTTTGTTTTCATAGTTGTGCATTTGGTCAATTTCAACTCTAGTTATTGATCCTATTTTTGCACAACATTATCATCGGTCTGTTTTTTCCAAGGGGTATATTTTATTGGACCCCTAGAGAATGTATATCTATGACACAAATGGGTAGGGAGTCTGCAACTTGGGCCAAGCAATTTAATCTTTCAAAACCTTCTTATTTTCTGAGCTCATCTTTTAGGGTTTTAATTGTGTTTTGAAGTTGTCCTTTTTTTCATCTGGAGAACCCTATTCTTCCTTAACAACGAAATATACAGAGGAAGATATGAAGGGATACTTACTATTTTAATGTGCTTCTTTGTCAATTCTAGTTGCTTGGTGGTTGCTTGGTCCTCCTCATCATCGCCATACAAAATTGAAATTGAGGAAAGGCCCTCTGATCCATACCATTTGGCTACTTCTTATATGTACTCATAGTCAGAAAGAGCAGAGGGAACCTTCTAAACTTGTTCTCCTGTGTCAGAAAGGTGGTAGAATCCTTGTTCCATGAATCCTTGTTGCATGCTTCCTTGCTCCATGATTCCTTCCATTAATACATCATGTAGATGCTCTTGTGTAGCATCAGTGTAAACCTCTATCGTTCTTTCTTCTGTAACAGTGGGGAGGGTTTTAGGAAGTGCAGCAAGACAACCTCACTTTGTCATGTTCTTCTTCGATTTTGGCACCACTACCGAGAACTTCCTATATCCTCTCAATATTCTGGTGGCAAGTTTACTCCCCAATATTTCTACTTCTTCATCATCATATTTTTCATCTCAATTCTGTGGGGAATTAGTAGCAAAATCCTTAGAAACCCTCGTTGTTTGAACACTGGGTGACTCGTTTTCCATATGGAAAGGTTTTGTGGGAAGTCATGGAGCAGAGTTGCAACTATTAGGGCATCCTTTAGCGGGCTAGCAACATCAATATGTAATGTCCTTCCAACTAGTTCATCCCAAGTTCTCCCTTCCCTTTGCAGCGCACTAACCACCAAAATTTTAATGAGGCAATGGTGGGACAAGGTTTCCAATGGTCACTTTGATTTCTGTACTGATAGGGCCATATGCTCTAGGGTTTTTGCAAGAATAAAGGCATGTTAAAAAACCTTCTATGACATAAGTGGTCTAACAATCGGAGGTGCTGGTGATAAAAAAATTCAAACCTCCCTTCGCACATGAAAAAATTATAGACAAGGAATACAACATCATTCTAGAGTTGTGGTAATTCCTTCCTCTCAAATCTTGCTTTTATCTTCTGCAGTCGTTCACCTGCCTCAAGGAATTGCTGCAAAACATCAGGTTGGGGTTTTCAGGGTGCATACCATTGTTATCTCATCTAGGGAAACCCTGTCTCTCCTGCAACTGCTTCTTCTATCGCATGCACCAATGTCCTTGCTACCTCAAATCTTCTCTCCCTATAATACATGGAAAATTCTAAAGATATGTCATTAACATACCACTGCAATCTATGAATATACTCCATCCATCCAACATGTTCAGAAAATGGTCTAATGTGTTGAAATTGAAATTTGTGTAGCAATTATTCGACAAGTTCTCTGCCAACTCTTGGGCCTCCCATATTTGGTCAAAGTTCAGAGTGGTTATGGATTTGTTTGGAAAGTGCAACAGTTTGAATGTGGGAGAAAGGAAAGAAATTGAAGAGTTGAGGGTAAGCATGTAATAATCTCGGCTTATAATCATGTGGAATTGTTTAATGTGGCAGCCATTTGGCATTAATTTTTCCTTGTTGTTGTTCTCACAAGAGATAACCCTTGTACACAGTCAGGAGTTGCCGCCACGACAATCATTGGAATGGGAGGGCAAACCACAATCAATGCAATGATTTGTGACCCTAATTTTCCATCATAATAATTTAAATTTTATTTACGAGAAAATTTGTGGGCTCATGCACCATTACTCTCACTCAAATTATTTTCCTTAAAAATTATTGGTTACAGTTTATTATTTATCCTTGAATGCATATTATAATTTTGCAAGATTATAAAGTTAACTTCATTGATTTGTGGGTTGTTCATATTATTTCACTATTTCGTAGGCTCAGTTGTTGTTGTTGTCATGTATCTCAGAACATGCTTCAATTCAATTCACCTAATCTTGTGGCTGAAGATGTTGATAATGCAGAGATTAACAACAATTGAATGGTTTGTTTCGTTATTTATACAATGTTGTCCCTTAAATGGGGTTGGATTTACCAATTGGAAAAATGTAATATATCACAATTACATTTTGCATATCACCATCTGTAAAAGATAAATTCAATAATAATGTTTGATCTATAAGTTATCTTGGTTGGCTTGTAACTAAGGGTATCTCACATAATTTGTTATGTTAGGGGCTTCTTTAAGAATTCGAGCTCATTAGACTTGTATTAGAGACTTGTATAAATTTTTCATGTGCTACTCATGGATAATGAATGAATGAATGTTCCTAGAAGTTTTTTTGCATATTGAATCCTTGAAAGTCCATTTATTCTTGCCAACTAAGTATAAATTCCAAGACTAACTGTGAAGATGCCTGCGGTGACAGTGGGACTTTTTCTAAAGGTGTTGTTGTGCCCTCTAGCTCTAGCATATTCACTAGGCATGCTAGTTTGTGCAGCAACAAGTTTAAAAACCCTAAGTGCCAAACCCTAGCTGCAGACCCCTATGTGCATTGTGTAGGACAAAACCCCAAGTGAAAAATCCTAAGTGGAAACCCTTGCATTGTTAAAGATGTTAACCAGGGGTAATGAAACCCTAAGATTTCTTTCTTAAGATGAAAACCCTAGGTGCATTGAAAAGTCATTGTTAAAGCAAGCCCTCATATGCATTGATGAAATCCTAATATGACCTAAGAAATGAATGCATGAATGAAGCCCTAAATGAATATGATAAGTGCATGAAATACTAAACATTCACTATGCCCTTACCCTAATGGATGAACAACACATGTGGAGAAACCCTAGCATGAAATATGACCTAGCAAGACAATGTCATGAAGCATATATAAGAATCACTAACATTCTCTAAGGCATGTCAATATGATGCAAAAAACCTAGCTGCAAGTTCAAAACCCTAGGTGCATTGTCTATGAGAAAACCTTAAGTGCATTGTCTAGGAGAAAAAACTAAGTGAAAACCCTTGCATTGTTAAAGATGATAACCTTGGGTAATGAAACCTTAACATTGCTTGTTGAAGATGAAAACCTTAAGTTCATTGAAAATCCCTTAGTAAAGAAAGCCATAATATGCATTTATGAAACCTTAAAATGACCTAAGTAATGAATGCATGAATTAAGCACTAAATGAATATGATAAGTGCATGAAATATTAAGTATTAAAGATGCCCTTACCATAATGGATGAAGAACACTTGTGATAAAGACAATGTTAATGGATGAAGAACACATAGCATGAAAGTTTCCCTAGAAAGACAATGTGAGAAAGCATATATAAGAAGCACTAACATTGTCCAAGGCAAGTCAATATGATGGAAGAACCCTAGCTACAAGTTCAAAACCCTAAGTGAAAAACCCTAGGTTAAAACCCCTACCATTCTCAGGAAAAAAATAGTTATACTTGGTAGTGTACTATAGTCATGGATATATTTCCTAAGCATTTATGGATATAGTCATTCTATAACATTAGTATAAATGCCTATTGTTTGGTCATCATTGAAGAAGTCACTAAATTGCACAAATCCTCAGGATGTGTACGACCCCAAGGACACTAGTGGGAAGCAAAGTTTATGGTATATGTTGAATGCATGGAATCTGCACTGGAAATGTAAATGTTGTAAAAGGAAATGTTTCTTCTTATTATTTTGAGTTTATGTAAAATGCAGACTTGAGTATCCAACAATGCATGGAATCTGCACTGGGACTGTAAATGTTATAAAAGGAAATGTTTCTCCTTATTATTTTGAATTTATGTAAATTGCAGACTTGATTATCTAACAAATATGAAGAAAAACTTTTAGCATATGTCAGATGCATGGAATCTACACTATTTGCAGTAGACATAAAGATTGAAAATCATTTTAATTGTTAATGTTTTTAAATAAATGTCTACTTTTAACCATTGATTTAGAGGCTTCAAACTACAAATCCATTTTTTACACACCTATCAATTTAAGAAATCTAATATTGAAAAGGATACAAAAGAATAATTAACATAAAAATCCATGTCAAAATTATTATTTTTCATTTATTCAAAGTTCTACCTACAGACAGCTATGGAATTTGGGTTTTTTTTCCATATGGTATGCATATGAATATGAATGATAATTGTTGTATACATTTATGTTGTGTCATTTTGTAATGTGGTCTCTATAATTACTAAAGCTCCTTCCTTGGCTTTTCTTAATAAATTCAACATGGTTTTAGCTTGTTTTTTCTACATTGGAAGTGACCGAGCTCAAGGAAGGTGATTCTACTAGGACTATTGTGGAGATAATATGCAAATATAGTTGGCTCAAATTAGAGATTGAATGTGGAAATATTAAGAGAGTTCTCAGGGTGAATAACACGCAGAAGGCACTGGCCATATATGAAGAATATCGAGAAACAATGATGAACAAGGCCAACAAACTACCCAAGAAACATCCTTAATGCTTAGCTGATGGGAACAAATTGTTGAGGTTCCATGGCTAAGTATTAACTATTAAAGATGCCCTTACCATAATGGATGAAGAACACCTGTGATAAATACAATGTTAATGGATGAAGAACACATAGCATGAAAGTTTCCCTAGCAAGACAATGTGAGAAAGCATATATAAGAAGCACTAACTAGACTGTAATCACAATGTAATTCCATTAATAACATTGACTAAAAAATACATTCCTTACATACACATTGTGTTGAGATATAAAAAAGGTACCAAAAAATAAAGTGAGCTCGTATATTAAAAATAGAGCCCATATAAATACATAAAAAAGGATGGACATAATGTTTTTTTATGCTGCTATAATAACATCATAAGAAATAAGAATGCCATAATAACCCTGATAACAATAACAAGAACAATGCATTCATTAACAGGCCACGTATATTGATGCCTGTGAATGAAAATTGGTGGAGCACATGTTGACATCTCCACATATCTTGCACATCTACCTCCATTGGATGCTGCTTCACAGAGTATATCATCAGCGACCCTTTGAACATCTGATCGGTAAGTTATGTTAAAGCTTTGAAATTGTGAAGCAATGCTTTTTCTTGTTTATGGAGGAGTTTCAAGTTTTGAAAGATAGTAAGCTTCGTTGTTGGTGGTTATGCCAAGAATTTATCTACTATTTTGATAGACTTTCTTAGTGCTTCATTGTGAAACAAAAATCTAGTCCGCGCTTGACTCAGGTTTGGATGGCACCAAACCTACATGATCAAGGTCCACTTTTGCACCATCTACAAAACAAGAAAATAATTAAATGAAATATTATTAGATTTTGTTCAATCTAGATTGCAACAGCTCATTGTTGCAGTGGTGGAAACTCATTGTTACAGTGGTGGAAACTCATTGTTACAATAACGACAACTCACTGGTACAGTGGGGACAACTCATTGTTACAGTGGCAGAAACTCCTTGTTACAGTGGTGACAACTTAGGAGGGAAATGGATACTTCGTTATAAAAATACATAAAATATCTTTTCATATTGTCAATCAAATCATATATCAATGAACAAGAATTTTAAAAGGTTGCAAGGCATGTTAACTTCCTAAGTTTCAAACTTCAAGGTATGTTAAGACACAAGCATCGACATTGTTAAACAACACCATCACATTTTCAAATTTGAAATGCATATCGCAAAAAAATCCCATCACCTTAAAACATTTGTTAATTGTTGTGTGCATGTCCTTATACATCAATCACAATAGTTATGAGGAAATCACAGTTTATTAAGTTGACCTAAGTTTATTAGGTTTACCAAGCTTACCTAAGTTTACTAGGTTGCCTTAGGTTGACCTAGGTTGACATAGGTTTACTAGGATTACCTAGGTTTACTATATTTACAAGGTTGACTTTGATTTTCTAGGTTTTCTGGGTTGACATAGGTTTACTAGGATTACCTAGGTTTACTAGATTTACAAGGTTGACTTTGGTTTTCTAGGTTTTTTAGGTTGACTAGGTTGACATAGGATAATTTAGGTTAACGATTTAGTAAGTTAACTAGGTTTACTAGATTTACTAGGTTGACATAGGTTTATTACGTTGACTTAGGTTTACTAGGTAGACCTACGTTTATTATGTTCACCTAGATTTACTATGTTGGCCTATTGTTACTAGGTTGACCTAAGTTTATTAGTTTGACCTAGGTTTACCAAGTAGACCTACATTTACTATGTTGACCTAGATTTATTATGTTGACTTAGTGTTACTAGGTTGACCTACGTTTACTAGGTCGACCTAAGTTTATTAGGTGGACATAGGTTTACTATGTAGACCTATGTTTATTAGGTTGGCCTAGGTTGACTAGGTAGACATATGTTTACTAGGTAGACTTATGTTTACTATGTCGACATAGATTTAGTATGTTGACCTAGTATTACTAGGTTGACCTACATTTACTAGATTGACATAGGTTTATTAGGTTTACATGTTTAATATGTTTCCTTAGTTTTACAAGGTTGACCTAGGTTTATTAGGATTACTAGTTTGACTTACGTTTAAGGTTGATATATGTTTACTAGGTTGATCTATGTTTACTAGATTTTCTAGGTAACCCATAGTCAACCATAATAAATGATGGCAACTATAGTAAACCATTGCCACCGTGGTTGGTTGCTGTAAACCTTGGTTGATCACTTTCAACATGATCAAATATGAACTACCATGACTAACCATAGTCAATCGTAATCTATCATAGATCACTAAAGTTTAATGTGGAGAACCATGCTCATCCATAGTCAACTAAATATTTTCCATAATAAACCTTCCTCAACCATAACTTGAACATATTTAGCCATAGTAAGCTACATTTATTTTTTAATAATTTGAATGCTATCAATTTTTTTAGCCCTTATTAGTGAAAAATAATTACCTTATGAGATACTCATCACCGTAATAATAACAATCAAATGATAAAAAGTGAACAAATTTAATTTATTTGCACTCTAGCAGAAGTTATAACAATTCTAGAGAAAGTTATGATAACATTAATTATTTTATTTTAGTGGAAGTTATAACAATATTAATTTTTGTACTTTTACTAAAGTTATAATTGAATGTTGAGGTTAAGTTAGACATCAAATTTTTACATGATGTCATATTTTTCGTGCATAGCATCAATTTGGAATTTAAAGTTCTATAAAATGTTTTTTATTTGACATTTAAATAAACATTATTAAACATGAAAAGTTAATGTTATTTTTTTTTGAAATAGTATATTTGACGTGCAAACATTCAAGTTACAATTACTAATTATTCGCTAGTTAAATTACAGGTTTATAGTCAGAGTAATTATCCTTAACTTAAGAATTTGCATAATCATTTTGAAAATTTATTTTATCTTCTTTTTTTCCTTATTATAAATATATTTATTTGCATTTAGAAAATAAATGCAAAGAACATGTACCAAAGCAAGTAGTTGTTCATTTCAATTCCACTAATAAGTTTTTTTTTTTTTTTTTTACACTTTTCTTTTTTTATGATGTTATTATGTTTGGAGTACTCATTTTCAAATATATTAAGAAAGATAATTAATACTTGTCATCTGGGCAAAAGTTAATAGAAAAAAGTCTAATTTGAACCAGATAAGAGAGAACATTGATGACAATTTTACTAAATGTCAGCGAGCAGAAAATTATTTTTTATGAAGGACTGGATTATGAAGATGACTATCTATTCGCATTATCCCGAACTTATAAATTTTATTCAATTGTCACAGTTTTCGAATATCAATTAACTTAGATCAATGTTAAATTTATTCAATTGTCACACTTTTTGAGTATTACCCTAACTAAGACAACTGTTAAATTTGCTTAGTTGTCACAGTTTTGGAGTACCAATTAATTTTGAAAAAAGAAAATTGGATACTTACTTTCCATCCCACATCTTAATAAAAAGGTATATAATCAACCTCTTAAATTTTATTAAGTTATCATGGTTTTCTAGTATTAAGTAATTTAGATAAATGTTAAATTTTATTCAATTATCATGGTTTTACAACATCAAGTAACTTAGACAAATGTTGTTTTGGATAGTTACTTTCCATCCTACCTCTTAATTATTTGAAGAAATTTTTATATAATTGCCAAATTTTAAAGTTCACTCACTTAAAAGGACAAGTGCTTAAAACAAGTAATTGTGACCAAAGTTTCAATGTAAATTTGAAATTTCAGGGTTGTATGTCCTCCCCATACTCTTAATAATTAAATATTTGTAATACATATAAGCAAACAAGGGTTGTAGTCTAATTAGCTGGAGGAATTGCTTGGAAAGTTATGGAAATTCTGGTCATATTGAGAGAAAATCCAGCAAGGATTTTTGTAAATCCAAGTTATGGTTGTTAAACTTCAAAATTTTAAGTGTCCTAAATTTTTTTGATGGTGTTGAATCCATTTCCACTATCAAAAACACGATTCAAACACTGTATCTACCAAAAAATTTGAATTTTTTTTGCCCAGATTCCAGCCATTTTTAGCCGTCCGGGCAATTCCTCCACCTCGTTAAATGACTCTATATTTTTTTTTTTTTTGAGACTTTTTGAGAAACGTGCCTAAGGTCCAAGCTTAACCACATAATCTTGACGTGGAGTCCACGTCCCTGAATATTTAATGTATTCGTTTTCTCTTTTATATATATATATATATATTATTTAATGAATTTTTTTTTTTTAGATTTTAAATATATAAAAGAGTATTATTAAATCACAATGATCTGGACAAATTCAGTTTCTTTAATCCAATTGTCATACAAGGAGGTATGTCGTATGCAATACAGGCTAGTCTAAGGTACATTTTAACGTGGCAATGGTCGCATGTTTTTTTTCCAACTAACTAAATTTTGTTTAGAGTAATTTTACATAGTTTTTCCCAAGATTAGATCAAGAAACCAAACCTCTTACCTAGCTAGATTAAAAAACTAAACCTCTCACCTAACTAGAACACATCCTCCAGACTAGCAATGGTAGTATGTTACCACTTATCATTGCCTTCTTTATAAATTCGGCCAATTTGGCATTCCCGCTTAACATAGTCAATTTTGTCATAATCAAGTTATGTGGTTTTATCTTTTTAATTATCAAATAAAACAAAATACTTATTACACTTAAATATATATAAATAATTAAACAAAATAAAATTTTAAATCTTAATATAATATGGATAAAAATATAAATTTATAAACTAAACTCTAATAACCCCATTACAAGATATCGTTATTCATAATTACAACACAATATATTTTAAACCAGGGTTGGTTGAAAGGTTAGCGAGTCATGCCATTCTACTCAATGGCTCATTTTTTCGGGGATAATTTTAAACATGTAGATGATTTTTATCTTTATTTTATCTATTTATAATTGCACAAAGAATGATGTAGCATTACAATGTAATTTTTGTTTTTAATAAAATATTTACATAATTTTAATTTTTATTTATAGGATGTATAAAATATGATGATTTATTAAGTTTAAAATTATACTAGATTTATTTGAGCTCTAAATCTATCAAAGGTCGAGAGGGAATAAATCTCTCAAGGTGTAAATTTTTTTTTGAGTGCAAAATTTGACAAAAGGTTCACACCTAAAGAAATTTGATCCCTCTTGGCCTTGATAGATCTAGGGTTAAGATGGATCTAGATTGGTTTTAGTTATAATGTCACCTCCCACATTTACCCACTTTCATCGGCTTGTTGGGGTAAACATGAGCAGAGGGCTATTATGACATGACTCAACCTCCTAAATCACCTTAAGGAAATGGGGTTGAAAATCCAAGACCTTACTGACTTCCCTCAAGTGCTACATGACCCCCCAGAGCTAAAAAACCCTTCTAGGTCCCCAAACCCTGAGTTAACTTTATTTTTTTACTGATCTGGACTCCCAGACGCTGGCATAACACTACCCAAATTTGACTATAACCCTCCAGTCTCATGCATGAGTCTGCAAGGGATCGACTGCAGTGTTTTTTACCTAGTTTTGTGTGAGCGACCGCAAGATCTATGCCACTTTTTCAGGGCTAGGAGTCATGCCTCTACCCAGAACTTAATGAAACTTTCCAGAATGATGAATGACACACAGAACAAGCCTTTAACACAAAACTTAGACAAGTACTTGACCTAACCTGGTCTAACCATGACAGTCATTCTATCAAACACATGATTATGAAATCTATAGGTCATGAACATGTATCTGAACATCGAGATCTGAAACTTATCTAAGGTTTACCAAGAAGGACTAATGCTCGCTCACAATAACTACAATAACGTCTATTAGGTCATGCATTCAATAACCATTCATTTACAAGTGAAACCATGTTAAGACCCATAACTTGAATATGTCATAAAACCATGCTTATAACCAGCATATAACCAGATAAATAACAAGGATAGAACAACCATTAAAGCCACATAATAACAAGTATAATTACTCATGAATTACAACAGAAACTTAACTCTTATTGATCATATGCAAAACCAACCAAGTCAGGGACTTCCACATACCACCTGACCATAGATTGGGTTGAACCAAATATTTCTTTCAGCCAATCACCCTTGTTCCATATTCCAAGCATGAATGTGGGATCTCATGGGATAAATCAATGCATAAAAAACCAAGGAAATATAGAGGTTAAACCAACTCCACCCTCACACTACTGTGATCTGACCTAAACCGGTCTCGAGATCACAAAACCAAGCCAAGCTTGGATGCCTCAGAATTCCTTCACCATCCCTTGAGGAATTTTCTCGTCTCTACTGACTTGTTTAAGGCTTCCCGGAGAAAACCATCTCCACCCACAACCCTTGGGATTTTCCTGAGACCACCTCACCTAGATCCAAAACCTTCTGGTAATCTAAATCTCAGCCAAGAATGAATCCCAGCACACCATGGATATCTGGAAATGGCAAGGCAAGGTTGAAACCACCATCAAACCAGGTAGAACCCATGCCAATGACAGAAAATGGACCATATACACACATGCATATACCATGCATGCCAAAACCAATTAGAAAATTGTACATGTAACCTGTTACCTGCAAGTATTCCCGCTAAAGCTGCTTGATCTAACCTTTCTTTGCTTGATTCTTGCTTCCTTTGTTTTCCTTGTCCTTCCTTTTTCCTTCCTTGCTTGCTTTCTCCTCTTGGTGCTCTTCTCTTCTCTGAGACTAATTCCAAAAAAAAACTGACAAAAAGCCCCAAATTGATGCTCTGATGTATTTTTATTATTGATGCCTCTAATTCCTTCATTTTTCCTCTATTTTCCTTCAATCTCCTCCTCACATGCAACCTGTGACCTTTCACCTTCCTTTTCTCCTAGTTTCCTTTCTTTTCATAAATAAAATGCAAATAATGCATTTTTGTCTTTTCAAAGTCTTTGCCAATGCCTTTTCCAATTTCCCCTTAGCCATTATAAACAACAAGTGATGCCAACTAGGATACTTTTGCCAACATTTATCTTAGAGTACGTGTACTGTGACCTTGGTCTTATTTTCCTTTATTAACTTTATTACATGAAATTTTAACCTGGGGTTGTTACATTAGTCATGTGTCATCACAAAAAAATTGTTAAACATTTAATTATTTTGATCATTTTAAATACATAATTTTTTTTAAGATTAATCTAGTCATTTTAATTTTAAATTTACTTAGTTACCTCGGTTTGTTGAGATGGTAGAGATTGTTAATAACGTAAATGATGAAAAATGATGAAATTAAAATTCTAAATGCAAATTGACAATGTAACAATGTTGAATGATAGAAAATGTGAATAATAAGAATGTAGTCACTTACAAATAGCCTTCATTGTGATCATTTCTATTGTTCTTATTGTTACACCTATTAGTTTTGTTATATTTTCATATTGATCATATGAAAAGGGCGGTTGAAATTGTAGACCATTCAAAGCTTTAACTCAAGCTCTTGTAGAAAACATCATACCTTGTCTCTCTTGTGTTGATTTTTCAAGTGCAATATAGACAAGTGTTGAAAATGCAACAAGAAAATCCTAATTTAATTTGTCCTTGAATTAAATTAGGAATTAAATTGTAATTCCACATCTCATGACAACTTGTAATAGTTACCTAAGTTAATTTGACTTAGTTGGCTCATTTAATTCGAGTTGAGGGTCTAAATAGAGTCATGTAGAGTGTCTCCTACTTTATAGGAGCCCTGGGTGAGTTTATTTTGAGTTGTAATTATTTAATTCATTTTAACTGAGTTAAATTCAGTTAAACTAGTTCCAATTGATGGAGGAAGTAGTGGGAGATCCAGTAGTGGGATGGAACCAACATTGATCAACCAGTAAACCAAATATTCACTCATAATTAACTCATGCATGTTAGATCAGAGAAAGAACCAGTTGAGATTGGAGTTTAGGGACAATGTACTATCGATTGTATAATCATCTGAATTATATAGGTGGTGCATGAAATCATAGGAAGGCCTGTGAGGATTGCGCAATTCATAATTGTGGGATTTCCCAATTAAATATGGGCTAATTCCAGGGAAACTATGCAAGGAAGTAGGAGCTTGGCAGGTAGTAGAATTGGCTAAGTATTGGCTTGAGCTTGTCTAGGAAGCAGTGAGACAAATAGAGATAGTGCAAAGGTTTCTCGGGATTGAGCAAAGAATTGTAATATTCTCATATTTTTTTATTAATTCAATATACAGACGATGGGGTTTTTTATCTGTGGCTTTCCCCAGAAAATTATTGTGTTATGTGTGATTGAATTCTTTCTTTTTTATGCTTCGTGATTTCATCGATCGTTTATTGTTTCTGCTGATGAGTAGAGTAGATTCAAGTCAATTGTTTTAGCATATTATAATCTGCACTTTGAATTTACAAGGAATTTCTACATGGTATTAGAGTTGAAATCACTATAGAAGAGGAGAATAAGAGTTTTTCATTTGTAGGAGAAATCAAATTTACAGTATCATACTTCATAGCCAACAAGATGTCGTTCTACTGATTGAGACTCGAATATGCCCTTGAGGGTAGTTCGAACTATATATCTTGGAAGAGCAGGATGGAGGCAGTGTTGGAAGACAACAGGCTTAAGGAATTTATAGAAAAATATATTCCTAAACTAGCTTATGCTAAGGATTTAGTAGAGTGGAGAAAGTGTGTGGCAAAGGTGAGAAGAATTATCCTAGAATGAGTTTGAGATCATATTGTCTCAAACCTCCACGGTAAGGAAACTCCATTTCTAATGTGGAAGGCTTTGAGAGACCTGTTTCAAAATATCAGTGACCACAAGAAACTGATACTGAAGGACAACCTCAAAAATATCAAGATGGAGAAGAGAAATACAATATCGAAGTATTTGACCAAGTTCACCCAATGTCGGGATGAGCTTGGAAGTGTCGGTGTGAGCAATTGTGGTCCAACTTGGTACAAGAAGAGATTCGATGGAATACTAGAGATGGATCCTCATCCAAGCATGATGATGAGAAGAATTGTGCCTTAGTTGGAAAGGCGAAGAAAGGGAAGGGGAAGTCATCCCATTCCAAATCAAATTCCAGTCAGGGCAGCAAGAAGAAGGAAATATCGAAGATTAAATGTTTTCATTGTCATGAGTTGGGACACTATGCCACAAAGTGTCCGCATAAGAAGGCCGGTAAGAAGCCCTCAAGAGGAGCGGCAGGTGAATCTCTTGCTTCATAACTCAAACTATATTTCACCCCCATCGCTTGCATAGTGATATCAGTGATGGGTAGTGTGTGGTACCTAGATAGTGGAGCCTCATTCCATATGACCGAAAACAAAGAGTTATTTAATGACTTGGAGGAGAAGGACCTCCAGATGCACATCGAAATGGGAGATGATGGGAGGTGTAGCACGACCAACATCGATAATATTACCTTTCAGAGGGAGTCTGGTTCTCCTCTCACATTAAAAGATGTCATGTATGTTCCGGGTTTGAAGAAGAATTTGGTTTCAGTTTCCATGTTGGAGGATTGTGTCTATAATGTGATATTTAGCAAAGGAAAGGCTTTCCTTTGTCACATAGCCTTAGGACAGGTGAAGCAGATCAGGGTTCGGGTGAAGAACCTCTACAAATTGGATGTAGAATACTATGTTGCTTTGAGCACAAAATAAGAGAAGGTGCAGAGCCGAGACATCGGTGGGTTTTGGCATAGAATATTGGGTCACTTGCACCACGCAGCTTTGAAGATCATGCAACAAATTTCTATAGTACTTCCCAAGGGTACACTAGAGCAGAGAGACACATGCAAAGGGTGTACATTTGGGAAGTACACCAAAGCTTCCTTTCATGATAAAGACATTCGAGCGCAAGCGATCCTTGATACCAGGGAAAATTTTAATGATGGAAATTTATCTTAAAGTTTAGAAACCTTGGCGAATCCCATTGGTCCATAATATGAAATCTATAAAATATTTGGACATATTTTTGTAAAAATATTCAAATTTATAATATTTTTATATAGTCTATATATAATTTTTTGGCGATTTTTAGAGTAAAATAATTTCATTCTATAAAATTTGGGCGAATCATTTTTACAAAAAAATGGAAATTAACGAATCTTTTTTTTTGGAAAAAGAATATAAAATTAGCCCATGGGCAAATATTAGCCCCTAAAATTTTCTCTTCTTGATAGAGTTCACTCAGATATGTGTGGACCATTCTTGACAACATCCACGGAAAACCATAGGTATTATGTAATATTTGTTGATAATTTTCTCGTAAGTTCTAGATTTTTTTCATGCAAAAGAAAGATCAGACGTTCACTAAATTTTGTGAATTTAAAGCACTTGTTGAGAAAGATAATAACAGGAAAGTTAAAGCTCTTAGAAGTGATAATGTTGGATATTGTGTCGAATGAATTCAAGAAATTATGCGCATCAGAAGGCATTCGACGGGAGTTAATAACACCTCATAACCCACAACAAAATGGGGTGGTTGAAAGGAAGAACAAAGATATCGTGGGAGTTGCATGAGCAATGTTACATTGAAGGGTGTGGAGCTTGGTTATCTTCTTTATTCATAGGTATCATTGCATTGGACCCTAGTTTGTAATAGGATGGAAATGTCACCCATTTGATCATCGTCAGGGGAGTCCAGGGGGGGTGACAATGATTTTATGAGCCCCCCCTGGCGAGGGTTCAGGGGCAGTGCCCCCAAAGCTAAAAATAGATGTAAAATTGTCTTATAAAATATTGTAATTACGTAGTCAATCTGACTAGTTCATTAGGCAGATGACCTGACAGTAGAATTTATGTTTAATTTAGGGTTTCTTTTTCCCTACAAGGAAACCCCTCACTATATATGAGGGAATTGTATTGTGGTTTTGTATAGGTGTGTATTTTGAGCGAGAAATAGAGAAGAGACTGTGTGAGAGTGAAAAGGAAATTACAATAGATTTGTTTTAGGTTATATCTCTTCATTTTGTTGTATAATATAAAGGAAGGATTGGTTGTTTCTCCATGGACATAGCCCAGATTATGTGAACCATGTATATATGTGCCTCTCTTGCTTTATGCATTTTCTGTGTTTGTGTTTCTACAATATTTTATGTGTTCCATTGCTCTGTAATATATAATTTTGTAACAACTGGTATCAGAGCCGAAGGTCTATTTGGCTATTAAACTCATAGGAGAGAATGGATACTGGTTCAAGTGGGAGCAATGGCGGAAGATGGTAGGTTTAGGGTCAAGAAACTTAACAGACAAAACTACCTGCTATGGAAGATGCAGATGGAAGATTATCTGTATCAGAAAGATTTGTACCTACTATTGAGCAGAAAGACAAAGAAGTCGACAAGTATGAAAAACACAGAATGGGAGCTTCTCGACAGAAAGGCACTTGTAACAATACGGTTGTGCCTAGTGGCATCGATGGCCTTTAATATTTCATAGGAAACGACAACAAAGGTTTTAATGACGGAATTAGCCAATCTATATGAAAAAAATTGGCCTCAAACAAGGTATTTCTTATGAAGCATTTATTTAATATGAAGATGTCAAAAGGTGGATCTGTTGTTGATCATCTAAATGAATTTAATATGGTTACCAGTCAGTTAAGTTCTGTAGGGGTAAATTTTGATGATGAAGTTAGGGATCTGTTATTTTTGTGCTCATTTCCAAAAAGTTGGAATGGTTTAGTTATGGCCATTAGTAACTTTGTCTCTGGATCTAGTACTTTAAAGTTTGATGATGTTTTTGGTGCCATTCTTAGTGAGGAAATGTGACAAAAAATCTTCGGTGAGACATCAGTTAATACTTTGACTGCAGAGACTAGGGGAAGAAAAATGGAAAGAGGAAAGAATGCAGGATATTGTAGTAAGTCAAGGAAAGGTAGATCCAAGTCTAGATCGGGGATAGGTTCCTGCAAATGCAGGAAGAAAGGACACCTAAAGAAAGACTGTAAGTCTCGGAAGGGAAAAGAAGGAGATACACAACAAGAAAACAATCGTGAAGTGAATGTGAGAGGTGATGTGTTTCAAGATGCTTTGATTATTTCTTTAGAAAATATTATTGATGCCTGGGTGGTAGCTTCAGGGGCCTCATTCCATGCCACACCTCATAGGAAAATTTTTCATGATTATGTTCAAGGATATTTTGAACAGGTTCATTTGGGTGATGATAAACCCTGTAAAATCATTGGAATGGGTAAAGTTTTCATAAAACAATAGAATGGAAACCAATGGATATTGAAGGAGGTAGGGAATGTTCCAGATCTGAAGAAAAATCCAATTTCAACAAGCCAGTTGGGAGGTGAAGGTTGTGTACCTACTTTTACATATAAAACTTGGAAGGTCACTAAAGGAGCCCTGATAATAGCAAAAGGAGAAAAGGTTGGTACATTATATTTATGCAATAGTATTTATAATTTTGTTAATTATTTAACCTCCACGAGAGTAGATACAACATTGTGGCATCATAGGCTCGGGCACATGATTTAAAGGGATGCAGATTCTCCACTCAAGAAATTTGTTTCTAGGTTTGAAGCATGTTGATTTGGATTTCTGTGAGAATTGTGTTTATGGAAAATAGAAGAGAGACAGATTTCTCAGAGTTGGGAAAGAAAATAAGAGAGAGAAATTAGAGCTTGTATAGAAAAATGTATGGGGATGTTCTCAGGCATCATCTCTCGGTGTCTCTCACTATTATGTTACTTTTATTGTTGATGCAACTAGGAAAACTTGGATTTATTGTATTCGGAATAAATATGGTGTATTTGATACTTTCAAGAAATGGAAAGCTTTGGTTGAAAAGGAGTCAGAAAAGAAGTTGAAGTGTCTCAGATCAGACAATGGAGGAGAATATTGCAGCAAAGAGTTTGATAAGTATTGTCCAGATCATGGAATTCGCAGAGAGAAGACAGTTCCAGGAACACCACAGGAAAATAGTGTGTCAGAAAGGATGAACATGACAATCATGGAGCGTGCAAGGTACATGAGATTGCATGCAGGTTTGCCTTTACAATTTTGGGTAGATGTTGTAGATACTATTGTTTATCTAATAAACAGAGGGCCTTCAAGTTCCTTGGATGGTGGTATTACAGGGGAGGCATGGAGAGGTAAAAAGGTAAACTACTCATTTTTAAAGACTTTCGGTTGTGAATCCTTTGTCCACATTAATAAAGAAAAAAGAACAAAGCTTGAGGCAAAATCAAAGAAATGTACCTTTATTAGATATGGTGTTAATGATTTAGGTTATCGCTTTTATGATTATGAAAATCACAAAATCATTAGGACTAGAGATGTCATATTCAATGGAAGGGTCTTGTATAAGGATCAAATGCAAGGAAAGAAACAAGAAAAAGAAAATAGAAAATACAGAGTGCTTGATGAGATCACATAAAAAGTAAAGGTGTTTGAAAATTATAATGATCAACATCCACAACAACAACAACAACCACAACAATAACAGGCACCTCAAACACCTGAAAGTGGTGTTAGAAGATCTACAAAGATAAGTAGACCCCATGAACGATACTCTCCTTCATTATATTATGTATTGTTGACTGATTATGGTGAACTAGAATTTTATGAAGAAGCAATGCAGGTAGAAACCAAGAAGAAGTGGGAGCTATCCATGAAAGAAGAGATGGACTCCTTGGTACATAATCAAACTTGGGACTAAGTCAAGTCGCCTGCAAGTAAAACAACATTGTAGAATAAATGGGTTTACATATTGAAGGAAGAAGATGGAGGTAGAAAAAGGTATAAATATAGACTTGTGGTGAAGGGATTTGCACAGAAAAAAGGTATAGACTTTGATGAAATATTTTCTCATGTTGTTAAAATGACTTCAATCACAACTATTTTAAGTCTAGTAGCAGCAAAATATTTGCATCTTGAGCAGTTAGATGTAAAGGCAACCTTTATCCATGGGGATTTGGAGGAAGAGATCTATATGCAGCAACCCCAAGGATATAAGGTGAAAGGGAAGGAGAATCTAGTGTGTAGATTGAAGAATAGCTTGTATGGCTTAAAACAGGCTCCAAGGCAGTGGTATCTAAGATTTGACAGGTTTATGTCTAAACAAGGTTATACTAGATGTCACTCTGATCATTATGTTTATCTCAAAAGGAAAAATGATGGTAGTTATATTATATTGTTATTGTATGTAGATGACATACTTGTTGCAGGGTCTCATATGCAGGAAATAAATCTGCTCAAAGGAAAATTGGAAAATTCATTTGCAATTAAGGGTTTTGGTGTTGAAAAACAAATCCTTGGTATGAGAATAAATAAAGGCAAGAAAAATCACAAATTAACATTTTCTCAAAGTGAGTACATACAAAAGGTGTTGGAAAGATTTAATATGCAGAATGCAAAACCAGTTACTACACCTTTGGATATCCATTTCAAATTAAGTAAGGAGCTGTGTCCCAAGGCTCAGGGAGAGATGAATTATATATCTAAAGTTCCATATGCATCAACAGTTGGAAGCCTAATGTATGCAATGATCTGCACAAGGCCTGGTATTACACATGTAGTGGGAGTTGTAAGAAGGTACATGAAAAATCCAGGAAAATAACATTGGATGGAAGTGAAGTGGATTCTCATGTATTTGAGAGGCACCACAAATCAAGAATTATGCTTTGGTGGTTAAAAAATTTCTCTACAGGGATATGTTGATGCAGATATGAAAGGTGATAGAGATAACAGGAGGAGCACCACAGGGTATGTGTTTACTGTAGGTGGAACAACTTTCAGTTGGGTTTCAAAAATGCAAAGTGTTGTTTCACTTTCAACGATGGAAGCAGAGTATGTTTATGCTACAGAGGCTAGTAAAGAAATGATTTGGTTGCAACGGTTTATGGATGAATTGGGTAAGAAGCAGGAGATGGGAAGGTTATATAGTGACAGTCAGAGTGCCATTCATCTTTCAAAGAACTCAACATTTCATTCAAAGACTAAACATATACATCTCAAGTACCATTTCATACGGTCTGTGTTGGAAGATGGACAGTTGAAGCTAGAAAAGATACACACTAGCCATAATCCTGTAGATATGTTAACAAAAGTTGTAACTAGAAAGAAACTGAGATTCTGCTCAGTTTCAATTGGTCTTCAAGTATGATGATGAAGATGAGAAACAACCAGGTCCAAAGTGGAAGAATTTTCCAACAAATGAAGCAGCGATGGAGTTGCTATAATCAGTCTCCAAGTGGGAGATTTTTGGGCGTGGAGACGGTTGGACCCCAGTTCATAATGGGGTGGAAACGATGCCCATTTGATCACTGTCAGGGGGGTCCAGGGCGGTAAATGACGATTTTATAAGCGCCCCCCCCCCCCCCCCCCCCCCCTCACAGTGGGGGTTCAAGGGCAGCGCCCTTGAAGCTAAAAATAGATGTAAAATTGCCTTGTAAAATATTGTAATTTTGTAGTCAATATGACTTGTTCATTAGGTGGATGATCTGACGTCTGAAGTTATGTTTAATTTAAGGTTTTTTTCACTAGAAGGAAACCCCTCACTATATATGAGGGAATTATATTGTGGCTGTGTATAGGTGTGTATTCTGAGTGAGAAATAGAGAGGAGATTGTGTGAGAGCGAAGAGAAAATTACAACGGATCTATGTAGGTTGTATCTCTTCATTTTGCTGGATAATATAAAGGAAGGATTGGATGTTTCTTCATGGGCGTAGCCCAAATTGGGTGAACCACGTATATCTGTGTCTCTCTTGTTTTATGTGTTTTATGTGTTTGTGTTTCTGCAATATTTTATGTGTTCCATTGCTCTGTAATATATAATTCTCTAAGATACATGATCAGGGCCTATTGTTGCACTTGTGGGCTGAAGCATGCAACACGGTTGTTTATTTGCATAACATAAGCCCTCATCGAATTATCGGGATGAGTACACTAGAAGAAGATTTTTCAAGTAAGAAACCAGATGTGGCACACTTCAGAATATTTAGTTCTGTTAGTCTACTGTCATGTTACCAAGGATGCATGGAAAAAGATAGAGCCAACAGCTGAGTTGGGCATATTTGTAGGGTACACTGATACACCTCACAACTATCGAGTGTACCAGCCATCCAATAGGATGACAGTGGTTTGTAGAGATGTGAAGTTCGATGAAGAGAAGGTCATGAGATGTTCCCTTGATATGGAGCTTCAGTTACATGAAGATGAGGAGCTTTTACCTCCAAAGGAGGAACCTCAGGATGATGTGGAGCAGCCACATGCAGAGGAGCAGAGAGTGGAAGCACCCACTCATGCAAAGACTTCTAGAGATGGAAGGAAGCACACCAGATAGGTTGAAATATTGATGCATGATGCTAGAGAGAATGTGGGAGCACCCGCATCACAGTGTAGGCAGAGGAGGTCACCAGATCGGTACATTGGCTACATGGCTCTGATGAGCGAGACTGTAGAGGTTGAGCCATCCTCATTTGAGGAAGCAGTACAACAACCAGTATGGGTTGATGCCATGGTTGAGGAGTATGACTCCATTATCAAAAATAATTTTTGGGAAGTGGTCCCAAAACTAGCAAACAAGTAAGTGGTGAGTTCCAGATGGCTTTACAAGGTAAAGAAAGCAGCATATGTGAGTGTAGAGAAACACAAGGCTAGATTTGTGGCCAAAGGGTTCTCTTGGGTGGAGGGAATTGATTACGATGAGACCTTTGCTCAAGTAGAAAGGTACTCTTCTATCAGATCTATTATAGTACTGTCAGCGCAGATGGGATGGAAGATACATCAGATGGATGTGAAGCCAACATTCCTCAACGTTATGATTGAGGAAGAGGTCTATATTGAGCATCCAGAAAAAATTTGAGACCTTAAATAGAGATTCGCATGTGTGCAGACTCAAGCGAGTGTTGTATGGACTAAAATAAGAAACCCATGCTTGGTACACTAGGATTGACAACTATTTCACTAGGTTGGGCTTCACCAAAACTGAAGCAGATGCAAACCTTTACCATATTGTGGTTGAAGGTAAATTGTTGATTATAGTATTATATGTCGATGATTTGATTCTAATAGGTAATGAGAAGCTGATAAAATATTGCAAAGAGGATCTTACAAGAGAATTCGAGATGAAGGACCTAGGGTTGATGCATTACTTTCTTGGTATGGAAGTATGGCAAGGAGATGAGGAAATGTTTGTCTCTCAGGGAAAGTATGCTAACGAGATACTGAAGAAGTTCCACATGGAGAGCAGAAAACCCATGGTGACTCCTCTAGCAGGTACTTGGAGGAAGGAAGATGCTACTTCAGGTGACGTAGTGGAGGCTACTATTTATAGACATCTTGTGGGTTCACTTATGTATTTGGTGAACACACGATCGGAAATATGTTTTGCAGTTAACCATCTTATTCAAGCCATGGTTAAGCCAACCAAACTCTATTGGAAGGAAGCTAAACATGTGTTGATATACCTCAGGGGCACCACTAAGTTTGGTATTTGGTACAGATGGATAGAGGGAGTGAAGCTTCAAGGCTTCATAGATGCAAATTGGGTAGGGAGTTTATCCGACAGGAAGAGCACATCAGGGGAATCTTCAGTAGTGGGTCAGCAACAATTTCTTGGTACAAAAAGAAGTAGAGATCAGTTGCACTCAGTTCAACATAAGGAGATTACATGACTGCTATTCAAGCAGCTTGTGAGGCTATTTGGATGAGGAAGATCCCTGTTGGGTTATTTGGTCAGCAGGTGAATCCTGCAGTGATTTACTGTGACAATCAGAGTTGTATCAAACTCTCTGATAATCTAGTTTTCAATGATTGATCCAAGCATATCGACATTCGGTATCACCATCTACGATATTGTGTGCAGAGGAGAATCATGTTGCTGGAGTACATTCCTACAGAGGAGCAGGATGCAGATATTTTGACAAAGGCATTGTCAAGATGCAAATTTGAGTTTCACAGAGGCAGGATTGGGGTAGCAGATAATCCTTTTCTTGTTGAGAGGGAGTGTAGAAAATGCAACAAGAAAATCCTAATTTAATTTGTCCTTGAATTAAATTAGGAATTAAATTGTAATTCTACATCTCATGACAACTTTTAATAGTTAACTAAGTTAATTTGACTTATTTGGCTCAGTTAATTTGAGTTGAGGGTCTAACTAGAGTCATGTAGAGTGTGTCCTACTTTATAGGAGCCCTGGTTGAGTTTATTTTGAGTTGTAATTATTTAATTCAGTTTAACTGATTTAAATTCAGTTAGACTAGTTCCAACTGATGGAGGAATTAGTGAGAGATCCAATAGTGGGTGGGGTGTAACCAACACTGATCAACCATTAAACTAAAGATTCACTCATAATTAAATCATGCGTGTCAGATCAGAGAAAGACCCAGTTGACATTGGAGTTCAAGGACAATGTACTAGGAGTTGTATAATCATTTGAATTGTACAGGTGGTGAATGCAATCAAAGGAAGGCCTATGATGATTGTGCAATTCATAACTGTCGGATTTCCCAATTAAATATGGGTTAATTCCCAAGGAAACTAAGCAACGAAATAGGAGCTTGGCAGGCAACAAAATTGGCTAAGTATTGACTTGATCTTGTCTGGGAAGTAGTGAGACAAATAGAGATAGTGCAAAGGTTGCTCGGGCTTGAGAAAAGCATTGTAATCTTCTCATATTTTATGATTAATGAATTATACAGATATCAGGGGTTTTTAGCTATGGCTTTCCCCAGAAAATTATTGTGTTATGTGTGATTGAATTCCTTCTCTTTTATGCTTCTTGATTTCATCGATTGTTTATTGTTTCCACTGATGACTAGAGTAGACTCAAGTCAATTGTTTTAGCATATTACAATCTACAGTTTGAATCTACAAGGAGTTTCTATAAGCTTTAACTCGACCTCTTGTAGCAAACATCATACCTTGTCTCTCTTGTGTTAATTTTTTAAGTGCAATATAGACAAGCACAATTTTCTACTACATATAATTACTTCTAATGATATCGTTCTTACTTTAGCACATTCCATATCATTAAGCAACTATACTTTAAAATTTCAACTATAAATGTAGTAGGGCAATAGAGATCACAGTAAAATAAGCATGCACAAGAGATACAAAAAAATTACATTGGGAAAACCCAACAATCTTTTCTGAGGAGAAATTGTTCAATTCAACAAATGCACAATCTGGTTTTTCCCAGTCAAACTTGATCAAATTGACCACACAATTCACATAGGCCAAACCTAGTTAAAGAGAGATAAATCGGCTTTCTGCTAAAAATAGTCAACCCAAGTCAAACATGTTGAAATTCGATCTCTACAATTGCCTCAGAAATCCAGTCAACCTACCTAGAAAATATTTCGTCAATAGTGGTCAAATTGCTCAGAACAGGTCAGGTCAACTGCCCAAACTTTCAGTCAACTACCTCAGTTTAATACGGTCAAACAAATTATAAGAAGGTTCGGTCGATGTAGGTCAAACAACCCAGAAAAATATTAGTCAACATTGTTCAACCCGAGTCAAACTTCAAGTCAATTTTCATTGGTCTTGCTTCTCTCTCTCCTTCACACATGTGGACAAAAAAATGATCTGAATTTCTTGCCAAATGAGAGAGGTTGAATGCTAATATATAGAGGTCAAAGTAGGAGGGTTTTTACCAAGGGTCAAACCCATTTGTATGGTAGGGCCAACCTTTCTTTCTGGAGACGACATGAACTCAAAAATAATAATTTTTTTCTTTCATTTATTTTGGTTGACTTGAATACCGGCTGCAGCTACAAAAATTCAACACTCCCCCTTAGCTAGGGAGGTATTCATCTTGACTTCCTCAGAGGTACATTTGATGAAAAAAAGTATTCATCACAAGAAAATATTGATTGAGCTAACTATGTTGATGTGTCCATCCACTACATGTGTAAAGCATCATGCAAAGGGATCTAGTCACCCAATAGACATATACCCTTTACAAATGGATCTAGTCATCCACTAGCCAAAACCCATAGAAATATGGTCAAAACCTTCTACGAGGTCAACAAGACTATTCGTGGGACAATAGCTCAACAAGTTGTCACTTGGAGTCATGTTAGGAACTTCCTGACAAATGGTGAAACCCTGAGCCCATTTAACATTCCCACACGTCGTCACATGCTATTAAATGGGAAAACACTTTCCTAATGCTATAAGGAACTCATTCAACCCACTAGCCAATTAACCCTTAGCAATATGGTTTGGTAACCCATGACCAAGGGAGCACTCTAAACCTTGATTCTCTTTGGTCCAATCTCCCTAGCCACATTACATGGCTCTCGGTTAATACCCATGACCTAGGGAGAATCTCTGCCCCTTGATGCTACAACATCAACACTCCCTTTTACCAAGGGAGGCATTCTTAACTACTACAAGCTAGTCCCTGAAGTATACAAACTTCATCCTGGGCAAAGGCTTTGTGATAATTTTAACAACTTGCTCATCTGTAGAAATGAATTGGAGCCTCATTGCTCCCTTCTATACCATGTTCGAGATGTAATAGTACTTGATATCAATGTGCTTCGACCTATCATGGAAATCTAAATTTTATGAAATCTTTCCATAGCTTTGAGTGTCACAATGTATCACATTTAGTTCCAACACATGATCAAACAATCTTGCGAGTAGCTTCTGAATTCACACTATTTCACAACTTGCTAAACAAGCTGCAATATACTCAGCTTTAGAAGAGTTGAGTGTGACAAATGTCTACTTATTGCTCATCCAGGATATCATAGCAAAACCCAAACTGAAACAACATCCCAATGTGCTCTTCTTGTCTTCAGTACTTCCTACCCAATAAAAATCTATGCATCCCTACAGTTGTACTTCACCATTTGAGATATATCTCAATCCATAACTAACAGTTCCACATAGATATCTCAATATATGCTTCGCTACAATCCAATGTACATGCCTAGGTTCCACTAGGAACTAGCTCAAAATGTTCACTGCATTGCAAATATCAAGTCTGGTATTAACCATATAATTCAAGGATTTGATCAATTGAGATACATAGAGGGATCTATCAGGTTTGAATCAGAATCATGCAACTTCTTCAGATTTGTCATCATGGGAGTGTCCATGTACTTGCATTCCATCATACCAAATCTCTGAAGGATCTTAATAATATACTTCCCTTGACCAAGGAAGATTTCACCCAGCTTATGCCACACTTCTAATCCCAACTAATAATGCATTAATCTTAGATCCTTCATCTCAAATTAAGAAACCAACTCCCTCTTACACTGATCAATGATGTTCTCATGTCTTTTGACAAATAAGTCATCAACATATAACAACAAAATCAAAGGCTCACCTCCAATAACCTTGTAGTGTAGATTTGGATCAATGTCATTCTTGGTAAAACTAAGACTCATCAAGTATCCATCAATTGAAGAATACCAAGCTCGAGGTGCATGCTTGAGTCCATACAAATATTTCTTCAGTCTGCAAACATGAGTCTCCCTCTCATATACCTCAAAACCTTGAGGTTATTCTATGTACACTTCTTCCTCAATCACTCCATCGAGGAAAGAATTTTTCACATACATTTGATGCAATTTCCAACCTACAATAGAAGCAATAGAAATAATCATTCTAATGGAAGTGTACCTGGAAAATGGAAGTGTACATCGAGATTGGAGTCTTAAGTTTCCTTTCTTGGCTAGATTTTGTTGTTAGTCTTGTAGCCAAATAATTTGGATGTTTTATAATAAATATTAGAATGGAACATTAAAATTTTTATCAATTTGATCCAAATAAGAAAAAAAAGATTATACTAAAAATTTAAATGATGAAATAATTTTAATAAAACAATTAAATGTTTTATTAAAATTATTTCATCATTTAAAACAATAAAATATTCCTCCTTGGGGGTGTAACTCTTGAAGGCGTAGCCAAATAATTTGGATGTTTTATAATAAAGATTAGAATGGAACATTCAAAAATTTATCAATTTGATCCAAATAAGAAAAGAAAGATTATACTAAAAATTTAAATGATGAAATAATGTTAATAAAACAATTAAATATTTTAGTAAAATTATTTCATCATTTAAAACAATAAAATATTCCTCAATGGGGGTGTAACTCTTGAAGGTATTAAATGCAAAACGAGGTTCTCGACCACCACTTGTCCGTTTCCAGACGCGACATGGCACAACATGGTTATTGTGCATGCCTAAACCAATTCGTGTCTTATCATCTTAAATACTCAAAAGGTTTAACAACAGGGTGGTGGATTTGGTTTGCGAAGCACAACAAATGTTATGAAACCAGCTCAAGAAAAGATAGAAAAGATAGATCAATGCTTTAGAATTCAGCCTCTTCGAGGGGGCAACCTCCTTTACATTACATAAATGAACAATTCTTGGATGATACAAATGACAAAACCTCCTTTCTATATATAGGAGTCTAAGGAGTCACAATATAATCCAGCCGACCTAACAATAATAATATAAAGCCACAAAAATAACAATAGAGGGATTCTATGGGGCACAGAAATAACAATATGGGGGTAATAGGGGCACAACAATATAAATAAGGGGTATAACTACAATAGTAATGGGGTAATCACTAGTATTATAGGGACCCAACATGCCCCTCTCCTTCAAAAAAGTGTTGTCCTCAACGCTTGAGTAGTTCTGGATACTTCTGCATAAAATTTTCATCCTCCCATGTGGAATCTTCAGCGGATAAGTTCTTCCACTTGATAAGATACTCTGAAATTGATCGATTTCGTAGCTGTCGAGTTCTTGTTTCTGTGACTGCTTCCGGTTCCAATATAATTTTTCCTTCCTCGTCAAGTTCTGGCAATATTGTTTGAATTGGGAGCTTGTCACCTATAACCTTCTTTAAACATGAAACATGGAAAACTGGGTGCAATCGAGAAGCTGCAGGAAGCTCCAATTTGTATGCCATAGTACCAATCTTTTGCAACACCTTGTACGGACCATAATACTTTGGTGATAATTTATTATCCTTCTTAGCTTGCTTTAGGGACATTTGCTTATATGGTTGTAGCCGTAGGAATACCCAATCACCTACATCAAAACTTCTTTCACTGCGATGTTGATCTGCCTGTTGTTTCATTCTATTTTGTGCCAACACGAGGTTATCCTTTAAGAGTTGGAGGACTTGTTGTTGATGTTCGATGTGATGTTCCACTGCCTGAACCTTAGAATTTTCTCTTAAATATGATGTGATGGATGGTGGTTGATACCCATAAAGTGCCATAAATGGGGTCATTTTTGTTGTTGTATGGAAGGAAGTGTTATACCACCATTCAGCCAGAGGCAACCATTTGACCCATTGTGTCTGTTTATCAGATACAAAGCAACGAAGATATCCTTCCAAACATTTGTTTACTATCTCAGTTTGCCCATCAGATTGAGGATGATAAGATGAGCTATGAGCTAACTGAGTACCAAGACAAGAAAATAATTTTGTCCAAAAATTTCCAGTGAAAATGGGATCTCTGTCACTTACAATAATCTTTGGGTTTCCATGTAGCTTTTGAACTGTTTCCATAAATGCAGTAGAAACTGTACTGGCTTTAAATGGATGTGATAATGCACAAAAGTGTGCATACTTGGTAAGTCTGTCAACTACCACCATGATGACACTCTTTCCCTCAGACTTGGGTAAACCTGTGATAAAATCCATTGAAACCTCCTCCCAACGTTGGCTTGGAATGGATAAAGGTTGTAATAGACCCGGTGTCTTAATTGTTTCAACTTTATTTTGTTGGCAAACCAAACATTCCGCCACAAACTTTTGAATATCTGATTTAAGGCCATCCCAAAAAAATTCCTTCTTAACCCTGTGGTAAGTTTTTAAAAATCCTGAGTGCCCTCCTAAGGGAGAAGTGTGCAATTCCATAAGAATCTTTTGTTTTAGCTGGGAATTCTTACAGAGGTATAAGCGATCTTTGTACCATAACGAATCATTTTGCCAGCTAAATGTATCAGAAGTACTGGAATCTTGTTGTAGCTTTCGAATAAGTGCCCACACTTCTTCGTCATTCTTCCATTCCTCCCTTGCTTCGTTTATCCAATCTGGTTGGATAATAGAAATGGCACACAACAATGCTTCCACATCCTCATCCTTTCTTGAGAGTGCATCTGCCACCACATTTTGCTTCCCTTTTTTGTAGATGATTTCAAAGTCATAACCCAACATCTTTGTGACCCACTTTTGTTGCTCTTCAGAGGATAATCTTTGTTCTAAAAA
This sequence comes from Pinus tabuliformis, assembly GCA_031772625.1. Lineage (NCBI taxonomy): Eukaryota > Viridiplantae > Streptophyta > Pinopsida > Pinales > Pinaceae > Pinus > Pinus tabuliformis. The sequence continues at coordinate 743,715,421 of CM062806.1, read as the reverse complement.
GTATTTAAGGCTATCATGATCCGTTTTTACCTTGAAGTGTCTTCCCATTAGGTAGGGTCGCCATTTCTTAAGTGCATGGAGTATTGCCAACATTTCCTTCTCATAAATAGCTTTGCTTAAAAACTTTCCCTTGATTGGACGACTTTCAAAAGCAATGGGTCTTTCATCTTGCATTAGAACAGCACCAATTCCATTTCCTGAAGCATCACATTCCACAATAAAGGTTTTTGTGAAGTCCGGTGTAGCTAAGACCGGTGCTTGGCACATTGCCTCTTTAAGATGTTCAAAGGCCTTTGTTGCTTCCGGAGTCCATGAAAATGAATCTTTCTTCAATAATGTTGTTAGAGGTGCTGCTATTCTCCCATAATTCTTAACAAACTTGCGATAATACCCTGTCAACCCAAGAAATCCTCGCAGATGCTTTATGGATGTGGGGATTTTCCATTCCTTAATGGCTTTAATTTTGCTAGGGTCTACCTTAACTCCTTCATGAGATACAATATGACCCAAATATTCCACCTCCTGGACTCCAAAGAAACATTTGGATCTTTTTGCATATAATTGTTTCTCCTCCAATAGTTGTAGCACCCTGTCAACATGTTCAACATGATCCTTCCAAGACTTGTTGTAGATTAGTATATCATCAAAAAATACTAACACAAATTTTCTAAGGAATGGTTTGAAAATTGAATTCATCAAACCTTGAAATGTTGAAGGTGCATTGGTAAGGCCAAAAGGCATGACCAAAAATTCATAATGACCCTCATGAGTTCTAAATGCCGTTTTCGGAATGTCTTCAATCTTCATTCTGATTTGATGATATCCTGAACGAAGATCCAACTTGGTGAAGTAAATTGATCCATGCAATTCATCCAGTAATTCATCAATAACAGGAATGGGGAACTTATCTTTAATAGTGAGCTTGTTGAGCTCCCTATAATCCGGACACATGCGCCATGATCCATCCTTCTTGTGCACCAATACTACTGGAGCTGAGAAAGAACTTTGACTCGGTTGAATTATACCAGCCTCTAGCATTTCTGCAACCATACGTTCAATTTCACTTTTTTGGACATAGGGATATCTGTACGGCCTGATGTTTGGAGGAACACTTCCTGGAATCAGATGAATAGCATGATCATGATCACGCATAGGTGGGAGACCTTTGGGAGTCTCAAATACCTTGGAATGATTGTCCAGGACTTTTTGGAGATCTGGAGAAATAGATGATTCCAATGTGGAAACATCTAGCGAACATAATTGTGCAATTACACCTCTTTGCTCCTTTTTTAGAAGCTTTGTCATGCCATTAGAGCTGATTATCTTTCCTGGTTTCCCTGCAATACCCCTTAATTCAACTTCCTTTCCTTCCGTAGAAAATTTGATGAAAAGTTCTTGAAAATTAAAAGCTATTGTACCCAAGGATTGTAGCCATTGGACTCCTAGTACAACATCAGCACCTCCCATTGGAATGGAAAGCATTGGGCTAGTCAATACATATTCTCCCATGGATAGCTTGATATTATGGCACTTTCCAGAGCAATTTATTGTTCCTCCATTTGCAATCATCACTTGACACTCTGGTGCTGGATATAGGAAGCAATTCAATTCTTTTGCTACCCTACAATGAATAAAATTGTGGGTGCTTCCTGAATCAATCAACACTATTACCTTTTTCTTCTTGATTTGTCCTTCTATCTTGATGGTTTGAGGAGTGGTAATTCCCGCCAATGCATTACAAGATATGGTCGGATTTATTTGTTCTTCATCTAGGCTTTGTTCCTGGAGTATATCTTCTTCTTTTGACCTTTCTTGCTCCTTTTCTTCTTCCTCTTCACAATCTATGTAGAATAATTTCTTCTCAGCACACTTATGACCTTTAGTGTATTTGCTATCACAACTGTAACAAAGCCCTTTTGCTCTTTTTTCTTCCAATTGTTGTGGTGTCAACCTTATAGGTTGTGGAAGACTAGGGGCAACAACACTTCCGTCTTTATAGTTGTGAGTGGTATGCTTCCTGGTTGCCATAATTTTGCTTTCCATTTTTCTTGCTAACCTGAATGCCTTCTCTAATGAATCAGGTTCCCAAAGGCGAACATCATGTTGGATATTATCCTTTAAAGACCCTATGAACACATCAATCCTATGCTCCTCTGGAATATCTTTTACCCTTATGTTCAATTTTTGGAACTCCTCAATGTGCTCCATTACTGAACCCTTTTGTTTGAGACTTATCAATTGGCTAAAAAAAGTGTTGCTTTTTGTATCTCATAATGTGCTATCAATTCTTCCGTAAAAATTGCCCAAGTGATAAATTGTTTACGAGAGCAAAGCCATTGATACCATACAAACTGATTTGGTTCCAAATATAACAGTTGCCATACGTACCTTTTGTGCGTTTTGCACATTATTGAGATCGAAGAATTGCTCCATCTGTAATATCCATGTGGCGGGATCCTTGCCATCAAACTTCCTCATATCGATTTTTGGAATATGGTGATTCTTCGATCCAACATTAGCATCTATGGAATCATGATTAACATTTCTTTTGTTCTCATCATGAGTTTCCTTTACTACCTTTTCACCATTAGTGACCCTTTCTTGTAGCAACTTCTTCAATTCTTCCATGTCCGTCTTCAAATCTATCTTCAAATTTGCCATCGAATCCTCCATCTTAGCTTCCATGCCCTTTATCTTAGATTCCACGCCATTTATCTTAGATTCCACGCCACTTATCTTAGCTTCTGTTAGCTTTTGTGAGCGTGACATTTGTTGCACTTGTTCTTGTAATTTTGATATATCATGTAGCATTTCTTCCTCTTCTTCATGAGTCATGCTAGAGCTTTCAGGTTCCTTACTAGGTGTTTGCATTTTCTTTCCTCGGGGCATCAGTTACCGATAATAATGCTTTACTATGCCCTTTGAATTCCGTTAAACCAAGCTTACACAAAAATTTAAAAAAAAAACTACACACCTTTTTTCACTTTATAGAAGCCTGATATTGAATCTGATGTATCTCTGTAATTTTGGATCATCCAGTTCTGAAATTGCTACCTGTAGTAGCCTTCTGTGTCCTCTTTCCAATGCCACAAGTCTGAGCCAAATTGGATTCTCCAAGGAAGAGTTATGTGAAATCTCCCACAGTGACTTGCTTTTAGACTGGTTCAGTAGAGCGAACTTGTACGACGTGCCACGAGTCACTGTTTCAACCTTTGAATCTGAAACACACAAAAAAGAAACTACAGTCCGTCCTCTTTCTGTACCTTCTTACGAAATTTCAATCCGATCCCCAGAGAGAAAGTTATGACGATTTTCCCCAGGTCACCTGTTTTGAATGTAATTCAGGAGTCTGCAAAAAGACCAACTTCCTCAGATCATATCTCTGCAAATATCACGCGAAAAGCTCTGAAATTTGGACCCAAGGTTCAGCACGATTTCTTCTCAAATGGGTTTTTTTTTAAACTTCTGAAACGTCACAGAAAAAAAGTTATAGCGAAAATTCCACGATGACCTGTTTGGAGCAGCGAAACCCTAGAATCCAAAGCTCTGATACCAAATGTTATGAAACCAGCTCAAGAAAAGATAGAAAAGATAGATCAACGCCTTAGAATTCAGCCTCTTCGAGGGGGCAACTTCCTTTACATTACATAAATGAACAATTCTTGGATGATACAAATGACAAAACCTCCTTTCTATATATAGGAGTCTAAGGAGTCACAATATAATCCAGCCGACCTAACAATAATAATATAAAGCCACAAAAATAACAATAGAGGGATTCTATGGGGCACAGAAATAACAATATGGGGGTAATAGGGGCACAACAATATAAATAAGGGGTATAACTACAATAGTAATGGGGTAATCACTAGTATTATAGGGACCCAACAACAAAGGTGAGGTGCCCTCCTCACCTTACTGCCTATGGTATATTGATGATGTTCGTTGTGTGAGAACTGTTGAGAGAGTTGTTACAATGGAGGGTGGTGGTTATACAATGTGTTGTGGTGGAGCTATTGGTGGTAGTCAATTTAAGGGACTGGCGGTGATGGGTCTTTGCTTGATGGGCGATAGTTGTATTTTATGGTGGGGAGTGACCAGTCCTCGCTCAGGTTTCAACGTGACAAGGGTCTCTTTCTTTGAAGCTATTTTTATGTTACAGTTGGTGTTTGGTCGATGTTCTTTGTGTTATTCCTTCACAATTTTGAATGTGGGGTGGTCTTTGAGCTAGGGGTGGTTCTCTCCAGCTTGACCCTTCACACTAATGAATCAACAGGTGTCTCGTTTCCCTGCCTTGTCTTGGTATGTGTTTTTTGGTACCCAAGAAATTTTTCAGTTTGGTATCAGTGTTAGGGTTCCATTGTTTTCTTTATTGGTGGTTCATACTTTCTGGGTCTTAGGCTCAGTTTCTTTCAATAAGCCTAACTTTTCTCTTCATCCCAGAACTTGGATAGATGATTTTTTAATTGTCATTTCACCCATCTTATTTCCATATCTAAGCATAAGGTCAATTCATCTGTTGATTCATTTCTCTACAGCTTGTTCTCTGTGTGGGTGGAATCTGGGGTTTTCAAAGGTCTTTTTTCTACAATGTACTGTCATCAGGGGTAATAGGGTTGTGCCCTATTTTTCCTTTGAGGATTTTAGTCTCTTTAATTTAATTATGGTATAAACCTTTGCTTGGGGTGTTGGGGGGACGACCTAATCGTCTTCGATTGTGTCATTTCCAATTTCACATGTATCACTTGTGTTTTCTTAGCTATTTTGACTCCTAATCGGGGTGGTGGTTTAGCTTTTGCTCGCATGCCTCCTCGTCAACGGTTGGCTAGCTGGGGGGGGAGTTAGTCATACTCATTCACAACCCTGGAGACTTTTCACTTGGGACTCCGTAACCTCATATTTCGACTTAGTGCCTCCAGAAATTAGGTGGGAAATTCGTCAAATGGAAGCACAAGAGTTTGGAGAGTGCCCTTATTTCTCCGACTCAAAAGTTGGAGATAAGGGCCTTCATTGGCTCCCAAATTCAGGAAGGTTAAGGAAAAGGAGATTATACTTTCTCCATTCTCTTTTGGTTCACCAACAATTGGATACCTCGTTTCACATGGTTTTAAGAGACAAACAAGTGGACAACTATAAGCTCCTTGTTGGTTATGAGGACATTAAGAGAATTCTCAGGAACATTCGCTATTGTCTAGATGATATAAATGTTCGTCTGGTAAAGGTGGAAGGATTCGTGGTCTTTGACTCAACATCAAGAGATTCATCGAACCCTCTTGGTGGCATTATGATTCCTTCAGTGGAACCTCTAGGTGACAATATGCATCCCTTTGTGGACATCCCTCCCAATTTTACTATTATTTTGTCTAATTAACACTATTGCATGTTAGTGAAATGTTTTGGAATTTTCCAGGAGTTTCTTCAATAACATTTCTTCATGTTTTGGCTAAGCAACTCGGTAACGTGTTAGAAAATAGCCCTTTGGCAGTTATCAATACTCTTTTCTCTTGGGCATCAGGATTTTCTTGTGTTTTAACTGGTTGGCTCCTTCTGCATCGTTTACTGGTGGCTATCAATGCCTCTTGGACCATATGGGATAGCTCATAATGTTTTCTTGGTTAGTTTATGTTGCTCTGATGGTTGGTCCTAGCTCTACAAGGGTTGGTTCATGCTCAGTTCCATGATTTTGGTGTGGCTCTCACTGGTTTTGTCCTTACCCATTAGGGATTGGTTCGTGCTATGGTTCGTGTTGCTCTCATGATTTTGATAAGACGCTTCATGGTCAAGGATCATGTTTTGGACAACTTACTTCCATTTCTCCATGTGCCATCGGAATGTTCAATGGGGTGCTAGCCCACACTGTTGTTGTATGGTTTTTGAAACCACGTGCTTGCAATATTGGTTATGTTGGTTCTCGTTTATGTTGGTTCTTGTTGTTCTTGTTTACCTATATGTCTTATGTTCGTTATGTTCTAGTTCATATGTTGTAGCTTGAGGATGATTTTTGTGACCCTATGGCTCTGATGATGAAACCTTTTGAAAAACCTATCAACAAAACGTCAATGTAAAATCTTTTATTTTAATAAAAATCTCGAACATCAATTTACAAAAAGAAACGAATTAAACATTTCAAATTAGAAAGAGTAAATTTAAGAAAATTAAATTTGACATTTATTACTTTTAAAAAGCACAAATATATATATAGTGTTCTAATTATTCTAAATTAATTATTAACGGAAATTTTTATATATATATATATATATATATATATATATATATATATATATATATATATATATATATATAATGTGTTCTAATTATTCTAAATCAGTGTTGCGGGGGAGCCCCCCCCCCCCCCCCCCCCTCTCGCTCCCGCTCCTGATCCGCGCTCCGGGCGGGAGCGACTCAGGAGCGGGTCGGGAGCGCGCTCTCAAAATCGCTCCCGAAAAGGGAGCGATTTCAGGAGCGTGCTCCCTAAAAAAAATTTCGCTCCCTGCCTTTTCGGGAGCGTTTTCGGGAGCGTTTTGCCTTTTTTGCATTTTTTTTTTTTTGTAGTAATGTTCGAAATGCAATTTTTTTTGAAAGAAACAAATAGTTTTTGAGTGGGGCAACTTAATGATCAAGTCTAGGCCCTAGTATTGATATGCTATTCATGGTAATGTTAAATTCTTAAAGTAAAAGTGACATTTTCTTTAATTTTCATTTTCATCCTTTTACTTAAATTTTTAACATTACCATGAAATGACTCAGGATGTTTGAGAGTGGTTTCGTCCTCATTGGATTTCATATGGAGAAAGTAGAATTTTAGATTTCATTCAAAATCCAGCAGACTTATCAGTTTTTCAGGATTTCAGGATTGGGGGATTGCAATGTTTCCATTGAATTTTGTCATGTATTAGGGTATGGAACTCATATTTAATCAAGAGTACCAATCCCTCTATGTACCTTGATGTTAGTGACATTGGTTGTCGAACTCCTCTATCATGACCCTTCTAAAAATGTACGCATCACTCAAACAAAATCTTGACTTGACATGCTATGCTTTTTCTATCTTATGTTAATGCTTAGAGGGTGATATTAATGACAAAGATCCCTATACAGATACAAAGGTAATGACAAAGATACCTCTGGATATTAATGCTTGGAGGGTGATATTAATGACAAAGATCCTAATTTTGCAACAAGACTAAAAAATTAGACATTTCTCGTGGTGGCAAGAGGCCCAAGCATAAGAAATAGATAATAGATTTACTTCTCTTTTCTAGTTTCTAGTAGCTTTTATAACTATTGACTCTTTCATATTTACTATGATATTTTTTTAAACAATATATGACAATTTAAGTTTGAAGTTGGCAATTATAACTCATTAGTAATGAATTATGAATATGATGCTTCATGAAAGTTGAAAGTTGTTTCATTTCATTTCATTTTATAACATTTCATTTCATGTTAGATATTATTTGTTGTAATGGTTACACTTAGCTTACAAGTACAACTTTGGTGATCAATGATGATAAATGTTATATATTGAATTTTGAAAGCTTGAAACTTTAAGATTGATGAATCATGAGACTCAATATGTTGTATGTTACTATGTTACTAACTTGCGGACGTGGTTGATGAAGATTATAACTTCTAGATGATTGTTGTTATATGGTTCAATCTATGCTTTTTTATGTTTTTTATATCTAATTCATCATTCTACATGTTTTTGTTGACATATATGTATCAAAAATTAAAAAATATAAAAATATATATATTTTTAAAAAATCGCTCCGGGATTCGCTCCCAAACCGGGAGCTTCTGAAAATGGTCGCTCCCGCTCCCGTTTTCGCTCCCGCTCCCCGCTCCCGCTCCCGCTCCCAAGTAACATTGTTCTAAATTAATTATTAACGGAAATTGTATATATTTTTATATATAATGTGTTCTAATTATTCTAAATTAATTATTAACGGAGGCAAACAATACATGTTTATTGATCCTTTTAATTTGATTCCTAAGTTAATGCGATTAACTTGAAATAAAGGAGAGGTGTAAATTTAAAATCAATTCTTTATTTTTTCAAACCGGGAAAAAACATGTTATTTTTTTTCAAAGATGAAATAAGGAAGGAAAAAAGAAATAAAAATAAAAACAAATTAAGATACTTTTAGAAACTATAAAACATATTGTATAATAATAAATACAATTGGTCCCGGCGGGGGTCGAACCCGCGATCTTCGGCTTTGTCTTCCTTAAGCCATAAGACCAACGCTCTAACCAACTGAGCTACGGGACCAAATAAAATGGCAAAGAAAACATAAATATCCCATGTCAAAACATTAAACCAGATAATTTGTAAAAACTCTTAGCATTGCTTATCTGCGTTCTACAATGTTGTCAATTAGAAGTTGGTTCCACATTGAAAACTGCAATGTATTTGCGGCCACTAATTAATTACATAAAATTAAATGTTATACACCACGGAAATGGATGTATCAATGTATCATTAGGCTTTATTGGTTGAGTGAAAGAGTGCTAGTGTTGATGCCAATGTAGTGGATGCAAGTTGTGTTTGGTGTAATTGCCTTTGCTCTTGGGATTTAGGATTTAGTGGTTTGCAGATAATCCCTATGAGCTCATTATAATGACTCTAGTTAAAGGTGACTTTTATGGTTTCTTTGGGATTTAGGATTTAGTGAATAGCAAATAATTCTTGTGAACTCATTATAATGATGTGTTTTGGTTTCACTACCTTGTGCATGATATATGTAATTTGAGCTTCTTATGGTAGTGGGTGTTATTTTAGTGTGTTTTGGTTTAATAAGTTGTGATTCTTTGCATTGGTGTTGGTTTCACTACATTGCACACAACATATGGATGAAGGTGGGTGGCATTTCAATATGTTGCAGTTTGGACATGTTGTTTCAATGCGGTAGAAAATCACTATGATAAGGTCAACGCATGCTTTGGTTTCACTAACTTGTGTAGAAGGTATGGTTGAAGGTGGAGCATCCAAGGGTTATGTTTTCAATGCAACATGGTGTCATCATGTTTCATCTATAGCCCTTATGTTGTTATCATTTCTTTATTACCAAGTGTGCATGGCATACCATTATTGTGAATGTGGCTATGTTGCCTTGTGGGTAAAGCACTGTAGGTGTTAATACCAATATAGTGGATGCAACATGGTGTAATTGCAAGTCATGTCTACTATAATTACACTTATTCTAATTGATTATTTTTCTTTGTGGTGTTTTTGATTGAAGGTTTTGGTTAAGTCCATTTCAGTGTGTGTGGTAGTTTCATTGAATTGCATTAATTAGCTAGTTGTCTACCCTTTGGTCTTCTTTGCCAGGGTAGTTTTTTGTTGTTGATAATAGTCATTAAAATTGGGTCACAAAGTGAGTTATTCTTGATGGTACTTGTTGCAAAAAAGAAGCAACATGTTCCTTCTTATTTATATAAGTTGCAAAATAAATAGAGGTATTGTTTCATTGATTCTTGAGGGTTGTTTGCTTAGACTTCTATTGCAGTGATAGTTTCCAAGATTGACGCTTTTCATGGCTCATCTACTTCCCTATTCTAGTGTTTTTAAAAGATTTACTCCTACATGCATTTCCTTCTCGCGAGACTATTTGCCTAGTTATGGCTATGAGATCTTTATCCTAGTAGGCACCCAAACACTACATTTTCTTGTTGTTTTGGATTCTTAATGCTAGGCTGATAAATTTTTTGTATGATTTCCTTCAAGCCTAGCCCTTTTCATTTGATAATTTTCCTACACACCTAGACAAAAGACATATTTTGATCAAACCTGGTTCACCACATTTTTCATTATTAAGATGGGTTTTTGCTATAAAAAAAATTTAAATTGTTAAGTTCTCATTGCAGTTGTTTTGAGTTACTTATCCTTGGTTCTAGACTCCATTTTCTATAAAGTATATATTTTCATGATTCTTGAATCTCAACATTATCTTGTGTTGTTAATCTCACTATAATTATTGCATTGCTAGATGAAAAAGGAAGAAGTAGGTTCTTGTTTTGAAATTTAGCTTAAATAACAATCATCTCTTTTTTTTTTTCTTTTATAACCAGACGAATCAAAAACTGGGGCTGGCTTGTACTCATGTGGCATGGGATCAATTTCAATCACTACCATTATACCTTTGTGGCCTACGACTTATCCTCCTCTCCATAAACTAAGTTACTTTTGGGGGATTTGAACCTTGGATCTCTTAGTTTACACAATACTTCATATCGCAATGATCACCAACTAAGCTACACCTCGAGGATTCCATCGTCTCAATAATGAATTCCCTTCTTAAAATGGTAAAAAATAAAAATAAAAAAATCTTGAACCTCAAAAATATTTCATATTGGCACTCATAAGGTAATTTCACAATATCTTATCAATCTAGGAATGAATTTTTTCTAAGTCATGCTTTGAAAACATAACATTCTTATTGATCATTTTAATTGAGTGACATTGAGCAAGTGATGAAAAAAGTAAGGGTAGCCAGAGCTTCAAGTAGAGGAAATGGAGTCTTTAAGCTAACATTATGGTCACTCTCATGTTCACAAAATTCACAATTAGAGTAGATTGAAAGTAAGAAAGAAAGAATCATGGAATACTTGGTAAAATATTGCACTCAGTAATAGGGAAAATCCTCGATTACAGTGAACTTGGAGCCAAAATCTAGTAAATAGATCAAAATCTCTAAAGGATGATAAAGATGACATGGTAAGATTTAAATAGAAGGACGAACTCAATAATTCAAAGACCAAAATTATGAGAATTTTACAAGGATGATATCCCATTATGTTTGTTTTAAAAACAAATGAGTCTAAATATGAATACGGAACAAAGAAAAAAGATAAGAAACTCATTAGTTTGTTATGATCTTGCTCCTTAAAAATGATAAGAAACCAATAATTGCAGTCCTCTTCAAGGGAAACCTCCTTTTACAATAACTTCAATGAATAAGGTAATATTTGATGCTCCTAAGACTAGGTCTCCTTAGTATATATATATAGGAGACAAAGAGTACAATTATAATAAAATGGGACCATGGGGGGTTTTATCCTACATAATAATATAACAATATAAATGTAATCACCCAATATCTAGGGTTTAATGAGGGGTTTTTGGGTTAACATGGGGCTTATATAGGGCTTAACATGCCCCTTCCCTCCAAAGAAGTGTTGTCCTCAACACTTGACTATTTGTGGGTGTTTCTGCATGAATAACTCATCTTCCCATGTTGTTTCTTTCACTGGTAGGTTCTTCCATTTGAGGAGGTACTTAGTAATTGCTCAATTTTTCAGCTACTTAGTCCTTGTGTCCAAAATTATTTCTGGTTCTAGTATTATTTTCCCTTCTTCACTAATCTCTAGTAGAATAGTTTGGATTGAGCTCTTATCACTAATTACCTTCTTTAAGCAAGAAACATGGAAGACTAGATGTACATGTGAAGATGGAAGCAACTCCAATTTGTAATACATAGTTCCAATTCTCTGCACCACCTTATAGGGGCCATAATACCTTGGAGCTAATTTATTGTCCTTCTTTTGTTGCTTGAGGGATATATGTTTATATGGTTGTAGTCTTAGAAATACCCAATCCCCCCCCTTCAAATTCCCTTTCGTTGTGATGTTGATCAACTTGTTTCATCCTATTTTATACCATAAGAAAGTTGCCCTTCAATAGTTTGAGAACCTCTTGTTGGTGTTGTATGTAGTCCTCTATTGCCTAAGCCTTTATAGTCCTTTTCAAGGGTCATGTGATGGATGGAGGATGATATCCATAAAATGCCATAAATGGTGACCTTTCTTATGAAGTATGGAAGGATGTGTTATACACCAATCTTCCAAGGGAAACCATTTGACTCATTATGTTTATTTATTAAATGCAAAGCACCGTAGATATCCTTCTAAACATTTATTCATTTAGTTTTCCCAATAGATTAAGGATGGTAAGATGAATTGTGAGCCAGTTGAGTACTCGAACAAGAAAATAATCCAGTCCAAAAATTTCCAATGAAAATTGGATCTTTGTCACTTATAGTAATCTTTGGTAATCCATGTAGCTTGTGGACTATTTTCATGAATGCTTCTTCCACAATACATACTTTAATTGGATAATAAAGAGAGAAAAAATGGGTATAGTTTGTCATTCGATCTATCCCTACCATAATGAAACTATTTCCTTTAGATTTGGGTAAAATTGTAATATAATCCATTCAAACTTATTCTCAACATTAGCTTGGTATGGTTAATGGTTGAAGGAGCCTTGGGATATTGATAGTCTCTCTTTTATTTTATTTGAACATCACACATTCCACCACAAAGTTTTGCACATATACTCTAATACCTTCCCAAAAAATCTTTCTTGTTCCTACGGTATGTCTTCAAGAACCTTGAATGTCATCCTATAGGAGAAGTGTGTAATTCCAATAGGACCTTCTGTTTGAGTTGAGAATTTTTACATAAATGATCTTGATACCATAACGAATCATTTTTCCATTTTGATTTTTCTACTGCATCGAGATCCTCCTGTAGCTATTGAATGAGCTTGCATATCGTTTCATCTTGTTGCCATCTCATCCATGCTTATTCCACCTAGTCAGATTGTGGAATGGAAATAACACATAGGAAACCATTTACATCTTCCTCTTTCCTCAAGAGTGAATCTACCACAATATTTTATTTTCGCTTTTTGTAGATAATTTCGAAGTCATAAACCAACATCTTTGGGACCCAATTTTTTTTCTCTTCTGAGGATAGTCTTTGCTCTAAGAAGTACTTTAGACAATCATGATATGTTTTTACTTTGAAGTGTCTTCCTATTAGGTATGGACACCATTTCTTAACATGTAGTATGGCCAACATTTATTTTTCATAGATGGGTCTGGGTAAGTTCTTTCCTTTAAGTTCTCTACTTTCAAAGGAAAGGGGTCTTCCGTCTTGCATCAAAACTGCCCCAATGCCATGGTGTGAGGCATCACACTACACAATACATATTTTTGTGAAGTCAAGTGTTGCCAAGATGGGAGTTGTACACATAGTCGTATTCAAATGCTTTCATCTCTACAATGTCTTTAACCTTCTCACTTGAGATCTTTGTCCCTTGCAACATTACAATTTCAAGATGTTCCTTATTAATCTAATTATGAAGATTCCTCTACCTACCTCTGTTATTGAGGTTGTGGATGTTCCATGTGATGATCTTCATTGAGTGATTTTTCTTAAGGAGGGAACCAACTCTGAAAGCGTGATCACCTACCTACTGTTGACAAGATGTTCTCCCACCATTTGGATTGATTCTCTTGGAAAATCAAGAGACTTTTAGATTATAGATTATTTTCCTTAACTTGATAATTACTTGTGATATGTGTTGGAATTTTATTACTTTATTATTTCTTGTTCATCAATCAATTACCAAAACAATGTAGATCACAACAAAACAAAGTATGCAAGCTATAGGCTCAAAGCTAGGCCAAAACCCCTCCAAGGGAAAAGCCTAGAAAAAATGCTTCTCTTCTTATAGGATATGCTCACAATGAGACTTCCAAGACCCCAAGACCAAATCTAAAATCCTCCCAAGCACCAAGCCATCCCAACAATAATATCTCTTTCCAACGAACTTTCTCTTCCAAGATGTGCGAGAGTCACCTCACCTGCAATCTAGAATTCCGGTCGTACAACTTGGCATTGAACCTTCGCACTACAATCTTGTCCTAAAATTTTGGCCCCTACAACTCGCACTAAAACCCTAGGAGATCTCACGCGTGTGGACAAAAAAGATAGTTTCCCAAGAGACCTTGCTTCTTCAACTTCTTCCTCTTTCTCCTTGTCTTTTTCACTCTTCTTTTTCCTTCGCTATTGCAAATTGCATTTGCTTGAGTGTGTGTCTCAAATGTAGAAATTTTGAATAATTTAACACATATTCAACAGAGATTATCCTGATCATGTACTATTGCGGAATACATACACAATACATAAGCTCCTCTACGTTGATCATCAATATAGCAGCATCAATAACAATAAAACATCAAGAGCATTCACACATTAACACAATATGTAACCCGGGGAAAGCATCTCGCTAAAAACCCCAACTATCTGTATATTAATGATTGAGTCATGTAACATTACACAACATAATACTTCTCACAAGTATCTCCACCTCTGTTACACACAATACAACTCAGATCTGATCTCCAAATCTCTTCCACTGCTTGCCTGCCTCCACTGCTCAATACCTGCTCAAGAACTGATGAGAATGGCTCACCAAACTCGTTTTTCACCTGCAAAATAGTCACTCACTCTTTGTTGGACGTGAGCACAAGCTATAATGTGGGAAAATACGTGAGAAAACTCATTGGCATACTCAATCCCTTGATTGTGCAAGATCTGGTGCACAACTATAGTCACAACTGATAGCAATCTGATTCTCTACCACCTGTCCCTGTTGAACTGAACATGCACTGACATGCAACTGAGTTAACTGATGTATTCATTACTTGTATTATGAGTTAATAACTTGTGAATTAATTAATAACTAATTCACCCAACTCATCTCTAGTCTATTTGCCAGTTAGACTAAATACAACTAGTTTAACCAAGTCAAATTGAACACAACTCCATCAACTCCACCAAACTCAACTGATTGAGTTCTAACTGAAGTCATGCATGCAACAACTCAAATGACTCATAAGAAAAGCATATTTCCTTCTGACAGCTGCATGTGCCACCTCTGTAGCTCAAACTGAAGTGCTCCAAGAGAATAAGATTAAGTTTATAGTCCAAATATTATTGTGAGATAATAATATTTGACTTTTCTATTTTTGACAGCCAGTTTAAAAATAGACTTTGATCACTCACACTGTGATCACTCACACTTTCATCAAAAATAGAAGTCCATCTATTTTTTCCCAACTTGATCAATCATCCATAAACAGCAACCTGCAATCCATAGACATGATCCATATGTCTAAAAATAGACATAGTCTAAAAATAGACTTGCGCCAAAAATAGCCTGCGGGCCCACTTAGTGAAGGCGACTCTTTTCACTAAGCTCCATCATCTTGTTGCAATCTCAACACTCCCTCTCGACAAGATATGGATTATCAGCAACCCCTATCCTGCCTCGGTGGTACTCGAATTTGCTCCTGGTGAGAGCCTTCGTCAGAATATCAGCATCTTGATCCTCCGTTGGAATGTACGAAAGTAACATGATCCTCCGCTGCACACAATCTCTGATATGATGGTACCTGATGTGCTTGGACCCGAAAAACCCGACCAGGATCATCCTCATCCACACAGATCTCTGCTTCCTGCTATACCAAGAAACTACTGTCGATCCAATACTGAAGACCCCTCCTGATGTGCTCTTTCTGCCTGTTGGGCTCCCTGCCCAATCTGCATCCGTGAAGCCACATAGCTTCTCCTCATCCTCCTGTCTGTACCACAAACCATATCCCGATGTGCCTCTCAAGTAGCGCAATACATGCTTGCCCGCCTTCCAGAAGAGCTTGGTAGGCTTAACCATAGCTTGTGAAAGCTGGTTAACTACATAGCATATATCAGGTCGTGTATTGACCAAATACATCAGCGACCCTACCAACTGTCGATAAACAGTGGCATCCACTTCTTCTCCCGAAGTGGCATCCTCCTTCCTCCAACCTCCAGGAAGAGGAGTATCAACAGGCTTGCAGCCTTGCATGTTGAACTTCTCCAGTATCTCCCGAGCATACTTGCCCTGAGAAACAAACAGTCCACCACTGCGCTGCCATATTTCCAATCCCAGGAAATAGTGAAGGAGGCCCAAATCCTTCATCTCAAACTCTGTAGCAAGATCCTTCTTGCATGACAGTATCAACAGCTCATCACCGTTAGAATCAAATCATCAACATACAGTACAATGATAAGCAACTTACCCTCCACCACAATCTGGTATAGGTTCGGATCCGCCTCGCTCTTGGAGAATCCAAGTCCTGTGAAATAGCTATCTATCCGTGTGTACCAAGCACGTGGTGCTTGCTTCAACCCATACAGTGCTCTCTTGAGCCTGCACACATGCGACTCGCTGCTGAAGACCTCAAAGCCTTCGGGTTGCTCAATGTACACCTCCTCCTCAATGACTCCGTTGAGGAACGCAGTCTTCACATCCATCTGATGAATGTGCCATCCCATCTGCGCTGAGAGAGCAAGAATCGTCCGTATGGAAGAATACCTTACGACAGGTGCAAAGGTCTCCTCATAATCGATCCCCTCAATCTGTGAAAAGCCTCGGGCAACAAATCTTGCCTTGTACTTCTCCACACTCCCGTCAGTTGCCTGCTTGACCTTGTAGATCCATCTTGAACTCACCACTGATTTCCCTTCCGGTCTAGGAACAATCTCCCATGCACTGTTTCTGACAATAGAATCATACTCTTCCACCATGGCGTCTACCCATGCAGGATCCTCCACAGCTTCCTCGAAAGAGGATGGCTCAGTCACAACACACTTGCTCATAAGAGCCATGTATCCAGTGTACCGATCAGGTGACTGTTTCTGCCTGCGTTGGGCTGTAGGTGGTCCTACAACTTTCTCTGCATCTTGAGCCAGTCGCTCAGCTTCTGTCAAGCGCTTTCGCCCTCTGATGGTTGGCGTTGCATGAGTGGTCTCTTCCACTCCATGAACCTCATCCTGTGGCTGATCCACGTCCTGAAGCTCATCCTTAGGAACTAATAGCTCCTCATCTGCATGCAAGTGTAGCTCCCTCTCAAGCGAACACTTCATGGCTTTCCCCTCCTGAAATTTTATATCCCGTCGCACAACAGTTTTACCACTGTTTGGAAAATACACATGATAGTTGTGGGGCGTATCAGTGTACCCCACAAATATCCCAACCTCTGCGGTCGGCTCCAACTTCTTCTTGGCATCCTTCGTCACATGCATGTAAACGTTAGCACCAAAAATCCTCAAATGAGAAAGATCAGGCTTCTTACCAGAATAAGTCTCCTCAGGTGTACTCATGCCAAGTATCCTATGAGGACAACGGTTCTGCACATAAACTGATGTATTGCATGCTTCCGCCCATAAGTGAAGGGGTAGGCCCTGATCATGCAACATTGCCCGTGCAGCACCCACAATCGTTCTGTTCTTCCGCTCAGCTACCCCGTTCTGCTGTGGGTTATGGGTAGCTATGAGCTCTCTACGAATCCCTTCTGTCTTGCAGAAATCCTTGAAATCGTCCGAGATGTATTCACCACCATTATCGCTCCTAAGAGCCTTCACCTTCTTCCCCGACTCCTTCTCGACCAGTGCTTTGAATTCACAGAACTTTGAATATGTCTCGCTCTTCTTCTGCATGAAGAAGATCCAGCACTTACGAGAGAAATCATCAACAAAAATCACATAATACCTGTGTTTTGCTGTCGAAGCAACTGAGAAAGGTCCACACACGTCTGTGTGAATTCTCTCAAGGATCGTCGTGGCACGACTATCCTTCTCGTGAAAGGTGGCTTTCACAAACTTCCCCAAAGTACACCCCTTGCACTGATCTGACTGCGCAAGTGTGCCTTTAGGAAACCCTGTAGTGATCTGCTGCAGTATCTTCAAGGCTCCATGGTGAAGGTGACCCAATCTCCTGTGCCACAACTCACCATCATCCCGGCTCACCAATCCTTCTGCCTTGCCTACCATTGTTGTGCATCCATCTACATGCAACTGATAAAGGTTCCTCACTCGAACCCCTATCTTCCGGGTCTCACCAGTTGTCTTGCTGCGCAGGAAGGCCTTTCCCTCGCTGAAAACAACATCATACCCCTTGTCTTCTAACATCGCCACTGAGATGAGATTCTTCTTCAATCCTGGAACATGCATGACTTCCTTCAATACAAAGGGTTTACCAGACTCCCTCTCAAAGGAAATGGTACCGATACCAGTCGCACTGTATCTACCATCATCGCTCATCTCGATGTGCACTCCAAGATCTTTGTCCTCCAGATCAGAGAACAAATCTCTATCTCCCGTCATGTGAAAAGATGCACCACTGTCCAAGAACCACACTGATCCCATCACACTTGAAACCAAGCATGCGATCAATGAAAAATCAAGCTCAAACTGAGAAGCTAAGGCCTCTCCCCCTACAGATCCAGCAGCTTGCTTGTTCTTCTTCTTCTGCGGACAATTTGTGGCATAGTGTCCGTGCTGGTGACAGTGAAAACACTTCACCTTGGACATATCCTGCTTCTTGCCTTTCGCACCAAACTGAGAAGCTTTCTTGCTCTTCCCTTTCTTTGCTTTGGCAGCCAAAGCACAATTCTCTTCATCAGATACCTTTGATGAAGATCCATTCTCACCTTTATTGTTACTGAGTTTATCCTTCAGCGCCAGGTCGCTCTTGCTTTGGAATAACATTTGCAATCCGTTGAAAGACATTTCAACAACACTGCTGCAAATTCGATTTTCCACCAGCTCCAAACTCAACCGCTTCCGATCTAGAATTCGTGAGAATAAAATATTTCTCGTACAGAGATTGACTGTATGGGCTTTTACCGGATATTTCACCTTCCAAAGGAAGGATGAATCCAGAGGCTACCTGGCCTGATTACAGGCTCTACCTAGAGAAATAGAATGTAAACACTTCCTGAATAGTAGATCTGATGATCAACAGCTCCGATACCATGTAGAAACTTTTTCTACAATTATCTAGCTCGCTCCGATACCATGTAGAAATTTTGAATAATTTAACACATATTCAACAGAGATTATCCTGATCATGTACTATTGCGGAATACATACACAATACATAAGCTCCTCTACGTTGATCATCAATATAGCAGCATCAATAACAATAAAACATCAAGAGCATTCACACATTAACACAATATGTAACCCGGGGAAAGCATCTCGCTAAAAACCCCAACTATCTGTATATTAATGATTGAGTCATGTAACATTACACAGCATAATACTTCTCACAAGTATCTCCACCTCTGTTACACACAATACAACTCAGATCTGATCTCCAAATCTCTTCCACTGCTTGCCTGCCTCCACTGCTCAATACCTGCTCAAGAACTGATGAGAATGGCTCACCAAACTCGTTTTTCACCTGCAAAATAGTCACTCACTCTTTGTTGGACGTGAGAACAAGCTATAATGTGGGCAAATACGTGAGCAAACTCATTGGCATACTCAATCCCTTGATTGTGCAAGATCTGGTGCACAACTATAGTCACAACTGATAGCAATCTGATTCTCTACCACCTGTCCCTGTTGAACTGAACATGCACTGACATGCAACTGAGTTAACTGATGTATTCATTACTTGTATTATGAGTTAATAACTTGTGAATTAATTAATAACTAATTCACCCAACTCATCTCTAGTCTATTTGCCAGTTAGACTAAATACAACTAGTTTAACCAAGTCAAATTGAACACAACTCCATCAACTCCACAATCAACTCCACCAAACTCAACTGATTGAGTTCTAACTAAAGTCATGCATGCAACAACTCAAATGACTCATAAGAAAAGCGTATTTCCTTCTGACAGCTGCATGTGCCACCTCTGTAGCTCAAACTGAAGTGCTCCAAGAGAATAAGATTAAGTTTATAGTCCAAATATTATTGTGAGATAATAATATTTGACTTTTCTATTTTTGACAGCCAGTCTAAAAATAGACTTTGATCACTCACACTGTGATCACTCACACTTTCATCAAAAATAGAAGTCCATCTATTTTTTCCCAACTTGATCAATCATCCAAAAACAGCAACATGCAATCCATAGACATGATCCATATGTCTAAAAATAGACTTGCGCCAAAAATAGCCTGCGGGCCCACTTAGTGAAGGCGACTCTTTTCACTAAGCTCCATCATCTTGTTGCAATCTCAACATCAAATGAGTTGAAGTCCTTCTTATGTATAGCCTTCTTGAGGGGTCGAATAACCATCCCTTAGGCCAACTTCTCTTGGACTGGGATGACTTGGTCTTGGAGGAATAAATTGCATTTCTTGACTCAATATAAATATTTTCTTGTGATACAAAGAGTCCAAATGGGACTATAATAAATGACATAATTTCTTCTTTGACCTAGAAAGACCTATAAGCATGAAGAACATGATTTTGACCAAAACTTGAGCATGAAACCCATTCTTTAAATAAAATAAAATTTTATTTTCTTTCTTTTTCTTTCTTTTTAGAAAGTATACAATGTCATGTTTACAAATATGTCATTATCAAGACTGAACCTAGTTATAATTTCTAACACTACCTCTTATTTAGGGAGGTATTCATAATCCCATCATAAGGTACAAGGAATCTCAATCTTGAAGCATTCTCATAAGAATAGTCGGATTGATAAGTCATATGTTAGACATCTATATCATAACCAACACTATCATTGAAGGCTTTAACTAGACATTATGCTTGGAGGCTTTATGTGAGCTGCCACATTATCTCTAAGGCACATACCACATTCGAATGTTCACCGGGTATTTCCTTTTAGGACTATTCTTATCTTGGATTCCCAATCCTGAATCCTCAAAAAGTATTAATCCTCTTTGACTACTTTTATCTTAGATGTCGTACATCATCCTCAACGAGTATCAATCTACAACTTCTTTCCTGGATCTACAATCCATAAAAAGTTCCAACCTCAAATGCTTATCCAATCCTCCAGACTCCATTCTTTCCTTATGGCCTTCACTAAGACTTATAGTTGTTAATCCTGGTCTAGTGCATGACACATAAAGATAGGAACTGTCCAACATCGCTCCCTCTCAATTAGGGAAGTGATGTTTCCCAAACCAAGCTTGTCTCTGAAGTACTCAAGCTTCTTTTTTGGTAATGCCTTAGTTATAATATCTGCGAGTTGTTCATATGTAGGTATATAATGCAGTTCTACGGCCCCATCTCATGCCAGGATTTTGACATAGTGGCACTTATTATTTATATGCTTCATCCTAGCATGAAACATTGAGTCTTCTATCAATCTTATGCAACTTTCATTGTCACAATGTATGCATTTAGGGCTAAGAGATATTTTAAATAAAATCTAATAATAACTTCTTGAGCCAAACATTTTCCTGACAAGCTTCACTTGTAGCAATGTACTCATCTTCAACACTACTCAAAGCAAATATATCCTAGTTTCTGCTCATCAATGAGACCATGGAAGATCCTAAGCTGAATCATCCACCTATTGTGTTTCTTCCATCTATCTCATGACCACCCCAATCAAAATTTGTATATCTCAAGTGTTGGATCTCATTACCATTGTATTGGAGGTGTTATCACTCTAAAATTTCCCTAAGGTTGTCATGTTGTGTTTAAAGAAATGATAGAGGTAACCACAAACCTACTTTTGAGATCAGGATCTAGCCTTCCTAATGCTCAAAGAGGGCTCTCTCTTAATGATTTAACTTTGTTGAGTGAATTGATTTTAGGCTAGATATTTTAGCTTGATTTGGTTTTGATTTGATTTGGTGGTGGAATCACTGATTCAGATGGATAGATAAGTGTCTTTTTACCATTGGGCCATCGAGTCCAAATGTCAAGAAAACAGGACTGGATCAAGTTCTAAAGATAGTGTTCACAGGGCAAGGTAGCTGAGTAAATTCAGATCTTTTAGGCTGGATGGTGAAGTGGTTTTTCAATCAGGGTCAAGGAGCAGTTAAGGATTCCTCAAACCGGATAATGAGGGAAATGAAAGAGGTCAATCGAAACTAGGGAGCAATGAACAATTCCCTACTCTAGATATCAGAAGAAAACATCAAAATGAATAGTTCAAGACAGAGTGTACTTAAAAAAATTCTTTATTAACATTCCAGTTATTTCATTCAAATTGGAAAACATGTATGTATGTGAAATAATTAAGAAAATAACAATTTAACAAATGAAAGATACTTCACTGAAGTGGCCCAATACATGAATCCTGTAATGCAATGCCTTTATTACTCAGTCCAGTCTGCTGACTTGAAAATGTTACAATAAACCCTCAGGTTTTAGATCAATATAACTATATAAATGTTCAGCAATCCACACCCAATACTTTGAGTTGTGAAGTATTTATACAAAAAATTTACTACAAAATATCCTAAACTGTTTTAGGAATTATTTAAGGAAAAAGAAATATCTTCATGCAAGAAGATAGAGACAAATATGTAACGGATGCAAGTTGTCCCTCTTTTATTGTTATATACCTAGGGGGGATAATATGGGGTACAAAGGGAGGTACCCAAGGAAATAATGTAATAATGGGATGGGCCATAGTAATAAATAAGGTGGTTAACCTGTATCATGTAAGGGACCACAAGTAGTTAGTAATAATGTAATGGGCCCATGGTATTAGATAGATGGCATTGAGGGAACCATGGTAATGACCCATGGTATTGTATGTATGAGGCCTATATATAGAGGCTAGAGACTCCACATTGGGGGAGGTCAAGGAATATTGTATGAACATGCATATGGCTCGTGGAGTGTTCTCCTTCCTTAAGGAGTGAATGTATGGTGTTGTCCTACCTTAAGGGTTTTGATATCAATAAAGAAGCATTTCTATCTATTCAAATATTGTTATTTCTGGGTTTATTTGCATTGTCTTATATTTTCAGATCAGATCTATATATAGAGGCTAGAGACTCCACATTGGGGGAGGTCAATGAATTATTTTATGAACAGACATATGGCTTGTGGAGTGTTCTCCTTCCTTAAGGAGTGAATGTATGGTGTTGCCCTACCTTAAGGGTTTGACATTAATAAAAAAGCATTTATCTATATTCAGATCTTGTTATTCTTGGGTTTATTTATATATTTCTGGGTTAAATCTATAACAAGTGGTATCAGAGCACTTTCTTGGGCAAAAGTGGATAATTTATTTTTTTTGCAGGATTTCTGGGGCGGCGAGTTTGCAGATCAGATATGTACATTTTGGGGCAAAATATGCAAAAATATAATTGCAGATATGGATTCTTTGTGAAAAAATACCTGATTTCAAAAAAATCGACTGAGTCGAAGTCCGGATGAGGGAGATATCGTTGATTTAAAAATCAGTGGTGTTGCAGACAATTTTTGGGGGTAGCGAGTTTGCGGTGCAGATATGGACATCATGGTGCGAGATCTACAAAATCTAATTGCAGATCTAGATTATTTGTGAAAAAATACCCAATTTCAAAAAAAAAATTAGTTGAATCGGAGTTCGGATGAGGGAGATATCACTAATTTAGAATCAGCTCTTTTTTCATAATTTTTGGTGATGGCGGGAGAGTTGCAGCGTAGATTTGAAATTCCAATGCCTGGATCAGGATTTCTATCACATGGACAGATGCAGAATGGTTGTTCCATTTCCGAAAATAGTTCATAATAGAGATTCTGAGCAATATTGACGGAATTGTGGCCATTTCAAATTTTCGCCAAGTAAGTGAATTTTTCTCAAACCCTCTTCATGGAAAATTTTACAAGAAAAGATGATAGCCCTACTATTGAAGAATTCTTGCAAAGACTAAAGTTCAAATATGGGGAATTTTGGAAGACTATAGTACCGATTAGTTTGAAAGAAGAGGCCGCCATATGGTGGAACTCACTTGGCATCAAAGATTTGTCCAAATTTTCGAATAAAGAATTGGAAAAACTACTTATGGACAAATGGTCTTGTGCTAGAAAAAAGAATGAGACACGTAAGAGGTTATTTTCTACTGGTGTCTCCTTATTGCAGGTTCATGGATTGATTCAGAAGGAGAAGATCGTTGTGTTTATAAATCCTAGTTGCAAGCATAATTTTATCAATGTTAATTTGGAAAAATGATTGCAAGTTCCAGCGAAACACATTGAAAACACACAGGTTGATGATGAGGATGTTCAAGTTTATAAGGATTTGAAGCTTTCTATGGATAAGTATGTCTTGCATGGTGATTTTTATACTTCAAATATGCATAACATGGATGTTGTTTTGGGATATCCTTGGATGGAATCTGTGGGTACTATCAATATTAATGTGCAAAAGAAATTCTTGAAGCTCTGGTATAAAAAGAAGAAAATTATATTGCAGGATATTTCCATTAAGACTCAAGCAGAGACTATGGAGGCAGAAGCACAAAGCTCTAAGGACATTTACACATCAGATGATGAGCAATTGATGGTCGACAATCAAACATAAACAGAGGCGGAAGCAGAAAATGTTACAGGTGTTGATACATCGGATGAGGGCTTAGTGGTTGAAGTAATATTGGAAGATAAGACACCACAGCAGGCACCACAGCAGGGTGAATTAAAAAAAAATACATCGTGGGTTAAAACTCCAACATATCATCACCCACATCACCCCGAAAGAAAACAACCAACAAGATGGCAACCAATTAGCCACAAGGACAACAACCCTCGCATGACGGATAGCGAGGAGCGAAGATCCACCTACTACACATCAACACAGAAGATTTGCCACAGTCAACTTCCATCTCAAGCAAGTGAGGCACCAATGAGATTGAGGGTTCACCTTTCTCTTGGATGGCTAGATGCACGTGCATGGTACCAGTGGACTACTCTTTTGAGTAGATCTTATTATTTGTGTTCTTCCCATGTTTCGGGGATGAAACATGTTAGGGGGTGAAATGTTATATACCTAGGGGGGATAATATGGGGTACAAAGGGAGGTACCCAAGGGAATAATGAAATAATGGGATGGGCCATAGTAATAAATAAGGTGGTTAACCCGTATCATGTAATGGACCACAAGTAGTTAGTAATAATGTAATGGGCCCATGGTATTAGATAGATGGTATTGAGGGAACCACGGTAATGACCCATGGTATTGTATGTATGAGGCCTATATATAGAGGCTAGAGACTCTACATTGGGGGAGGTCAAGGAATATTGTATGAACATGCATATGGCTTGTGGAGTGTTCTCCTTCCTTAAGGAGTGAATGTATGGTGTTGCCCTACCTTAAGGGTTTGACATTAATAAAGAAGCATTTATCTATATTCAGATCTTGTTATTCTTGGGTTTATTTATATATTTCTGGGTTAGATCTATAACATTTATTGTTTGATGTTTTGATCTTTTGTTGCTTTCTCTCTTTGGTTGTTGCTCTATGCTGGATGTCCATTTACTCTACCTTTGACTTTTAAACCCTGTCTTTTACCTAATACTCTTTGACTTTAGCTGATCTGTTAGTCTCTGTTGTTTTACCTTGGTTGTTGTACTGTGGGTTGCAAAAGGGTCATTTGCATTTTCCCTATTTTAATGTCAAAAGCTGAAAGTAACCTATTCTGATTGCTAGGAGTCTGTTTGAAATATTGGGCATAGGTTTCAGCTTTCAATGCTTCATTTCTCAACTTGATTTCTTTATACTTATCCTTTATATATTTTTCTTTATCCACTAGTTTTTTGGATGAAGAGACTTCAATACTAAGCTATTTGTGAATAATCTGAGTGTTAGAGGTTGAAGACTGATGAGTTTCCTTTGAAACTGCTGGAGTTGTACTTTCTCTGACCACTATATCTGTATCAATGATCTGAAGTGTCTCAACTGTCTCTTCTTGCTCATTTACAGGATTTAGCTTGGGCTTCTTCCTGTACATGATTTCAAATCTGTCATTTGTTGTATCCTTGTTTGAGCAAGAACCTTCTTCCCTAGTCCTTTTTGCATTTCTGTCCTGTAGGGTTGTAGTATGCAAAATGGAACTAGTATCCATTTGTTTCTCCATATCTATTAAGGTGTTTTCCAACCACTATGACTCGTTGGCATATTTTTCAATGTCTGGCCTGGAATCATGCATAAAAGGGCTCAATTTAAATTTGAAAAGGGTCATAGTGCCATTTGAAACTGTTCCTAAACTACATTTCCTATAAACATTTTTTTGCATCTTCTCCAGCCTCCCTATTATTGCAGATAAAAGGACTAAGCTAGTTTTTTATTTTGAACTGTGTTTTCTTCCTAGCTGATAGAAAATTCACATCATCTGAATTTATAATCTGCCTGATATACTCTAATGCAAATATCCTCATGGGGAGATATTTGGGCAGCTTATAGGGAGTGAGTTGGCATTCATATACCCTAATTTCAATGTGGTCCTGGTATAAATACCAGTCCCCTATTGCTATTGCTTAGCATGTTAACCACTGGGTGAACAAATGAATCAATGAACTCCTTGTAGCTGAAAACAGTGGAATATTTTTGGATTAAGGGTGTCCAAAAGATAATAGACCTAGGATTTCCCTTAGTGTCTAGCTTTTGGATGTTAACTGGAAACCTGTCTGATTGGAAATATAGGAACATATGGAACAATACTGAAGAGTATTTGAATACTCTTTCATCTGGAAATCTGATCAATTGATCATGGATTCTGTCTGCTAAGAACTAGGCAAAATTTAAAACTGCAGCTGGAGGCTTGCCTGGGAAAAAAATAGAAAGGAAAGCAAGTATAGGCTCATCTACATGTTCATCAGTGGTATATCCTAGAATACAAGACAACATGGTTACAATCTGTCTAGCCCTCTTAGAGAAAATGGTGGCAGAGTATGGAGGACTGTCTATAGGAATATGAGCCTCTTCTAGGATGAAAGTCTAAAAAATTTGAGATCTCTTGGGGAGGTCCAGCTTTAGGTAGAGTTCAAGTAGGTTTTCAATAGAAAATGGGGTTTCATTTGTCTTTGGCTGGATTTGCAACATCTCATTTATTGACTCTGCAGTGATTGTGAACAAAACTTGCTGGTTAGGAGAGACTATGGCTCTTTGACTTAGGATATAGTAGAGTTGGCATAGGTGGATGATTTCAGGGAATTGGTATACCTATGGGAACAAGTATTTGGGTAAATTAGACTCCCATAACTGAATATCATCACTGTGGTTAAGGAATTTGTCTTTACTCCAGCAGTGGAGTTTCAATAGATGGCTAGGGGAGGCTGTATCTTTGATTTGGAACTCTCTGTCGGTCAATGGGAGGTGGTCAATGTCCAGGTGAGGGGTTTGTAGGGGTTTTTCATTCAAAATGCTCTAGGAAGCCATAGTTTTGTTTATTTTATTGAATTAATATTTATCTGGCTTGAGGAGTAATCTTAGGACCTCTGGAATAGTGCAAAAGGTGATTACAGTTTGCAACAAAGGGTTTGGAATGCAATAGTGGCTTGCTTTTAGGTTGGCCAGTCTTTTAATTGGTTTAATTGATTAATTCATTTAAAAATGTTGTGCAAAGCTTAAGTATAGGGCCTTTCTGGTACTTTTAGGAATACCTGGAAGACGAAGATTTTGGTATGCAGAAGGGTTATGTGGGAGCAGTAGAGGCTTTCTGATGCTTCAATGTCTTTATGCTGCTTCAAATTGGAGTCTATGGCGTCTTCTGGTCATAAATGGGGTCAAAATAGTTGAGCAGAGTTTCTGGGGTTTAGAATTGGTCGGCAGAGGTTGCTTGGTAACAAAATAACAATGAAAAGGGTAAAAAGGGTGACTCTTTGGTTTTTAACCAACAATGGTTAATTTTGGGCACGGAGTTAATGTTTGAATAGTAGGCGGTTTCATCCTACGCGGGGAGGCGGTATTTTGGCTTATCGCACCGCTTTTGAATGTAGGGTGGTTTTTTTTCAGAGGACGTGATATAACGTGGAGCTGCCATGTAGAAAAAGGGTGATCGGGCAAAATCGCGAATCTCACGTGCTTTTGCGATGCTAAAGATCGGATTTGGGAGCGTGTGATATGGGATGTGGGCCGTTGGATCTGGAGGTGGGTGATCAGAGGGCTATCGCGCAGTAAAGGTGCGAGGGCTGAGTCGAGGTGTGGGGTCGGGTTTAATTTAATTGTATGGGGAAATAATATATGCGGTGGGTATTAAAAAGTGGGGACCATGGGTTATACGGTGGAGGGTTATAACCCATATGTAAAGGTTTTTGGGATCGGGGATATAATATAGTGGGGATATAAGTTTAAAGGGTATTGGGGAGGGTTTTCAATGGGGCCTGATACATTATTTAAACTTAGGATAAGGGGGTTTTAGTGGGTTTAAATAGAAAAGGGAAATTGATAAGGGGAGAATGATCTTTAACGGGAAATGTCTAGGGAAAGGTGTGAAATAAAGGGAAAAAGGGTTAAAATGAAGGGAAAGGGTTTTTACAAGGGGAAATGAAGAGGGAAGGGTCCTTTGGAATCAAGAAGGGGAAATATTAGGGAATGAAAAGTAATGAAGGGGTAGTGAAGGGAAATTAATAAATTAGACATGTAAAGGGTTTAGTGAAATGAGGGGAAAATAGTGAATGAGCTTTAGTATTCAGGCCTAAAATTATATAGGACTTTTTAGGGTAAATACCCAAAGTAATAACAACTTTTGTGAATGTCCTCTTTCTTTGATAATTCTTGCTGCACATGAAACATAAGATTAAGCATGATGAAGGTGCATTTGAGCTAGCTACCTTGTGCATTCCAAAACCTCTTTTACCTACCCTTTATTTACCCTAGCATTTTTTCTTCATTTATTGGGTGCATTTGAGCTTGCTAACTCTTTATTTCCTTTTCTTTGATTAGAAAACTATCTAATTCTAGTCTTATAACTTCCAATGGCTCAGATTAAACTGATGAGCTCATTATTATTCTCTACCTAACTACTGATCTGCCAAGATTAAACGGTTTGGCTAGATCTTTATTCGTTATCTATCAACATGAAATTTAAAGCATGAATAGATCAAGATTAAACTATTTGACCATCATGGATTGTGGCATTTTTGACAAGCTGCACATAATCTTATTTTTGTAAGGCAAAGTAAAAAGTAGTGGCATTTGAATTTGCATCACTTTCAGAATCTATTTTTATCTCTTTTTGGTGGGGTTCATATTTTATTTTCTTTTTTCATCCTTTTGTTTTAGTCCTTTGATTTTTCTTTTAGGACTTATCCTCTTTACATTTTTTATTTTTAATATGGGAAAACATTTTGCAGAAAGCAAAAGTATGTACAATATTACAATACTAATCATAGCCAATTCAAAATTATGAATCCTATTATTATAGGACCCTAACAATGGCTCCACATGGGGATGGCATTTCCTGGTGAGATGTCAAGAACTTTTAAGATCAGTAGCCTTTGAAACTTTGATTGTGGTTGCCTTGTAACTACTTTTCTATGATATGCTTTATTTCATACATATGATGGTGCACCTTTCAAAGCTTAGGGCCTTCTCTTTGGGCTTCAACCTCAAAAGGTATCATCCAATCCAATCTAAACTTTGCAATGTTATGTACAATGAGAAAAGTAAACATATGAACTAATGTTAATCTGGGGACAAGTAATGCTTCAACATTCTACCATTGACTGGTCCACCTGGTAGATCTGTTCCATCTAACTGCTTCAAGAAAAATGCATTGTTACCTATGTAACCATAAATGATATAAGGGCCTTGCCATAGGAAATCAAATTTACCATGTTTACCCTTTTCTTCTCTTTTGGAATCCCATTTGAGTACTTTGTCACCTATGTAAAAATCATCAGCTTTGGTTTTCTTGTCAAAAATCTTTTTGATTTTATCTTGGATCACTTGGGATTTGACATAGACTTCTTCCCTGGTTTGCTGCAAATGTATTGTTTGATTTATCCTCCTTTGGATATCATTGGATTCTACCTGTAGTTCTTGAATCATCTTCATCATTGGTACTCCTAAAGAGGATGGAAAAACAACATCCATTCCATATACTAGTTGATAAGGAGATGTACCAATGAACTTTTTTGTAGTGAGCCTGTCTGCCCATAAGGCATTAACCAACTTTTTTTTCCAGGTCTTCTTATTGTCTTCTAACAATTTCTTGATGATATTAACAAGGCTTTTGTTTGAGGATTCTACAAGCCCATTTCCTTGAGGGTAATAGGCAGTGGAATGGCCAAGGGTAATGTGATATTTGTTACAAAAGTCTACCATTTTCTTGGATTTGAAGGCAACAACATTATCAATGATGAGCTTTTGTGGGCATCCAAATCTAGAAAGGATGTTGTTTTCAAGGAATGAAATGATGACAGAATATGTGGCTTGTCTAGAAGGGATGGCTTCTATCTGTTTAGTAAAGTAATCAGTGGCTGTCAAAATCAATTTATGTTGGGCTGAGGAGGATGGGTGAATTTCCCCAATGAAGTCTAAACCCCATTGCTGAAATGGCATTTCTGTGGAGATGGGTTTGAGGGGTAATGGTAAGAGTTTCTTCTTGCCTTCAAATATTTGGCACTTGTGACAGGAGGTCACATATTTTCTGACATCTACAAAAAGGGTGGGCTAGTAAAAACCTGCCCTTAAAATCTTATCAACAGTTGTTTTCCAGTATAGGTGTCCTCCACAATCTCCTGAATGAAATCCTTGCATGACTTTTTCAGCTTCATATTTTAATAAAAAATTTAACAAAATGCCACCATTATCTTTCCAAAATAAAGCATTGTCTATGATACAATATTTCATTGATTTCATTTTCAAGAATCTACCTTTAGATCTAGATAAACCAGGAGGAGCTTGTAAATTTAGTAAAACAAATATGATATATGTATACCAAGGTGAATCTAAAAAAGCTTCACTAATCTGTGGAGTCACCATCTCTTCCTGATCATCTAAAGCACCAATGAAATTTATATCTAAGGCCTGAAAGTTCGATTCAGCCATGAGTTTAGCTAAACCTTATCCTTTGATTAGTTTTGTGGGCTTTATTTCAATATCATATTCCAAAATAGTGGCAATCCATTTGCCTCTCTTTCCTTGAGGCCCATTTTGTGTTAGAATGTACTTTACTACTAAATTTGGAACATATGCAATGATGTGTGAGTATAAAATGTATACTTTGAAATCCTTTATGGCTTTTACTAAAGCAAGAGCCTGGTTTTCCACTATATTATACTTTAGTGAGGCATCTCTCAAATATTTGTTGAAAAATGAAATAGGTTGTTCATAACCCTAATCATTCCTTTGCAACAAGACTACTGCAATAGTGTGTTTTGAAGCAAAAGAAAAAATTATAAAATCTTTTCTGAAATCAGGACTTATGAGGACAGGTGTTTTAGTAAGAGCTTCTTTGATTGCCTCAAAAGACTACTTAGCCTCAACTATCCACTTAAGTGTTGAATCTTTCTTTAACATGTTATTCAATTCTTTGATTAGTTCTACTAAGTTAGAAATGAATCTTCTAAGAAAATTTATTTTACCTAAGAATGGTTGCAATTGTTTAATGTTCCTAGGGTGACTAATGTTTAGGATTGCCTCTATTCTAGCTGGATCAATTCTAATGCCCTCTTTTGAAATTATGTGTCCTAAGAGTTTACCTTCTTCTAGTCCAAAGAGTGTCTTTTTAGGATTCAAAGAAATGCCAAATTTTCTACATTTAATAAAAACTCTTCTCAAATGATCTAGATGTTCATTATCTGACTTGGAAAACACCATGATATCATCTTAGTAAACAACTAAGAGGTCATGGATCTCTTTTGAAAAAGCTATGTCCATTTCTCTTAGGAATGTTGCTCCAGCATTCATCAATCCAAAAGGAATTTTCAAATACATGAAAGTACCCCAGGGAGTGGTAAATGCAGTCTTTGCTTGATCCTCTGGTTGAACTAAGATTTGGTTGTATCCAGAGAATCCATCAAGTAATGAAATTATGGATGACCCTACTACCCTATGGAGAATGTGGTCCATTTTAGGGAGGGGATATTTATCCTTCAGTGATACTTTGTTCAAGTTTTTGAAATCAACATAGAGTCTGATTTCTCCTGTTTTCTTTCTAGTGGTGACTAAATTAGAGACCAAATCTGAATATCTAATAGGTGCTATGATTTGTGCCTCATACATCCTTTTTACTTCTTTTTCAATCAATGGCATAAGAATTGGATTAATTCTCCTAAGCTTTTGTTTGAAGGGTTTCTGATCTTCTTTGATGGGTATTTTATGTTGAATATTGTTGGTGTCATAAGACTTGAGGTCTTCATAACTTAGGGAAAAGACATCTTGAAATTCTTTAAACAAACTTATGTATTTTGGCTTTTCAGCTAGAGGTAATGCTTTGGAGAATTTAATAAGCTTAGGTTTTTCCTTTGTTCCTAGGTTACACTCTTCTATGTCTTATCTTAAAGGCTCCATTTTTGGTTTTCTAGCTACATCATTTGAATCAAACAAATCTTCTAATGGGACTAATCCCTTAGGCAAAAAGTTATTTTTAAGGTTTAAAATCTCATAATCATCATTGACTATTTCTTCTATTTCTACTTTTTCTAAGTTATCTACTTCTACTATAGTGAATTTAGTGGGTTTATTTACATATACATCATTTATATCTATCTCACTATTTATGATTTCATCTACTGTACAATCAGTATCTATGTTACAGTTTTAAAATAGACCTAGGATTTCCCTTAGTGTCTAGCTTTTGGATGTTAATTGGAAACCTGTCTGATTGGAAATATAGGAACATATGGAAAAATTCTGAAGAGTATTTGAATACTCTTTCATCTGGCAATCTGATCAATTGATCATGGATTCTATCTCCTAAGAACTAGGCAAAATTTAAAACTACAGCTAGAGGCTTGCCTGGGCAAAAAATAGAAAGGAAAGCAAGTATAGGCTTATCTACATGTTCATCAGTGGTATATCCTAGAATACAAGACAACATGGTTACAATCTGTCTAGCCCTCTTAGAGAAAATGGTGGCAGAGTATGGAGGACTGTCTGTAGGAATATGAGCCTCTTCTAGGATGAAAGTCTGAAAATTTTGAGATCTCTTGGGGAGGTCCAGCTTTAGGTAGAGTTCAAGTAGGTTTTCAATAGAAAATGGGGTTTCATTTGTCTTTGGTTGGATCTACAACATCTCATTTATTGACTCTGCAGTGATTGTGAACAAAACCTGCTAGTTAGGAGAGACTATGGCTCTTTGACTTGGGATATAGCAGAGTTGGCATAGGTGGATGATTTCAGGGAACTGGTATACTTGTGGGAACAAGTATTTGGGTAAATTAGACTCCCATAACTGAATATCATCACTGTGGTTGAGGAATTTGTCTTTACTCCAACAGTGGAGTTTCAATAGATGGCTAGGGGAGGTTGTATCTTTGATTTGGAAATATCTGTCGGCCAATGGGAGGTGGTCAATGTCCAAGTGAGGGGTTTGTAGGAGTTTTGCATTCAAAATTCTCTAGGAAGCCATAGTTTTGTTTATTTTATTGAATTAATCTTTATCTGGCTTGAGGAGTAATCTTAGGACCTCTGGAATAGTGCAAAAGGTGATTACAGTTTGCAACAAAGGGTTTGGGATGCAATAGTGGCTTGCTTTTAGGTTAGCCAGGCTTTTAATTGGTTTAATTGATTAATTCATTTAAAAATGTTGTGCAAAGCTTAAGTAAAGGGCCTTTCTGGTACTTTCAGGAATACCTAGAAGACGAAGATTTTGGTATGCAGAAGGGTTCTGTGGGAGCAATGGAGGCTTTCTGAGGCTTCAATGTCTTTATGCTGCTTCAAATTGGAGTTTACGATGTCTTCTGGTCGTAAATGGGGTCAAAATAGTTGAGCAGAGTTTTTGGGCTTTAGAATTGGTCAACAGAGGTTGCTTGGTAATAGAATAATAGTGAAAAGGGTAAAAAGGGCGGCTTTTTGGTTTTTAACCAATAGTGGTTAATTTTCGGCGCAGAGTTAATGTTTGAATAGTAGGTGGTTTCATCCTACGCGGGGAGGCAGTATTTTGGCTTATCGTACTGCTTTTGAATGTAGGGTGGTATTTTTTCAGAGGACGCGATATAACGTGGGGCTACCATGTAGCAAAAGGGTGATCGGGTAAAACCACGAATGTTGTGTGCTTTTGGGATGCTAAATATCGGATTTGGGAGCGTGCGATATGGGATGCGGGCCGTTGGATCTGGAGGTGGGTGATCGGAGGGCTATCGCGTGGCGGAGTTGCGAGGGCTGAGTCGGGGTGTGGGGTCGGGTTTAATTTAATTGTATTGGGAAATAATATATGCAGTGGGTATTAAAAAGTGGGGACCATGGGTTATACGGCGGAGGGTTATAACCCATATGTAAAGGTTTTTGGGATCAGGGATATAATATAGTGGGGATATAAGTTAAAGGGTATCGGGGAGGGTTTTTCAATGGGGCCCGATACATTATTTAAACTTAGGATAAGGGGGTTTTAGTGGGTTTAAATAGAAAAGGGAAATTGATAAGGGGAGAATGATTTTTAAAGGGAAATGTCTAGGGAAAGGTGTGAAATGAAGGGAAAAAGGGTTAAAATGAAGGGAAAGGGTTTTTACAAGGGGAAATGAAGAAGGAAGGGTCCTTTGGAATCAAGAAGTGGAAAATATTAGGGAATGAAAAGTAATGAAGGGGTAGTGAAGGGAAATTAATAAATTAGACATGTAAAGGGTTTAGTGAAATGAGGGGAAATTAGTGAATGAGCTTTAGTATTTGGGTGATGCTTCACCCCTGTGAGCATCACCCGATGCAATGAGTGCTAAGTGAACTATTCAAAAATCATGAGAAATTAGTCAGTTACGACTACCTCTCATGGAAATGGTCATACGTTTGAATGACTTACTTAACGCAGTTGAATCCCAAAAATGATATCTTATATAGGACTTTTTAGGGTGAATACCCAAAGTAATATAAAACTTTTGTGAATGTCCCCTTTCTTTGATAATTCTTGTTGCACATGAAACATATGATTAAGCATGATGAAGGTGCATTTGAGCTAGCTACCTTGTGCATTCCAAAACCTCTTTTACCTACCCTTTATTTACCCTAGAATTTTTTCTTCATTTATTGGGTGCATTTGAGCTTGTTGACCCTTTATTTCTTTTTCTTTGATAAGAAAACTATCTAATTCTAGTGTTATAACTTCCAATGGCTTAGATTAAACTGATGAGCTCATTATTATTCTGTAACTAACTACTAATCTACCAAGATTAAATAGTTTGGATAGATAATTATTCTCTATCTATCAACATGAAATTTAAAGCATGAATGAATCAAGATTAAACTATTTGACCATCATGGATTGTGGCATTTTGGCAAGCTGCACACAATCTTATTTTTGTAAGGAAAAGTAAAAAGTAGTGGCATTTGATTTTGCATCACTTTCAGAATCTATTTTTATCTATTTTTGGTGGGGTTCATATTTTATTTTCTTTTTTCATCCTTTTCTTTTAGTCCTTTGATTTTTCTTTTAGGACTTACCCTCTTTACTTTTTTATTTTTAATATGGGAAAACATTTTGCAGAAAGAAAAAGTATGTACAATATTACAAGACTAATCATAGCCAATTCAAAATTATGAATCCTATTATTATAGGACCCTTACAGGAGGTAGAGATGTATGGTTCCATACAAATATCTTAGGATATGTTTGGTTTCTATCCAATGGTCATGCTTTGGCTCTATTTGAAATTGATTGAGGACATTTACCACAAAACAAATGTCAGGTCTTGTACTTACCAGATACATCAAGGACCCAATCAATTGTCTGTTGCAAGTAGTATCCACTAGACTAGAATATGAACTCCTCAACTTATTTAGATTGGTATAGGAGTCGTCATAGGCTTGTTATCCATGATGCCAAATTTCTGTAGAATCTTGATCACATATTTCCATTGACCAAGATATATTTCACCTCACTTTTTCCAAACTTCTAGTCCCAAGTAGTAATGCATAATCCCAAGAGCATTCATACCAAACTCGGTTGTTAAATACCTTTTGCATTCCTGAATTCGATTCTCTACACCTATAACAAGTAGATCATCCACATACAATAGTATGATGATTGATTCACCCTCGACTACCCTGATGTAGAGATTAGGATTTGTAGAACTCTTGGTAAAACAAAATCTTAATATGTATGCATGTGTTCTTACATACCAAGATCTAGGTGCTTACTTTAAGGCATATAGAGCTTTCTTCAGTCTGCATACATGATTCTCCCTCTGATTTATTTCCAATCCTTGTGGTTACTCAATGTAAACCTATTCATCAATAGTCCCATTTAGAAAAGCTAACTTAACATCAATTTGAGGGATGTTCCATCCCATAGTAGCAGCCAAAGAGATAAGAGATCTGATTGTTGTATATCTAGTTGTAGGAGAAATTTTTTCTTCATAATCAATACCTTGTTTTTGTGAGAAGCCTCTTGCTACAAGAATTGATTTGTATTTATCAATTCTCCCATCTGCAACATGCTTTAATTTATATATCCATTTTGAAGTGACTATCGATTTGTCACTTGGCCTAGGAACAATTTCCTAGACATCAATCTTCGTAATTGACTGGTATTATTTCTGCATCACATTCCTCCACTCTTGATGTTTAATTGCATCTTCATAGGAGGAAGGTTTAGCTTCAATGAGCTTCATCATATATGTTGCATATCCAGAATACCTTTTCAGTCTTTCACTTTCTCTAAAGGTCCCCTTTTTTGGTTGTCCTTCTGCTTCTTGTAGAGTAGTTCTCAAATAACCATGCCTCTTTCGATTTTTAAGAACAATTACTTACTGCACAGACTCACTAGGACCTTCAATGTATTCTTGAGTTGATCCTTTACCATCATTGTCCCTCGATATATCCTCAAATATAAGTATCTCTTCTTCATCATAATCGATTGGAACATCTTTTGATTTCTTGTAAGCAATACTTTCATCTTAGATGACCTCCCTGCTTACTTCAATTCAACGATCCTCCTTAATATAGATTTTGTAAGCCTTTGATGAAGCACTATACCCAACACATATGCCCTCCATACTAGTAGGATCCAACTTCTTCCTTTCTTCCTTTGGTACATGAATATAAACATGACATCCAAATATTCGAAGATGAGCCACATTCAACTTATTTCCTATAAATGCTTCTTCCAAAGTCATGTTGTTGAAAATCTTGTGAGGACTTCGGTTTTCCAAGTAGATAGTTGTTATACATGCTTCTCCCCACATGAATTAAGGGAGATATTGATCATGAAGCATGGCTATGACACATTCTTCAATTGTTATTTTTTCCTTTCAACCATGCCATTCTATTCAAGATTATAAGGAACGGGTAGTTTCCTCTTAATCCCTGCTTCCTTGCAAAACACTATTAGTTCTTGGGAGGTATATTCTCCACCATTCTTAGACTTCATAATCTTGATCTTTCTTTCAATCATATTCTCCACTTCAATCTTGAATTCTTCAAACTTTTCAAATACCTCATCTTTTTTCTAGAGGAGGTATAACCAAAAGTTTCCTTGAGAAATCATCAATGAAAGTCACATAGTATTGATTTCCACCAAGAGATTTTGCTGCCATAGGACCACATACATCCAAGTGTATGAGATCTAAAACTTCCTTAGATCTGGTATCACTTCTTTCAAATGTCTTCTTTACGTTCTTGCCTAGAGCACAACCCTTACATGTAATTCCTTCAATTTTGGGATGCCATTGACCATTTGATTTAGAGATTGAAAAATATTACAATGAAGGTGTCCATAACTTATTTTCCATAGTTCAGAAGGGTTCACATCGAAGTGAACTAGGGCTTAAGTGAGAGGTGTAAATATTCTATACAATGTTCCCTCACGAATCCCAATTACCTTGGAATATATAAAATGTTGTCAAGGTGAATACTTCCACCAGAATCTATCTCTAATGAAGTAGATCCAATCCCTTTCACTGGATAGCTCTTCTTGTCTCCAAGTTTGAAAGAGTGAGAGGAGGTTCCTTTTGACAAAGTTTGGAGTTGACTGCATTCACCTGTCATATGTCTGGAAGCACCACTATCACTGACCCAAACATTCTCGTCCTTGAAAGTGCTAGATAAAGCGAAGGACAAACTTCCATCCATTACTTCAGTATGCAATCCTTGATGTATGTAGTGAGATTCCCAAGAAACTTGAAACCTTTCTTCATAACCATTGTCATAGTGCCAACTAGGATGCGATATTCATTCTCCTTCTTGCACCTTAGCTCTGACACCATGTTGGGAAATTAGGAGACCTGGAGATTATAGATGATTCTCCTTATCTTGATAATTACTTGTGATATGTGTTGGTCTTTTATTACTTTATTAGTTTTTGTTCATCAATAAATTACCAAAATAATGTAGATCACAACAAAACAAAGTACACAAGATATAGGCTCCAAGGGGGGAACCCAGAAAAAATGATTCTCTTCTTATAGAATATGTTCACAATGATACTTCCAAGACCAAAATACCAAAGCCAATATCCTCCCAAGCACCAAGCCAACCTGACAATAAGATCTCTTTCCAATGAACCTGCTCTTCCAAGATCTGCGAGAGTCACCCCACCTGCAATCCAGAATTTTGGCCTGCAACTTGGTACCACAACTTCGCACTACAATCTCGTCTTGCAATTTTAGCCCCTGTAACTTGCACTGAAACCCTAGGAGACCTCACACGTATGGACAAAAAATATAGTTTCCCAAGAGACCTTGCTTCTTCGACTCCTTCCTCTTTATACTTGTCTTTTTCCTTCACTATTGCAGATCGAACTTGTTTGAGTGTGTGTCTCAAATGAGAAAAAGTCCTTATTATTTATAGTCTTCTTGAGGGGTTGAATAGCCTTCCCTTAGGAAAAATTCTCCTTGAGTGGGTTGACTTAGACTTGGAGGAATAAATGGTTTTTCTTCATTCAAAATAAATATTTTCTTGTTATACAAAGAGTCCAAATGGGACTATAATACATGACATAATTTCTTATTTGACCTAGAAATACTTATAAGCATGAAGAACATGATTTTGACCAAAAATTGAGCATGAACCCATGCTTTACATAAAACATTTTCTTTTCTTTTTTCTTTCTTTATACAAAGTATACAATGTCATGTTTACAAATAGGTCATTATGAAGACCAAACCTAGTTACAATTTCCAATAGATTCCATGATGGATTCCCACCCTCTTTTCCTATTTCCTTTTATTACTAGACCTTTTTCAAAGCCATTCTAGTCTTGAGTTCCCAATTCCATCTAAACCTCTCCCTATTCCCCACTTCCTAGTCTGCCTTGGCTTTGTAATTTTTTATAGAGCTCTTGAAATTGTTTCTTTTCTTGGTTCAAGATGAACCTCGAATCCAAATGTTACCATTCCACTAGCATTATAGCCAAAAAAATGTTCCTCATTACTGATATTTCCCCCAATCTCCTTGGTTTCCATTTTCTTTGTTTTACCCATTGGTATTTCCTCTTAATATATGGTTTCGGTAGGATAATCTTGGGCCTTTCTCTTAGGTGCAACTTTCATCTGGAGTGTATCTCCTTTTGGATCCAAATTCATCAGATCCTCTGGGAGTTTTGGATCTTCTTCTTCTGCGATTGAAAGTTCTACATATTTGTTTCATGTCAAGTGTTCATTTGTCGTCACTTTAGCTAGTTGACTTTTATGGATTTTCCTCTTATTGTCCACTTTGTGAAAACTTTAGCATCCTCCTTTGTTGTCATTTCATGGGTCTCAACTTTATTAAGTGGACAGTCACGAAAAATAAGCCCATAGTCATGGCATCACAAACATCAAAATGACACATGCTAATAATCTGGTAGTTTTTTCCACACCTCGTTGTGATACTCAAGTTGTATTGATTCAGGCAAAGGCTTGTGTTATATTCATGTAGATGTAAATCCTCACATAAGAGGTATATCGACCTCTCTTGGTGATGTCAGATATTTTAAAAAATGTTGCAATGGAATTCATTGTTCCTTCTATAATCTCAAGACCCCAGAATTCTGCAGGAAATGAAAATAGTTGCTCCCAAATTGGAGCTGCCATGAAATTTTCCTGTTCCGGATTAGAGCACTCCTCCCACTACCTCATAAATAGTCGAACATTATTAAAAAAATATGTCCCATTTTCAAAATCCCGTGTCATATTCTCTATATTTGAGAATATCACCATGAAAAAACCCTTGGTTCCATGTTTCAACTCAATATTCCCTTTGGTTACCATTTCTTTTGGATCCATTTAACAAGATCCCTATGAATTTGCAGATGAGTGCATGATCATCCATATATTGGAAATACCCTTCCAACTTATTGTTTGGATTCACGTACTTTGGATTTACAACAACTATCGACAAACATCTACCCTTAAGACAAAATTTCCATTGAGCTATGAGAATATGCTTTTCCTAGCTAGTGTCGTGTCCCCTAATAGTAATTTCTTCGATTGGATTAGACTGGTTATCCCTAGTCACCACAACCTTATAGGATGGGTTCACACCCCTCCCCCCGTGCCCATTGAGAGGTGAAATCAGTAACAACAGTGTAAGAAATATGCTATAAGCAACACTTAATCAAATTGGAAGCTCAAATATGACAACAATTAAAAGATGATTTAGAAAAATCTTTAGAGAAAAACCCTAACCCTAGTAGAGCACCTTAAAAAATTTATAACTTAACAACTTGGAGGTAGTTGCTTCATAAAAATTATCTTGGAATTGATATGCATCACAAGCTCAACTAGAATTATAGCATTGAGAAAGGGTAAATGGAGGATGGAAAGCTTATTATCGACTTGAAAAAAGTTGTAAGTCAACATATGAGATCTAGATTTCAAAATATTTGTCACATTAGCAACCTTCTCAACCTTTTAACTCAACAAAGTTATGATGACCTTGGAACACTTCTCTTAATTCTTCTTGAGCATAGAAATAAATTCTTAAAAACTCTGAGTAATCTCTTACCTTCGTAATGTTTGATAGACCATATTCAATCTTAGTGAATGTTAATCATCATCATCATCAATAAATATCCCTTTATCTCTTCCAAACTCATTTTAGGTGATACACTTTCATGTACTAGTGTCCCAATGAATTAACACTTTGGAAAAAGTCACTTTCAAAATTTATTGTTATTTTTAAATCTAAAATCTAGGATCCCTAACTACCAACAACACTTTCTTGCAACAATAAAAAATATAGCACTGTAGAAATTCTCACTGTAGATCACCTGATAATGCAATGAACTAAAGAAAAATACTTGATCTACTTCTACAACAAACTTGCGGAAGCTTAATCGATTTTGAGAAAGATAAAATAGAACACATATAACAGATGAAGAAGAAATCAATCACACTGTATGAAACACGGAATAATACTTTGGGGAAAG
Source organism: Pinus tabuliformis (assembly GCA_031772625.1). Taxonomy (NCBI): domain Eukaryota; kingdom Viridiplantae; phylum Streptophyta; class Pinopsida; order Pinales; family Pinaceae; genus Pinus; species Pinus tabuliformis. The sequence goes on along the minus strand of CM062806.1, from coordinate 743,674,375 downwards.
CCTCAGCTAAAAACCCCGCTATGTGTATTATCATACAAGTGGAAATATCTCAGGATTACACAAAGCTTTAGCTCACAAGCTATTCAGCTCTCAGTACAATCCCTCACTGCTGCTCATAGACAGAATAGACAACACATATGCCTTCCTTCGGTCCTCCAAGACTCCTATTTCCTTGTGCAGTTTCTCCTGGGTCCTCTAGCTACAACCTGCGTGATTCTCACCTCACACACAACACTGACCTCTGAAATAACTGTGCAATCTTGAAGGAGATAATTCCTTCTGCATGGATGAGTTTCCTTTATAGGAAAATTCCTCCAACTGATAGTACATTATCCCTTCCTTTAATCTCAACTGGGTCTTTCTCTAAACTGACATGCCTGAGTTATTTATGAGAGAATATTCAGTTATCTGGAGAACACTAGTTGCATTCATGCATGCATTAACTGACTAAACTCACAATTAGTTCCATCAATTGTTTGGAACTAATTTAACTGGACTTAACTCAGTTAGCTGAGCTAACTAATTACAACTCATCCTTATCTCCTTAATTAAGGGATAACTTCCTCAGTCAAAGGGATAATTGTTGCATGTCTTCACATAGACTTCATGTTTGATTTTCTCCAACTAATTAACTCAAGATGAATTAATTAATTATTTTTCAAACAACTGTTGAGATCAAATTCAAATTTTAATTCTCAATTTTATTTCAAGGACAAATTAAAATTGGAATATATCCCGAAATTCTATTTATAGCAATGTTATTTTTAGCATTTCTATTTTTTGTTATTTCCAACAGAGTTGGAGTATATCCTGAAATTCTATTTATATCAATTCTATTTTTAGCATTTCTTGTTGCCATTTTCAACACTCCCTCTCAACAAGAAAGGCATTCAACTCGAACCCGATCTTGAACCTTTGGAATGTTCTACATGCAACACTTCTCTCAAGTGTTGTTGCTCCAAAAACTCCAAAAACAAAAAATATCCAACCTGAATAAGATTGATGCCTCTGTCATCAAAGTCTTTAACTGCTATTGCCTCTGTCGACTGAAAACTCTACACCTCTATGCTCTTCAACATCTGAATGCTCTAGCCTCTGTCACTTTGATCTTTGACTGCATCAATCACACTGATTCCTCCTACTGCATCCGTGTTGCTGCTGGTCCTATCTCCCAGCACTACATCTGCATTGCACCTCCTCTCATCAGGTTGCATCATGCTGCCCACTGTTGCACTGCAACTCAGTTACTGAGAAGTAAGTAATTGATCTCCCAACTAACCTCCCTATTGGGCTAGAAACACCCTCTGATGATGAAGCTTCCTCTTCCGCTCCATCCGCATCTGTCTCTACCCACTTAGCTAGTCCTGCTACTCCTCGTTAGGGATCCTATAGCAAGGTCTAATAAAAGAGGATGGGTACCTCAAGGATCCTACCCCTATTTCAGCCTTCTTGGGACAATCACTTCACATCGCCCCACCTCACACCTGGAGGTATGGCTGCATGTGATCCCTCTGCCCACTTGGCTCGAAATTTCCCCCTACTGGAGGTCTCTTTACATGAGTGGATGCCTCCACTCAGTCTCCTCTCTGCTTCTCCAGTTGTGGCTTCTCCACAACCTCTTGAATATGCTTCACCAATTGTGGCTCCTCCACAATTGTCTAAGACTTCTTCTGGCGCTGCATGTTGAGAGGTAATGTACGCTCCCTCTCAACCAATAAGTCTCCAACAGTTTCCTTGCTCCTCAATGCTTTGCATGCATCTTGAACCTCAAGAGCATATAGGTTTTTGACTCGTGAACCGATCTGCTTCACCTGTCTCATGGTGATGTGTCTAAGGAAAACCTTTCCCTTACTGAAGACTAGATCATAGCCTTTGTCTTCCAACATTGTGATCGATACCAAGTTCTTCTTCAATCCTGGCACATACTTCACATCTGTCAAGGTGATGCGAGCTCCATGCTCCCTCTGAAAAGTAACCGTGCCCACTCCATAAACACTATATTTTTCATCATTACCCATCTCTATGCACATCTGGAGGTCTTTATCCTCCAAGGTACTGAACAAACTCTTATCATCGGTCATGTGGAATGAGACTCCACTGTCAAGAAACCAACCACAACCCATCATCGATGAAACCATGCATGTGATGAGGGTAAAATCCAATTCGAATTGAGAGGCCAGTGCCTCACCTTCAGATCCTTATGAGGATCCCTTCTTGGATTACTTCAATGGAAAATTAGTTGTATAATGGCTCACCTCATGACAATTAAAGCATATCACTTTAGATTTGTCAATCTTCTTCCCTCCATGAGAAGAACTCGATTTGGGATGAGAATCCTTCTCGTTCCCTTTCCTTGCCTTACTCACTAAGGTGAAATTTTCTTCATCCTTCTTGGATGAATAACCATCTCTGGTGCTCCTCCTGATCTCCTCCCGCATCAGATCTGACCACAGTTGTTCCCAATTTGACAATTTCTCTCTTCCGTTCACTGAGTCCTAGTAGCTATGCTAGCTCTTAGGAATACCGAGGAGAGCAAGACTCACCATATCATCATTGGTAGTCATGATTCCAATCCCATCTCTACAGGTGGTGAGCTTGTTCAGATATGTAGAGATCGTGCCGCCCTTTTCACACTTGATTTTCCAAAGCTTGTACTTCAACGCTAGCTTGCTACTATTCTAATATAGATCATTCAATGTCTTCCACATTGAAAACAGAGTCTCCTTCCCATGGAGACTCGAGACAATATGGTCTCGAACTCGCTCCAAAATAATCCTCCTCGTTCTCGCCACATATTTCTTCCATTCCGCAAATTCTTGGGTATTAGCTGTTGTTGGCTTGGGTACTTCTTGATCAATGAAGTCCTTCAAACCATTGTCCTCTAATAACGCTTCCATGTGATCCTTCCAGGCTATGTAATTTGAGATGCCATCCAGGGCATACTCGATTCTCAAGCCATTGAATGCCATTGGTGAACTTTGAGATGTGATAAGAAACTGATTTTGTACCTACAATCAAGAACTTCAAGCTTCGAACTTTTCCCTTCTTTGTACATTGTTCTCTGCTTTGATCACCTTTGCTCTGATACCATGTAGAACTTTTTCTACAAAACCTTGCTCCAATATCATGTAAAAATTCTCATTGTAGATCACCTAATAATGCAATGTAACTAAAGTAAAATACTTGATCTTATACCAAAATATAAATTGGGTTCACCATTTTTAGCAGAGTATCCCAGCCCCATATATTGGGTGTGACTTCCTGCTATCCCTGTGGTTACAACTGGAAACTGGATTCCTCACAACCAGGCCCATCAGTACTGTTTCGACCTGTGTCTGTCTAAGCCCCGTCCTCCCTGTGGCTAAGGTATGTCCTCGGTAAGCTAAGCACCTGCTTGGTGGCCGCCAATGCTTGTTCTTCCACCTTGTCCGGGAAAGATGAATAGGAGGAGTCGAGCATAAATCCCATCACGTTCCGTGGCGTGGTGGCAGAAATCAAGATCGATGGGAGCGTAGCAAATTGTTGCTATCATATGGGCATTAAGCTGCCACTTCTACAACAAACTTGCAGAAGCTTAATCGATTTTGAGCAGGATCAAATAGAACACATATAACAGATGAAGAAGAAATCAATCACACATGAAACACAGAAGAATAGTATGGGGAAAGCCTCAACTAAAAACCCCGTTATCTGTATTATCATACAAGTGGAAATATCTCAGGATTACACAAAGCTTTAACTCACAGGATATCCAGCTCTCAGTACAATCCCTCACTGCTGCTCATAGACAAAATAGATAACACATATGCCTTCCTTTAGTCCTCCAAGCCTCCTATCTAATGCCCCACTTAATCTTATCATGCAAATTTATTAATTTTTACATTATCTGATGATATTGAGAAATATTGGTGAATATTTAATTACCTCTCCATTTAATTACCAATATATATATATATATATATATATATATATATATATATATATATATATATATATATATATATATATATATATATATATATATATATCTCACATTCCCAAATGTATTCTCACATTTACTTGGGAGAAGACATGGTCCTCTCCCATTAATTTCCAAATTTTATATTCATATCACATTTCCAAATGTACTCTCAGATTTACTTGGAAGAAGAGAAGTCAACTGTAAGGATGGAGGAGAAGTTAATGACATTAATGAGAGGAAGGGCATAAAAAGGGAAGGAGGAAGGGAGAAAGGGGGATGTTGGGTCTTGCTTATGATTTTAGGTTGGCTATGATTTTAGGTGGGCTGTGATTTTGGAGACCTAGGGAACCTGTGGAGGTTTCTTGGGTTAGTTGAGAGGAGGGAAATACTGTTTATCTTGGTCTTGGACACACACACTACATTTGGTTGGACTTGGGCTCGGAGGGCTAGGGAACCTGTGGAGGTTTCCTGGGCTAGGAATTATTTCCTAGTTGGTTGGGAGGTAAATCCAGTCGGTAGTCAAGAGGAGCGTTTCAGTAGGAGCAGTAGCTCAAGGGCATCTCCAGCCACCGGTATAGGTATTCCTCTATGCATAGATTACTCATGTAAATTATTGAAATGAAATGTTCACTATAAGTTGTAAGGATTAGAATGTAAATGGTAAATTTTCCTTGTTTAAATGTCTTGTAAGAAAGTAAATTATTGCCTCTTATTGTATTTAATTTCCAGAGAAAATAGATCTGTTAGACGACCCTAGGATAGGGCCTTACACGTGGTATCAAAGCCAGGTTCAAAATCTGGACCCAAAACCCACTAAACCCAAATTCCGCTATAAAGAGCTAGTAACCCTCATAAGGACTTATGATCCTAATATATATACATATAACAAATTGTTTTACCACTAAATTGTTCAAGCGGGTTTTTTTTATTCGTTGACTTTAATTCCATAGACATAATCACATATTGGGTTTGTGATCATGTAACGTATTGTATGGTAGACTGTTTTTCTGAGATGTTTCATAACATAGAGACTATGGCCTCTTCTGCAAGTCACGGTCTATTTTTGCATCTTGTCTCCGTCTGTGGCCTATTATGCCCTAAGGCTCCCACAGGATTCTTGTGGCCTCTACTGCTTCACGGCTTTCTTACATCTGTTTCACAGCTCTCTTACTCCGATTCGAGATGTGAGTTGAGGCCTAGTGGTCATAAATCACTACGGGTGATTTTGATGGCAAAATTGCCTGCAGCCAGAGCGACCAAATTTTTGAGGAATTTTGACAAGTTTTCATTTGACAACTAGCTTTGATTGATGTAAGTATTATGAGGATTCTGTTGTGTTTTCGGGGTTTGGGTTTAATGAGGTGGTTTTACCATTTTGTGTGGGTAACCCCAAATTCTAGCTAGATGCACAACCTGTCTTTATATCCAACCTCAACAAAACTCTACGGATATTTAAGTCGTTTTGTGCAATACCAAACTCTTCATCTTTTTCAAATAATTTCAAAATGGATACGATTCAACTTCCCAAATTTTAAAGTCTCTGGGGATTTGAGTCCAATCTTTCCGAACTATCACTTGTAGCGTTTCTTTAGAAGGCTACATTGTGTTTTGTTTGTTTTCTTTCAATCTTTGTTGTTGGCTTCTCTTTTTTTTCTTACTTATTCATCTATTAGCGATGATTTATCTTGGTCAGTTTTCTTGAATATTTGAGGTTTCTAGCATTTGATCATTTTATGTTCTTAATTTTAGCTTTAAATTTATGTTATGTTGAAGGTTTTGAGAATTTTATAAACGCTGCTTGCTGAATTTTGATTTTCTATTTGGCCTGGTTTGATCAATGCTTTCGAGGTTTATGACAATTTAAGATTTGAGGCTGAGTTTTTATAATGATTTTCGTTGAGTTGTGGCTTCAATTAACAGTATCATTACATACACCCCTGGTGCAGCATTGCTAGAAATGTTTTTTCCAGCAGTTTTCAATTCTCTTCCACCAATTTCAGCGAAAATATCATCTGAAGATTTTGATCCATCATCAGAATATTGTGCTTCTTTATCTGAATCTTGATGAGAAGAACAATCTCTCTGTGCATCATTTTGGGTAAATTGTGTGGCTCTTTTCATTTATGTCAGTGTCTTCATAAAACCTTGAGGAATTCATCACAATATTTTCCTGATCATTCAAAGAAGTGATACATGAGTTTGCCTCTGCTCTGAAAGAAAGCGTAGCATGTGAGGAAATCCTAACATCTGAAGTATCTTGTTCATCCTTTGCAATGGTGCCACTGCCACCATGCTTCACTAAATCACTTGCCCTAGTTTCAACACTCTTTTCCTTGTCAGAATTCTCATGATCAAGAATATTGTGGCATGCCCCTTCCAAGTTCGCCGAAGATTTTAGATCACTTCCTTTTCTTGTTGGAAGACACAGGAGTTTTCATGTTCAACCAAGTCTATTCCCTTACCTCGGATCCTTAGTCTAGGCATTGCATGCATATTTGTAGCAGCTAGTGACATGAGAACAGGATTAGTAACACCACTTGGATTACTGAGGCTACAAGTTATATTTCTCTCAATCTTGCCAAAGATGATATTTTTTCCATTAGATTTCATTGCAAATCTATTTGTTGAATCCTCGCTTTCAAAAAAAAAAACAAGAAATGCCAAACCCTTGCAAACAGGATCCCTTGTTTTCTTATTTTCAGACACAACATGGTTTATATGAAGTAGGCATGGGCATCCTTTAAATGTCGCTTGCAAATCTCTAACAATATTCTTCTTTTAGGTAGGTTTCCAATACGAACATTCACTCTAGTTGGTACTAGTTCATTTTGTTGTTTCTGTTGTTTCTGTTGTATCTTCGGGCTTTCATGTTTAACCTTTTCCACATTGTTCACTGTTCTATTTTTCATTTTATTCACATTAGCTAAGAGAAGGTTGCTCCAAAGGGATTATACCAGGTTCTAAATTTACAAAAACTATAAGTATCAGTAAAAGTTGTGACCATGTAAATACATGGCATAATGACACTAAGAAAAACTGTTCTACTGCCAAATAGGACCCTCCTATACAACCTTTTCTTTCCAAAAAAAAAGAAAAAAAGAAGAAGTTGTATATTCAATATTTCAAAGAGAAATCAAAATATGTGTATCGTTGTGCCTTGGCACTCTAGAAGATAAAATCACTCTGTTGCTTCATCAAGCAAAATTTGAACCTATCTACTGACACAATTTTTTTTATTAATAGTCTTACTTCTGTATCTTAGCAACAGATACCATTCATAAGAAAAACACATTAGTGAAAACACCACGGTCCACAACAGTCCACTGTTATTACAGTCTTTCTCAAATCTCTTGGCTTAATAGCCAAATTAAAAATAGCTTAACAACAAATGACACATAATCCTTTCTACTAAAAGCAAAAAGGGCAGTACAGGCTTCTTTCATTCTACTCCTTCTCAATAGAGTGGCATGACTTCAGGGAGAGGGAAACTATCATTTTTTTAATAGCACCATCATTTTTTATAGCACCATCAGGCGTTCATCTTTCCAATGCTTCTTTTGAAAGCATATCCAGATTTCTCATTGGGCTCTCTAACTACGTGTTGAAACTTGGAAGGAAACCTCTTCAAACATATTCCCTGGATCTTTAGTTTTTTTTTTCCATGAACAGGATAAGATGTAAATTCTCAAATTTAGTGATGCCCTTTGCCCAATCTAATATCAGCTTTGAACCTCTCAAAATTTGCATATTAGTTATACCCCTGTCTGGTGTTGTTTTTAAATAGCAACTACAAAGCACATAACTCTGATTTGTTTTTTAATATTGACCAAAAACTTCTTTGTGAGTGATGAAATGGTTCTGATTAAAAAATAGGATGCCACCAGATCCACATCAACCAGGTGTGCCATGGCTCACTTTGTCAAAAATATTGTCCTTATGGATTTCTTTATATTCCAAGTATATGGACATTTTATTGGTGAGACATATTTGGACACAGATAGATGGTTCACAAAGTATGTTATATAAATTAATTTGTTTGGATGTGTGGCATAGTGTAAAAGTTTAAAAGAGCAGATGAAATCGGGATGTGAATAGAAACAAAGGAAGAAGTGATCTGAGATGAAAGGAAATTCGTGTAAACAAGCAAGCCACAGTATATGGCTAGTTCGTTTTTGAAACATTTTTTTTTTAAATTAACAAACAATTTCTTTCTACCTCACCCACAATACTAGAAGAAAATAAGATGAGACTGACCATAAAGGCCTTCAACAGCCTAATATATGAAAAGTAAGCAGCAACAACAATCAAGTCAACCAAAAATTAGTAAACTTACTTTGAAGCAAATGCAATCCATCTTACCTTATCAGCCACAAGATCCAAGAATGCTCCAAAAGCAGATCCCGATCCCATCTGTAATCCATGAAAATTGTTGGTTCAGGCAAGATTGTGCCCAAGAGACTGCCTTTAAGGCCACTCCCATATACTAGAAAGAGAACGTATGAGCTTAAGACATTGAGATTAAGCAGAGATGAGTTATGTAGTGACGATGACTTAATAGTTTATAGATGATTGAATCATTAAGGTTATATAAAATGAATTTAGTGGACTTGCAAAGCCATAAATGAATAATTATTGTTGTAGGTTGACCAACTGTGCGTTCTGGGAGAAATTTCGTTGTAGCAGTTTACATGGCAAACACTACCCCAACAAACAGAAATGAGGTGTTGCTAGGCAGGTAAAATGCACAAAACACTTAAAGAGAGCACCAACAGTGTTTTTAACCAGTGATCTAGCCTATGATAACATATTCTAAAGTTTAAATTTGTGGCTAAGAAGTAACTTGGCATAACTTGAATTAATCTATTCAAAGAACCCCCCCTAAATTTATAAATATAATAAATGGGCGAATCTCCATGGTATATAGGAAAAATGGAAGGCGATTTTATCAATAATATAATATGTATATATAATTTTTTGGCGAATCTCTCACCGGGCATGGCGAATATTTTACTCAATTATAAAATCTTGTAAGATCTTGGCGAGTCTTTCACTAAATAATAAAACTTTGTAAAGTCCTAGTGAATCTTAGCATAGGCTACATGCTGGTTTAATTCCCCCATTTAAATAGGCTACATTCGAGGTGAATACCATGGGTCAATACCATGTGCCATTTTGGTGAATACCATGGGTCAATACCATGTGCCATTTTTTATTTTTATTAATTCTAATATTAGGGTTAATAATGGTTTTTTGCATGGTATTAATAACAATCTAGTCCATGGTATTTGTCCCATAGTATTTTGGCCATAGGTTTCACCTAAATATAACCCATTTTTTGAGTGTTTGTAAATATAAGGTGACTTATGGAGTAAATATAAAAAAATGTTTGAGTAAGTATAAAAAGACGTTTTATTTATTTACCATACCTCCACTTTACTTATATTTTTATTTGTTTACATCGTTTCATGTATATAAGGTGACTTATGGAGTAAATATAAAAAATGTTTTATTTATTTACCATACCTCTCATTTATTTATATTTTTATTAATTTACCATACCTCTTTTATAAATATGGTATTTGGCCCATAGGATTCACTTAAATCAAACCTATTCTTGAAAATGGGCGAATGGATTCACTTAAATAAAACCTATTCTTGAAAATGGGCGAATGGAAGGTTGTAAGTCCTAATTTCGAGGGCTAAATTTACCTTTTTTACCCTCTCCCTTAAAATAAGGTGGGCTATTTGAGGTGATTTGTAAAAATGTACTATGATACAAAATATTCACCCACTAAAAATTTAAAACCCCTTAATTTCACCAAAAGGCGAACATTCGCCCCTAAAATTATCCTTGAATCTATTGCTTCGGTTCTCTTTGGACTATCTAGAGTGTGGTAGAAAAATTTAGGAATAGTGCTAATAAGTCTTAGATATCGTGCAGATTTTGAACAAATTCAAAATGGTGAGGACGTGAAGAAACCAAGGACCTAGAGAGTCATCACAAGGACCTCCTACAAATAACCCATTACCTTCACCAGAATTGACTCTCATTCTGCGTTCCCTAGAAGCAATTAATGAGACCTTAAGGGGGCGCCAAACAAATGAAATGGAAGGGGAACACCCTCCATCAGGGTTAGGGAATCCCTAGGGATCTAGAGACTATGATAGAGGACCTCCAGTTGAGGACATTACTAGGGAGCTCTAGAAGATTAAGCTCCCAGAGCTTGTAGGAGGTCGTGCCAGTGAGCGTGTAGAAGCCTGGTTAGAAGGAATGAGAAGGTGCTTCGCACTAAGGGATTACAATTCAAATTCCAAGGCCAAAATAGCAATATTCCAACTCAGAGATAGTGCTCTGAATTGGTGGGGTAACTTGGAGCATCAACTGCACCTCACTCCAGACATAGTTACTTGGGAATTATTTGAGGAGAGATTTAGGAAAAAGTACCTGCCAACGTATTATGAAGAACAGCAGGTAGGAGCCTTCCATGTCCTAGTACAGGGGGGTCGTACAGTAGAAGAATATGAAATTAGATTCATGGAATTGGTCAAATATGTCTCCTACATGGATACTGACCAACGCCAAGCAGATCGTTTTATTTATGGATTGAACCCTAAGATTAGGGCAATGGTGCAGATGTGGAAACCATCCTCAGTTGTAGAAGTTGTAGAACAGGCCCATTATGTCAAAGAACACTTGGACTTAAAGGGAAGAGACAGAGCCATCTTTCCACACCAAACAGGGTTTATGGGGAAGGCCCCTCATACCTTCCCAAGGGGAGGAAGTCTGAGGCCACCACCATATGGAAACAGGGTTATACCTAGAACACCGACAGTAGGGATTTCAATGGTCTCTAGTGCAGCTTCACCCACAGCTTCAAGAGTGTGCACAAATCAAAGTCATATGCGAGGAGCAACAAGTGGGGGTAGGGGTGCCAAGGGAAGAAACTCTTTCCAAAGAACTCCACCACATTCAGTTCAAGGTCCACCGCGCATCACTTGTTGGGGATGCAGAGGACCTCATTACTAGCGGGACTACCCTGAGTTACAATCTGGTAACAACCGGAGAGAAGGAAAAGAACCAGTGGGGGGAGTAAGTAGCCACCACCGAATCTATGCAGCAGTTGACAAACAGCAAGTTGAACACTAGTCTACCGTGGTAGAAACATCGGGTATGATAAACAAAGTAAAAGTTCAAATTTTGTTTGATTATGGTGCTACATATAGTTTCATTTCACCAGTTGCATTAGAAAAATGTGGGTTGGCAGCCTATGAGCATGATGACTTTAAACAAGTTGAGATGGCTTCTGGGATAAAACAAGCAGTACGACCTCGTGTTGACCAATGTCATGTAAATCTTGGGGTGTGTATGACTAAGTTGAAGGCATATGTCACAGCATTGGGGATGTATGATGTGATTATTGGAATGGACTAGCTAGAAGCTCATCGAGCTTTGGTAGACTGTTTCAAGAAGAAAGTGATCTGTTTAGATGATGAAGGTAGGCCAATTGAGGTTTTTGGAATCAATAGGGGAGTGTCCTTACAATTCATATCCATGATGAAGGTAAAACATTGTCTCAAACAAGGTTGCAAACTATATTTGGTCGAGGCTGTAAGCGACCAGAAAGGACCTTCCCTAGATCAACATCCAGTTTTGTCAAAATTCAAGGATGTTTTTTGAAAAGAATTGCTTGGATTACCTCTGGTAAGAGAGATTGATTTCACAATCGACCTAAAACCAAGTGCAGAACCAATATCTAAGACACCCTATAGGATGACAACTCCAGAACTTTGTGAGTTGCAGATGCAGTTAAAGGAGCTCTTAGACTTGGGATTTATCAGACCTAGTATTTCACCTTGGGATGCACCAATGATTTTTGTCAAGAAGAAGGATAGTTCCTTACAGCTATGCATAGATTATAGAGACTTAAATAGAGCCACGATAAAGAATAGGTACCCAATACCTCGAATAGATGACTTATTTTATCAAATGAAGGGAGAAACAATCTTCTCAAAGATCGATCTACGATCTGGGTACCACCAATTGAGGATTAAGGAGGAGGACATCTCAAAAACTGCATTTCAAACTCAGTTTGGGCACTATGAGTTCATAGTTGTTCCATTTGGTTTAACCAATGCACCAGCAATATTCATGAGCCTCATAAATGGTGTGTTCAGGAAGTACTTGGAACAATTTGTGCAAGTCTTCCTCGATGACATTCTTGTGTATTCCAAGAATGAAAGGGAGCATGAAAAGCACCTAAGGGCGATATTGACTTGCTTAAGGGAAAATCAATTGTATGGGAAATTCAAAATGTTCCTTCTTTCAGAAGAAAGTCCATTACCTTAGGCACATCATTCCAGGAGAATGGATTTCAGTTGACCCGAAAAAGGTGAAGGCCATAATGGATTGGCCAGTAGCAAAAAATGCCCATGAAGTACGTAGTTTTATGGGGCTAGCAGGGTATTATTGCAGGTTTTTGGAAGGGTTTTCAAGGATTACAAAACCCATCACCACATTACAAGGAAAAGGGGTCAGGTATGAATGGACAAATGAATGTGACACTGCATTCACAGAACTAAAGAGGTTACTAAGTGCACTGATCCTTCAAGTACCAGACATGGGAAAAGACTTCACTATTTGCATCGATGCTTCGGCACAAGGATTGGGTGCAGTATTGATGCAAGAAGGCAGAGTAATAGCTTACGCTTCTAGAAAATTGAAGAAACATGAAGAGTTATATGCTACCCATGACTTAGAATTAGCAGCAGTGATGTTAGCCTTGAAGCTGTGGAGACACTACCTCATTGGGAGAAGATTTGAGTTAAGAATAGATCATCAAAGCCTGAAGCATCTCTTCACTCAAAGGGATTTGAATGCCAGACAAAGGCGGTGGAGCAAATTCATGAGTGAGTATGATTTTGAAATCTCATACATCAAGGGAAAGGAGAACATGGTGGCGGATGCACTAAGCAGGAGGCCACAAACCTTCTCCCTAGTAGCCTTAAAGGTAAATTTAAGGGAGCGTGTATTGGAGAAACTCTTTGAAGATAGTTGGTATCTAAAAGTCATCTCAGCCATCCAGAATGGGAAGTAGATAAAACCAAAGTCTGAGGGATATGTCCTTGAACCAGATGGGCTATTGAGATTCCAAGGAAGAATGTACATACCTAAGGAAGGGGGTATAAGAAAAACCATCCTCGAAGAGTCTCATAGAGCACTCTATTGTGCACATCCTGGGGTAAAGAAGATGTACGCAGACACAAAGAAACTCTTCTTTTGGGTAGGCATGAAGCACAACATAGTCCAGTTTGTCGCCAAATGTCTTGAATGTCAGCGAGTGAAGGTTGATCATCGCCATCCAGCAGGACTCCTACAACCTCATGACATCCCTACATCTAAATGGGAGGTAATTTCCATGGATTTTGTGGTGGGTTTGCCACTCACTTCACAAAGGCACAATGCTATATTGGTTATAGTTGATAAATTGACCAAAAGTGCCCATTTCATCCCAGTAAGAGACACTTACGATGTTACGGATGTGGCACGAGTGTTTGTAAATGAAGTTATTCGACTACACGGGTTGCCCACAAAGATCATTTCTGATAGAGACTCCCAATTTACATCTAGGTTTTGGACAAGTTTGCAGCCAGCACTAGGGACTCAGTTGAACTTGAGCGCTGCATATCATCCAGAAACAGATGGGCAGACTAAAATAGTAAATCAGGTTCTAGAGGACATGCTTAGGATGTATGTCATGGATAATCAGACTCAGTGGGAAAGGTACTTACCATTGGTAGAGTTTGCCTATAATAATAATTATCACAGTTCAATCGGGATGCCTCCCTATGAAGCTCTATATGGAAGGCCATGTAGGACGCTGTTGAGTTGGGAAAAGTTGGAAGACCGAGTAATAGTTGGCCCTGAATTAGTTCAAGAAATGGAGGAACAGGTAAAGCAGGTTCGACAAAGGTTAAAGGAAGCACATGATAGACAAAAAAGTTATGCTGATTCATATAGGATTGATCGCAGTTATGAAGTAGGGGACCAAGTTTTTATTTGTATCTGGCCCAACAAAAGCACCATTCGGTTTGGGAAGGGGACAAATTGTCACCTCGGTTCGTAGGACCTTTTAGGATCAAGGAGAATATTGGACCAGTTGCCTATCGTCTTGTACTGCCGCCCCATTTGCATAAAACTCATGATGTTTTTCATGTATCTATTTTACGACATTATGTTTCTAATGAATCTCACAAACTGGATTGGAGGGAATTGCAGGTCTCGGACATGGGAACCGTAGTGGTCGAACCATTACGCATATTGGACCGTAGGGTTTGACAACTCAAACATCGCACGGTGGACCAAGTTAAGGTCTAGTGAGACAAGTATAGTCCAGGATTTGCTACCTGGGAGGATGCAGAGACTATGCATCATGACTACCCCTCACTTTTGAGCATTTATGATGCCCATTTTTGACTTAGACAACTACCTATGTTAAGGTTCTATTTTGTAGTTCCATGTTATTTATTTATGAACATTATGTAATATTGATGCATTTGGTTGAACACGTGAAACTACTTAGGTTTGATTTTGATGATGGAAATGTTTGATGTATGACCTAATGTATGACTTACTTGGTGATGATTTATCTAGTGCATGACTTATCAGAGCTATTGTTGTTTCATGTATGGCTTAAGTGGATATGATTTATCTAATGAATGACTTAGTGAAATTATGATTTGTTTCCAGTATGAACTACAAAATTGACACGTGGATACTAGACTTAATAATGTGATGATTATATGTCTTGTTGTCTTATAAATGCATGAATGAGAGCTAACCCGCAGGGGGAAAGAACTATATGATAGCCGAGATCTACTCTTCCATTGAGGGAAGGTCGAGACATCTCATGAGGAAGGTATAATGTACATTGTTCTATTACATTTGGTATCTACTTGATATGCACTCATATGACATGAGTAAAATGCAAATGACAGGTGGCAAGACTACCTAACTTGATTATTTGATGACAAGTCCAACCAGCACTGTAGTGTGGTCCGTATTAGGGCATTGACCCTAGTTGTGAGGAGGGGTGGAGGCATTTCCCACCGTGTATCCTCTGAAACCGGGAATCGTGGGAGGGCAGTGGTGGACACGCTCCCCTAGATGTGTGATGAAGATTGCCAGTTGCGTGCTGGGGAAGTTAGGTCGATATAGTCGACCCTTCCGCCATGTTGGTTTTATCAGTGGTTAGATTGGTATAGCCGATTCCACCGGATATAGCAGCAGAGGACAGATAGGGTGGGAATGGAAGTAGGTCAGGATGGATAGGAGGATATAGATCAGTTAAAGACTCTTGATGGGAAGTAATGTCATTGTCTGACTTATCAAATTTTACTACCATAACTCTCTCTATGTTGTTATGCCTTCGAACTCCTTGTATCTTTTCACTCTAACTTCGGGACGAAGTTTTCTGAAGGAGGGGTGTATGTAATGCCCCACTTAATCTTATCATGCAAATTTTATTAATGTTTACATTACCTGATAATATTGAGAAATATTGGTGAATAACTTCATTTGGGAAACTATAAAATTTATTTACTAATATAAAATTCATTATTGCTATTATTCAAATTCTCAATTTGTCTTCTCAAATTGAATCTTGGGTAGGATATGGTCTCCTTCCATTATTTTAAATTATATATATATTCATCTCACATTCCCAAATGTACTCTCACATTTACTTGGGAAAAGACATTGTCCTCCCCATTTAATTACCAATATATATATATATATATATCACATTCCCAAATGTACATTCACATTTACTTGGGAGAAGAAACGGTCCTCTCTAACTTATTACCAATATATATATTCATCTTACATTCCCAAATGTACTCTCAGATTTACTTGGGAGAAGACATTGTCCTCTCCATTTAATTACCAATATATATATATATATATATCTCACATTCCCAAATGTACTGTCACATTTACTTGGGAGAATACATGGTCCTCTTCATTTAATTACCAATATATGTATTCATCTCAAATTCTCAAATGTACTCTCAGATTTACTTGGGAAAAAACATGATCCTCTCCCATTAATTTCTCAATTTTATATTCATATCACATTTTCAAATGTACTCTCAGATTTACTTGGGAGAAGAGAAGTCAACTATAAGGATGGAGGAGAAGTTAATGACATTAATGAGAGGAAGGGCATAAAAAGGGAAGGAGGAAGGGAGAAAGGGGGATGTTGGGTCTTGCTTATGATTTTAGGTTGGTTGATATTTAGGTGGGCTGTGATTTTGGAGAGCTAGGGAACCTGTGGAGGTTTCTTGGTTTAGTTGAGAGGAGAGAAATATTGTTTATCTTGGTCTTGGACACACACACTACATTTGGTTAGACTTGGGCTCGGAGGGCTAGGGAACCTGTGGAGGTTTCCTGGGCTATGAATTATTTCCTATTTGGCTGGGAGGTAAATCCAATCGGTAGTCAAGAGGAGCATTTCAGTAGGAGCAGCAGCTCAAGGGCATTTCCAGCCACCGGTACATGTATTCCTCTACGTATAGATTACTCATGTAAATTATTGAAATGAAATGTTCACTATAAGTTGTAAGGATTAGAATGTAAATGGTAAATTTTCATTGTTTAAATGTCTTGTAAGAAAGTAAATTAGTGCCTATTATTGTATTTAATTTTCAGAGAAAATAGATCTGTTAGAAGACCCTAGGATAGGGCCTTACATCCTATTTCCTTACGCAGTTTCTCCTGGGTCCTCTGGCTGCAACCTGAGTGATTCTCACCTCACACACAACATTGACCTCTGAAATAACTACGCAATCCTGAAGGAGATAATTATTTCTGCATGAATGAGTTTCCTTTATAGGAAAACTCCTCCAACTGATAGTACATTGTCCCTTCCTTTAATCTCAACTGGGTCTTTCTCTAAACTGACATGCATGAGTTATTTATGAGAGAATATTCAATTATCTGGAGAACACTAGTTGCATGCATGCATGCATTAACTGACTGAACTCACAATTAGTTCCACCAATTGTTTGGAACTAATTTAACTGGACTTAACTCGGTTAACTGAGCTAACTAATTACAATTCATCATTATCTCCTTAATTAAGGGATAACTTCCTCAATCAAAGGGATAACTGTTGTATGTCTTCACATAGACTTCATGTTTGATTTTCTCCAACTAATTAACTCAAGATGAATTAATTAAATATTTTTCAAACAACTGCTGAGATCAAATTTTAATTTTAATTCAAGGACAAATTAAATTGGAAGATATCCCGAAATGCTATTTATATCAATGTTATTTTTAGCATTTCTATTTTTTTCTATTTCCAACAGAGTTGGAGTATATCCTGAAATGCTACTTATAACAATGGTATTTTTAGTATTTCTTGTTGCCATTTTCAACAAGCACCACAGGTTAATGGTTATTGATTTCTAGCGAATTTGGTGGCCTATACAATGGAAAGAATATGCCAATGTACGTGGTCACATGTACTGCCTCCATTTACCCCTTCCATAATGCTCCAAACTAAAATTTGACTAATGGACAAAAAATAACAACATGAACCCATGATAAGTATTAAGCACCATACAATAAGCCAGTAATTGGCTTACAACCTTTCCATTTTATCAACTAGATGAGAATAATATAGTGCTCAATGAATATGATGAAAAAATAATATGCCAATGAATACTATTATTTCATGGTTCTTATTATTCATCGTAAGCCCATTAAACCATACTCTTGCATTTTGTCCCCATCTCATGTATTAAAATAATTATATAATACTCTTGCAACATGGTTTATATACCTTAATGCATGTTTAAATGGCCACGACTACTATAAGCTTTAATCTTGAATGGATTGTTGAATGAATAGTAAATAATCTCCATTAAAACACCACTTTAACTAATTTATTCTTCATTCTTTTTATCATTATTTCCATTGTTTACATTCTTGCATAGTTATTTGCAAACTTGACAACCTCTTTAAATGAGGAAGTTACTCTTTTTTATAAAACCTTTTTTGGTTTAAGAAGGGTTGACATTTATTATAAAAATTATTACAAGAACCTTACGGGTGATCCAGAGGTCAGAGTTCCATGTTGAATAAATCTGATCCTAAACATATATAAACAAAAAGTTGAAAATTCATCAAAATTTTCAAGTACAATTAAATATGCCAATTCCAAAATTTGAAATATCTTGAAAATTCTAACGAATTATAAATGAAATTAAATTTATCAATTTTTTAAAATTAAAAAAAAAAAAATTACAACCAAATTATGCTTAAATTTTACAAACACATGAACAATTAAACCAAGGATTCCCTTTTTTTATAGCTAAATTACTTCATATTATCATGGTCACAAGCCAAGTCGTACTATGACAATCTAGGTTGTATTAGCTATGGAGGAGATTGCAACTGCATGCTTATATATTCTTATACAAATATATGTAACATGAATCAACAAAAGTTTTTTTTATTATTTTTACGAGCACAATCATATTAATAAATGTACTTGATATACATCATATACATATAATTTTATTATTTTTACGAGCACAATCATATTAATAAATGTACTTGATATACATCATATACATATAGTTAATTTTTTCACGAACATAAATAAACTCCAATCCTAAAATAGTTATGCAACTAAAACCCTAACCCTAACAACTAATAGTTAAACCTAATATTTAAAATCTTTCATTAATATATTTATTAATATTTATTAATGTTTTTTTTTTAATTTATTAATATTTATCAATGGTTTTGAAATTATTAATAGAGATATTTTCATTAATTAACATAGAAATGAGGAAATTGCATACCTATAATAAAGTTGCACCAGAAAAGAATTTCTAATTCCTATTAACTCCATTCTCTTTGTTCTGGATTTTCATTACTTGAAATGAAAGAATTCCTATTACGTGTGACCTCTTAAGATCTAGGTTTTCATTAAACCAAATACAAGAGTCCACCGCATTTAGGACTAAATTATCAATAATTACAAAATTAACTTCAGAAACTATTCATATTAGCAGGATGATTTTTCTCACCTTTTCCACATATCGATTAAGGGCATTCCATCCGAGATTTTGCTTTAGCTATGCGATGATTATAAATTTGAACAAAACAGAGAGACATAGTGCTTTGCAAAAACATAGAGGTCATAGTTCAGCAGGAAAAAACTAAGAAACCGAGTGTTACAATTTAGTATTAGCAGAGTAAGAATGTTTTATCTATAAATCAATTGAAAGAAATAGTGGATTGGATGAGTGTTCAAAGATTGTAGATATCTAGAGGTTCTGGTGTCACCTCATCCCACATAATTCAAAGGTTGTCTCGAAAATATAATCCAGACTATTTCCAAAGGGTAAATATAATTGAACCGCCTAAGGGTATTCATTGCATTCGCATTGAAACAAATCTGATTCCAATCAGGTTAATGGTCACTTAACAAGTGGATAAATAAATCATATTTAAATTTATTAGGTTATTCTTGGGTTTGAAATTGAAAACTTGTTCAAATACTTTTCATATCATTTGTTGGATGATGTATTAGATGAAGAATATTTTATTGAAATCAAATATTGTCCACTCATTTATTTAAAAATCAACATTTCTCGAGTCCAATTCTAATATAAACCACCCCTATAGCATAATTAATAAAACAATTACAAATTATGTTACATTTTAAATTTTATATGCATGTAAAATCAAATTGTATAAGTTAGTGGAGGAAATAAATCATTATAAGGCATCACTAGTCACACATACTATAGACCAATTGACTTTTTATATATAAAAGCTAACTTTTGTAACTTTATATATCTTTTTTATTCTATGCAAATTTTAAATTAAATTATATAATATAATATATGAAACTCTAATATTTTTTTCCTTTGTTATTATAAATAAACTTATAATATAGTTTTGATAAAAGTAGTTTATTGAGGGAAGCATAGGACCTGGATTGAGTGCTGCTACAAGCATCTCTGTCGATTATTCCAATGGCCTCCGAGGAGGGGGTGGTCTCCCCTCCACCCTTGCCTCACTCCTTTGTTGATGTTGCCTTCCAATCTCTGGTGGCCTCCCTTCCCAAGCGTGCGCGTCCGTCAGTTGTTGCGTCCAAGTTTGTTAAGCACAATGATGAGGTTAAGAACATTTCCTTGCCTAATGGGGTGCGTCGAACCTCCATTGCTTATGCTAAGAGAGCTTTGATAGGTAAGTTCATGTGTATGTGGCCTTCTCCAAGGTCGATGGAAGTTTGGATAGGAAAAACTTGGAAGCCCATGATGAAGGTCAAGATCACTCTCTCTGTGGTAGGCAATGGGTTCTTCATTTTTCTATTTGAATTAAAAGAGGACAGAGATGTAGTATTCTGAAATGGGCCATACTTATTTGGATACAAAGGGATGTATTTGAACAAATGGACCCTTGACTTCAATCCAAACGAGGACATTCCTACTATTATTCCAATATGGGTCAAGCTTCTGCACCTTCCAATCTCATGCTGGAGTAACGACTGTCTCCGGGCTATTGATAATGTGGTAGGGAAACTCTTGGATAAGTTTGAACCCAAAGGCTCCCAATTTTCCTGTGCTAAAATATATGTAGAAGTAGATTTGGAGAAGGGTCTGTCGGCTGAAACCAATCTAAATCTGGGAGAATGGAAGCAGAAACACATTCTGGAATATGAACAAATTCCATTCAAATGCAAACACTGCCACGATTATGACCATTTTTCCAGAGACTATGCCAAAGCTGGGAAAGATAAAAGTATGGATGCTCCGACAACTCAGGAGGAGAAATGGCAGAAGCCAAAAAGAGCTTCGAAAGGAAAAGTAATGATGCCAAAGTCTCAAGGTCCTATGTCCAACAACACTGATCCTTCTTCCTCGAACCCCTTCAAAGTATTAAGCGATGATGAAATGGAAATGGAAACTCCCCTTCAACAAAACAAAAGGACAAGCATGGAGGAGGTTCAGGTAATTGAAGAAGGTGAAATAGTAGTGGAAAGTAATCCAAAGGAAGGTGGGGGTGAAGCCACCCCTTCGAAGACTGTTCCAACCCTTGACATTCTAAGCTCCATCCCTGACAGTCTGCTCAAGGATTTAGAAAGAGTTGTCACCCGGAATATGTCTCAAAATTTATCCTGGGTTGACGAATGTAGCAGTCAAGAAACTAACCCCTTGAAGAGAAAAGGAAGGCCAAACAAGAGGGAACAGCGAGAAAGAGAAGCAGAACTAAACAAAAATCTTGGGAACTAATCATTAATTTCAGAAATTCTCGAAGGGAAATGGATAAAAAAGGAGAAGGAAAGGATGGTGGACTCTCCCCATCCATTCATAAGTAATGAAAGTAAAATCTTGGAACATAAGGGGGCTAGGAAAACCTGCTAAAATCCTAGTAGTAAGAGACAATCAAACAAGAATCTCCATTGGTGGTGTTTATTCAAGAAACAAAGTTAGAAGAAGTGGAGGTTATAAGAGAAGCTGGAAATTTCTGGAAAGATTGCTCTGGGTTAGTTGAGTCTTCAAGGGGATCCTCAAGAGGGCTCGACATATTTTGGTCAAACAAGAATTTCACCTAGGTTGAATAAACAAAAATGAAGTCCCGGGTTATGGCTCTCCTAGAGGAAAGAGATTCATGGGAAAGAATCCCCTTCATAAATATTTATGGTCCAGTTCTATACAGTGAAAAAGTTGAATTTTGGGATTCATTAGAAGCTCTAAATGAGAGAAACCACCACATTAACAATATAATGGGAGGGGACTTCAACATAGTTTTAAATATGAAAGAGAAAAGAGGAGGTACTTCAAATAGGGATACATTTAGAGATTTAATGGAGGAAACAATATAGCGATGGGATTTGATTAATATCAAGCCCAAGGCTGGGAAATATACATGGTCAAATAGATGGTCCAGGGATCACTTTATTGTTTCTCACTTGGTCTACTTCCTACTGGACAGCAGCTGGCTCCTTAAAGGCTTAGACTGCTCCTTGACTATTGAATCTAAGGGAGACTCAGACCATCGACCCATCATGATCACAATGGAAAATACTGAAAATATTGGACCGCTTCCCTTCAAATTAAATGCAAGCTGGTGCCAATATGAAGAGGTTGGGGAACTGGTAAGGCAGACCTGGTTCTGCCAAGTCCAAGGCTCCCCCAGTTATGTTTGGGAAAATAATCTTAAGAATGTCAAAAAAGAGTTGAGGAAGTGGCTGAAAGAGAATTACCAACCCCCGGGGAAAAAAAGGAGAGACAAAGTTCAAGAACTAAAAGAGCACTATAAGATAATGGAGGAAGCAAAAATAGAAGGAAAACACATCTAAAAGGAAAAGGACATTTCCATACAGATATTTAACCTAAGTAGGCAAGAATAAAATTTGTGGAGGTTTAAATCTCACAGTCTTTGGTTGAAAGTCGGGGACTCCAACATTTCCTTCTTCCACAAACAGGTGATGGCTCGGGAGAATAGGAACATTATAAGGGAGATAAAGCCCGATGGAAGGAAGAAAGTTAGCTCCTTTGTAGAAATTAAAATGGAGGCCTATAAATTTTTCAAATCTCTTCTCCATAAAGACAATATTCCTCTAAACAGTGCCTTCGAGTTTCTTTAGGAAATGCCACAAGTCACCCCCCCTCCAGCCAATCATGTTCTTACAGGTGAAATTATGGAAGAAGAAGTCTGAAGTACGATATGGACCTTGGAACTTGAGAAGGCACCATGCCCAGATGGCTTCTCTATTTGTTTTTATCGAATATTCTGGAACACCATCAAAAGGGATCTTATCAGAATGTTGAATAATAGAAGATTCAAAAAGAAGCTCAGGAGAATCACCAATTCGTTCTTTTTGGCCCTGATTCCAAAAGAGGCAAACTGTTGTAGATCTAACCCAGAAATATATGATAATGAAAATATACCGAGAAACAATAAGAAAGAAATAGATAGAAATGATTCTCTTTATTATCAAAACCCTTAAGGTAGGGCAACACCATACATTCACTCCTTAAGGAAGGAGAACACTCCACAAGCCATATGCCTGTTCATACAAGAATACTTCTCTTCATATCTCTCCATGTGGAGTCTCTAGCCTCTATATAGGCCTCATACATACAATACCATGCATCATTACCATGGTTCCCTCATACCATCAACTAATACCATGGGCCCATTACATTATTATTAACTACTTGTGGTCCCTTACATGACATGGGTTAACCACCTTATTTATTACTATGGCCCATCCCATTATTACATTATTACCTTGGGTACCTCCCTTGGTACCCCATATTATCCCCCATATGTATATAACATTCCACCCCCCTAAGCATGTTTCATCCCCGAAACATGGGAATAACACAAATAATAAGATCTACTCAAAAGAGTAGTCCACTGATACCATGCACGTGCATCTAGCCATCCAAGAGAAAGGTGAACCCTCGATCTCGTTGGTGCCTCGTTCGCTTGAGATGGAAGAACGTGGCAGCTCTTCTGTGTTGATGTGCAGTGGGTCGATCTTCTCTCCTCACGATCCGTCATGTGACGACTTGGTTTCCATCTTGATGGTTGTCTCACTGGGTGATGTGGGTGATGATATGTTGAAGTTTTAACCCACGATGGTTGTTTCTTTACTTCACCCTGCTGTGGTGCCTGTTGTGGTGTCTTCTTTTTCAATATGACTCCAACCACTGAGCCCTCCTCTGATGTATCATCACCTGTAACCTTTTCTTCTGCAACCTCTGTTTGTGTTTGATTGTCGATCATCAAAGGCTCATCATCTGATATGTCAGTCCCTTGAACATCTTCTGCTTCAGCCTCCATGTGCTCTACCTGTTTATGGATGGAAATATCCTGTAATGTAATTTTCTTCTTTTTATACCATAGCTTCAGGAATTTCTTCTGCACATTAATATTGATAGTACCCACGGATTCCATCCAAGGATATCCCAAAACAACATCCATATTATCCATATCTGAAGCATAAAAATCACCATGAAACACATACTTATCCATCGAAATCTTCAAATCCTTGTACACTTGAACATCCTCATTATCAACTTGCACAATTTCAATGTGTTTTGCTGGAACTTGCAATCTTTTTGCCAAATTAACAATTATAAGATTTTGCTTGCAACTAGGATTTATAGTCACAGCGATTTTCTCCTTCTGAATCACTCCATGAATCTGCAATAAGAAAGCATCAGTAGAAAATAACCCTTTAGGTTCCATGGTTTCCTTCTTTTCTGTAAAAATAATCTCTTTGCTAGGCAATGTGTCTGTCTGTGTGAGCTTATCAACAAGAATAGTTTTTCGGCCAAAGAGGTTCATAATAGCTTCTGTGAACATGTCCCAAGTCCAAAACCTTCTATTGGCACGTTGATGGTCTTGCCACCATTGTTTTCTTTCAGTGTCCAAGTACATGCTTCCCACCATAAGCTGAGTCGCATTATCATAGATGCAATTCCGATTGAAACACTACTCCATTTGCGCTATCCATCTAGCTGGATGAGAGCCATCAAATTTATACAAGTCCCTCAAAGCCCGATCTAGGTACGCCATCACAAAAATATTGGCGAAAATTTGAAATGGTCACAATTCCGTCAATATTGCTCAGAATCGCTAATATAACATATTTTTAGAAATGGCACAATCATTCTGCATCTGCCCATGTGGTAGAAATCTTGATCCAGGCATTTGAAATTTCAGATCTGCGCTGCTACTTTCCCGCCGTCACCAAAAATTTCTGCAAAAAGAGCTGATTTTAATTCAGCGATATCTCCCTCATCTGGACTCCGATTCGACTGATTGTTTTTTTGAAATTGAGTATTTTTTCCCAAAGAATCCAGATCTGCAATTAGATTTTGCAGATCTTGTACCAGGACGTCTAGATCGGCGCCGCAAAATCGCTGCCCTGAAAATTGTCTACAACCCCACTGATTTTTAGATCAGTGATATCTCCTTCATCCGGACTCCGATTCAACTGATTTTTTTTTTGAATTCGAATATTTTTGCACAAAGAATCCAGATCTGTAATTATATTTTACAGATATTGCACCAAAATGTACATATCTGACCTGCAAAGTCGCCGCCCCCGAAACCCTGCAAAAAAAAAAAAAAATCTCCACTTTTGTGCCCAAGAAAGTGCTCTGATACCACTTGTTGTAGATCTAACCCAGAAATATATGATAATGAAAATATACCGAGAAACAATAAGAAAGAAATAGATAGAAATGATTCTCTTTATTATCAAAACCCTTAAGGTAGGGCAACACCATACATTCACTCCTTAAGGAAGGAGAACATTCCACAAGCCATATGCCTGTTCATACAAGAATACTTCTCTTCATATCTCTCCATGTGGAGTCTCTAGCCTCTATATAGGCCTCATACATACAATACCATGCATCATTACCATGGTTCCCTCATACCATCAACTAATACCATGGGCCCATTACATTATTATTAACTACTTGTGGTCCCTTACATGACATGGGTTAACCACCTTATTTATTACTATGGCCCATCCCATTATTACATTATTACCTTGGGTACCTCCCTTGGTACCCCATATTATCCCCCATAGGTATATAACCATTTCTATATATAGAAATATATAGAAGTACGATATGGACCTTGGAACTTGAGAAGGCACCATGTCTAGATGGCTTCTCTATTTGTTTTTATCGAATATTCTGGAACACCATCAAAAGGGATCTTATCAGAATGTTGAATAATAGAAGAGTCAAAAAGAAGCTCAGGAGAATCACCAATTCATCCTTTCTGGCCCTGATTCCAAAAGAGGCAAACCCCACCTCCTTTTCAAGATTCCTACCTATTTCGCTGTGCAACTCTTCCTATAAAATCTTAACGAAAATCATCACCAACAGGATTAAGCCTCTGCTTCCTTCCCTTATCTGTTAGAATCAAGGTGGCTTCATCCAGCACTGAAACATTCTCGATAACATCATTCTAGTTCAGGAGGCAATGCACTCTAGCAAAGACGTAGGAGAAGCTGGAATGGTTATCAAATTGGATATGGAAAATGCGTTTGATTGGGTAAATCACTCCTTTTTTTCTTGTTATGGAAAAATTAGGCTTTAGCAATGAATTCATTTTATGGATTAACGCTTGTATTGACTCCCCTTGGATTTCTCCCTTGATAAATGGTCGGTCGACCCCCTTTTTTGCTGCCTTTAGAGGCCTTCGACAAGGTTGTCCTCTGTCGCCTCTTCTTTATATTATCATGGCTGAAGCCTTGAGTCATATGCTAGAATCTGAGTGGTTGGCCTGTTCTCTCCCTGGGAATGTTCAGGAAATAAATCACTCTCAGATTTCTGACAACACCCTCTTGATTGGAGGGGTCTCCCTAGCGATTTCTTCAAGATTCAAAAAGATTTTGTATTTGTATATTCTCCTATATGGGGGATTGATAAACAAATTGAAATGTCAATTGATTAGTTGGATTTGTCCAGTGGTGGAGGTTAAGGAAATTGCTTGCTTGTTGGGATTCCTTGTGGATGTTCATAGGACCTCCTTCAAGTATCTTGGGATTCCCATCTCCTTTAAGAAGGTAGTTGGGGAAGACTGGGAGATTGTTCTCCAGAAAATAAGCAAAAGAGTGCGTTCTTGGGGAGTACGATGGCTCAACTTGGCTAGGAGAGTTATCCTCATAAAATATGTTCTCTCCTCTCTTCTGGTGTACTTGGGAGGTGGTCTTTTAGCACCATCATACATAAACCAACAAATAAGCAGGCTAATTCGGAAGTTTTTATGGCAAGGGGGCAAGAGTAACGATCCCAAATTCCATCTTATCAACTGGAATTTGGTAAAACAACTAAAGATCTTGGGAGGATTAGCAATCAAGGATCCAGAACTTATGAATCTGGCCCTGGGGGAAAAACTGGTTTGGAGAATTCTCTAATACTCCAATGAGTTGTGGAAAAAGTCCTTTACAAGCAAATATTTCCATAAAAATCGACTTATAGGACTGGAAGGAGAATTATGGGAAGGCAAAGGTTAAAAAATTTGGATACTATGCAAAGCTTCGTCATTTCTCATTCTCAATCATCTTGGTTGGCAGCCAGGGAATGGAAAATGCATACACCTTTGGACATATCACTCTCCCCTGTCTGACTTTGTCCTGGAGTTCTCAGGTTGGATGGAAGAGCATGGTTTTTCTTGTTTAGCGGATATTTCTTGTTTGGATGATAAGGGTCTATGGTGCAGATGGTTGGCTCTAGACCTGTCCACTCACTTGATGAAGCATTGGAATTCTATGATTAATAGTCTAAAAGGGTTCGCTCCTATCATAATAAGAAAATTAGACAGTCGTGCTTAGCTAGGTGACAAATCCAAAAAATATTCAGTCAAAGATGGTTACATTCTCTTAATCAAGAATGCTTCCTCCCCCCCTCCATCTAAAATTTGGGGAAATATTTGGAATGGTGATGGGCTCCCTAAGATTAATATATTATGTTGGGAAATGGTTCACGAGAAAATCCTTACGGCAGAAAACTTACAGAAAAGGAAAATTTGTGGCCCCTCCCGATGTGTGTTATGTGGTAATTTAGAGGAAACTATCAAGCATGTATTTTGGCAATGCCCCTTTGTTGTGGATACCTAGAAACTTGCATTAGCGCCCCTTGTTTATTCAGTGGAAGCATAAATTTCCTTGTCCCCCGAACTCTCTTTTAAGGCGATTCTCAATGACAATTCCCAAATACCTATGTTGGTTGATTTGGCTCTACCAAAATCAGGAAATCTTTCATGATAAGTGTTATAATCCAGAAACCGCAAAAATCAAAAGAATGACGCTTCTCTTCGAGGTTATATCTTCCAGGGGATTTGAAGTCTCAAATATGAAGGATTTATCTATCAATGAAAAAGAGTGGCTCAAAATCTCCTCTTTTAACTCCTAGGCCCCATTATCAAAGTCTCATGTCGTCCCTCCCTTCTGTATCACACTGAAAGGGGAAGATTTTGTAGAATGGCAAAGAAATATCGGTAAGGTCCGACTGTATTTTGATGGAGTTTCGAAAGGTAACCCTGGGGAGGTTGGACTGGGAAGGTGATAGTAAACCTCGAAGAAAAGACAGAATTAAAGTTCGCATGGGGACTAGGCAACACCACAAACAATCAAGCATAAGCTCTTTCTATTTGGTAGGTTCTAAACATCAACGTCTCTAAGGGTATCAGGAACTTGATAATCATTGGTGATTCTATGACGGTAATCCAAAAATGCTTGACTCTCATCGAGAATGAGAACCTCCTCGAATCTGAATCCTCCCCAATCATTAGTAGGATAAATTATGTTTTAAAAAAGTTTGAAAATGTTAAAATGTTGCATGTGTTGCGGGCAAACAACCATGTGGCAGACACGCAACCCAACATCGGGGTGGCTTTAGAGCAAGGCTCCTTACGAATTAACCACTATGTTGGAATATTTCACATCCCTTGATTTGATATAAATATTTCAGACCGGTGCAGTATCACTGGGGTACAGGTCTGCAACACATCAATCTGGTAGCTATTAAGGTCATCTTCCTCATGGCCTTCTATAGTGCATTGGGAGCAAGGGCGGTTGGTAGTAAGTTATGGAACAGGTGTGATAGTCTGAGTTCGAAGGCCATGATCTGTGATAGGTCGGAGATGTGTCCTCAGTTATTTACCTGGAGATTTAATATAGTTCCATTCGTGGGCTGGGCAGGTACCATCATAATTCGTTCCATGATTGTTTTGGCAGTGGAGGAGATGGAGGGTAGATGTTATGCCATGATGCATAATCGATTCTCATTAATGAAAGATAAGACATGAATGAATGTCAGGATGAACCAAACTATTATTTATAGAAGTTGGTTGCAGATGGTTAATCATAGGATCTTGTCAGTTCAGAGTAGAATCGCCAAGAAAATGGCAGATGCTAGCAATGGAAGGGGTGGCGAAGATGGGTCGGGTCGCAATGAGAATTTGGAGGACATGGTTGATAGCTCCTGCAAGCACGTGATAAAGGAAATTGTAAAAAAAAATAATGAGCATATGGGGGTTTTGTATGCCCAATTTTTAGGTCTTGGTAAAGACATGGAATTACTGCATAAAGCTATGGAGAGTTTATGTACAGACATGATGAGTCTAGGTCACAAGGCGGAGAACATTGAAGGCAAAGTCAAGACTGCCACAGTCGGGGTGTTGAAAGAAGCCTTCGGATTTGGGGACGAATTTTTTTTCCCTCAAGCTGAAGGTGTTGTAGGCGTTGTAGTTTGGGACTTGGAACCTGGAGATGGCAGTGTTGAAGAACTAGTTACGACTGCGAACAAGGCCTCGGGACAAATCGAACCTGGTAGCAATAGGTAGAAGCTTTCTTTTAAGCTATATATATGTTTTGTCGGTTTATAGAATATGGTGGAGTTTTTTGGAAGATCTATAGTATAAGCTATGTTCAAAGCTCATTTGTAAATAATGTTGGTAGCAATAGGGTCCTTCTTCAAGTTAAAATGATGAACATTTATGAGAGATTTCTCTCTAAGATTGTATGGGACCTGGCCCATTTCCGGTTTATCTAATGAAAAAGCTACTCGTTCTATTTTTAAAAAAATGTTTATTGAGGTTTTTTTTCTATTTATTACAAATGTTTTTGATAAAAAAAATTGTGTTATCTTTATTTTTATAATTAAATATTTTATAATAATAATAATTACACACACACACACATACATATAATATATATAATTACAAAAAAAATATTTTAAGTATTGTAACCATGTAGTGATATAATATGTAATACTTTAAATTTCAAACATAATTATATTAGAATTACATATAAAAATTTATAATAATTGATTAAAAAACATAAATAAGATTCCAATAACAATTACATAATTGACTTGATAGATGCATAAACTTTCTTGCAATTACTCACTTGACAGATGCATAATTCACTTGAGTAATAAGAAACTTACTTGTAAGAAGCATAAACTTTCTTACAACATTGTGAAACGAATCGTCTTGTTGTAATTTTTGAGTTAGTTGACCACAACCAATGTATGGCGTGTTAGAAATTAATTAATAGAGCAATAAAATACATAAAATATTGCAGAAATGCAAACATAGAAATGCATAAAACAAGAGAAACACAGATATACATGATTTACCCAATTTGGGTTGTGTCCACAGAGAAACAACCAACTCTTCCTTTATATTATCCAAAAAAATGAAGAGATACAACCTACAACAAATCCGTTGTAGTTTCCTCTTTGCTCTCACACAATCTCGTCTCTCCTTCTTGCACAGAATAATAATACACAACCGCAATACAATTCCCTCATATAAACCAAGGGTTTCCTTCTAAGGCAAAACCCCTAAATTAACATAACTTCTACCTCGAGATCTTTCGCCTAATGAATGACCCATATTTACTATGAAATTACAATATTTTACAAGGAAAGACGACAATCATATGGGCGGTGTTGCCACCCCATTAGGAACAGGGATCCAATGCGGTTGAAACAAAAAACCTATGAACAATCAAGAAGATAATCAGACTCCACATCCAACATGGGGGACTAGTCTCCACCCAAACATATATTGAGCAACATTATATCTTTTTATAGTTGGCCACCACTGAACTCTCAATCAACTACCTCTATGAGTGCCTTTCTTATAATTTTCCAAAAAAAATATCTCACATCCTTCTCCTCATTTATTAAGTACAAATATTTTATTCAAAAAAATATAAGGAAAATATTTATGCACATAATCCACTTGTCGCATGCAATTTTTATTTTTATTTTATATTTTTATTAGCTTTTCCAGAAATTTATTATTAAAATTTTTTACTCTTTCACTTTACTTTTTATTTAAAAATAGTTATTTTATTATAATCTTTCACTTTATTTATTAAATTATCTATATTTATGAAGGCATGAAATGAAATACAGATTAGATGGAACACCAAGATACAACGAAATAACAAAACTCCAATTAATTAATAACAAGTATTGGAAATTGTTTATATGCCGAAATGGAGCAAACTAGCTCGAACAATGGTAGCTTATCTCTGAGAATAAATGTGGCAACTACATGCCTTTTGAATTGTGTTACAATGAGGCTTGGAGGCCTTTTATCATAAAGAATAAGTGTGAAACCCTAACCTTAGGAGATGAAGAGCCAACGATTTTGGGCCCTTCTAAGGTAAGTTGGACCGCCAACTTCTCGAGGTCGTAACTTTGGCATACAGTCTTTCTTTGACTATCATAATACCTCATTTCGAAGATATCCATGAGGAGGAAAAAAATTTGTGAAACAAATTTTGGCACTTTTCCAATCTCTCTGTTTTCCCCATAAACACCTTTTAGGACCTCAAAATGACTTCATAAGTTTAAGACCATAAAACTACCAGAAATAGAAAGTTATGCTAGAATTAAGGAAACTGAAAGGAACAGTCTTTGGCATACAGTCTTTGTTTGACTATCATAATACCTCGTTTCGAAGATATCCATGAGGAGGAGGAAAAAAAAATTGTGAAACAAATTTTGCCACTTTTCCAGTCTCTCTATATTTCCCACAAACACCTTTTAGGACCTCAAAACCACTTCATAAGTTTAAGACTAGAAAACTACCAGAAATAGAAAGTTACGCTAGAATTAAGGAAACTGAAAGGAACAGCGTTGGGGTCCAAGTGGAATAGATGGGTGACCACCAATATCCACATAGATCATTAAATTTATTTTATTATTATTATTATTATTATTTATTAAATTACTTTTCTTTATGAGATATTGTAGATACAATGATGGCATAACTTCAATGTATTTCTTAAATACAAAATGTAATTGTATTTTAATATAAACCTTAAAGCCTCGATTTTCACCCTCCATGTGGTACAAATTGCTAAAAGCAAAAACCCAATCAAATTTCAAAATTTTAATATGACATAAATTATATTTTAAACTTCACATTTCAATTAAATGAGCTTGACTTATATTCATTTCAAGAAAGCACTTTTGAAAGACAAAGATGCTACCAATTATCCTTAAGAAGTTAATATCATTCTATAATATTTAGAAAATATTATGTAATCAGTTTCTCTATCAAATATTAATGTAAACAAGGTTGAAGGGGTTTTTAGCAGTGGCTTTCCCCTAGATACATTTGTGTATATGATTGATGTATATTTGCAATTATTGTTCTAAATTGTGGAATAATTTCCATTAAGCAATAGAGTAGCATTGTGTGTCATGATTGAGATAAATTTCCTTAGCAACTACAATTCTGTCACCATAATTCTACAAAGTGTGTTCTGGGGTGCAGGTTTGGTCCAAAAAGTGTGCTTTGTTTCTAAGGGTTCCGCTCAACAGATCTACTACAGACTATGTAGTCTCCTGCGCAGCTAGCACCTGTGACCTGCAAAAATGACACAAAAACCCAACAGAAACAAGAATTTTATAGAAAATAGTAGAAATCTAAAAATAAAAATGAAAATTGAGAGAACTTTTTTTTTTTTGAAAAACACTAAAAATTGTTGAAACAACAGGCACTAGGGCTTTGAATTGCTACACCAGTGGAGTTTCCATTTGGTAGTGTAAAATTTTCGGAAAGGTGTACAAAAAATTATTCACTTAATTTGTTGGTGACAAGCAACCCTAACAATAAAAATGGTTGTATCTATGCTTCAAATCTGCATTATAAAAGTCAAAAAATCTACAAGGAAATATATGCAATCATAAGTAGAAACATATAACAGCAACAATAATGTATAACAATTCAATGGAGAATGAAATATTAATTTTATTATATGATATAATACACCTTATGAGGAGAGTTTGTAGACTTGGGTCTACAAATCTCCCTCTGTGGGATGGGTCATTTTGTAACCATGTGCTTCAGCTTCGGTTTTTCTCTCACTGGTTGTATGCAATGGGGAAAATGTGATGATGGGGCTTGAACTCGGATATGAGAGCTCAAATGTCATGAGTCGATAATGGGGACGATGAGAATGGTCATGGTGAAGAATGAGGAGAAAACCCCTCTATTTATAACAAAATATTGAGATAGATTGAGATCTAGAAATTAATAAAATATTATAGACTAAATCAAAATCTAGTTGTTGTGAATATTTTATTATATTTTTTGAGAGGGAAAATATATTCGAAATGGTCAAATAGAGAAAGTTATTAAAGTAATTAACAAATAAAAATTGATTTATTAATTACTTAATAGTGAGTAAGTCAAATATGAATTAGAAACAATTATTAAATAATGATTTAATAATTATCTCATGAGGAAAATAAAGGATAAAAATGGAATAATAATAAACAATAATTTATTGAATTATCCCTGATTGATTAAGTAAAAAATGATTAGAAATAATCATTAAATAATGATTTAATAATTAATTCAAGATAATAATAAATAAGTAATGTCTGAATTCAGGCTTCTTCAAATCCATATTATGAATGTCGAGAGATCTTTCGGTAAAAATCACATAAAAAAAATTTAAGTCGACGCGTTTCAAACCATCTAGTGTGGTTCATCTTCAGGACAAGATGAAGAACCAGATCATGGCATTAGGTTAAATAGATGAAGAGAGATGTTTTCTAGTCGTTAGAATATAAAAACTATTTTTGACTAAAGAGTTATCATTAATTAATAAACAATTTTTTAATTAAAATAAAGTAATATATGGAAATTAGTTGTAAATAAAGAATTAAATTAATTTTATAATATTAAATAATAATAAAATTAATTTAATTCTTTATTTACAGCTAATTTCCATCTATTACTTTATTTTAATTAAAAAATTGTTTATTAATTAATGATAACTCTTTAGTCAAAACTACTTGTTATATTCTAACGGTTAGAAAACATCTCTCTTCATCTATTCAATCTAATACCATGATCTAGTTCTTCATCTTGTCCTGAAGATGAACCACACTAGATGGTTCGAAACACGTCGAATTAAAGTTTTTTATGTGATTTTTACCGAAAGATCTCTCAACAAACACAAATAAATAATGATTTGGATGAATGTGTTTCTGGATTAATCACATCATTAGGATTTGGTCGACGTTTCAAACCAACTAATGTGGTTCATCCTCAGGACAAGGTGAAAAAACAATCGATCTGAAGGAATAAATAGCATGGATGCATCATTGCCCAAAGTTAGCTGTTGAAAACTAGTCGTTAGTAAATCAGTCTTTTTTTCTTTTCACGTGTGGTTCACGGACACCCGCAGTCACTAGGTGGCCGCTATGTCCACTGGGTGGCCGCCACGTCCACAGAAATATCTGAGCTTGATTAAGGGTATCAAGGCCCGTGGCCAATAGCTAGGCCTAACCCTAAGGGCTTCGGGGATAATTGACCCTGTGACCTCCCAAATGACAAGGCACTTATTTGACCAGTTGAGCTAACCCTTGGGGATTTCATTAGTAAATCAGTTAGTAAGGTAAATAAAGTAATATTTTAAAAAATGGTTGTTAAGAGTTATTGATTAAAATATTATATATTTAATTATAAGTAGTCGTTAGGAATGATATTATATAAAAAATAGTTTTTAATAAAGTGCGGATGATTTTTAATTTAATTTAAACTCTATGGGTTAGGAGTTAGTTACCAAATAGTATTTATTTTAATCAAATAAATTATATGGTTAATAATTGTTCAAAAATATTATTTATTTATCTAAATTATATTAAACCCTAATATGGTAAGATTAATTTATAAATTAAAAAGAGGTTGCAAACCTATATATATAGGATTATTAGGATTCTCATGGGGTTTTGGATTTTAATGAGAAATAATTTAGGAAAATGGTTAACTAAATTATTTCAAATGGTGAAAGTGGGTCTTAATGTATAAAAACCCATCCTACATGGTGTATTTTGATCAATCTAGTAAGAAATGGTTGGGTGAACATTTTTGGGTGATAACAACTAGGGAACCACGCCTAGCTAACCCTGTTAGGAAGTAGATATCTTCCATCTCCAATTGTAGGGCTTCATGTTGCACCACAAATTGTTCATTTGTTGGATCCCACTAATCCACCAAACATTGCAACAACTAGGTTTGGCTCTTCATACTTTGTATTTTGAAGAACTTCAACAACTCACTATCTCTAAGTGCTATGAGGGTTAGAGGATGAGCCACAACTTGGATATAATTTCCTCAATGCTCTCTTTCTCTCCACACAATTATATTGAACATATACACAAGAACGCACAACAATTGGTCAAGACGAATCAATATAAAAACCCTAGAAATTTTCTAATCTATCATTTAAAAAATTGGGGGCATGACAGAAAGGTTGGTTTCCTGTGCTCAACTCAGGCCTCTGGCCGTAAGTTGTTTGGATGAAACCTGTGTCTAGAGGGCCCAAATGCAAGTTACCCTCATCAAACCTATGTTCGCACAACAATATAACTAGGGAAAGAAAATTAATGTTTAAAACTTGACTGGAAATTTCAGGGTAAATTACTATTTTGGAGAGGAGGGTGTCACAACTTACCTGGTGCAGATGGTTTGAGAAATGATTACATGTAGCTTGCATAATCTCCGTTCAAAGTTGAAGGGAACATTGCTAAATTTATCCTCTTCTCCTCTTCCTCACTATGCCAAGGTAATTTTATTATTATTATATATATATATATATATATATATATATATATATATATATATATTCTCTGGTTCGGGGGCGTGGTTCATGTTCATTTATAACATTGATTTGCGGGGGATTTCACTTGTTTATATATTTTCTAAGAATTGAGATTATTTTTATTATATTATTATTCTAACTATTTTATTTGCAGGAGTTCGACACATTTTTAATCTTTTAAATAGAGTATTTATGTGATTTTGTTATTGCAATGAGCCTAAGATGCATTTTTTTTAACCTAGCATATAGGGATAGGTTTCACATTACCATTACTGGTGCATTATAACCCATCTTGGCCATTTTTTTAATACACCTTAGGTTCGACCCCATCAGGTTGCAATATTAGCCAGTCTCTTTTTGCATGTGGTAACTTGGTGGTATAGCTTACCTATACATGGATGTCGTATATTAGAACCTCTTTTCCATATTGGTGTCCATGCAACAATTTTTTTATCCTATCTCATAATTCCTCCTTTTGTCTCACCATGACTTAGAATCTAAGCCCCATTTACTCTTCTCTGTCATCTTCTAGATTTACCCTAGGAGGATTCCATCCCTTTTATACATTTTGATTTTTGCAACAATTTATCCTTACTTATGCATGTTTATAAGCCTTGGTTTCATTTTTCCACCATTGCCACATTATGCTTAGCCTATTGATTGTTTTTGCTTGGTATTCTTACCTTTCCTAGAGCGGTCGATGTGATGAGTGGTCTCACTTGCCAGTCTCTACAGTTACTTATGCTTAGGGTGGTTCCATAAAATCGAAACTAGTTGCTACCCTTTATACCACTCGTTCCTATAGGATGAGATTTCTTTGTGTCCTTTTTACAAATTGAAAGGCACAAAGTATCCATTTATATATTTTTTAGGCTCGTTAAAACTGAACAAAAAAGGAAACTTAAGGAAGCGTATCTGAACCCTCACAGGTTAGTGACAAATGTTGTATCTAAAGCCTTTAGTGGAGAACATGCTTCCACTTTAAGATCTTTCTCCTAAAAATTCTAATCCAAAAGTCCTGCACAAGAGCATGAGCAAACAAAACAAGTTTTCTTTCCATAGAGGGAAGACTAGCATGAACAATATATAAATATCAACATGATAAACATAGCATGTAAAGAAGGGAAATCATAGAATTTCATTAATGAATCAAATGATTACAATAGTATACTATTAGGGTCCCACCCTAACCCCCTTATTTATGTAATGGGATCGAGTCATAGTCAAGAGTCAATAAAGCCCACATTAATAATTGTAAGTGGTTAACCCGCAATTAATGACGGGACCACAGTTAGTTGCAAATGGGCCGTAGTATTAGATAGATGGTATTAATAAAACCCATGGTATTGCATGTATGAGTCATATATAAAGGATAGAGACTCCCTGCGAGGAGCATCGTGTCTTATTTTTGAATCGAGCTCTGCTCTATTGGAGGTTGCCCCTTCGAAGAGGCCAGTGAACATTGTTTTCTGAATAATAAAATATTTGTTGTTGTCTCTCATTAATCTATGTTCTGGGTATCGTTCTTCGAATATTCTGTTTTTGGGTATCTTTTTGCAAGTTAAGAGCATAACAAGTGGTATCAGAGCTCTTTCCAGGGCCGGTGGGATCTCCATTTCTTAGCAAAAAAAATTTTTGGCTAGAGACGTGTTCCGGCGTCATTAAACCACGGGATCTGTTGTTGAGCGCATAAACCTGTGGATTTGGGGAGGCATGCACGTAGGAAATACAAGAGGTGGTCACGCTTGTTGGACTCCCTTGTAACCCTTGTGGGTACCCCTTCGAGTAATAGCGCAATAGACAGAACCGCATACAGACTGTCTTCCAAGTACCTTCTAGGTATATCGGAAGCCCCTTAGCTCCTCCGAAACCTTGCCATAGATAAACCGTCGGCCGTCTTGCTGCTACGGTACACCGAGAACAAAACTCGGAGAGATTACTTGCCCGTACAATAGGGTAGTCGGGTTGTATGACTAAGGGTACGGTTGATCCTCATTAGTTAGAGCCCTGAAACATTGGGTCGAGTACTACTGCCAGACCCTTGTGTATATTGCGATCTGTAGCACCTGACACTCCTCGAGACCATATTTCCCTTTTCTATCTTGGGATCACGCATCATCTCTGCCAGATCCGCTTGTGCAAAGAGGTATAGCAACAACAGACATCAGTCCCGCAGTTATGAGTTAGCAAACCAGCCATTTTGATCTATTCGATCCATCAGATCCGTAGCAGCAGTCTGTTCCGCCACCCAGAGCTATCCGATCTGCCATTCAGATCCCTCAGATCCACCAGATGTGAGTAGTTGTGTGGGGCTCCTATACCTGGGCATAATTTTCGCAGGGCTTTTGGCAGCATTTACATTTTGAGGATTTGGTGACTGCAGTATTCATAAGGAAGGAGTAAAACTCCATTAGGAGTTTTCACAAAAAAAAGGGTGCTTATTGGTGATCTAGCCCATCAGAATCAGGACGACGAGCTAAGCACGGTGGTACCATTCAATTCTTACTGAAATTTTCTTTTGGGCGGTCCCAAATCTCAAGAACATCTGATCGGTGCATGGTAGAAACTAGAGCTCAAGCTATGGCCAATGAGAAGATTGACAAACTTGAACAAACCTTACAATCCATCTAGAGTCAACTTGACAGACTATCTCTCCTAATCCCGAAGAGCAAAGAGGAAGCCCACGAGGAGGCATATAATGGCAATGGACACAGTGAGGGTGAGTCTAGCCACTCTCCTCACGTCTGGCGCACCCACCAACAATCCCATCAATGACCTCCCAAGTTGGATATGCATAAATTTGATGGTTCTCACCCAGCAGCATGGATAGCACAAATGGAGCAGTATTTCAATCTGAATAACATCTTAGATGATGAGACTCAGCTTATGGTGGGGAGCATGTACTTGGACAATGAAAGGTGTTAATGGTGGGAATGGCATCAACATTGCAATGGACCTTTTCGGGCTTGTACCAACTTCAAAAAAGCTCTTATAGACCGCTTTGACCAGGAATCTTCTTTTTTGGGTCGTCTTACTAAGCTCCGACAGACTGGCACAGTGGATGAATATATTACAGCCTTTGAAGCCTTAGCCTTCCACACTTGGGGTCTCTTAGATGTGTTCTACACGGAATGTTTTATCAGCGGTCTTAAAGAAGCCATAAAAGCCCAAGTCCTACTGCACCACCCTCCCACATGGAAGGGGGCTTGCAAGGTAGCTCGTAACATGGAACGTGCGTTAGCAGCCCAGTACAGTCGCCCAAATTTCTCTGCTAAAGGTCGCCCCCCACAGGCTCACAACACGACTCAAACACTTAAGGTCCAAAAGGTGTCACCTGCAGAAATGGCTGAAAGAAGAAAGCACGGATTATGTTACTACTGTGATGAAAAATACTCCCCAGGTCATAAATGCAAGGAGCCCAAATTTTTTCAAATTGATGCCACTGACTACAGCTCATCAGAGGAAGATCCACCACTTGAGGAACAGGAGGCAGTAGAAGAGGAAAACCAAAAGGACAATGTCTCTGACGAACCAGTTATTTCGCTGCATGCTTTGGCAAGGATTTCTTCACCTCAAACTCTCAAAATCAGAGGTTTTATTAAACATCACCCAGTAGTAGTCTTGATTGCTAGTGGAAGTACACATAATTTCATCCATCAAAAATTCGTGGAAGCAGTGCATTGTTTTGTACGAGCAGTTTCTAACTTCCAAGTCCAAATTGC
Source organism: Pinus tabuliformis (assembly GCA_031772625.1). Lineage (NCBI taxonomy): Eukaryota > Viridiplantae > Streptophyta > Pinopsida > Pinales > Pinaceae > Pinus > Pinus tabuliformis. Next base: position 743,634,992 of record CM062806.1, on the reverse strand, counting down.
GGATGGGGGCACAATGAAATGTGAAGGCCGCTGTGAAAATGTCAAACTTCAAATGGGGGATTATCAGTTGAAAACCCACATGTTTGCCATACACATGGGAGGATGCGACATTGTCCTTGGCACTGAATGTCTCCGCACTCTTGGGAAAATCACAATGGATTTCCAGGAGTTATATATGAGTTTTAAGCAGAACAACTCCACACATACCCTTCGTGGACTCCAGCCGGGTGCTCCCTCTATCATCAGCTCGCATAGGATGGAAAAATCGCTAAAAAAGGGCCATCATGGAGTTATAGCTCAATTTAATGCCATCCAGGCAGTAGCTACCAAGTCTCTGCTGATTCATCCTGAGATGCAATAGATTTTAAATAACCATCTGCCGGTCTTTGACAAGCCTCATGAGCTTCCACCCTCGAGAGGGGAACATGATCATAGCATCACCTTGGTTCCAGGGGCCCAATCCCCAAATGTGCACCCCTACAGATGTCCATTCACCCAAAAGAATGAAATCGAAAAAATAATCAAGGAACTTTTGGAAGCAGGTGTCATTCATCCCAGCATTAGTCCTTATTCATCACCAGTGGTCATGGTGCTCAAGAAAGATGGGTAGTGGCGGATGTGTCCAGACTTCAGGGCCCTCAATAAGTTGACAGTCAAAGATAAATTTCCCATCCCGGTGGTTGATGATTTGCTGGATGAACTCAATGGGGCTCAATTCTTCACTAAGCTGGATCTTCACTCAGGCTACCACCAAATTCGCATGAAGGAAGTCGACATTCCAAAGACTGCTTTCTGAACTCATGAAGGCCATTATGAGTTCTTGGTCATGCCATTCAATCTTTGTAATGCCCCATCTACTTTTTAGAGCCTTATGAACCACCTTCTTAAACCATATCTCAGGAAATTTGTACTTGTCTTCTTCGATGGCATCCTCATCTATAGTTGCACTTGGGCCGCACATCTTCAGCATGTAGATCTACTCTTGCAACTGCTCCGCAAGCATAAATTATTTGTTAAGATGTCCAAGTGTTCATTTGGCATGGAAGAAGTTGAGTATTTGGGCCACATTGTGGGGCGTGAAGGTGTCAAGGTAAACCCCAAAAAGATCCAGGCAATGCAGGATTGGCCTCAACCTAGGACCTTGAAGAGCCTGAGAGGATTTTTGGGTCTCATAGGCTATTATCGCAAATTTGTCCCCAATTATGGTCGCATCGCGAAGCCCCTCACTCAACTCCTGAAGAAAAATTCATTCTTCTGGAATGAGGACGCACAACAGGCCTTTACAGCTCTCAAAAATGCCATGTGTTCCACTCCAGTCTTAGCACTACCTGATTTCACCAAATCTTTTGTCATTGAATGTGATGCTTCGAGTACGGGTATTGAGGCAGTCTTAATGCAGGAAGGACGACCTTTGGCCTTCACAAGTCAACAACTAAGTGGGAAGAATCTGGGCCAATCTACCTACGAGAAGGAAATGATGGCCATCTTACATGCAGTAGAGACCTGGCGACCTTACTTATTGGGGCGACGTTTCCAAATCCGCACAGACCATCATAGTCTTAAATATTTTTTGGAGCAACGCCTATCCTCCCCACAACAAAATAAATGGCTCTCCAAAATGCTGGGATATGATTATGAGATCATTTACAAGAAAGGGAAAGACAATAGTGTAGCAGATGCATTATCTCGCCAATTTGAGGAGGAAAGTACCCTGCTAGCAATTTCCCTTCCCATTCTAGAATGGATTGAAGAAGCTCGCAGGGAATGGTTTTCACATCCCGGGCTCTCCCAACTCATTTCTCAATTGCAGGCGGATCCAAATTCCACCAAGGGCTATTCGTGGCAGGATGAGATTCTTCGCTACAGGGACAGAGTCGTAATATCACCAACTTCCACCCTCAAAAGTCGCATTTTGGCAGAATTGCACTCATCCTCCATTGAAGGACATTCAGGCTTTCAGAAGATGTATGCTTGCACCAGAAGATCATTTTTTTGGACAGGCATGAAAAAGGACATCCTTACTTTTGTAGCAGAATGCGATGTCTGTCAACGCCACAAAGGGGAGACCGTCAATGCACCAGGCACATTACAACCGTTTCCCATCCCTGCATCAATATGGACGGAGGTTTCTATGGATTTCATTACAGGTCTTCCAAAGTCAGGAAACAAGTCAGTCATCATGGTGGTTGTGGACAGACTTTCGAAGTATGCTCATTTCTGCACCCTACCCCACCCGTTTACACCAACTTTGGTCGCTCAATCTTTCATGGATCAGATCTTCAAATTGCATGGCATGCCCACTTCTATTGTGTCCAATCGCGACCCGATCTTTACCAGTAATTTTTGGCAAGAACTCTTCAGGATACAAGGCACTCAACTAAAACTCAGTACTTCCTATCATCCACAAACGGATGGTCAAACTGAAGCAGTCAACAAATGTCTGGAAACCTACCTTAGGTGTTTCACTTCAGAAAAGCAACATCTTTGGGTACAATGGTTACCTCTGTCTGAATGGTGGTATAACACCAACTATCATGCCACCAACAAAATGACTCCCTATGAAGCAGCACATGTTCAACTCCCTCCTTCCCCTACTTCTTATATCAAGGGGTGCTCAAAGGTACAAGCAGTGGATCAACTCCTACAACACCACGCAACCATGCTCGCCCATCTTAAAGAGAATCTTCTTCAAGCTCAAAACCGCATGAAGCAATAGGTAGACCAGCATCGCTCAGAGCGCCAATTTCAAGAAGGGGATCAGGTCTTTTTGAGGCTGCAACCATATAAGCAAACATCACTCAAAGAAAATGGTTGTCAGAAACTATCCCCAAAATTCTGTGGACCATATCAAGTACTTCAGCGCATTGGAGAAGTGGCTTACAAGTTGGCTTTGCCACCTACTGCAAAAATCCATCCAGTTTTCCATGTCTCATGCCTCAAGAAAGTGATTGGGAATAATTGAAGAATTCAAACCAATCTACCTGAATTGGACGAAGAAGGGTCAATCTAGCTCCAACCTGAACAAGTCCTAGATAGACGAGACAGGCACCTGCGGGGCCGCCTGATTAGGGAAGTCCTCGTCAAGTGGAAAGACACCTCTCCGAAAGATGCAACTTGGGAACCAGCCACTATTCTTCAGCAGTTTCCGCAGCTTCAGCCTTGAGGACAAGGCTAGTCTTAAGGGGGAGGGCATGTTAGGGTCCCACCCTAACCCCCTTATTTATGTAATGGGATCGAGTCATAGTCAAGAGTCAATAAATCCCATATTAATAATTGTAAGTGGTTAACCCGCAATTAATGACGGGACCACAGTTAGTTGCAAATGGGCCGTAGTATTAGATAGATGGTATTAATAAAACCCATGGTATTGATCCATGGTATTGCATGTATGAGTCATATATAAAGGATAGAGACTCCCTGCGAGGAGCATCGTGTCTTATTTTTGAATCGAGCTCTGCTCTATTGGAGGTTGCCCCCTCGAAGAGGCCAGTGAACATTGCTTTCTGAATAATAAAATATTTGTTGTTGTCTCTCATTAATCTATGTTCTGGGTATCTTTCTTCGCATATTCTGTATTTGGGTATCTTTTTGCAGGTTAAGAGAATAACATATACCTTCAACATAAGGATCCTCATCTTCATCTTACAATCCTAGTCTCCCCCTAGAGATAGTCTCTAAGCACCCAAACAATATGGCAAAGCTTTCTCACAAATTCCAACTAACCCTTCTCCTCTTGACATGATTAAATTATATCGGCCTTTTGCACTCTTCGAGAGGATGTATCTAGACATCTAGGGGCTTAAGAAGTTAGGAAACTTCTACAATAATTGACCCCTAGCCAACTCATGGAAAATTAGGTTGAGTTGATCTCCTCAAGAATGAAAAACTCTAGAAGTCTTGTCAAAGATGCAGGTTGTGAAAGGGAAACCTTCATTTAAAGGCTTAGGTTGTAGATCATGAATCAGAGTTTAGATGCAAGTTGTTAGTGTAGGACTAGTGTCTCTATTGTAAAAGAGGAAAAGTTATGCATTAAGGTCAACAAGTCAAAGGTCTTTCCTACTGACTCAATGTGGATAAAATAGGTTATAAAAGTTACAACATCAGCCATGATGCTTGCTTTAGTTCATCATCTTGGAAGAAATGAATTTGTTGTTTGTGAGGGCAAAAAATGGATATCATGGTTGTTGTAGAAAAAGACAACACATAAAGAATCATGTGTTAATATGGATTCCCCATAAAAACTTGTAACTATCCAAGAGCACTTGTTTGGGGCATGTATATGGATATGAGGTGTTGAGAATAGATGTCGATATCCATGTATACTCCATATGTTGGAGTAATATTGTGCAATATTCTTTTGTATAGGGCATATGGTTATAAGCCTTGGTGCATCTTGCAAAGCCTTGAATTTTTGGATATATTGCTTGATAATCATGTTTTGATGTTTCAATAATTGTGTCGACAGGCACTCCCCAACCCACTATGGAAGAGATGTTGTAATGTAATGTAATGTAATGTCGTGTAAACATATTAATAGGTCAAAATAAAAAGTAAATAAATAAATAACTTTACATTAAATATTTTTAATTAGTCAAAATAAAATAAAAATAAAAATAAAAACAACCTTATGTTTAAATTGAAATAAAAAAGTAAACTTGACTTGGTCAAGCTATCAGTTGTTTTTGAGCTCTAGGTTTTTGAGAACCAATGGTATTTAAGTGGAATATAGATTATTTAAAGGAGAAAATTAAACTAGCCTAGATTCATCTTAACTCCATATCTACCAAGTGTTGAGAGGGATCAAATCTCTTTTCACTCTAGAAGAGGTTTGCATCTCAAGAGATTTAATCCCTCTCTATGCTTAGTAGATCCGGAGTTAAGATGGATCTAGATTGGTATGTATGGCCATGCAAGGTCAATTATAATTGGTTATTGAGTTTGTTTGTCTTGTGAACCTCACTATTACCGATGTGTTCCAAAAGAAGACTTTGTAAAGTGAAATTGGGCTCGGTGAACTTAATAATGTGTAATTAGTTATCACTAAATTAAAGTGATGGAAGAGGGTATTCTCTAAATGAGTTATAACTTGAATATGGTGATGTTTCAAACAAAGTGATGAGAGAGGATTTTCCCCAGTAAAATACCTATAACTAAACAAGTCTACAAAACTTAGTAAATGTGACCATTACAAGTCACACATAATATTAGAGAGCATAATTAATAATTCTTGACATATTAATCCACAACTATTATTCATTATAAAATAGTGTTGAGAAATAACTCCTACTTATTATATATCATGTTTATAATTAAATATATTATTAATTAAAAATATATATATAAAAGCTTACTCTCTTTTTATATATATATATATATATATATATATAGATATAGATATATATATTTAATAAAAACAAAATATTATTCTTTTAATATTTTTATTATTATATATTACACCAAATAAATATATAAAAATTATTTATAAAAATTAAATTTTAATTTATATTATATTATAATATAATATCTAAATAATATATATGGTGTCTCTTGGCATTTTGAGATGGCGCGGCAATGGAGCTTTGCAGGGTTTGATGGCGGGACTGGGATACTACCATTGTATTCCTCTATAGGTGATCGTTACTGACATTAAGGTTTTTACTGCAGGTTGTCGGTCTTCTAACCCTAGGGAACTAGTGGGGCGCAACTTTATTTTAACTATTCTCCCAAGGTTGCGGCCGACGGTTCTCTGTTGAATGGACCAACAAACCCTCATTAGTTTATTCTCTACCTTCACACTTCAAGACGGGTTTCAACCTTGTGTTATGGTTTTACATCAGCGGAGGAAGCTTTTCGTAGCTGTCACGAGGGTTAAGCCGGGTGGTTACGGACCCTGAGGGTCTGTCTTTGGCAGTATTTCAAAGAGTCGACCTCCATCCATTGTCTTTTTCAATAATTTTGCAGCCATAAGAAGGGCATCCTTATGGTTCATTTGCAACGGCGGGGGAAACGTCTTATGGTCCCGGAGGTTACGGGTCTTTGTCGCAGTTACGAAGAATTTTCCGGG